>CM031699.1:2318568-3518568 GCA_018466805.1 Hippocampus abdominalis
AAAATGACAACGCTGTCAAGGTGCTCATTAGGCCACGCCCCTTAGAAGCATACATCCAAAACACAAATATCATAACCCCGCCCCCAACTCCATTACGGGGGTTATGTTCCAGAGTACCCCCACAAAGTTGAAATCCATGATATAGACATTCCCTTTATAAATACTCCCTAGGCATCATGTGATAGCATTTAAAGTATTTTTTTTTTCAAATACAGTAAGAGGGAGCAAAGCAACGAATAAGACAAAAATACTGTACACGTGCTGTTTTTTTTTCTCCAAACGTCTGGTCATGCATTACATATCAGTCCCGGCCAAAGATGCACGTATAAAATGAACTACTACAGCCATTGCCTTCTGTAGACATAGAAACAGATTAACTCAACCCAACTGTATTTACGAGCACTTTTAAACCAACCACTGCTGTATACAAGTGCCGAACATGGAGCAAAATTATAGTCGCACATTCAATAATTGAAGAAAAGCAGGCTGGTCGTGTTCTTCCCGTTTCGCTCTTATTTCACCTGCAAGCACCTGTTGTCAAACATCGTGGTGTACCGCCATCTTGTTTTGAAAGTGTGAATTCACATAAAATTATAACTGCATTAAAAAAAATCAGCAAACGAGTGAAACCCAAACTCATGCCGGAGCCGTACTGAACTGTACAATAGTTCATACTGTAATAAAAATTTAATTGACGTCATGATCCGCCGAAACCATATCTATCTATCTATCTATCTATCTATCTATCTATCTAAGCAAAATTAACTTTGTGAGCGTTAATGCTTGTCCCAAATGTGAATCAATCGGATTGTTGTGACGTCACCCATACACTCACAGCCTCCTGGGGGCAGACTTTGACAACATCCGCATTGCCTGACGTAGTACCGACATGTAAATGGGCCGTCAATAATTTCTCTCCTTCGTCATTTAGTTCGGCTACATTTTTTTTTTTTCCAGAATTTCCACACAACTCCTGATTACAATATCAGTCATCTTCACATTTTGGTTGTAGCGGCGCAATTCGGTGCGTTAAGAGAGTTACACGACGTGCTTGCTCGTGTTTTTTTTGTCATTACCGTAAAGCTTGTATCAGCTGCACTTGTCCTGCGGTCACATTTGGTTGCCACAACTCGGAGGGACTCGCTCTTATCCGATTTCTCCTTCATCCATCTGCCTGTATCGCCTTTTAAAGGGACAAATCCTCCACCGCGTCGCTGTTTTCCGTGTTGGTCATTGAGGAACATTTTGCTGCTTTTGGGGGGGGGCCGTGTAGCAGTTGCCTCGACGTGGAAATCTTCTTCTAATCTGCGAGGATAAATCTAATTCCGAGACAGTTATATAAGAAGGTAAACGCTGCGTATCTCAGTGCCTCGGTTCTTTATTTTTATCGGTGGTTTTATTTCACATTGTTCTGCTTGAAGAGAAACATATCCCGCTCGTGTTCATGCCAGATCTGCAGCGTTTTAGTTTCCCGTACCATAGCATGAATCCATTGTTGGGGCCCCGGCTCATCTCCACACATCCCAGGCGAATCAGGCCTCCCGACACCCAGATCCCCCTCGGGCCTCCTACCGGACGCCGTGTTCGGATCTCCGGACCCGGCGTCTTTGCTGCTGGGTGACCCCCCCGTCCCGAGTATCCGGGACTCGATTCCCCTCCCAGAGCTCGCCTTACCTGCACCACTATCAGCATCAGCACCACCACCATCCCACGGCTCGCCATCCTCCCGCCGCCATGGCTCTGCGCAACGACTTGGGCTCCAACATCAGCGTGCTCAAACCCTCAACCTGAGATTCAGGTGCTTCCTGGCCAAGGTGCACGAGCTGGAGCGCAGGAACAAGGTTTTGGAGAAGCAGCTGCAGCAGGCGGGGGAGGCCAACGGCGGTTGCAGGCCGCACACGCAAGAGGCCGGCGTGCAGACGGGTTTGGCGGGGGCCGCCGTCCCGCTCAGACCCGGCTCGCTCTCGTTCCACAACACCAACAACTCAGCCAGAAGGCCCACAAGCTTGTCCTGCCTGGCACCCGACAGCGCGGCTTCTACCCAAACCGACGCCGCTTGCAACCCGGCCATCGCCATCAGCCAGGCGTCCCCATCCGCCGACTTGCCCGTGTCCAGAACCAGCGGACGCTCGGTGACCACGGCTCCTCGCTTCCTACCGGGCACCATCTGGTCCTGCAATCCCGCTCGCAGGTACGGGTCGGAGCGTCTGACCAGCCCGGGGGTCTCCTGGGTGCACCCGGATGGAGTCGGTGTCCAGATCGACACCATCACCCCCGAGATCAGAGCGCTCTACAACGTCCTGGCTAAAGTCAAACGCGAGAGGGATGAATATAAGCGCAGGTAAATGAAATTATAATGGTACCTCTAATTCAAGAGTTTAATTGTTCCGTTACTGTGCCTGTAACTTGGGATGAGGAATTAATCGGATTCAAATCGACATTACAATGTAATAGAATGCAATTTTGAAATCTCAAAGGCTGTAATTTGGAGGAAAAAAACCCGCTCATAACTGCGCGTAACGCAAATCAACTTTCCCCATTGAAATCAATTGACATACCATTAATCTGTTCCAGCAATCCCAGAAACAACATTTGTTTGATGGCATGAAAAAAAAAAAAAGTATGGTATTGTCGGCTACTGTAGAAAATCGTGAAGTAAGAATGGACGGGACATTTTTCTGCTTGATACACATGTATGGTTTATTGCCCCACCCATTCGAAGTTTTTCGTCAAAGTGGTGGGGATGCTGCGGAAATTTGGCGAGGCGTGTCAAGGTCCCACTTTATTGCGCTGAACCACTTCCAAGCATTTTTTTGTGTGTGTGTATTTGTTTTGTTTTTCATAATGCTGTTTCCGAGCAGGTGCAGCTCAGCTGCCTCTCGCTGAGTCAGCATAAATCCCACCCAGTCTGATACTTCACACAAGGGCAGGTGCTGTTGCTAGGAATATACGCACAACATAAACAAGTCGGCTTCTAAATGTAGAGACGAAGGTCAATCGCGTTTCGATCTGTCAGACGTTCCCATCGGAGCATCCTGTGGGCAGCGGGGTTGAGAGTCGTTTGGGATTTTTTTGTTACGGTATGTTTTTATTAGGTTACTTTTAAGTCGTTATTAGAACGAGCCTTCTTTTTTTTTTAATGTTCAGTTTGGTTACGTTTTTTTTTTGGGGGGTGGGGTACAGTTTTGGAACTCAAATTTGTTGTTACCTATAATTGCTTTTGGGTGTAACGCCACTGTCAGTCACTAGATGGCGGCACACTAACTCGAAAGTAGATGAGTGAATACGCATTTCAAGTTACGACTCCTTTTTGCTCAGGATTTTTTCAACGTTCTGCGTCAAACACGACTTGGTTTGGTTCATTTCATACATCACATCTTGGGGCATAATTATGAATGGATATGATGAGATGGGAATTGTGTTTGTATGGTTTTTTTGTTTTGTTTACTTTTTGATTGAAATGCTTTAAAATCTGGTTTATAGAATCTTTCCTACTTTCCACGTTTCCCAAATGCCGCAATAGTCATCCAACATGTACAATCAATGATTCGGGGGAATTGTCATCCAAGTAGTTTGGAGACATTTTCCCTGTTGAAGAGTTTTTCATGAGCGTCCTAAACGGGTGAATGACCTCATACCATGTCCAGCTTCAAATAACCTGCTCGCGTTGAGCCTTCTTCCCCTCCCGAGGGACTTCAACACGGGCTTCGGCGCCAGTCGCCTTCGGTTACCGCTCACCTTCACGCCAGAAAGGGACATTTTGTTGACCAAATATTATTTAACGGTGCTTACATAATAGCTCGGTCACACATGCTTGTCTTTTTTTTTTATCTTACAAACTCTTGTAACCGCACACAGAGTGACCACCCACCCCCCACCCCCCGCCCCCCTGACTGTCAGTCTCACCTCTCCTCCGCCCTCCCTCGCTCACTCCTCGCCGTATCTGCATTGCACCACGCACTGCTGGAAGGCGGGGTGGGGTGCTTTGGCGTCCCCGCCTCGCTCAAGGGTGCACGTTCCTCTCCGCATTCTCGGAGCAAAACGTCTCCTGTTTTGTGGACTGAGATGCAGGAGCACTTGGAGGGATCTGTGCGTGTTGCAGCGTTTGAAAATGCTTAATGAGATGATGCGGCAGACTGCAGAAGGGAGCCACATTCACACGCAGGCCATATTCGTATTGAAAGTTTTATAGGATGATTTTTCAGCATCGGTGCCCTTTTTGGTTTTTTAGTCAAACCAGCAATTTGTGAGCTTTGGTTTCTCTCTCAATTCTTCACTTACGATAAATTTTGGGCAAGGCCTTTTACTCTCTCAATGACTCCGTTAAGACTGAGTGAGTTTGATGTGGCAGAACCCCATCAAAATTTCGATTTCCATTCCTTGTTGATTTCCTAGCCAGCAACTGTGAAATATATCAAATACAGTCAAAGCTCGGTTTTCGTCCATCATCCGTTCCAGAAGGCTGTTTGAAAACCGAAATTGTTCGAAAACCGAACCCACGCTCTTTTTAAAAATAAAAATGGTTACTGAACACGTCTGCTCACAATGGAAAGCAACAAGGAACAAGGAAGGCGAGAGGAGTCAAATGGTGCATTCAAGTGCGCTCAGTTTGTTGGAGTACCGAAATGTATTCGTCATCCGAGGTATAAAAAAAACTCGAAATTTTTGATCGAAAACCGAATTGGACAAGAATTGAGACGTTCGAAAACCGAGGTTTGACTGTATTGCATTTCGAAAGACATTTTAGCTCTCATCAAATCAGAGGACTGAAAAATGCTGATGTCACTTTTTGCCCTCACGTTTTTGAATCTAAAATCTGATTGGTTCCCACTAAATAAATCAATAAATATGCCAGAACTTGAACTGCTTTGCTTATTTGGCACAAAGGTCAAAGAACGAGTGAGACGTTTTGAATTGACTTGCCGTACTTGACCTCTTGTATCTGTTTGACTCCTAGATGGGAAGAAGAATACACAATGAGGACAGACCTGCAGCAGAAGATTGCCGACTTGCAAGAGGTCATTATTTGGCATGTTTGTGCCTTTTACAACAAGCTGTATTTTATCACGGGGTGAACGTGCAGGGAGCAGCCACCCAATCGGAGACGCTGCTGCGCGCTGCTCAACGTTCCTGCGCCATCTCGAAACTTGACGAGGACCAAACTGCATTTCACACGGAAAATTACCAGCAGCTTTGATTTTTGTAGAGTTCCTGTTGCATTTATTTAACTGTTTCCTCCAGATTTTTTTTTTTAGAAATAAATTCAGATTTTATTGGTTCACTGTGAATATTAAAACGAGCAAAATCAACACATTTACACTGAGCAATTTGCATTTCCTGTCGTAAACGATCGGTTCAGCGGTTATTGTTATTGTATCATGATCGTAAACAAAATATGAATCTCAAATCGTAAAACAGTAAACGAACACAGAGTCCAATTGGATTAAAGTCGATTCCACCTTTTGCAATAACCCGAATGCCTGAACATCTAAACCACAGGTGTCAAAGTCGAGGCCCGGGGGCCAGATCCGGCCCTCCACGTCATTTTATGTGGCCGGCGGGAGCAAATCATGTGCGTCAACTTTCATGATCCTTGCTGAAATCTGGACCAAAATTTCAAATCGTCGTGGGTAATAAATACGTTGCGATTTTACATCGGCCCTCCAAGGAAAACCGTAAATCCAAAGTGGCCCTGCGACAAAAAATGAGTTTGACACCCCTGATCTAAACTGATGTGTTCACCTCAGCTCGTCAGCACCTTGGCCCACGTATGAATGAGCCAACAGGGGGCGCTGTTAAAAGACGCCAACAGACAATTACCGAGCTTACTATTTACATGTGGTTCACTGCCGCAGAAAGCTTTTATCGTGCCCCCTGACCGCCTCTTGAGCAATGTAAACGACTGCGTGTGTGCAGTGAGGTCATACGTGTGTGTGTGCTCGCTTATGTTTTGATGCTTCACGATTGTTTTTTTTGTGTGTGTGTGTGTGTGTGTGTGTGTGTGTGTGTGTGTGTGTTTACGCAGGACCTGCAAGAGAGCGAAGGCTGCCAGGATGAGCTGGCCCTCCGAGTTCAGCAGTTGAAGGCCGAGCTGGTTCTCTTCAAAGGCCTCATGAGCAACGTGAGCGCGGCGCCGCCGACGTCATTCCGAATGTCGCCTTCGTCAATTGAAATTGTGTTCTCATAAGGCGGCGCACCTGTGCATGAGAATAGAATCCGATGCCAAAGTTGTTTTGATTCTTTTGCCCTATTAATTAAGAAAAAAAAAAAAAGAGACAACAGACTGCGATACGTTGCTGTCCAAGTCACAGCTGCATACAAAGTAAAAGTCGGGAATATCAAAACAAAGACGGTTAGCACAATAAATCAAGGACGTGAAAAATGATTTTACTTGAAAAATGTCTTTAGATGTGATTATTTTTTATTTTTTTTACATATACTGTAATATAAACAAATATATTTCTCCGTGTCGTGGACGCTCCTGTAGAATCTGTCCGATCTGGACACCAAGATTCAGGAGAAAGCCATGAAAGTGGACATGGACATCTGCCGCAGGATCGACATCACGGCTCGCCTCTGTGACGTCGCCCAACAGAGGAACTGCGAAGACGTCATCCAGATGTACCAGGTGGACTCTCGTCGGTCGACCTTTTTTTCAGATCGGGTTCTCCAGCGGGTCAGAACGTGTCATCCGTACTGAGGTCGATTTTGCAGCAGGGGATGGACGATGATGGAAATCGCCATCATTTTTTGATTGAGACCGAAATCACGCTTTCAAAACTTTAGAGTATTTACTCAACGACAAAAACTCAACGACTCCAAACGACTGTATCGTAGCCTCATGCCCTGTCATTAACTCATTCAGTACCAGGCAATTGTAGACCAAGTCTGAAAAGACGTTGAGACACGTCTTTGGGAGTGAATGAGTGAAAGAGCTACATTCACGTTCGGGGACGGCAGAATCACGTCCGAGTTTAGATCCTTGACCCATTCAAAGCTTAATACGCAAGCAACGTGGTGCATTCAGAGTACAGTCATACCTCGGTTTTCGACCATAAGCCGTTCCAGAAGGCTGTTCGAAAACCGATTTGTTCGAAAACCGAAACCACGCTCTTTTAAAAAAAAAAAAAATCTTTATTGAACACGTCTGCTCAGTAATGGAACGCAACACGAGGAAGCGTCACTTCCTCGTGTAAGGAAGGCGGGAGGAGTCAAATGGTGCATTCAAGTGCGCTCAGTTTGTTCGAGAACCGAAATTTGTTCATCATCCGAGGCATAAAAAACTCGAAATTTTGGGTCGCAAACCGAAATGGTCGAGAACCGAGACGTTCGAAAACTGAGGTTTGACTGTATTCCGCGCCGTTGTACAAATCTTTTTTTTTTTTTTAATTATTATTATTATAACATATGTATGAGACCAACAGAGGCCAAAAATCGAAATCATGATTTAAATGTCCATGAGTCGTCCAGCCCTATATTTCAGGTATCCTTACTTTGCATTCTGCAAATTTTTACTTTTACTCCCCACTTTTGAAAATGTCCACAGTCACTGTTTTGGACTTGACTTTTTAAACCCCAAAATACATGTGCAGGTTACAAACAACCAGCCGTCACTAAGCCTGCGTCGCAAACAAACGCCGGTATCCGTGAACGGCAGCGAGCTCGATGAACCAGTCAGCACATCCGAAAGCGACGCCGGCGCGGCCAAAGAGGACGAGCAGCAGCAGCAGCAGCAGCAGCAGCAGCACGGCAACTCGTCAGCCAATCAGATCAACGAAGAGATGCAGAGGATGCTCAACCACCTGTGAGTGGTCGCACACGCGCAGTAGCCCCCCCCCCCCCTGGGGATTTCCCGTCTCTCACGTGAATCTCCGCCTCGCAGGCGCGAGTGCGAGTTTGAGGACGACTGTGACAGCCTGGCCTGGGAGGAGACGGAGGAAACGCTGCTGCTGTGGGAGGATTTCCCAGGATGCACTCTGCCTCCCGACCCCGCCCACCCGCCTGGAGAGGTCGGCTACGTCTTTGACAAATTGTTGCGTGTCACTTTTATGTTTAAAAAGTACACCGAAAAATGGGTGCAGTGTCAGTGGGAGGAGAGACCTCTGTTTTTGGCGCAGATGATGTCTCAAACTGCCGCAGTATCGTGCCAACGACTATCCCAGGATGACTTTCTCAATGTCAGATGGTTTTGCCTTCAGTATCAGTGGCGGGAAATCGGCAGCCTCCACAATTATCAGATACCTTAATGGAGTCCGATATCGTCCCGATACCGCTATCTGGTATCGGTCCTTGTTCATCTCTACTGATTATTACTGTCAGGATTAAGCAGATGAATCCACATGTTTTCTATCCATCTCACGGGGCGGCCATTTTGTTCTGTCCCGTCTTCTGCCGTCGACTTCGTTTGACGTCAACGTGCCCTCGGGTTCGCATCGCAAACGTCGCAGCTTGCCTGTTTTCTGGGTTTGGTCACATGACGTTCGCAATACGAGCCCGCGTGCACTTTGTTGTCGGTTTTCAGTCGATAGGCTCCCAGCACTGAGGAGAAGCAGTGTCGAAAATGGAAGGGTGGAATGATAAATTGTGCTATTTAAAAAATTTTTTTTAAAAAAGCCTGAATTATTATTTTATTATAAAAATAAACAGTTACATGAAACACAAAAGTCAAAATAAACTGTTGTAAACTCATTCTAAGTAAATTAATTATAGATACCGCCATAAAAATAAGCATCAATTGTTCTATTTGCAATATTTTACATGCACATTTCAATTTTATATTTTTTATTTATTTGTTTTAGTTTTTTTTGGCCTCTTCTGCGATCATGTGTCCGTTTTACAGTCTCTGTTCTTTTCCCCTCCTACCAGGACGACTGTCTGGAAAAAGTGATTAATGACACCGAGTGCTTGTTCAAGTCCCGAGAGAAGGAATACCAGGAGACCATTGACCAGATTGAGGTGAAACATTTGCTTGGAATTCTTTTGTTGGGTTTTACCAATCCCGACCGATACTGGTCTTGGTATCAGTGCCCGACACTGTCTGTCAATACAGGAATAAAATACTGGAATTGAAATGTAAAATGTTTTTTTTTTTATAAATACAACGGCACGCTACTGTGTTCTATTTTATTTCTCTTTTCTGAGGCAAATACAGGAAAAGCCTCATTAACCCCCATGCAGTAATTATCCCAAAATTGGACATTTCGGTCCAAAATCGTCCAAAGTAGACACTTTGGACGATTTTGGACTGTTGGGCAAATGGACACCACAGACAAAACAGTGGAAAAATAACTCCACGAAGCTGAAATTTTGCTTAGGATGTATATCTATGTCTTGGCCAATTCCCACTGAACATTTTGAGGGGTTGAAAGTGGAAAAAAAATGAAAAGTGAAAAAAGTTGTTGCACATTGGAAGAGGGACATTTTTGGGACGTAATACCCTTCATGCAGCCGCTTAAAAATACTGCATGAGGGTTAAAGTGAATGTTAAAACTGCGTCATTATTTCATGCTCCAGTGTGCTGGACCTTCCTTTGCCACTAGGGGGCAGTGTAGTACTTAAATGCTCAACACGACAAAGATCCTTTTTCTTCTTAGTGACGTGAACTGCAGTGATATTACTTTTTTTTAATTTTTTTTTTTTTAAAGGATAAAGAATGTACTCGTGTGAGTATCATTATATTGTCTGGCTACGTGTATTGCTGTACTATTCATCGCAAGTTGCTTCGAGGAGACTAACGACTGCGCCGTTGATGCCGGATTCGTTTTCCTCTCGATGGCATTTTGCCAGATAAAAGATTTTCCGCTGAAAAGCACATCGAGAGTCGCAAAGTCACGCCGTGTTTCTAGAAACGACTCCAGCGGTAAAACACTGCGCGTGTCTTGAAAGGACACTAAAAAGTCCCGACTGTTCCCCTCCAGCTGGAGTTGGCCACGGCAAAGAGCGACATGAACCGCCACCTGCACGAGTACATGGAGATGTGCTCCATGAAGAGAGGCCTGGACGTCCAGATGGAGACCTGCAGGAGACTCATCACGCAAAGCGGCGACAAGTATGCACGCGCGGCGCGCGATGACACGTCCGTCGCCGTCAATGGCAGTCACGATGATGTCTGGCACTTTTTGCCTTGCCCATTTTCCCCGCAGTAACGCGGCGGCGCAGGCGTCCTCCGGCGACAGCGACCAGCGAGAGAGCGACAGAAGCTCGGCGTCTCCGCCGTCCTCGGCCGGCGCCGGGAGGTCCTGACACCGCTGGCCGCTGCGGTCAGGTGATCTGCAAAACACGAGCGCGCCGTCACATCAACCCCCCCCGCCCCGCGCGGCCCGACAAACATCATCATCGTCGTCGTCATCACCGCAGTCCAAATATGTATCTTCCACGTCGCCATCTTTCACCAGCTTGACAAATGGGACCGTTAAACGTGAGCATTTAGTTTGCAGTCTCGTCGCAGTAAAAATGATTTTCGTGTTACGATTCGCAACCAAGCATGCGCTTGACGGTCACTTTCCCCCGCTCAACGTTCCGACGATGTCACGAGTCAGCGTTTTCCCCGCCTTACAGCCGCAGAAGTCGGAAGCTTGCGTTGGTTCCGCGCGGAAGCGAATGCGTGAAGCCGCATTCGGTATTTGGGGAGTGAAATCGTGCTGACAAAGCTCGATCGGTCGCTGATGACTCACTCGCCTTGTCGAGTCTTGGCGACTTGCCCTCTTCTCCCACCGACGTGCTTGATGTAAATAACGTGCACTTCTTTTGAGTTTGCGCCTAGAAAGGAAACGAGCAAAGCAATGAAATGACGAAGCCGTCAGCGCTATCGCTTTGTAAAGCCGTAAACCAAGAAACACTGTAAATAGGAAACGATATTTGCTCTGTGAATCGATCAATCGCGAAGACTGATCAGGATGATCGTGCTGCTGCATGGGCGCCGTTTGACTGACTAGGAAAGTGTGTGTACGCATGTGCCTGGTGTGCGGCGGCGGCGGCGAGGCCGCGCTGAGAATGTTTGAATTTCAAAATACTGTCAAAAGACGTCGAGCGAGGCAAATATCGAGAGAAGCGCGAGCGGGCTGGCAAGGAAGCGATTGGTATGGCCGTCGGCGCTTGTGACATGTCTTGAAAATGAAATGAATTCTCTTCCTGTGCAATAAATTCTCCACAATAACGTAACATGCCATTTTTTGAAGTAGCTGAGCGACTAGAATATAAACAGCCGGTGAGAAAGTTTGAATTCACAGCGAGGATAAAAAAAAAAAAAAAAGGCTATTGGGTGTGATGCCTTGAAACTTTTTGTTGTTGTTGTTGTTGTGGTTGTGGTTGTTTCACTTTTGTGTGAGTCAGTCGGGGTCATCTAAAAGCTTGAAACATGACATCGGCGTCCTTGCACAATTGCGAGATGATCTGTATGTCCAACAAGAGAGGAAAGAATAAACGACACATCTGAGCAACATGCTGAGTGTGATTCTTGTCTCACTTGCTTATTGAATGATCAAAAATGGGGTTGTATTTTCAACTCCAACTGCTTTTATGTCATTTATTTGGGGATTTGTTGCAAAATAAATCCAAGTACAGTCAAACCTCGGTTTTGGTCCATAATCCGTTCCAGAAGGCTGTTCGAAAACCGAAATTGTTTGAAAACCGAAACCACGCTCTTTTTAAAATAAAATGTTTTACTGAACACGTCTGCTCACAATGGAAAGCAACACGAGGAAGTGACGCTTCCTCGTGTAAGGAAGGCGAAAGGAGTCAAACGGTGCATTCAAGTGCGCTCAGGTTGTTGGAGAAACGAAATTTGTTCGTCATCCGAGGCATAAAAAACTCGAAATTTTTGGTCGCAAACCGATTTGGTCAAAAACCGAGACTTGACTGTACTTTTCAAAAATCAAGAAAAAATATTTAATCTAGCGTAACATAGCATTTTTGATTCAAGAGTGTAATTTTTTGTGGAATGTACTGCACCAGAGCTGGAATTTGTAATTTTGTGTGTGATGTTTTGTTTTTTTTATTTTTTAATTGGGTAGAATTTATTTTTAAATTTTTAAGTGTACAATGTCCCTCTGTTATATCGCAACTCGCATGCTTACTCTGTTGCATTTTTTTAATTGATTGTTCTTGTTTTCGGGCCGATACCAATACAGATATTCACCCTTTGTGTACTCACTGATACAGAGTATCGATACCTCTAGTACTTTTTAAAGATATTTTCACCTGACATAATTACAAAACCTCATCGGTCAAACTGCCGCAATACAGCGCCAAATACTGCTAAGGACCACTTACTTGCTGTCCGATTTTCTCTGACTTTCGGTGGTCGGTATCGGCCCGATACCGGATATCAGTACTCGCCCGGTCCTAGTACAGCTTACTTACTGCAATGCCCTGGTATGTGGGAAAGGAGAGCCGCAGTCAATGTCAGCCGGGTATTGACTAGTAAACAAAACACACCCACACAGGAGCTGCTGTAAGCCATCGCTGACATCAAGACACTCACGCGCATACTCCGGAATGTCACCCCACTCCACCAAGCCCCGCCTCTTAAAGTCACTTGCATTTTCACTCCAATACGTATTGTATTTTCTCTAGATTCTATACGTGCAGTCTTGTTTATTTTGGAGGGAGTTCTACTTTCAATAGTTTGTTTTCACAAGTATGTGGGAGATGCATCACAAAAAAAAAAAAAAAAAGTTCACAACCAAAGTTTCATGCTTTGCATCCTATTCTGTAAGTCAGCCCGTCGAGTTTCCGTTTGAGCAAAACCCGACGTGCTTTTGAAGTACGGTAAAGCGTTCGAGGTGGCGCTCCTGCGTGCGAAGGCTCAGTGGGCGGACGCGACGTCAGCTGGGGAGGAAAGAGTGACGCCGACGATGGGTGGAGGCAGCCGCCCTGAAGAGTAACAGAAAGTGAAGACGCAGGGCAAAAGGGGCTTCCGGAGAATCGAGGGCGGCGGCACAGCAGGAGGTCAAAGAAACGTTGCAATCGGATGAAAAGACCTTCCCTGTTTGACTTTTGCCGTTTGCTTTTCGAACGTCGCCTCACAGGATGGGCCTTAAAGTGAAATGTTTGGCGGTTGCGCTGTTGGCGCCTGCGCAGCTGCTGCTCACCTTGCCGCTGGTAAGTTCAATTCCTGCTTGCAAAAAAAAAAGAAAAAAAAATGTCGCTGACGGGGCAACTTTGGTTCCACCGCCAGATGTTGCAAAAGCCTTGGTTATTAGGAAAGTAGTAATTGGGGGTCACGGAGGTATGTCGATGTGGTATTTGTCAACAGAGAGCTTTTGCATGTCACGGGGGAGACAAGTTTAGCCTGGGTTGTTAGTGGAGGTTTTGGAGAGTCTTTGAGATGCTTTTTCCCCCCCCCCCCCCATGGGTTTTTATTGCCATTGTAACCAATTAATTGTCTCGATCGATTTATTTGGTTTTGATTGAATACATTTTTGGAGACCAGCTCACCAATGCAAACTTGCAAACTTACAGACGGGGAGGAACCACTTGTCCGCCCAACGTGGCAAAGAGTGCAAGATGTGCCCTGCAGGTGAGGAAAAAGAACTTTTTGTGGCAAAAATCTTTCTCATGTTGCAAAATATGTCGACTCTACTCGTCGCACCAAATGCTCACGAGTCGTTAGTGAGTTAGTTGCCCTAGCGGTATGCCAGAATTGCCCTACTGGAGTGCAGAACGGCCATGTGGTCACAAAGACCACTTGGCACAAGAAGGCAAACTCAGTTGCCACGGCAACATACGGTTTTTCCATTTCTTTTTTACCACCTAGTTTTTCCAGACTAAAATGTTCACAAATGATTTCGTTGCTCAAGGTGGCGAACGGTGTCGTGGGACACATGGCGGACTTGGGCGCGGGTAAGGGTGGGTTCGGTTCCCACCCCGTGATGGCGTGAATGTGGGCGTGAACGGTCGTTGGTCTCTGTTATGTGCCTTGCGATCGACTGCCGACCAGTTCAGGGTGTGGGCTGCCTTTCACCCAAAGTCAGCTGGGATAGGCTCCAGAAACTCCCCGCGACCCTCGTCGGGATAAGCGCTGTTGAAAATGGATGGATGGATGGAGGACTTTTGCCAAAGTGCGGGATGCTTCATACAGTCCAACGACGGTGTAGACAAAGGCGAAGAACAACAAAGAGCGCATCTTGCATCTCTCTACCTTTTCCTCGCAGTGCTTTGACTCACGGCCTCTTCTAATCAATGAGCCAGTCACTGGATGGAAAGGATTATCGCCGCATCACATCTCTCATCTTATTCCCACGCCCTCCCCGCGTTGGTCTCGATGCTGACAAATAAAGCAGCTGCGCCGGCCCGTGACCACATCCTGCTTCGGCGTCACCAAGCCGGGAAGCCGGCCGTGCACTTGACACCTCACGCGCGTTGAGTTGTTTTTTTCGTGTGTCTGTTCCCGTCAGGTCAGTACCGGAAATCTCGCGAGGGGTGCGCTCCGTGTCCCGCCGGGAGCTACACCACCGATTGGAACTGCGAAGACCGCTGCCACCGTTGCTTCGGCGACTGCCGGCCTGGTAGACGGCCTTTAGAACGCCTTTGGTGGTCACAACATTAGCTACACTTGACAATGCAAGCGCCACGTTGCAAATTTTTTCTTTGATAGTGAAATGCAAAATGCCTCCTCCAGCATCTCACATGCACACACACACAGACATGGCTGAAATGGTCTCCAACACTACTGAAACACTCACTTTCCTGACAGTTATTCGCTCACACATACTACTGAAAACATACTTACTCACATGCATGACTGAAAAGCTCTCACACACTCCTGAAAAAGTGCTTTCATGCAAACCTGACTGAAAATTATTAACATGCACTACTGAAATGCACTCACATCCTTTTTTTTTTTTGGTCACCCACTATGAGAAATGATTCTCTCACATACACACCCGAAACACTCTCACACATGCTACAAAAAGATTATTTGATCACTCTGCTCAAAAAAAGGATTTCTTAACACACATTAAATTCTCTCACATACACTACAGAAAGACTCACACTCCTGAAAATTTTACTCACATTTGAAAAAAAAAAAAAAATCTCAAACACTACTGAAATTTCACACGCATTTGAAAAATTATTTGCTCACTACTAAAAAAAAGATTTGTTTACATACACTACTGAAAGTCTTTAAACGCTCTCACAGTTTTTGACATTTTCACTGAACGTATGTGGGGTTTTTTTTTTTCTCTTTAGAGACCGAAATTGGGACGTCGCTCTTGGGTGGGATCTTACTCTATTGCACAGGTGTACCTAATGTTGTGGCCAGCAGGCGCACTTGCACTCATGGAAGCGATGGAAGCCCATCAAATGAACTTCATCATGCCTCTTCTTCTTCTTCTTCTCAGAATTCAATCTGAGGGTGCTCGCGAACTGCAGCAGCACGTCGAACCTCAAGTGCGCATGCCAGGATGGCTTCCGCTGCACCGCTGTGGTCACCCTTACTGACAACTGCAAAAACTGTGTCGCAACCACAGCGGGTAAGTAGATGCCGAGTAGCCCGACGGTTGACATTGTGGTGCGTATCAGAAATTCGTCTTCTGCGAATGGTAAAGTAATTTGGCTAAAACAAGGTACCAGGAAGCAACATTTTAGAAACAAAATACCAGTGTGATGCAGTTTGGTTGTGCCCCGCCAGAAATGAGCAATTTGAACTCTATGGCGAACCAAAACAGCAGCACGTCGTGGCGTCTCTCTCCGCATGATCTTATCTCATGTGGAGACTTCCCAGGCCATTCACTTGAAAAAAAATGATTGTTAGGAAATTATTTTCAGAAACGCTCAATTTTCATCTGCGAAAAATCATGACACGTTACGATAGTGTGATCACCGCTTCTGCAGAAGTTACTTGAGTACGGAAAATACGGGTATCTGTCCCTTGCCGCTAGATGACAAAATATTGACTCGGTTCGTGAGTCCGCTTGTTTTTTTTATTGATTACGTTCCGTCTCAGGAACATCGACGGCGACGACGACAAAAACAACAGCAGCACCAGATGAAGATGAACAGACTCCCTCCTCTTCCTCCTCCTCTTCAGGAGACAGCAGCCGCTCCGCCAGATTGTGTTCATTTCCCGAGTAAGTCCCACGTAAAATAATCCCATTCAGAAGCTTTCTAACTGTCTCGTGTGCCAAAGCACTATTTTTATGTCAACCCGGGCTTTGGCCTGAGTACGGGGAATAGAAACGTTTGTCAGTGGTTGACGGAGGTGAGGTTAAAAAAAACAAATAAACGGGGAAAAAAAAACCCCATCGTATCTCCGTTCACTTATGAACAGCCACAATTTATAGTGATGCTAATGCTTATGCAGAACAGTTTTATGATCATAAGTGAAAGATGACTGTGTCTTGATCATACAGATGTGACGTTGAGTCGAGAAACAGCTCACACTCGGACAAAGGTGAGTCAGCGGTTTTTTATTTTTTTTATTTTAATGGAATGATACAAGACTTTGCAAGCAGGTTCACTGAAGGTGTCCTTTTTGCAGAGGTGAGTCCAGGCCCTGGGCTGCTGGCCGCCACCGTCCCCGTGGTTGTCGTGGTAACCGCTGTCCTCGTGATCCTGCTCTGCATCTGTCGCCCAGGAGAGGAAACCTGCTTGAAGCGAGGTACGATGCCAAATCCCTATCTGTGAAATGTGATTGATTGATTGAATTGATTGATTGGTTTCAGAACTTAGGCAAGTCTGCTAATAAGTGTGTGATTTGTGTCTTCCAGCCGTGGTGAAGTTATGCAACAAGGTGAGGAATGTGCACGACAAGACTCGTGTGTGTGTGTGTGTGTGTGTGTGTGTGTGTGTGTGTGTCAAGGCCAAAGACAGCATTGCAGACGAGAGGGAAATTGCTTTGGCGCCGTTTTGTCACATCGTGGTGCGAAGGAGAGCAATGTTGAAATGAATGGCGGAGCTTCGCTGCCCTCTGGTGGCAGCCACGGGGAGCAATTCAAAAAGCTTTGGCGGGAGTCGTCAGTTTTTGGGTCATTTTCGCTGTTCATTGCTTCTAGAAATGTTTTGGTATTTAACGACACGCAACGTACGTTAAAGTGGTACATGAAAGAATGATTGACTTAAATGTTGAATTGAAATTTGCAGAATGTTACAGTGGCTTTTACTTTTTTTGGTTGTTTTTTTAAATTCTGTACAGGACATTTATGATGTACACTTTTTCATTTTTAAGTACAATGCATTTGTTTGTCATCTTTGAAGAATATTTGTTTTCAAACATTGATTTAGGTAACTTTTTTTATTTCATTTTCGATTTTTTTTGAAGTGGCATTTTGTGTGGAAATTTTTTAAAAACCACTCCAATCCAGAATATGAATATTTATTTGTTTACATAACGTGGTTGTGTAGAGCAACATATCTTCTGTAATGTAACGGTGATGTCATTGATTAATTAATATCAAATTTTATACACAAAAAGCATGATATACACAAAACACGAACCCATACAAGCACAAAATGTGGGGAAACATTTTTTTTTAAATCATAAAATATGGCACTTGCTTTTTGATTTTGTTTTTTTTAATCTATAAATGGATGTTTCCTCTCCAGGAGGGTCCAAATGCCGAAGGCAAGGCAAACGACTCGACTCAGCATTTACCCATCGACCCTTGGGGTATGAAGCCCTTTGCGTCCATCTCCCCGCACTCACGGGTGGGCTCAGAGATGCTTTAATTCCCGAACGTCTGTGCAGGTGCTGTGCACGTCCACAATGCGGGGACGGTCATCATCAGCTGGCTCAGTCAGTTTACTGGCCAAGTGGGACCCGTCACGGAAGCCAGGCGGGCCACGGAAGAGGAGGAGGACGACGACGACGACGACGACGACAAGGGGACCGAAGGCGGCGACCGAATCTCACTTGGTGTCCCCCTCTCTGAGGAGGAGAGGAGGGACGAGGCGCTCTTCTTGCCCTCTCAGGAGGAAGGCAAAGACTGGCACGTGTCCAAAGAGGAAGCAGAAGCCTGAAAGGTGAAGGATGGAGAACGCCTCGTTGGAGCAGGAGGGGACATTTCTTCTGTCAGTTTAGCAAACACTGAGAAGGGCCATTTTCTGGTAGGAAGGAAGGAAGAAACGAAGGAAGGAAGGGAGGAAGGAATAGGTGATGGTGCACCCTTTAGAATTCAGAGCCATTATGAAAATAATAAGTCTACACACCCTCTTCAAATAGTTGTTGTGACATTGAAAAAGAGAAATGATTTTGAAATGATCCACCACCAAGTCATACACTTGCATTGATGAGTGCTCACTGGGTGCGGAAGGCCCGCTGTGAATTTCAAGCTGGGGAACAACTTTACCACGCACGGCTGCCACTAGGTGGCAGCCATGCAACGTTTTAGATTTGGAGAGCGTTTCAGAATATGTGAGAAGAAGGGCCACGCTCCCCTACAGCCTGCAAAAAAGGTTTTGGCTATTCACACTCAAAACACGGTACTGTATGGATATTGGCATGCATATAAAACATGCAATATGCGATTTAGTGTAGGCGTTGGAGAATGTAAGATTGATATTGTTACGATGTTGAACATGTACCGAAAGAAATGACTTTTTTTTTTTTTTACATGTCGTATTTGATTCTCTCAGTTTTGCTAGTCAATGTCTTTTTGGATGAGGTCCAAAAATGTAAAATTTTTGGCTTGGAAACTGCGATGTGAGTCCGCTTATTTTGAGCCCCGAGATGAAGACATAGATATTTTCATACGGTTCACTCCATTCAAGTCACACACAAAGCCAGATATTTTGGTTTAAAAAAAAAAAAAAAACCGGCTTTTATTCTTTCATCAAATTAGCCCATTCAGAAAAGCGAAACGAGTGGACAAATGTTGTAAAATATACAAAATGCATCCCAGTCCACGAAAAGTGGCGCAGCACACAGATTTGGAACCTCTTGAACCAATTTTCAAAAGGTGAGGGACCCAAAACTGACCCAGGAGACGCATTGTGGCATCCAAGACTGACAAGAAAAGAGCCCCAGAAGGCTTGGCTGGATCAGCCCTTCATAATTAGCGGCGCACCCGGCCTAATAATCAACCTCGTACAGATTCCTTGATTCTGCAAAGGAACGTATTTTTACAAAGATCCCAAGCCCAACTCGAATAATTGCGGTGAGGTGTTTATGTTAAGTCGTGTAGTCTCTCTTCTTTCTCCTCAACAACCTGGCTTAGCTAAAAGGGGGAGAGAGCGACAGAGAATTACGGTTCATAAAGTGGCAAATTGAAAACTTAATAAAAAAAAAAAGAAACTAAATACAAATAACCTCATCAAAACAATAAAACAACAAACTCGTGTGCCGCTTGTGTTTCCCCCCTAAGAACAAAATCAAAACTCATCGCTTTTGCTCACATTTGTCACACACTTCTTGGACAGGCTTGCACATCTCCTCTTCCTCCTCATTGCCCGGCACTCCTCCTCGAATCGCTTTGACTTCGACTGAGTAGAACCCTGAGCAACAGCACAAGTGAGCGATCATTCGCTTGAATGATATTCACCGAGGTCATTTGACAAAGATTCTCCCGTTTAATCGTATGCTTGCCGTGCTTGGATCGGATCCGACCGAGAAAGGGCAAGACGAGTAAGAAGACGACGATGATGACGAGGACGACACACACGGAGAGGATTTCCACCGGGTACCACTTTGGATCTGCAAGGCAAACAAACAGGTAAGGCGCAACGCAGCAAAGTTTGGCCGCTGGACCAAATATACGGCCGGCAAAGGTTCTTTCATCGACCCAACGGGCATTTAAATTCGCGTTTTTAGCTCATTTGACTGGTTAATGTTTCGACAAATCAAATTAATTCTGGACTCGTACACTGCAATAAGCTTTCCACGGTTTGTAAGATTACATTTTGAATTTGGACTTCGAAACAAGTTGTTTGTCTAATGACAACAGGGTGTGGAAATGTTTTACGGTTCTACCACGTGTTTGATTATTTCAACAGGGTTGTCACAGACATGCCCTATTTTTTTTTTTTCAAAGTGGCTGTAATGACTTTTGAATGCTGCTTTTTTGTACACTTTAATAAGGAAGGAGTGTGGAAGCATAATAGGACGGTCGCTGCAGTGAAAGCGAACCACAAACGTCATAAAAGTGGGACCACAACTGATCACTGCACGATGCTTGTGTTTGAAAACAGATGTTTTGAGGCACCTGTGGTGAGGGGCTTGACGGTTCCTGGCGCGCGCCAACATGCCGCGCATGCTTCATCCGCGCATTCGTAGCCGACTTGACATCTGCACACAGCGTTCTGAGCGTTTCGGCAGTGGGACTCGTACTCCATATTGGCTAAAAAAGATAGAAATCCATCATCGGAATTACAGTCATACCTGGGTTTTCGACCGTAATCCGTTCCAGAAGGCTGTTCGAAAACCGATTTGTTCAAAAACCGAAACCACGCTCTTTAAAAAAAAAAAAAAGTTTGTTGAACACGTCTGCTCAGTAATGGAACGCTACACGAGGAAGCGTCACTTCCTCCTGTAAGGAAGGCGAGCGGAGTCAAGTGGTGCATTCAAGTGCGCTCAGTTTGTTCGAGAACCGAAATTCGGTTGTTATCCGAGGCATAAAAAACTCAAAATTTTTGGTCGAAAAAAACGATTTGTTCGAGAACAGGGATGTTCGAAAACCGAGGTTTGACTGTACGTGTTCTTGAGATAGATTGTTGTGGTAGATTACGATTGATTTTCTCTGAAACAAGCTCCCTCTAAACAATGTATCGATGATTAAAATAACTGTCAACCGCTCTGATAGTCGATCGGCTGCCGATCGATTGGTGCACTTCTGAACCGGATGTTCACTCACGCTTGTCGCACGTGACGCAAACATTGCAGCTCATCTCTACGTTGTACGAGTCGGTGTAGCGTTCGCCCGTGCATCGTCCACACTCAATGTCGCAGCTGGTCCGAGAACGCCGGATCATGTGTTCACCTGTCACACACACACACACACACACACACACACACACACGCACACACACAGAGCGATTGATCGTCCTTGTAGGCAGCACGGAGGACACGGTATCCACGGCGACGGCATCGAGGCCACTTTACCAGGCGGGCACATGTCACAGCAACGTTGCGGGGCCTTCATGGGCCAGGCGTACTGCGAGTCCTCGCATCGCATCGACAGCGCCCACGAAAGCAAGCGCAGGCCGCAAAAGGATGCAAAAAGAAGACGTGAGAGCGGGCGCATCTGTCGGGAAAAACGAGAGGAGGGAAAAGGGAGAAGATATTAGCTGACTGACTTGCTATTCATGACTCTCGACTCGACTGTGACTTGAACTGCTCGTTTTTACAACTCTTGCTTGTTTACGTTTTAAAATCCGCTTTTTCAACATTCTGTGTGTGTGTGTGTGTGTGTGTGTGTGTGTGTGTGTGTAAACGGTGCAGTGCAAAAGCAACTTCCTGAAGCTGGTTCAAACGACCACAACCACAAAACTCTGCCGACAAGTCTGCTAGCTCGATGCTAACGCATCATGGGAAACCCCACTGGTTTGACGGGCTAACGAACGAACAGCATCTATTTGAACACAAACAGTGCGCACCAAACACGCGCCGACAGACATTTCTTTAGCCCTCGACATCACTGGACAAACATCGCAACTGCATTCTTTGTTCCTTTCACCCGTAGCCCGATGCCCTTCCTTCCTGAAGCAGATAATAATAATAATAATCATACATTTTATTTATAAGCGCCTTTCAAGACACCCAAGGACACTTTACAATCAGGAACAAAAACAATAAAACAATACGGGTTGAGCAACGGCAGCCAAACGCGCCAGCGTTCACTCAACCCCGGAATTCGGAAGAAACCACGACGATTTTACTGTATTCCAGCTTGACATATAAAAAAAAATCAAATTAATAGTAAAAATCAGATATTCACGTATCGTGTTGCGCAAAAGATTTAACGAGCAGTGCTGCACTCACCGTGGCTGACGAGACAAGAATGAAGCTTGAGACCCCCCCCCCCCCCGTCGGCAAATGTCAAAGCTGAACGGGGGCTCAAAAGTGTGTGACTTTGACTAACTCCAAATGTCACAGTTGAGTCATCGTGAAAGCCCGCCATGAGGTCGCTGTCTCTCAAATCTCACAGCGGAGACCCCCCCCCCCCCCCCTCTTCCACGGCCGTGGTCTCTCGCATTTGGCAAAAATGTTTCTCCTCTTCCAGGAATGATTCATTCTAATTGATGACTGTGCGACTTGCGAAAAGGTGTGACCTATTGGATCATACAGAGAATCGCACCACAACAACTTTTTTTTGAACGGTCGGGCATCAAGAATTTTGCGTGAAATGTATGACACACTCATATCACTTTGCTGTGACTCGAGAGGATAGTCGTTGAAGTCCAAAAGTGACAAAAACGCCTAGCAAACAGAGCTCAAGGTCCAAAATGACCACACTGAAGCAATATTTAGCTGTCAGGATGAAAACTGGAGCACGCTTGCCAAAAGGGGGCTTTTCAACTCTGCTGAAAAGTCACATCCTGTCTGTTACCTCCGCCAAGCACCGACTGTTGACGTTTTAATTCTATTTGTTGGTCGGTTAGTCTGGCACCTGGATTACACAAAACCGACAATCCCGTTTAAAAAGTCTTTGGCCACCTTTCGATGTATTATTTTAACTGAACTGATTTGTTAGAACGCCACTTGGTAAAGCACAGGCCTCCGACAAGGTCGGATCGTAAACAACAAAGCAAAAAGACATTAAAAGCTAAAAAAAAAAAAAATAAATAGTGGTGGCAAATCAGGGATGAAATTTTGTTTAAAAAAAATCTGGTTAAAATTGTCGATTGGAATTAATTTTTGCTTTTTGATTCGCGTCTACCTGCATTGGGGACACAGTTGCTGTGGATGGAACTTTGTGCTGCTCATACCGCCACCTACTGGCCTGGAGTGAAACCGTTTTTAATGAGCACGTCATGATTTGTGACCGAAGCGTCATGTTCAGGATGGTTGTGCTCGCCGTTTGTGGCGCTCACTTTGAAATGCGCATACCGCCACCTACTGGACTGGAGCGGTACAGTAATGAACGACACCTGCTACGTCGTTCCAATCAAGCAAGTCAGACAGACTTTTTGTTTGTCTCTTTGTTTATTTTTTTAACATCTTTGAGTGTTCAACAGTTAACCCTCATGCAGTATTTTTAAGCGGCTACATGAGGGGTATTACGTCCCAAAAATGTCCCTCTTCCAATGTGCAACAACTTTTTTCACTTTTCATTTTTTTTCACTTTCAACCCCTCAAAATGTTCAGTGGGAATTGGCCAAGACATCGATATACATCCTATGCAAAATTTCAGCTTCGTGGAGTTTTTTTTTCACTGTTTTGTCTGTGGCGTCCATTTGCCCAACAGTCCAAAATCGTCCAAAGTGTCCAAAATGTCCAATTTTGGGATAATTACTGCATGGGGGTTAAGGACGCTGACCTTGGAGCTGCTGTCGGCCGCAGCTCACACCCACATGCGCTCACACCATATACACAGAATCTTCTACATATGATGCTGACATTTTTTTTTTGCGCCCGTGTTCAAATACACTCACAATGTATTCAAAAGGTGTTTTTTTTAAATACGTGTTTTACAGGAAGAGAAAAACCATAAAACCTTTTTTTTTTTTTTTTTTTTAAATTTAGTTTTGGCGCATCACAGATTTTCACAACATTGTGACTTCCCCTGCGATAAAAAGTTTCAGTGATGGAGTGCAGCTTGATGATAAAGCGAAACAATGTGCATCATAAGTTGTAAATGGACAGACACGTGGTTGCAAAGCGATAATCATCCAGCCCCTGTGTGGCAAGCATGACTTCCCTTGTTGCGGTATGAGTTTCTGGGTGAAAAAAAAAACCCAAACAGCTTTTGTATGTTCACTAGTCATTGTTACTTTCCAATTGCTCAGTTCCAGTACATTGCGCCGACTGCTCGACAGCACCGCAGCCCCACTTTTTCGCCTGAACTCATTTCCACCAAAATTGAGGCCATGACACGTGAAGCGCAAAAAACGGGAAGTGTCTGACTTGATGACTCAACGCAATGACTGCGCACCGACTTGACTGCGCTTGCTGCCAGGGCGGCGTCGCGTAGAGCTTGTCACAAGGAAGCTCATAAACGGTGGGAACTCGTTGACTCCTTTGTGCTCGTGAGCTTCATCTGCGACCTGTTGAGTCTGATACTGTGCAGTGTCCCGTGCATATCCACTGAGGTGGGGGGGGGGGGGGGGAAACACACAAAAAAAACGCTTGCACCCTGAAGACACGTCGTCGAACTGGTGTCACAACAATGCTCAGTTTTCAATCGGAGTTGTCAGCGAAGTGTAATTGGAAACAATTATTGTGGGAGTAGTTTGTAGGGGCTTAATGGTGGTTGCTTTTCAGGTTGACTCACCCTGCGGGACACTCTGGAGGATTTATCCTCTTAGTTTATTGGTGAGGTGATGATTTCGTGTCCGCTGACTTTGTGAGTGTGAATGGTAGTGCGATCGTGCAAAGGTGATAGAAAATTACAGAACGTGTGGATATCTTATGTAGCAATATTGCAGCGTCATCAGTTTCGGCAGATCTATGTCTTGAAAAGCTGCTATGCATTTTTATTTCTTTATATGAGTAGGAGAGGCAGTTTTATCTCGACAGCACGTTTCATATACGCAGGGCAACTCAATGGGGGTCAAGGTATAACAGCTCCAAGCATTTACAAACGACAGTTAAGAATTGAACACATTTTTATTGGGTGTATGCAGCGCAGTACTGAATTGCAGTTTCGGCGGTTCATCAAGACGGCACGCCACGCTTATTTTCAAAGAAATAACTGAGTTTGCAATGAATAATAAATACATAAATCAAACAAAGCAGCAACATGTAGTCAGTAGTGAAAAGACCATGTTTTTTTATTTTCATTCATTGCTATATGATGGGGGCGGCCAGGTAGACCAGTGGTTAGCACGTCGGCTTCACAGTGCTGAGGTACCGGGTTCAAATCCAGCTCCGGCCTCCCTGTGTGGAGTTTGTATGTTCTCTCCGGGCCTGCGTGGGTTTTCTCCGGGTGCTCCGGTTTCCTCCCCCATTCCAAAAACATGCATGGCAATTGTCCCTAGGTATGAGTGTGAGCGTGGATGGTTGTTCGTCTCTGTGTCCCCTGCGATTGGCTGGCAACCAATTCAGGGTGTCCCCCGCCTACTGCCCAAAGACAGCTGGGATAGGCCCCGGCACCCCCTGCGACCCTAGTGAGGATAAAGTGGTTCGGAAAATGGATGGATGGATGGATGGGTGGATGCTATATGATGTAATATCTATCGGTCGGTATGTCAGCCTGTCTTCACTGAAAAAAATGGTGTGTTGAATTTATTCGTTTTTATTTCAAGCGGCTGCACAAAATAAAATCATCTGCATCTAGATGCGTTTTTTTACAGTACAAAGTAGATGTACAGTAATCCCTCGTTTATCGCGGTTAATGGGGACCAAAACCACCCGCGATAAACAAAAATCTGCGAAATAGCGACCAATTAACATCATTTTTTAAAAATAATAATAATAATAATAATACATTTTATTTATAAGCGCCTTTCAAGACACCCAAGGACACTTTACAATCAGGAACAAAAACAATAAAACACAATACGGGTTGAGTCCGCAAACGGTCCGTGAGAAGCTGCGAAAGTCAGCAAAACAACAGCGAGTCACATAGAGCAACATGTACAGTACTGTACTCATGTACATGAAAAAAAATTTTTTTTTTTTTTTTATGAATATGAAATCCGCGATGCACTGAAGCCGCGATAAACGAACCGCGAAATAGCGAGGGATCACTGTATAGTCAACCACTAAATTCAACAATTTTCTCTCCTTTCTTCTCTTTCTCTGTAGGTCTCTCTCTCTCTCTCGCTCTCTCTCTCTCCCTCCCCCCTCCCAGCGAACGCATCCGTGCGCCCTTCCATCCGTCGACTCGTTGGTCGGATAGGGTTAAGTGGCCAACCAAGAGTTTCCTTGAAAACGATGTGACCCAACTACTTCCCGTTTGAGACCCGCCTCCTCCTCTTCTCGGCGCTCTCGTCATCTCCCTCTCACCTTGTTGTGTTGTTTATCTCGAAACAACACCGCAACTCGCTTTTGGTCGCCGCGTCGGAAATCGGAGCCGGCTTGAAATTGGCCGCTCGCAGCGCTTGTTGCACGGGGTAAGTGAGCTAACTCGAGTCAGTCGGTGGGCGCGTGACCGGCGAGGCTCTCAGCCGGAAACGGCCGTCAGAGACAACCGGAATAAAAGGTCTCGGTTTCGGCCGACGCGTCGAGGAGCGATTCGGTGGTTGTAGTCGTCATTTTGACAACTTTCAAAGTGACACCTGCTTGAAATGTGTGCGGATTCTCGCGTTCGTTGCCACCCCGTTTTCGACACGTCCATTTCATTTATCGCGGAACTCTCCTGTTGTCTTTGGCGGGGGAGGGGGGGGGGGGGGGTCAGGCCAGGTTTGATTTGACCAGGGTAAAAATAACAGGACATTGACGTGAAAGATTTTAGTCTATTCTGTCTTGAGTAGATTTTGTGGACGCTGACGTGAGCCCCCCCCCCCAAAAAAAAAATGTCATCCAATGTAGGTAGTAAACAAACAAAAATCAATTTAAAACCGCGTTGAAAATGTTCAGAGTGATTGCGTGCCAGTTTCGATGGCTAAAGTCCGACTGAGCGGAAAGGACGATGAGTCATAAAAAAAACAAACAAACAAACCAAAAAAAACAACCTGCATCGGACTGCACCGAGTGAAATATATCCTCATGTTTATTTACTCTTAGGTAAAGTGTTAGCACGAAAAAATAACCCCCGAAAATAGTGAAGTATTTAAAAAGGTGAGGAAACTTGAAGTGAACAGGATGGTGAAAAAGAACAGTCATTGAAATGTGGCAATGTCTCTACAATGAAGATGATTTGGTTTCGTGCACCCGTTTGCCAAAGTAAAATTGAGCAAATTCAAAAATGTGTGTGTGTGTGTGTGTGTGTGTGTACTGTTCCATTGCAAACTTTTTCCAATTGCCATTTGTCAATTGTATTCTGCGCCTTTCTCGATGTAAACACCTTGCAAATCTTTTCTACTGCAACGGATCGGAACAATCAAGCTGTTGCCAAGTGAAACCTCTTTCTGCTGCGACACATTTCAAACCAGCCCAACCAGAGT
Source organism: Hippocampus abdominalis (assembly GCA_018466805.1). NCBI lineage: Eukaryota > Metazoa > Chordata > Actinopteri > Syngnathiformes > Syngnathidae > Hippocampus > Hippocampus abdominalis. The sequence continues at coordinate 2,345,713 of CM031699.1, forward strand.
ATCCTCTCCTGACAATTTAATTATTGTCAGCAGATGTTTGTCTTGATTTTTTTTGGGGACTCCATTTCGACCTTTGCTTACCATAAAGGTAAAGCTGTAAAGCGGGCCTCATGCTCCGGTGTTGCGGTCGGAGAATCGAATGAATCGCCTCGGACCAGATGAATTTCTCATTTCTTTGCGGCCGTATTGCGTTTTGATGCAGCCGGGCTGCAGAATGGAATGTTCTGAGCTCCCGTTGCCAGTGCCGTATTGACGTATCGCTCAGTTATTTTTGTACTCTCGGTGGTTAGATGTATTTATCTGTCATTATTTGCGGTTGTTGCATTTGACTTTACCATCTCATGCTTGCCACTCGTGCTTATATAAATACTTCAAGATACGCGCACGCTACATGATTACTTTGGTAGGGCAAGCTGACTTTTGACTTTGATTGAGCAATGTGGCGTCGTCATCGTGATGCGCGTAGTCGCGTTCTTCGACTTGATTCTTTAGGCAGCAAACTAGTTGAGACCGAAGCCGTACGCCTTCAATCAATTCTACACGATCAACAATGACTAACGATCGATTCATCGATTTTTGTTGTTGTTGTTGTTTTTTTTCCCCTTCCCCCACAGGACACTTGATTAGGTACAGACCAAATTAGTGTTTGTTGAATTCCGTGTTTTGGTGGAATTGATTGACGTTTTACAGCTGTCCTAAATTTGATGGACATTTCCGTTAGCCCTTCTATGGTGTTGTGGATTGTGTGTTAGCATAAAGCTAGCCTACTTTGGTGTTTTTGCTCTGGCTTGTATGGTCTGTTTGTATGTGTTACTGCTTCTTGTGTGATCCAGTAGCAGTTGCTTGAAAGGTTTACAGTGGCCATCGTCTCAATCCCTTTCGCCCATCTATGGCGTTTCACATGATTTACCCGCATGAAGCTGGCGGAATCGTCTCTGGTGTTTTTGAACATTTAGTTGTTCAACGTTCAAATCTCTTGTTTTTATGTGCCAGTTTTGCAATTAACATCGACCGTGAGTACAGATGCTTGAAACAAGCACGCTCGGCGTCTTATTTGGAGGCTGTGAGCGAGTCATCTTCTTTTTTTCATTTTTTTCTTCGACTCTGGGAAGTTGAGCTCCTCTACATCCCTGCAGCATTCCCCCCCCCCCCTTAATATGACTCTGGAGTTGAAACAGGAGTTCAAAACATTCTGAGATTTTTTTTTTTAATGATGATTATTAATATTATTTTAATGACAATCATCTTGCTCATAGGTATTTTGCTTCCGATGGACTCCGCTCAAGTGTAGGAAGGTCAAAAGGCTGCAGGCTCAGCAGGATGGGTGCGCCAAGCGTCCTACTGCTGTTGGCGGTGAGTTGCTCCTTTGAACATTTCAGGCCGAACAAGTCACACTTTTTGTATTTTCATACAGAGGAGAAGAAGCGCAACAGAATGTGGTCTCACCAGCAGTGTCTGATTTGTCTCACAGTGCCTGTTAACTCCCACGTCGGCGCTGATTGCCAACCCCAACGGGAGGACGTGTCCGGACGGAGACTATCTTGAAAAGGGAATTTGTTGCAACAAATGTCCACCAGGTAAGTTGGCGTCGATGACACGATAACAGTTTTCACGCCGACCATTTTGTTCTTTTGATAGTCTCAGAAGAATACCGTTCTATTATCCCAGTCTCGCATTAAAATCCTCACTCAAAAACGTTGACGTGAGGAAATCTCAAGTTAACTCTAAAGCTTTATTTATAGAGCACTTTAAAAACAACCGCAGATGCACACCAAACGCCATCACTTCTGTTTCCTTTTTCATTGTGGTCAATGAAAATAGTGAGGGCCCCCAAAATTGAACCCTGCGGAACACCATGCGACAGTGGGGCAGACTTTAGTTTGGGGCTGGTGTGGCTGCTGTAGAGCGCCTTATTGCTACGCTGTATCAAAGCACCACAATGACCCGGTGGTATTTATTCCAGCCAGTGAGATCATTTCATGGTTCTGACATGTGCTCATGTGTTTGTTGTAGTAGTAGAATTGGATGAACAGTTGATTGGGGCGTGGTTTCGGGGCATTGGGCAGACACGCCCGCAAGGCTTTGTTGTTGAGGGAACGGCTCGATTTGTCACGATTTTGAAAGACTTTTGATGCGTCGCAAAGGAATCGCCGCGCACTGGGATGAATAGCGTCGTCCCAATCTGAGCGATTGCTTCTGTTGTCCAGGTTTCAAACTGGTGGAAAAGTGCCTCGCCGAGGGGATGAGGAGTAACTGCACGCCGTGTCCGACTGGCCAGTTTATGGAGCAAATGAACTACTCCCCCAAATGCATGCAATGCAAATCCTGCAACAGTAAGGAGACTTTCCCATCCTCTACGTCTCTGTAAAGCGGAACGCAACCGTTTCACAATCAGCAGGAACGGACGCTGGCACGTATGGAAAACTGCTGCCGCATTGATTCCATGATATCCTTGAGATCCAGATTACGGTCTCTGTACAGTGTGTGTGTGTGTGTGTGTGTATATATATCTAGATATAGATATAGATATAGATATAGATATAGATAGATCTATATCTATATGTAGATATAGATATATCTATATATAGATATATCTATCTATATATATATACAGTCAAACCTCTGTTTTCATCCATAATCCGTTCCAGAAGGCTGTTCGAAATCCGAAATTGTTCGAAAACCGAAACCACGCTCTTTTTTTAAATAAAAATGTTTACTGAACACGTCTGCTCACAATAGAAAGCAACACGAGGAAGCGTCACTTCCTCGTCTACCCGAGGACGCGTCACTTCCTGGTGTAAGGAAGGCCAGAGGAGTCAAATGGTGCATTCAAGTGCGCTCAGTTTTTTCGAGAACGGAAATTTGTTCGTCATCCGAGGCATAAAAAACGCCAAATTTTTGGTCGGAAACCGAATTGGACGAGAACCGAGACGCTCGAAAACTGAGGTTTGGCTGTCTATATAATATTATATATATATTTTTTTTCGGTATATTTCCGGTGTGCTGAATTCCGATTGAACACTCATTTGAGGGAGTTTCTGTCCCCGCAGAGAAGAAACATGAAGTGGAAGTATCCGAATGCCAACGGCATCGAAACACTCAGTGCCACTGCGAGGCCGGCTACTACACCTTCGTTATTGACTCGGAGACGACAGAGTGTATCAAATGCAAGCTGTGCAGGTCGGATGAGAGGGAAGTCCAAAAATGTAAGTCTTCTTCGTCTGTGTATCATCCACTCGTTCGGTTTTCAACCTGCAATCAAATATCCCCAAATTCTTTGATGGGTCTTGCTTGATTTTTCACTCCTCGGTTTTCCGCTCAGGACTGAATTCAATTTCAGTGCTTAATCGGTCGCACGCAGGTGACTTGGAAGTCCGGTAAGGAACATTTCACGATCAAGCTTCGCTAGCTTGATGTCACATTGTAGAGTTTGTTGTGCATGTCTCTGTATGTACTTTGTTTTACTCGGCATTACGAGTCTGTAGATTCCATTTTTTTTTTTAATTCCCAACAAATGTGCCCTGGCACATTAGCACGCTTTGAAAGATCCTCTGGTGTGCCATGGAAAATGATTCGCCGAATTGTTCTGAAAATTGTTTATTTACGACAAATAGTCGATCTTTGCGGCCCGGTGGTCGAGTGGTTAACGCGTCGACCTCACAGTGCAGAGGTCGTGGGTTCGATCCCGGCTCCAGCCTTCCTGTGTGGAGTTTACACACCCTTGTGAGGATAAAGCGGATCAGAAAATCAGATTTTTTTTTTTTGTGATAGTCCCTCCTCTATCCAAATTTTGTTCCATGTGAAAATCAAGCAAAACTTCTGCAAATGAGGCAATAGTAGCGGTTAACAAAATGCAAAAACAGCTACTTTTACTTTTGTAAAATTGCCCAAAACCTCAGAATTTCAGCCTCTCCATCGTGACTGTTCTCAGATTTATGTAGTTGTTCATGAAAGCGGACTGATTTTCTTTTTGTTAAATCAAAATAAGATTTTTGAAAAGATGTTCTTTTACTTTGGAAATTGTTTATTTATTTATATATTTATATGAATTTTTATGGACCAAACCAATAACTGAATCAAGTACATTTTCTGAAATGTCAATCTGAAATAATGTCCTGTTTTTTTAAAACAGCGATGGAAAGTTAAAGAAATATATTTTTTAATCCAATTCATCAATTAATCAAAAAAATAACCAACAGATTACTCGATCACTAACCAGCTCATTTTATGGATTTATTTTTCATTTTTTTGCTCTTAGCCCAAAATTGGAATGAAAATTTGGCATTGAAAAAAAAGAAAAAAGGAACAAATCACTCACGTTTACATTTTTTTACATATTTGATTGTCAATTGAAAATGGAAATAACAGAACGACACATAAATTCTCGCCAATAGCGGCGATGCAGTTGACTGTACCTTTTTTTTTCTGAACGTGAACCGCTGTACGCAGGCACGGCGGAAAGGAACACTGTGTGCGAGTGCAAGGCCAATTTCTTCAGAGTGAACGGGAAGTGCGAGCCATGCAAGAGGTGAGTGTGTGTCTGAGAAGGCGCTCGTTGTTTTTTCCTTCAAGGCCGAGACTGCTATGGGGAAATGGTTTTGCCGAACCGAAACTTTTTCAGCAGCAGCAGTAGGAAGAGAAAAGAGAAGCAATTGCATTCTAAATTTGGTCACTCACATTTTTGACGAGTCAAGTGTTCACTTGGAAGCACTCACCAGATACTTTAATTGCGTGATGTGGTTTTATAGTTAATGCGGAAGTGCGGTAAAAACTGTTTATTGAGAAGTGAATGTCCCTAAATCATAAAAAAATTTGGATTGTTTTTGGAACCTGCTGTGTGATTTGAAAACAGCCTAGTGGGCATGCTTGGCTCATGCCTGATTTCTCATTGGCCCATGGGGCAGGTATCATTTAGCCCTGCGAAGTCTGCCTAGCAACAAGGGACCCGTGTCCAGGAAAACTAATTCCAAAACATTCCTGTGTTCGTGATGAATTTGAAGGAAATGAATTTCTGGGTGGGTGATGTGAACTCAAATTCATATCGCAGTAGACCGTAAATTGAGTCGCTTGAGGATAACACTACAAGGTATACCTCAGTCTAAAGTGTCAACATTATGCTGGAAGTATTTTAGTGACCATAAAAAATTTTTTTTTAAAACAATGCTACCATGGAATTTGATTTAGTGTACAACTCTCAAACTCAAAATTAAAAAATTGAGCACTCGCTGGCGGGCTCGTGTATTGTTAGCCTGTTAGCCCACCAGCTAGGAGCAGGGCTCTATTTTTCATCCTTTTGGAGCCTCATTTTATACACTTGGTAATCTTTTTTTTTTTTTTTTCCCTCATTCAAGTTGGGCAGGTGTGTTCACAACACTCTTCTTTGTGATGTGTGATATTTATGAGACGTTTTCATACTTTTAAACTCGAAGCAGAGCTCAGTATATTAATAGTTGTGCTATTTGTTACTGCGCTTGACAAGCCGCACTTCCTCTGTGTGTCTTTCCACAGTTGCGCAGCGGATTGCAAACATCTCTGCAAGTCGCTTCCTTCCCACAATCCAAGCGGTAAGCCAAAAAAAAACCAAAACCTCACCAGATTACGAGAAACCATTTAATTAAAAAGGCTATCACATTTTTTTTGTCTTTTGTCATTTTCTTTTGCTTCCCCACGTGGGACAAATGAAAGGCAAGAATTTTACACGGATTCAAATGTTTCTCATACTCGAAATACTTGCATTAGTCACAATCTGATGGATTGTGAGCTCCGGTTGGGGATGTCCTGATGACACTTTTTTTGACGGAGTCCAAGTCCAAGTCTTTGGTTTGAGGATCTACCGATTGGCGGATTGGATCGGACCATTCCTAGCCACACCCAAGCCATGAACATGGCTTCATGTATAGACACATGCAGTATCACAATTACAAATCCTGCCCCCTCGTGTGTGAGTAACGATGTGTCACGTCACGTGTCCTGGCTTGTTGGGGCTCCACCACGCGTTCACACCCAACACAGAGACTACACAAACGGTATCCACAAACTTGTCTGAGGTTGCTAATACGCTACGATGAGGGTAATGACACAGTGTTGAATGAGCTCATGCATTGTTTTTCTTGGCAACATCTTTTTAATTGGCTTCCGATTTTGGGTAAAGAATTGAACGTAACGTCTGATTCGAGAATGGAAACCCTGACGTCTTTTCTTGTCTCACTTCCAAACTGTTTTACCCACAAGAAATAATGCTCGTAGAAAGGTAACATTTTTTCAATTATAGAATTAAGTGTACGGGCACAAAAGATTTTCACATTCTTAACCATCGCTCAAGTGGAGAAAATGAAGTCAAAACAATGCAACGCTCAACTTGAACAATGAAGGCCGTTCACTGTTATGAAAAGGTTAAAAAAACAAAACAAAACATATTTTGAGCCAAACAGCATCATTGTCTAAGTCACCGGTGTCAAACTCAAGGCCCGGGGGCCAAATCCGGTCCGCTTCATCACTATGTGGCCCCCAAAAGCGAATCATCATGCCAACTTCCATCATTCTTGCTAAAATCCAAACCAAATTTTCAAATTGTCATACGTAATAAATAATGCTGAGACAATGTAAGCAACTCAAACAACAGTTGAACAAACTGTTATCCTTGACTTCTGAATTCAACCCTAGTAACACATCATTTATTTTCGTGTATGTAATAACACGAGGAGACGATTTAACATTATGCTGCGGTGTTTGTTTGATACCGTGGGTCATTTTTTAATGTTTTTGAAGAGAAACCCCCCCCCCCCAACAAATTCAACCTAAATTCAAGATTTGCAGATTATGAGAATCCTCACAAATATAAATAATACAATTTTAGCGAGAATATTAGTAGTTTACATCCGTCTGTCCCGCTAGCTAGCCGTTTAGCTAACTAGCCGTTTAGCTAGCTAGCGGTTGAGCTCATGCACTGATTATCTATTTATCGACATGAATTACTTCATCATTAATGACATTAGACTAATGATATTATTGTATTCATAGTTGAAATTCTGTCCCTTTCCATTTCCAACACCCCTTTCACTCAGGTGTGTATTCACTTTTGTTGCTAGCTACTGTAAAAGGTGGCATGATGATGCGCGCGGTTAGCATGTCGGCCTCATCGGCAGAGATTTTGGATTCTAATCCCTCGTTTTGTTTTGTTTTGAACACTGAACCTAATGCGGAGGTAGAAAATTGATGGCTTGTCCGGTTGCAGTTGGGTTCCCAAAGCAAGACCATCTCACACCTTTGTCCTTTTTGTGTTTCCGTAGAATCTCAAGAGAGTGGAAATGGATACCTAGTTCACGGCCTGACTGGAGCGGTGGTTGTGGCCGTGACGTTGTTAATGCTGCTCATCCTTTACATGGCCACCAAGCGCTTGATCAAAAAGTCGCCCGTCAAATCGTCGTCCCAAACGGCGGAGGAGTCGCCAGAGTCGTCCGAGGTACGTTAACTGCGTACGTGTGGGGCGGGTAGCGCCATTGACACCGTGTTGTCCTATCACCTTGCAGGCCCTGTTTCAGAACGAGGAAGTGTCAATCATCGCGGTGATTGACTGTCCTAAGAGCGCATTGCTTGGCAAGGCGAATTCCAAGCTGCCCGACTGTGTTCCGCTGGAGATCAAGAGTGAGTATTTGGACAGCGTTGCTATTTTAAAAAAAAATATATATATTGCTCTGGCACCATCTTGCATTCAATGAACTATGTTGGCGCCAAAGGAGGAGCTTCATTTAGTCAAGCCATAGCCTTGCTTAATAGAAAAATGTGCTTTGCCGCCATCTTGTGGCATTTATAGGCAATGTTAAACCTTGAGCAGGCTTCGAATACTCATGGATTTTGGCGCGAAGGGCTCGGTCAAAAAGCTGTATCTGGGAGGCTTGTTTACATATTTCTATATTAGGGAATAGAGGCCTGCACAACTATGGCCCAAAAAATAATTATGATTGATTTTTATCTCGGGATGAGCAATTACCCTTACCAGTTATCAGTATCAGGCCAATACCGGCCTTATTTTACGGTATCGGGTACTCGTGGAGGCTGCTGATACCAGCCGCTTATGCTCAGGAAAAAAAAAGTGAACATTGACTAAGTCCGCCTCACCATTAGGTGGCGCTACACTGCATTTGACACATCGACAAATCGTGAATTTTTTTTGTGGATGTCGCGTTGAATGAAATTTTAGATATAAGTGCTCACGGTATCTGTATTTTTTTAATCAATATTGCAATCATGATGATTCGTCACAATGTTAGCGAAAACATGTCTATTTTTATCGCACTACTTTGTAATCAGTTTTCTGTGCATGTTACAAGGAACGGATTATCGCTTTCTAAGAACTGCGAAATGACGCATAATAACATTTACCGAGGGCTAGCTCATCGGATGCCACACGGTATCATTTTGTTTGATGTCACTAATCTGAATCTGAAACGAGTGCATACAATGTAGGTTGATCCCTTTTGAGTCATCTCCATTTTTTTTGCTGAAATAGATTTCTCTCGACATGACCCCTTTCATCAGTCCTCCGTAGTGACTTTCCGCTCTGCCGCTGCAGGGTACGCTAACTTGTCAATTTATCCAAATTACGGGAAGCCTTGACCATATGTTCGCCCCCTGGTGGTTGGTTGTGAAAGTGCTTGAAAAAGACATGCCGCGGAGCCTCCATTTGAAATGTCAACATTGGCGGCAACAGGGGTTAATTGATCCACGGCTGCCAAAATGACGATCGTGATTAAAATTCGATGCCGGATGACGGGCCCGCTTTGAATCATCCTTCTGCTCGCATCTCCCCCCGCAGCCCACGACCTCATCTACACGCTGCTCGAGTCGGTTCCCGTGACGCAGGTCAAGCAGCTGGTGCGTTCCCTCGGCGTGACCGAGACGGTCATCGAACGGGCCGAGCTGGACCACCGCGCCTGCAAGGAGGCCCACTACCAGATGCTGAAAGCGTGGGCGGAGAGCGGCTCGCAAGCTTCCGGCGGCGGCGGCGGCGGCGGAGGAGGCCGAGGCGGAATGCTGCACTCGGCTTTGCTGCAGGAGCTTTTGCTGAAACTGAAACATATGCACCTTGGGGCGGCGGCTGAGGAGCTGGAGACAAAGTACAGCATTCACTAAATCTCGGATGTGTGCCAAGCGGGGGGAGAAAAAAAAAAAAAACACACACACGCACCTGAATCTGAGTATTGTTCTCTATCGGGACCTCAAGGACGTGGACTGGGAACATTCCAGATGGTTGCAGCGCTTGCACGTGGACCAAGAAGGCTTTTGTGGTTTTGACCTTTCGCCCTGAGAGATCAAATGGTTGAGTGGGGGGGGGGGGGGGGGACGCTTGCAGGATTAACAGTGACGATCCCGCCGCGGCCGAGGTGAAGCCGCCACCTGCCGGACGCGGAAACCGAAATCCGCACTGAAGGAGGGATTTGAATGCCGTCGCGAATGGCCACAATCTGACGGGGAAGTCACACCCAAGTCATGGTCAATGTTGTTGATCCATATTTTAGGAATGCTTGAGATTTGCGTTTCCGAGGCTTTATCGACCGAGTTGGGGGGGGAAGAAAAAAAAAATCCCATGGCACACCGCCAACCAAAAATGTCCCCAAATAGTGTATATAGAGACTGAAATCGTGATCATCATCTCGTCTCTGTTTCCCCACAACTTTACTCCGTCTGAAAAGGGTCAATATATGTCGCCGGCATAGATGGAAACTAAATTTTTTTAAATCCGAGATATAAGTCTTTGTTTTTTTGTGCTGGATTCCGAATCTGCCCTCGTTTTTTTTTTTCTTCTAAGCATCAGGTTTTTGTCACAAAAATATCATGTGTAATCTAATCATATATTTCGTCATATTTCAGGGTTAGGTGGATTATTTATTTTTTTTCCTGAAAGGTTTTCGCTGTAAATCAAAAGAGAAGATAAAAGTCATATCGCGCAAGGTTTTCAAACTTAAAAACAAACAAAAAAAGTAAATATCTCAAAAACCTGATGTACTAGGGAAAAAGTAAAGGCTTTTTTTTTTTTTTTTTTTTAATCAGCATCAAAAATACATTGATGACACATGAAGCCATTGCTCATGAAAATTTGATGTTGGCCAGTGATTTTTTTTGGGAGTCAGAGCAATTAAGTAAAAGTGGAGAACTGAATTTAGAGTGGATGATGCCACAAACCTTTCGGGTGTTTTCTTAGGACGCGAATGCACCAAAACCAAAAGGACCTGCAATCTTCTCATTGTCCGTCCTTGTCGAAATGTTCTTGCACCGCCTACATAACTTCTTTTCAAATATGAGAAGCGATCAAATTTTGATGCACAAAGGTACAGCTATGGGATTTTTTTTTTTTTTTCCCCCTGACATTGTCAGAGTTAATGCTTGAGGAAATGATTCTTGGATGTCAACCTTTTTCCAAACCAGATTATTTTTGAGGTGAAAAAATGTTTCTTTTTTTTTTTTTTTACTACTGTATTTAAGCATGATGCATTTGCAATGTGATTTTTTTTTTTTTTTTGTGCGTCACTGTACAGTGTCAAGGATGAACGTTCTACTTTTTAAGCAAGTACACTAGTTTGAAACCGAGTCGTCGGAGCCTGGAGGCAAAATAAGCTGCTGCTTGGGGCTAGAGGAGGATTAAACAACTTTTTTTGTTTTGTTCGAAAAAAAAAAAGTTATTTTTACAATGCAACAATCGCCCAAACTGCTTCTTTAGCTCAACATTTTTACCCATCGCCCCTTTACAGTCGTTACAAATGGAAAAAAAAAATGAAATGAAACAACACTAATGATAAAGTCTAATTACAAAGTGACATTTTTTTTTTTTTTTAACATGGGAAGGATGGCATGAAATAAATTGTTCTGAGGGCCTCGTAAAGGTAACATCGGTGATATTCCGCTCCGAATATTTGTTCGTGTTTACGCACCGCTTAATTAAACTAGCTTCCTGTTTGGATTGGGCCACCGCATCTCACGGGACGTACCAACTTCTTCTGTATGTACAGTATTGCTTTGGATCGTTTTTGGGGGTAGTCAGCCCATATTGGACGAGGGGCTTCCACTATACAGTATGCACTCATGTCGCAAGTCTTCTTCACTTTGGATGTTTTGAAACGGCAAACTTACAGTACAGACTCACAACGTGGCTTTCGAGGGGGTGAGGGGTGGGGATTCAAGGTGGAGCTGAAATGTACGACTACTGGTGAGCTTCATTTGACCGTCTCTAAACTTGTGAATCTTCAACTGTTCAATGTTTCTGTGCTTGCTTTTATTTTTCCCACACAACTTCCTGTCGTTTAACAAAAAAAGTTGTTGTTGTTGTTGTTGTTTTACATTGATAAAGACATCTACCTCGATGCCTTTCTGTGACTCTTCCAGTCTCTGTCGCAGCCCGGAACACTGAACAACATTCAAAAGTTTAGTGACCATCTCAAAGGCGACCGTGTCAACGGAAATGTTCACACGGAAGCTGAATATATTCCAAAGTTTTTGTGAGGACTGGAACTATGGTGAGTTTCACAACTTGAAATTCACCACCTTGCTGCCCCTCCACCACCCGCTTGTTAGCCTTCAGGGCCTATCACGGAAGCATGAGTGCAAACTTCTCTTCCCAGTTAGGCTCCGCCTGCGTCTTTGCACTTGTAACACGTGCCAAGTTTCTTTAGTCATCCCCTTTGTGCCTTATGTTGCTGGGGATTATGAAATGACGATAGCGTGTGTGAAGAGTGCCGAACAACTGCGGGCTCTGGTTGTTTGAATAAAAGGTCACTTGATTTGTACGCCGTGTCATTAACTTTTTTTGGGGGGGGCGGGAAGTGTTAAAGTGACGACTGAGGGCTTGATGATGACTTCCATCCGCAGGCACGTCACCCATCAACATTCCCACATGAAGTTAATCAGGTTGTAATTGTGTGTGGCTAAACAAGGCCGTAACGCAAGTTGCCCATTGTTTCCTTTAACTTTGATCACATGTGATGATATGCAAATTTACTGCGCTCAAAACGCGGGTTCCCAAAAAATAAAATAAAGTAAAACACCTGTACTTTTTTTTTTTTAAACCTGTGATGAAGAGAGAAACAGGTCGTATTTGCGAGGTGACACTGCCACCTAGAGGCGTCATGATGGTATTGCTGGAATTAAAATCTGTTCTTGCGATGTTTTTTTTTCTTCCTGGTTAAAGGTGATCAGAGCACTTTTTTTGCCTTTACCACCTCGCCCTCATTACTACCCGTTTTGTGGTGCTATTTTTTACGACCTCACTAATGACTTTTCACGCCCTGAGTGCCTAATGATATAATTAATTTTTTTGTTTGTGTAAGTTGAGGTGTTCGTTGTTCTTCAGTGGATAGTTCTACTTTACGAACGGCAAAAGGAGAGATGGAATCCTTTAAATGCAGTTTTATTAAAAGGACCACAAAAAAAAGACGTCTGCACCGCAGCACGTTCGAGAACACAACTCTCGTAACTAAAATCACTTTCTGCTTCTCTTACTTTAACAGCCAATCAGAACTTATCAACATAAAAACATATCTAAGCAATTATTATACAACAGAATATAATTTAGGTATGCTTAACATGAAATAATATTCTGTTCAAACATAAAATAATAATAATACTTTAAATGCAGTTTTATTAAAAGGACAAAAAAAGACGTCTGAACCGCAGCACGTTCGAGAAGACAACTCTCGTAACTCAGATCACTTCCTGCTTCTCTTACTTTAACAGCCAATCAGAACTCATCAACATAAAAACATATCTAAGCAATTATTAAACAACAGAATATAATTTAGGTATGCTTAACATGAAATAATATGACGCTCAAACATGAAATGATAATTAATAATATAACATAAACTTACATTTGCATACACTGAAAAAAATGGCGTGGTGAATTAAAGTGCATTTACAGTCTATTTAAATAATGTTCATCTGGATTCTGACGATTTCATTTCGTCAAGTGCGACCACTTGACGAAATAAAATTGAATGAATTGTAAAGAATTTTTTTTTCTCAGTGTGCTTTTGAAGCCTGATTCTGAGATCTGTAAAAAAAAATTTTTTTTAAAAAGCAAGGTTAAAAATACTTTAGTAAAGCACATACCTGAATAATCAGTTACATCTACACGAGCCAATCATTTGCGCTTTGTCACTTGCCACCACCACACCGCCGTTGCGGAATGCAAAACACAAACAATTTGCCGTCGTTGGAGACGCTCTCGACGTCGCGCGGGCGGCGATCCCTCGGCGCTTTTCAAGTGCGAGTTCGCTGAATCAGAGAAAGCGATTGCTAGGCCGCCACAATCCAGTCGTTCCCGTCCGGCCAGTTGCGAGAAAGCAGAGGGAAAGGAAAGGCGCCCAGGTGAAGGAGGGACGGTGGGACGGACCCAGCCAAGCCCGGAGAGAAAGCCAAACACCCAAAATGACCGTTGGACGCGCGCACACACACAAAATCGCACTCAGGTAATGTTCGTTTGTCTCGCTGTCTTGTGGGTGTTGTCACCCGAGAAAGGCGGTTGACTTCATCGTGTCGCTCACCGGGTTGGATTCGTGTTAGTCATTTGCTGGCTCAACGTGGCAAAGCGGCAAGAATCCAGGAAGCTTGAACATTTGTTGCACTCCGCGAGCAGCTTTCCATACCTGAAGGATAAAGAAGAACAAAAAAAAAAAAAAAACATGTCTCATGGGTGGACATTGTTGGATTGATTTGAAATTTCCGGGATACTTCGGGTCAAAGTTCACATCTGGGTAAATATGCACTTGCTGCTTTCAAGGTCCCGGCATTTGTTTTTGCCGTCTCCGGGCAACACGTCACACTTGGGATGAGTACACCGGCCGTGACTACATTTAAAAATATGTTTGTTATTCAACTTTTGACACCGCGTGTGATGATTGTGAATCACTGTGAAAATGTGCGTACTGTGTACTGTATTTAGGCAACCATTTTTTTCTCTCTCGAACTATCACTGTCTAAAATTGGATTAAATTGCCTTGCCATTCTTTTCGAATTGCATTTACAGTGATGTCAATTAAAAACAAAAAGTATAAAAAAAAATATATAAAAACCTAAAAAAAATAAATCATAAAGTAGCACAAATGTGATAAGATTTATTTTAACCCTGGAGAACCCACAGGGTCAAATTTGACCCCTATAAATTCTGCTACTCAAATGCTACCTTTAAATCCACAAAGGGTCAAATTTGGCCCTAATCCTAAATTAGGATTAAAGCATTAAATATTTGAAAAAACATATTTTGGTGTTCAGTGAACATATCGCAGTCTTTTAATGTAATATTCATCATTTTCCAAAGAAGAAAAGGGCTCTTGGGTTCTCCAGCGTTAAAATGAGTTGATTTTTGTTCAATCTTCCATAATTGATCATTTGTACAAACATGGTGCAGAGTTCATGATTTGATCCAAACTGATCACGTCTTGAAAAAATTGGACGTGATTTCCTGCAAAATGTTGTGGAAGTTATCGTTTGAAAATGAAACAGTTGGAAAGGTAAATAAGATATTAGAAATATTGCATGTTGAAGTTGATCTTTTTCCTACCTTATTGAATCATTCTGACTAATTATTGATGAATTTTTAATCATGAACAATCCGTGTCTTCACGTAGAACGTCGTGAATATAAAAATCAAAGGTGAACTGTGCAACTTTCTTCTTTCAGAAGTGTGTTATCAAAAAGTGTCATTTTTACTCAGTTATGATCAAAACCGCTCCGATATTGGATTTAATTCCATTGTGCACGTGTACCTAATATTGTGTCCAGTGAGTCTAAGCCTTGCTGAGAGCTGGTGCGGCATCGCCGGCTCGTAACTCAAAGTGGTGAAGGGGTGGGGGGGGGGGCACGTTGATGACATTGGGGTGACCGCCAGGAAGAGCTTGCAAGAGTGCCGTTAGACACCAGCTCCAGCCGCGCGATTCTCGCGCTGTTACTCACTTGGCTGGGATGCAATGAAATGTCAATGAGTCTTCGGTCCACAGACTCCGCAAAATGGTTGCAAAGCACTACTTTTGTCCAAACGAAACTTCTCAACTCACTTCAACATAGTCTCCGAGCACCCGACTTGTCATGACATGGCGTCATAGGTCAGCTTTTGTCCGAATGAATCTCATCTGCCCAAATCTCTCAGGAGTGCTGGCCAATGTCATGAAGAATAAAAAGGTTTTATTCACCCAATTAGATTTCAAATTCATCCTCACGCGGTCAGCGAATATTGATTCAGGCCGATGTCGGCCGTCTGTCGGGCTCTCAAATGCAATGCTGAGAACCGTTTGACTTTCTCCTCCTCCCTCAGCTGAACTGGCAATGACCCAGCCAGCCGCCGCCTGCCCCTCCTAAAGGTCACATGATCCCCGGAGAAGAGTTCCCGTCAGCAATGGAGGCAGCCTCGGCGCAGTCACGTGACGCCGGCGACGCGGCGGACCTCGGTGGGTCCGCCGTCGTCATGCAGACCCCGGCAGACCTCCACTTTTACCACAAGGTGCCACCAGACAAGGCCAAGTTCAACACGTATGGCCCTCAGGCAAGTGCGCAACAATCTGACCTTTTGATTTGGGGAGGGGCTTAAAAACGCACATATTGATGCCTCGGGGTACATTTTTGTTTTAGAGCAGCGGCTGTCCTCATGAGCGTGCAAACATTTAGCACGGGAAACAAGGCGGACTGACAGCCGGGAATGATTTGTGAGAAAATGACAGATGGATGCGTGAAAAAAATATTGATATTTCTCGGCATTCGGTATTTTAACCACATGCGCATTCATTTTTTTAAAGTTCATTTTTAAGCAGCATTTGCATGTTTTTTTTCCATATTTATATAAAAAATAGAAACAAATATTGTGTTGAAGTTTGACATTTTTTGCTCACCCAACTTCGTTTTGCAGCTCACGCAATTCTGATTTCATGACTTCAATTTTATCGCCGCGTTTGCTATCGCATAAAGAAGGGATTTGGCTTTTTTTTTTTTTTTTTCTACCAAAGAGCCACTTTCCGATGTGCTTAATGTCTTCACGTGAACAATCTTGCTGCTCTCGATTTGGTTGCAGATGCGGACAAGGCAGAAAATTGTGAGCAACTTTTCAACAGTGACTAAGGGAGCGTCAACAGCGGCCAAACCCAGAGCTGCGCTCAAACAAGTTTTTCTCAACCAGGGAGTGTCTGACAGGAACCTAACAGCCGAGGTACCGTCTTGTCAGTGCGCGTCAACACAACATACTTTCAGAAAGAAAAAATAAAATGCAGTGGACATAAAAAGCTCTGTTGTTCTAGCAGGCTTTCCCCGGCATGTTTCCCTTATACTTTGCTTTGCTTCAGTTCCTTAGCTAGGGTGCCGGCAGGGTTACTTACTTACAGTTAGATGTATTTCTTTACAAGTAAGATAGAGCCACAGGTACTTAGTTACCGCTACGGTTAGTTACTAAGGAGCACCTAAGGTAACCTGGAAGAAAAGAAAAACCTTTGCCTTCCCTTGCAAACGTTTCATTGCGAGGGAACGCAAAATATTTTTGCACTGCTGCATTTTTTTTCCCCCTTGCTTGCTTTTCTTTGGTTCAGTTACTTGGTTAGTTACAGTTACATTTACTTAGTTGCAGTACAGTTAGTTCCGTACTTACATTTACAGTTATTTTGTTAGAGGCAGCTAGAGTTGGTGTAAGTTACAGTTACAAACTGGGGTTGTGGTCACGCTCGGAATGAACCATCACGTCCAAGCTCATGTTCAATGGGAGCCGCCATTTGACGTGATTAACCCCAAATTAAGTTCAGCTGGTCTGGCAGGCTTTTCCTGACACGTTTTGCTTAATTGCATGAGTTACAATTATTTAGCTACAGTTACAGTACTTAGTTCCAACTCGTGACATGTACATGGTGACTGTTTCACTTGAGGTTACTTAGAGAGTTACAAATACAGCGGTACCTACTTCCGAACGTCTCTTCATACGAAGTTTTGAGGTTACGAAATGCCTCAAAAGGAAAATATTGCCTCTTGTTTCAAAAGAAATTGAAAGTTACGAAAGGTAAAAATACAGAATGGGCTGCTACTCGCAGCTCTGAGTTTCCTGAACGCAACATACTTCTAGCTGCTCTGCCATTGGCTACTACTGAGCATCATCCTGGCATCCCATTGGCCAAGAGGTACCGGGTGTGTCTTTGTGTGCAAACAGATAAATAGATACGTAGACGGGTGTCTATACAGCGTCCTCGTCATTCGCCACTCGGGTTCTGAGGTGTTCGGATAGTTTTACGTAAATGTGAATAACCCAGAAAAAGTGTTCACCAGTCGGGTGATCGCTCACTATGCTGATGTTTGCCTTGGACATGTTCGAAGGAGTGTTCAAAGCCGCCAAAAGCAAACGTCCTTGGATCAGTTCGTTACAAAACGCCAGACAAAAAACCACTTCTGAGTGTGAACATGGACTAAAGAGGGCAAAAAACGATGAGGACGCAGTTAAAAGATAAACGACCATCATTTTTATTTTTACTCTATTCTTTGTTTTTGTACATGATGCACAACAATCATTTATTGTGCAATAATTTAATTGTAACATGTATTTGTGACATAGTTTGATGCATTTTTGTGCTTTAGAAAACATTTATGTCTGAATTTGGGGGCGTGGGGGGGGCTTGGAATGGATGAGGACATTTACATGGAAAATGTGTCTCTACTTACAAAACTTTTCTAGTTAAGAAATTTCTTCCAGAACCAATTAATTTTCGTACGTAGAGGTACCACTGTACTTACTCCTAGGTCTTTAGCTACTATGACAGTCAGAATTAACCCAGTGGGAAGTTTTCACCCTTTGAACAGAGAGTCAGTCGGGGCTATTTTTTTAGTCTTTTTTTTTTTTTTTTTTAGTAAGCGAGATTTGACAGCATTCAACATGCACCGTGCTCCTGACCCAAAAGAACTCCGGTGCTGCAGTCGCCCACTTTGAGAGTGACTGTTTCTTTCGTTTATTTGTCCATTTCTGTTCCTTCCAGGAAAAAAGTCAGCTGGACGTGTTGAAACAGGAGCTGGAGACCTTCGCCGTGCCCATCAGCCTGAAGTGGAGATGGAGGGAGAAAAGCCACGGAAGCATGCTGGAGAGGAACTGGACTGAGATCGTCAACTCGCACGCAGTAAGAACATCGACTCCACCCCCCAAAAAAGAAAAATGTCGCTCCTCTCAAAAATCCAGTTGAACCTCTGAAGTCCAGGACCCAAAAAAAAAAAAGCCTTTATAATCCGAATCACAAAGTGTCTTTGTGCGTTGATTGAATGTAAGAAACAGTCAAACACATGATCATGAGAGCACTTGCGAGGAACTTAAATGATATCCCGCATTTCTGAAACAAGATAGCTCAACGTGCTTCACATTATAAAAAAGTAAAACAACGAAAAGCAATTTCACTGGCTTGATTTCCATCCGTTGCCAGATCATGTCTCGAATGCAGAGGCACCAGCAGGAAGCCATGTGGGAGTTTGTGCTCACCGAACTCAACTACATCAACAGACTGATTGTCATCAAAGAAGTAAGACGCCGCCCACTATTTTGTGTCCAAAAGGCAAACTGCGTCGAGAGCTCCCCTTGATGCTTCTTGCAGTTGGTGATCGCAGCTCTGGTCAACTTGCACCTTCGCGGCTTCCTCCAGGAGGTCAGTGTCCCCCCCCCCCCCCACACTTCATTGCCCCACATTGACAGAACATGCGCTGAATCTCAATGGAAACATTCTGATGTGCAAAATCGGAAACAACGTGTTTCCACTGAGAGGGCGGAAAATGTCATTCGCACACACCCAGAGGAAGCAGAAGTACTCACGCTATGTCCTTCGATACAAGTGCAGATACTTGTGTCCAAGTATTTTTTTAAAAAGACTGAGAGGAGTACTCATTCAACTCCTTCACTTACCTGAAGTAAAACAAAAAAAAATCACAGATTCTGAAATGTATTTGCACCAAACTAAAAATGGATTATTACTGTCAGTTATATTTATTCAATACACTTTAAAAAAAAATGTAATTAAGTAAATTACATTAAGTACAACACGGTGGATGAGCGGTTAGCACGTCCGCCTCACAGTGCAGAGGTCCGGCGGTTCAATTGCGGGCTCCGGCTTCCCTGTGTCTTTGCATGTTTTCTTAGTGCCTGCGTGGCTTTTCTCCGGGTACTCCGGTTTCCTCCCACATTCCAAAAAACATGCACGGTAGGTTAATTGGACACTCTAAATTGTCCCTAGGCGTGACTGTGAGTGCGAAAGGTTGCTTGTCTTTGTATGCCCCGCGATTGGCTGGCAGCCAGTACAGGGTGTACCCGGCCTACTGCCCAAAAGGCAACTGGGATAGGCTCCAGCACACCCTGGTGAGGATAAAAGGGCTTCCGACAATGGATACCATATGCTATATACACGTGTGTGCATATGTGCATGTTAAATCCCTTTGTGTTGACTTGGTGCGCTGTCAGGTGACGCCCGAGCGGCTTTTCTCCAATCTTCCCGCCATCCTCGGCGCACACCAGCTATTCTGGCAGGAAGTGATTTATCCCATGTTACAGGAAGTCCGCTCGACGGGCAAACCTTTTAACCCCATGGGCTTAAATGCGGGCTGCCTCCAGGTGAGCATTCACTTTCCATATCGTGTCAGACATACATGCATGCGCACACCATTTTGGTTTGTTCCGTGATTATGATGACGATAGAGAGCGCTGTGTTGTCTGAAAACAGAGTCAAATAATAACAACAACAACAAAAGAATGGATATACATTTGCACGTCTTGTATATTTTGATTTATTTTATGACTTTCACTTTTCGAATTGCACTTCTCGCTCTTCTTTTTGGAGTTGGACAATGAATGGAAAACACGACACGCGGCCAATGTTGTCTGTCTGTCTGTCTGTCTGTGTGCCAGTTCCGTGAACGCTTCTCACCGTACTGCCATTACTGTGCGGAGGAGGAAAACAGCTTTGAGTTTGCACGCCTGCAAATGGAAAGCAACCCACACTTCCTCACCTACGTGCAGGTCAGCTTTGTCTTGGCTAATTTCACAACAGACGTACGTCAATATTGTTCATGCCGTGTGCATCAAACTGTAATCTATAAAGTACACAGTAGATGTAACGGTTATGTATATACAGTCAAACCTCGGTTTTCGAACGTCTCGATTCTCGGCCAATTCGATTTTCGACCAAAAATGTTGAGTTTTTTATGCATCGTATGGCGACCAAATTTCGGTTCTCAAAAAACTGAGCGCACTTGAATGCACCATTTGACTCCTCTCGCCCTCCATACACGAGGAAGTGACGCTTCCTCGTGTTGCTTTCCATTGTGAGCAGACGTGTTCAGTAAACATTTTTATTTTAAAAAGAGCGCGTGATTTCGGTTTTCCAACAATTTCGGTTTTCGAACAGACTTCTGGAACGGATTATGGACGAAAACCGAGGTATGACTGTATAGATATAGTCGAGCTTCGTGACAACGTACCTCCAGCGACGTAACGAATCCGTGCGTTGTAACGGCATTTTGTTGTAACCATTTCCAATAAAATGGCCGCCAACTACGATGAATCTTTATAGATGTAAAAACACAAACATGTATCACAGTATAAACATGTCAATTACGCATGTAGAGTATGAAGAAGAAAAAAAAAACAAGTTCAAAAGACACGAAACAAACTGTAGCGCTCCTACTTTATCTCGGAAAACATGGAGTCTGCAAACGTTACCCGCTATCGACAAGTAACTGCCAGCGGCGGCGACGAAGCCAACTGTCGTCCATTTAGGACGTGCCAGGTCCCGAAGCCGTTTATGCTCGTCTTTCAATCTGTTTGCCTCAAACTCTGCCATGATTTAGTTAATTGTCGAAATCGTTGACTTTGCCAATTCAGAGTCGAGGCTGAGCGTCGTCTGGGAGACTCCCTTTCGAACGTGAGAGACAATTTCAGCCTTCGCAGACAGCGACGTTTGCTTCCGTTTAACCGGACATCTTTACCGAGCTTGCGGAAGTGCAACAACGTACAAGTCGATGAATCGCGATGTTAAGCTAGGTAGGGGAATCTCACGATGTAGATTTTGTTCATACGCAGTAAATACGTACGCACCAAACGTTAAAAACTGGATTTCCTCATTCTAGGTTTAAATGTCATCCACAAACGGAAATTAGCCACGATTTCCTCGTGCCAGCGTTGGCCATTTTACTCCTCCATTATTTCTTTGGAGCGCAAACTGGTCCTGTGGTTTTTGCGCAAGCTTTCAGACTCTTGTCGGTAACCACATGTAAACTTGAAAGGCTCTTCTCGATTTGTCAAACGCGCGCCGTTGAAAATGCACGTAGTAATCCCGAGTTGCGCTCGCACGCAGTGGGTGGAGACCCACCCGCAGTGCGCGCGGATGCGCCTCGGCGACATGCAGGCCAAACCCCACCAGAGGATCACCAAGTACGCCCTCCTTCTCAAGGCGGTGCTCAAGACCACCCAGGAACCTCGTGTGCAGCGCAGCCTGCGCGTCATGGTGAGAAACGTCAAACTCCACACGTTTCAAGCGAGGGGGAAATCTCCCTCCATAGCCGGAAAATCTCTTTTCAGTTATCCAGCGTGAACACGTTTCTGGAGAGCATCAATGACTACCTGAGGCTGAAGGACGAGGAGGCGGCGCTCTCGCTCTCTGCTCAGAGGCTGGAGGGATACGAAATGGAGGGAATAAGTGAGGAAATTGACAAGGTAAGGAAATAAATCGCTGAAATGAATGACCACTTATGCTCCCATTTGTGGTCAAAACAAATCAATATTATTACAGCAATATTTATTTCTTTTTGTTAGAAAGTAAAAAGTATAGAAATTGTCATGCTCAGACGTAATACGAGGGAAAAAAGCAAGGAAACTAATTTCAAAACTTGTTTAGTTTCTGATCTAGAAAATTATATATTAGAATATTATATATTTTTTGTTGTTGTAAATTTTACATTGTGGTGACAAGGCAGGTCTGAAAATGGCTGCCAATGAATGAGTTAATATCTGTACAGGGAATGTTGAAGTAACTTTTAAACACATTCAACAGTAGCATTTTAGCCATTAAAAAAAAAAAAATCCACTGTGAATGATCAAAACATTTCAACACATTGTCAAGCTCGACAACAGTATTGGGAACTGTTTGACTTTTCGACCGACCGACATAAAGACAGATGATACGTAGCTAGATAAGCTAGTTATTTAGCTACTTAGCAAGCTAGTTCACTCTTAAGCGATCATCTATCTACCTACCTACCAATCTAGTTATCTAGCTAGCTCACTCTTTAGCGAGCTAGCTTGATAGATAACTAGATTGGTAGTTATCTATCTATCTATCTACCTACCAACCAATCTAGTTATCTAGCTAGCTCACTCGTTAGCGAGCCAGCTTGATAGATAACTAGATTGGTAGTTAGTTAGACAGATGATGCAGAAATTCCGCGTTCTCTAAAATGTGAAGGAGTTCCAGAGCTGTGTGTTGAATGAGGAAAGATAGTCATACCTAACACTTCCTGTGCAGCATGTGCGAGAGATCTGCCAGTTCGACCTGACGTGCCCCATCGTCGGGGTCGGTCGTGGCATCGTCCGCAAGTTACTCCTGGAAGAAAACCTGAAGGTCCGTGGCAGGAAAGATAGCAAGGTGAGCCCCTGCTTGTCTTTTTTTTTACACTGTGTAGTCATCGACTGAGTTTCAAAAAAAGAACAAGCCTAATTTGACGACGTAATGAATCAAAGTATTTGTAATTCATTGTTTTTTTGTTTTTTTTAAACAACGTCCTAATGTTTTGTCACGACTCAGCTGGAGGTGGTGGCTCTTTTGTTCACTGATGTGCTTCTCATGGCCAAAGTGCAAAAGAAAACCGACCGACTGAAGGTGGTTCGGCCCCCTCTGGCCTTGGACAGAACGTACTGCATTGCACTGAAGGATAACTGTGAGTCCAGCCTTTCCGAAGGCATTCAAATCATGAGCTTTGGCCATGGATCCCCGAGACACTGAGACACCCCTCCCCCTCTCGCAGGTTCCTTTCTTCTGGTGGAGGTCGGGGAGCTTTGGTGTCCTGTCAATGTCTACATATTCACAGCCGGTACCTCGGAAAGTTGCTCCAGTTGGGTGTCCGCCATTCATCAGGCAAAGGTAAACCGAATCTTCTGAATCTTGAAATCATGAGTCTGCCGCTGGTGCTCGGCAAGTCCACCTCAAACTCGAGACTTCTTCAATGCTGCTCACATATTTTCATCTACATGACGCTGCCAGGTGATACTGAGGACCATGAGGGAGGGCGAGAGTAGGCTGTCGTCAGTAGAAAAAAGATCCGCCGCGGTTGACGAGACGTACGCACTGATCGCAGAAGAGGAAGGCTTTTCGGACCTCACCCCCCGCAAACAGGAAGTCTCTCAGTTGGTAAACGGCGCCCATGCATCGAAACATGCGTCGGAAAATCCCCACAAGCACTTTGAAGTCTTGCCTCAGAAATTTGTCCTCAAAGACTTTGGCTGCAGAGGAGGAGCGGAAAGTATGATCCAACGAGAGAAGAAATGGAGTCCGTCGAATGCTCGGAAACAGAGCGCCCAATATGTTCCTAATCTGAACGAAGCCCACATGCGTGGAGATGTCACTAGCAGACCGAATACTCTGGTACCAGGTGGCTATCCAGATGTTGACTACCCAACAGATGAGCTGACCACTTCGCAGGTTCCAGGCCAAAGACGACCATCCGGGAAGGGGACCGCGTTACCCGCAAATGCCAGGATAGTGAACTCCAAATCCGTCAATTATTCCAGAGAGAAAAACCACAATTCTGCAACCTTTGGCGTCTCGGCGGAGTCCAAAGGCTTCGCAAAATCTTTGAGGTCTCCAGTTTTACAAAAGAGGATGACGGACAATGGCCACCAAGGCCTCTCCGGGCGGTCGGCATCCAACAACTCGTCCTCCAACTCGGACTCTGACTCCAGCGTGAATCCAAAGAGCTCCAAATCTCACTTCGTGCTTAAGCTGGGCGCCCTGAAGCCCACCAGGGGCACTTTTTGGAATAGCGGTCCTATCGCGTTCGCCGGACACCGAGATCTTTTCCGAATCTGAACTGACGACCCGTGACCTTCAGAATAAAAAGTCCAGACTGAAAACCCAGAGGAGCGCGTCCATTCCCAACATGTCAAGTCAAGAGGAGCAGCGAGTCCACTTTCCGGATGGCCCCGCCGGCATGTCGGCTTCCGCGGCGTCTCTCGAGGATCTTCTCCAGCGGGCCAAAGGTCGAACGAGAGACGGGGAAACGGTAAAGAGCCGGAAGCTTCCTGCGTCTCCTTTGACGTCCCCGTCGCCATCGCGCTCTGCGAGTGACGTCGACAGAGACGCCGAGTGGGATGAGGAGGTGCGGCTGCAGAGGCCTCGAGTCCTCACGGTGAGTCGAGGATGGAAGGAGCAGCTGGTGGATGGCGACGGCAACGACAGGCTGGACAGGTGAGAAACGCATCTCGACGACATCTCGCCGCCGGGCGCTGCTGAGCCAAGGTAGAAAAACAAGCTACAAAGGCTGTGTGGTTGTCCGACGCCGCTCTCTGGGTCGCGGTAGATTTTGAGCGCATGGGGTACCAAGGTTGCCTTGATTGTTTGGAACCAGCAGATTGGGTTGAAAATTGGATGAGGGGCAGGCTCATGAGTTGAATTGTTTTTTGTTTTTGCCTAATTTCAGAGTCGACTTTGAAACCCTAACCCTAAATTCAAACCCTACATTGACACCCTAACCCTAGTTTGAGACTCTACTTTGGAACTCCAGTCCAACGTTCAAACCCTATTTTGATACCCTAACCCTAGTTGGAAACCCAACTTGTAAACAGTAACCCTAGTTTAAAACCTTACTTTGAAACCACAAGCCTAATTTCAAAGCCTACTTTGAAACCCTAACCTTAATTTAAAACCCTACTTTGACACCCTAACCCTAGTTTAAAACCCCAATCCTACTTTCAAACACTGTCCATACCCCAACCCTAATTTCAAACCCTACTTTGAAACCTGAACCCTAGTTGGAAACACTAAGCCTAGTTGGAAACCCTACTTTGACACCTTAACCCTAATTTCAAACCCTACTTTGAAACCCTAACCCTAGTTGGCAACCCTAACTGTAGTTTGAACCCCTACTTTGAAACCCTAACCCTAGTTGAAAACTCTACTTTGAAACGCTAACCTTACCTTCAAACCCAAGTTTCACATCCTACTTTGAATCCATAATCCTTTTTTGAAACCCTAATCCCTTTTCAAAGCCTACTTACAAATTATAACCCTACTCTGAAACCCTGTCATTTCAAACTGTACTTTGAAACCCCAACCATGAGTTTGCAACCCGACTTAACAACCTTAACCCTACTTTGAAATCCGCATCGCTTTATTGTGTGAAGGCCTTCTGCTTTGCTTTCTTTTGAAAAATATGAGCGCGAGAAGCCATTTCCTCGTGTGTCTCTGTCATCCTTTCAGTCCAATCCCTTTGAACGGCATCAACGTGGACTGGCCCGGCTGGTGCTTCGACGACGACGACGACAACGAGCTGCAGGAGGATTCGGCGCATCGAAGGACCCCAGGAGTTCAGGCCGACGTCAATCAGTCTTTGATCTTGTGGCATCTTTCCGAACAGGAAGACAATTTTTGCAGCCAGGTGTGAACTTGACCGCTCTGTGACAAATAGTCATGACGACATGTCTGACATCACGAGCACCATTTTTTGCTTTTTTGTTGTTGTTTTTTTTCCTACCTTTGCATTTTGGGGCAGAATCACACAGTTGTCTGTCTTGGGTATGAATTCATGTAACTTATTTATGGAGGTAATATAAAGCGTGCTTTTGCTCTTATTGTGTAAATAGATTTTTAAAACTGATGTACTACAGTATTTTTATACTAGTACTCATTTCCAAAACAGTCTGAGGTTCCATGTTTTTTTTTTTTATTGTGGAATAAAAGAAGACACGCACAACAACAGTTCACTCTTAACCCTTCTCCTGAATTGCAAACGTTGATGGAACAGCAAGCGAGCAATAATAATGCCCAAAAGTCTTAAAAAACACAAATACTCCAGTGCTTGCCGGCGGTTTGCCAGTTTTGTGGCTCAGGTCTGGAGTGGCGTCCCTTTTATCGCTCGACTTGGGTCTCTTGCCTCGCGCTCTTTGGACCTTGCATGGAGAATGGACTCCAGCGTGGTGTACTGGAAAATTCTTTTTCTCTGCATGGGAAAAGAGCAAGAAGTTTAAAAAAAAAAAAATCGTTTCCTTAAAGTAATAAAAGAGCGTTGCAGAGCAAGAACAAGATTTTGGAAAACATGATTTTCAAAAAATGTTTGAAAGAGAGGAGGGGGGGGGGGTTGTTATACACGTTTTTGTTTTTTACGGTAAATGATCTCATACAGTCAAACCTCGGTTTTCGAACATCTCGGTTTTCGACCAAAACTTTCGAGTTTTTTATGCCTCGGATGATGAACAAATTTCGGTTCTCGAACAAACTGAGCGCACTTGAATGCACCATTTGACTCCTCTCGCCTTCCATACACGACGAGGAAGTGACGCTTCCTCGTGTTGCTTTCCATTGTGAGCAGACGTGTTCAGTAAACATTTTTATTTTAAAAAGAGCGTGGTTTCGGTTTTCGAACAATTTCGGTTTTCCAACAGCCTTCTTGAACGGATTATGGACGGAAACCGAGGTTTGACTGTATCTATTTAGGGTGGCTCATGATATTAAGAGTCAGTGTTGCCTTTTTGTTGGGCAAACAAAATAGATGGGATACGATTGCAGAGAAAATCATCTTGACATCCTGTCAGCCCCCACAAAAAATCTCAATTCTGGTCTACCATTATATTTTTGTTTCTTACCCTCTGGTGGTTCTTGTACATCCGAGCCAGAAGCAGGAGCAGAAGAAGCAGAAGGGCACTGGCACCGAGCGCGACTGAGGTGCTGGGCGACACTCCTGCCGAGCCACTCGCGTAATCTGCGATTTGAAAGACAAATCAAATGTGACAGCTGAACTGCAACTCGTAGCAAGGCATGAAAAAAAAAAAAAAAAAAAAAAAAGATTTCAAGTCAATTCAACGTGTTACCCGATAGAGGCCCGATGCCTTGCGTTACGTTGCCCAGGAGTCCCCGCGCTCCGAAAAAACGACACGCCCATTCGCCGGCGTCCCCGCGCGACACGTCGCTCAGGCGAAGACTCTTCCCCTCCTGGACGGATTCCGCCCGGCGCTCGCCGCTGGCATGGTCCTGGGTCACGTGGACCCACTGGTAGCGGGTAACCTCGCTGGTGTCCGTCAGCTGACAGGTCAGCGTGAGCGTTTTCTTCCGGGTGACGCTGCGCTCAACTGTAAACATGCAACCGTGTGAGGCAGGATTGATTTTGAAAGACGACCCGAGTGACCTTGACGCGACTCACTTGTGGCCACAACCAGCTGCACTTTGTCCGAGACAGGCTGTGTCCTTCCACCACCCCGTCGCATCGGTACGTTCCCTCGTCCTCGAGGGCAGTCTCTTTTAAACGGGCCGAGTGGTCCCAAGCGGGCTGGGAAGCAGGCGGGGAAGAGGAGAAGGAAGCGGGCCTCCAGAGAGAGCCGTCAGCTTGGAGTTTCTGCCAGGTGGGCTTCGAGGGGTTTGAGCCAGGGGAGAAGACGCAAGGGAGGGTGGCTCCGGACCCCACGGCGGCGTAAACCTTGGTAGCGTCTCGGGACGGGTGGACGATTCCTGGGAAGGGACGCAAACGTTCAGTCAAAAACTGAATCTTTTGCCTCCCCCACCCCTCATGGGCTCAGCATCTCACCTCTCACAGTTAAAGCGGCCGAGGCTCGGCCTTGCGCGCCTCCGCTGGCCACCACGCACATCCACTCTCCCGCCATTCGCACGCTCGCCTTCTCCCGCACGCTCCACCGAGGGGTCGGCGGGCTCGCCCCGATCGAAGGGACAAACGAGCCGTTGTTCAGTCGCCACTGCACTGTGGCACCTTGGGGTCTGGGGGTCACACTGCAGTGGATTGAAACGTGGACCCCCGCCACCGGCGCCACCGGATAGACAGACACTGCCAAGGAAAAACATTTGAAAAACATCTTTACTTGTATAGCGCTTTCACAACAGCCGCAGCAGGAACAAAGCGCTTCACATAAAAAGTTGCTTCACTTCTCCCGTCAATTTTAGATCCGCTCCAATTCCAAGCGGCGACTCTCAGTTCCAAATACGCATCAATCCATCCATCCGCAATAAAGCCAACAGCGCCAACATCCCCGCAAAACAAAACGGGGCTCTGAAAAATGCGGCCCATTACAGGCGCAAAAAAAAACAAAAACAAAAGCCCACAGGCCCCCCAGGACTGTCAAGCGGCGACAGTCAAAGAGCGCCGACACCCTCCCTCCTGCCCCCCCCCCCCCCTCATCAAAATCAGTGCTGTACATGTCGTGGCAAAAATGCTGAAAAAACAGTCCACAGGACGGGTCCACACAAAGGACAACAAACACCATCGGACAAAAGAAGAAAAAAATGGAGCTCTTGCAGACGGCTGCCAACGAAGCGCCATCTTGAAGTCATGGAAGTGACGCCTTGTTCGAAAGACTGTATGATGGGGTCTTGTTTTTTTCTGAATGTATTGCCTCTTCTTTCCGATATGGATTTTTAAAAATTCAAATATTGGAGACTACGATTGTACACCTTGTAGAATTTATGACGCATTTCTTACTATTGTGCTAATGTATTGACGGTACGACAACACAAACATTTTTTTAAGATGCTCAAGATGAGATTTCTGATTTTGAAGTATGTTTTTAAAATCTCTGTAAATTCAAGGTCAATTCTACGTTTTATTGTTTTATTTTTTTGTTTTTGTAAGAAAAGTATACGAACGTGAAGGCCAGTTACCTTTGATGACTCTCAGCACGAGCCAGCGTGTAATCACTTGTCCGCCGCTTTGAAACTTGCAAGCGTAGCGGCCGCCGTCCTCCTCCCGGACGTCGCTGATTCGCAGGCCGCAGTCGCCTCCCGGGAGCTGGCAGCGGGGGCAGCGGACGCGCTGCTGACCTTTCTGCAGCCATCTCGAGCCCCAAAACCGCAAGCCGCTCCTCTCCTGTCTCCACACGGTGCTGCGGATTGGAAAATGATCGCAATTGGGGTGTTTGAAACGCCAACGTGTACAACCAAACCGGATCATCTCATTGAACGATGTCTGTTAGCTTAATGCTAACATAATCATGAAAAAGAGGTGACTGCATGACTTCCAGTACAACTCATTACAGTGGTACCTCTACTGACGAACGTCTCTTCATATGAAATGTTCAAGCTACGAAACGCCTCAACGGGAAAGTATTGCGTCTTGTTACGGAAGAAATTTCGGGATACGAAAGATAAAAATACACAGTGGGCCGATACTCCCAGCTCCGAGTTTCCTGAACGCAACATACTAATAGCTGCTCTCCCATTGGCTATTACCTAGCATCTTCCTGCCCATTTACATGGAAAACGCATCTCTACTGTACTTACAAAATTTTCTAGTTCAGAAATTTCTTCCAGATCCAATTAATTTCGTAAGTAGGTCTACCATTGTATTATTTTTGTATCGGCTTTGCGGCAAATCTCAACTGGGAGTGATTTGGAAAGAGCTTGAAGCCTCTTCTGGGAAGAAGTGTGTGTCGTGAAAGCAACGGCGCACGGCTCACACTACGCTGTTCCTCTGCTGCCCCCTGCTGTCTAATTGTGTGCACATACATATTGTAACTCAACCTGGAAAATAGATTTCCAACAATCAAATTAAATATAGTAATGTAACTAAAATCAGATTACATATTTTGTGTGGGTCACAAATCTTATACAATCGATTTTAATTTCTTGACAGACTGACAACAGGCGCTAAGGGGTATTTTAAAAAGTGTGTTGTCATAAGTGGGTATTGTTTTAATAAATGCATTTGTGTTCAGAGCATACAAATACATTTTTTTGGGGTCATGCAATGAGTAAGCCAAAAAAAACAAAAAAACAATTGAGTGGTCTTACCCTTGGTTATCCTTGGTCCAGGTGATGGCGATTGACGAAGAGGCGTTGCAGTCACAGGGGAGAAGAACTTGTGACTTGGACTCAGCAAACATCTCTTGGAGCTCATGGCGAGCCTCTGCATGAAATGAGAGAAATCATCAGAAAAAAGCAAAATAAATAAATCGAATAAAATGAAGCTTCCAAAAGGCAATATTCTGAGCAATACCCGAGAAGCGGATCCGAATCAGAGCCAAGATCAGATACTCCAGAAGCATTTCTACTTGCGCCTGGTGAAATTCTGTGCTTAATGTGCGAGGTTTTTGCTCTTGTCGTGTGGTAAGGGCTTTAAAATAGGACAGGGGGAGGAGTTTTTGGTAGTTTGGAAAATATCAGACACGCATAGCGGGAGACCCATTTCCTCCCACAGATTCTCTCTCTCTCTAAATTTACTGTCATGCACATTGTTGTGTTGCAGATTTTTTTTTTTAACTTTTAAAAAAACACTTCAAAGTTGTAACTTGTAAGTATTGTAAAATAAAGACATAAATACATAGATACATGAATTAATTAATTAATGAAACTGGATGAAGCTTCTGCTGCTCTTTATATAGTTTAAAAAAAAAACATTTTAACCAATTACGTGCATTTGTAATCATATTTTGTCTTTGCTATATTAAAAACCATAAGGCTAGCCTTTTTCCATACGATGTGTGAAATTAATTTATTCTTGAAAATGCAGAAAACTAACATCCCTCCAAACATAGATATCTTAAAAATAGGATTCAACTTTTTTATGCGGACCTTATATTTTCCTTTTCTTTGTTGGTTTGTTGATGTTTTCCATAATCCATTGAAGGGCTGTTATTGATTTTTGTGTGTGCGCGACTGTTTGTTTGTTTGTTTGTTTTTTCTTGTGATGAATCATGTCGGGTCTCATTGAGTTAGTGAAGAAATAAACATGAGTGTGAATCACACAGATGGATTGTAAAAACTCGATGGGACTTTTCAAGTCAATCAGAATACATTACGACGACAATACTATAATCGTCACCATCAAAAATACAAATACAAAACAATGAGATAATATTTGACCTGTGATAAAGCATTATCGATTAGAAATCAAATAGGTCAAGTTGTGTACAGTATCGGAAACTCTCCGTGTTGGCTATACTACATTATAAATGCTTCGTACGGTACGGCACATAAAAAATGCCAATTGAATGAAATGATTTCATTGAAAATATCGCCCCAAAAAATAGTCTTCACTGCGTTTTATGCCAATCTTATTTTGTTCGGTGCTACTTTCTGCAGACTCAAAAGAGGCTACAATTATTAGTGTCCCCATGCGTCATGAAACCCGACTTGTTGTTCACACCTCAGCGTCAGCGAACCCCAAAAGCGCCTCAACCTTCTCGTGTGCTACGTCACTGTCGGTTTGTCGGCTTGACATCATCACCAGTAAAGTCCTTGCACGAGGTTCCCTAAACAACAACTTTATGCAGAAACACAGAAACTGTGATTCACCCGCTCCGCGATCGCTCGTTTTCACATACAGTGTCGGTCTGAACTCAACACATGCAGGCTAGCCAAAAAAAATGAACACTGTCAGAAAGCCACGCGTGGGATTTTGGTAAGCGTGAAGCAAAAGCGCTAAGACTACACGTACGAGGTTCGAAGTAAGCCATTTTGCGTCCCAGTTTGCGGGTCGAAATTTGTGCTTTGAGGCCTCATTGATACAGTACACACTGAATAGCAAAAACTGAGACTCAAACACCGACTCAATTGTCAAAAGAAAGTAAGGGAAGAAGAAGAGCCACCAAGACGGTTCCCCAAAATGTTTTTGTGGGCTCACGACACCCGCCGCAAAGGAGTCGTAGGTCGAGGGAAGCTCTGTGCTTCTTCCACACGAGCGGCTAATTAGCAACAGCTTCGGCCGACTACTAGTGCGCCGAAACATGTCGCAGAATCGCCCCCGAAGTCAGTCATCGTCGACTCAATTGTCAAAAGAAAGTCGGGGAAGAAGAAGAACCACCAAGACGGTTCCCCAAATGTGTTTTTGTGGGGCTCACGACACCCGCCGCAAAGGAGTCGTAGGTCGAGGGAAGCTCTGTGCTTCTTCCACACGAGCGGCTAATTAGCAACAGCTTCGGCCGACTGCTAGTGCGCCGAAACACGACGTAGAATCGCCCCCGAAGTCAGTCATCGTCGCCTGCGTGGCGCAAAAATAACCTCCATTTCTGACAAGCATCATTTTCGGGAAGAGACGTCAAGAAAAGACAAGAGAAGCCACACTAAATGCTAAGCTAACCTTATGATTGACGTGGCTAGCGCGTTTGACACAGCAATTAAATCGGTGATATTATTTTTGTTTTCAAAAAGAACGCCCCAAAAAAGGAAGTCTTAAGACACTAAGATGCATTTGCGCCAGTTTTAATGGAAATTCTGATGTTTTGCAAGCGCCCCATTGATGACACAGCTGATCTTTGGGGCATCTCTAATGTTGTGGCTTACAGTGAGTTTCCAAGGGGGTCTTTTCTACCACACGACCATGTGAGCGGAAACAGACTCTCACGTGGAAACCACAAAGCTTTGAACTTGAAGAAATTACACAAGAGCGATATGCAAACGAGGTCTGTCACACCGCCTGATATTCAAACTTGTTGACGATAGAAAATGTTCCGCTCACGACGGATCCTGGCAAAAGATGTCAAGGTTGTATGTGGTCAAGTCAGCACTTCTACTGCAGCTGTGATACATTTGTTTTGTTTTGTTTGTTTCTCATTTTAAAAAATATATACGTATATTTCATGTACTTTTACAGTTCATGTCAATTGCCTGAGATTTCCGGTCAACTCATCTGCACTGCTACTTCTATCACAAAGTCACTGGAAACGTGCATTGAATAGTTTCAGGTTGTCTAATTTCCACACAAACATTGACACTCATCAGACTGAAGCGGAGACAAATTCAAATGATGCTGAGCTTGCTGCTTTGAAGATGACAAACTGTTCCATCCAGCACTTAACCACATTGAAACTGAAGGTTTCAAGCTTGCATGTGCGCGCGTGTGTGTGTGTGTGTGTGTGTGTGTGTGTGTGTGTGTGTGTGTGTGAGTGTGAGTGTGTGCAATTCTTGTAATCTTCAATTTTCCAGCCACTAGCATAGTGTCATTGTCAGTACAATCCACCAATCTTGTTGAATTAATGCAATTCAAATTAGGGAATGTTTTTTTTTAATCTTGTTTTTTCAATAGCGCTACACAGAGACAAAACAAGTGCTTGCACACACATTCACACTAATGGACAATTTAGTCTTCAGTGAAGCTCGCAAGCATCTTTTTTGGAATGTAGGAGGAAGCTGGCGTGGACACACGCAAACACAGGTCGAACATGCAAACTCTACACAAGAGATGAGATTCGAACCTTAGCACCTGTGGACTGTGAGGCAGATGTGTTAACCTCTTGCACAGTGCATTGTGTCATGTGACCGTCTAAAAATCTTTGAAAGGTATATTTTCCCAGTTATCGTTTGGTAGTCAATTCACAATATTCACAAAACTATGGAAACGTTTTTTTCTGTTGTTGTTGGGGTTTTTGTTTTGTTTTTTTACAGCACAAAAGTCTTGCCAATGCTAATTAGTCCTTAATGACATACGGCGCAGAACATGCAAAAATCGTGGCATGTACGTGCCGACTCATTTTCTGTGAGTTTGTAGATGAATGGTTAATTCACAACACAACCACATTGCCAGTTGTGTGCACACTTGTGCCACTACAATGTCATTTAAAAAAAAAATTCTGCTTGAAAATATTTTTTCTCAATTCAGTTGTACAAGTTATACATTGAAAACGTTTTGAAATGCTTCATCAAATATGATTTTATTTATCGTGTTCGTTAGTTTACAAAATCCTGACATTTGAAAAGGGATGTGTAGACATTTCGTGTCCACTGTCTGTGAGTAAACGATGGCAACAACTTTATGTGCACTTTTTTAAAACAAGCTTGTGACATCTGCATCACATGACATTGGTCAAAAGATCGTTACAAAAATAAAAAATAATAATCAGCAATGCAAGTCAATTTTACAAGATGCATTTTTGTAATTAATTCAGAATCTGCCATATTTTTTTCTCTCGCACAACAGGTTTTCATAATCATGATAAAACTATTAACATTAGGAGCAATAATATAATAGAATTAGGTTCAGCAACAGGTGGATTTTTTTTCCCTGAAACGTCACAGCAACCTTTTACTGGTCAAACTCAAAAACAAGAAATGAAAATATCTCAAAATTTGACATGCTTTAAAAAAACAAAGTAAAGACATTTTCAAAATCCGCGTCAAAAATACGTTTAGTTACACATTCAGCCATCTCTGATTAAAATTTGTTGTTCACCATAATCTGACTTTTTAAAAATATTTTTTTTATATTTTCAAAATACTGTAATGCCCTTCAATAGCGGCAAGAAGGATGCACGCAGTCGCGGATGCAAACTGTCCTTTTAATAAACAAAATACGCAATAAACACACACATCCATAGGAGTTGCTGTTAGCCACAACTCACGCTCATACGGTCCACACTCAGACTAACTACCGAAGCCAATACTTCCCAACCTGGCTCCTCCCCCCTCTATGACGTCACACAAATACAAGACATAGATATTACAATACGCAAAAGCAAAGATTTAATGACCGAAACGGCAGCAATTACATGTTTATTTCATTCTGTGTGTCTTTTCCTTTTATTTTACTTAACATCGTGCTCTATCGTAGTTACCGGACATTTTGCTTCCCTTTACAAAGTGCTTTACGGTAGTCCGCCCGGCGCAATGCATTGTGGGACAGTGCGTAAAGATGGCTGCCCCTTCGGTCAACATGCACAAGTGTCAATAACGGAGCTTTTCAAGTGTCACTTCTTACCATGATTATAGTCTGAATAACAACATATTCAACTGGGGTGCAACTGAAAAAGGGTAAATGCTTCATTTTGTGTGACACGACGGTTCTTATTTCCCTACGAAGAGCAAAGGTTTGTGTTGTATGCTAGTTCGAGCTACATGGAGGGCGAATCAATGTTAAAAAACGTACGTGATATCCTCATGTCCCCAATCGGTGTTTTTTTTTTCCAGACGACATGTATGCTGTTGGGGGGTTACTTCGAGCAGGAGCAGCCTTCTTGCGGACGGCGGGAGCTCTGCGCGACCCAGCTCGGACCTTCTCCAGTGGTAAGAACAGCACAGCGGCTCCTCGGTTTACGACGGTCCCGACGTACGATTCACTGTTGTCTTTTCACACAAGTGTTTGTTTTCTGCGTTTTTTTTTTAGTCTCCGTTTTTAAATTAGTTTTATTTTGTTGTAAGTAAATAAGACAACCTAATCTTTCATTTCCCAATTGAGCTGAATTGTTGACACTGATACCATGCAGTGCAAATCCAGACTTCGGAGTTCTCATGTGCCACCTGCAGGTACGTGCTGCCACATCAAGATGAACGCTATCCCCAAGCCCAAAGTGGTGGACAGATGGGATGAGAAAAGGAGCATGTTTGGAGTATATGACAACATAGGAATCTTAGGTATCAATGTTAGACGAACCTGTTCTTGATAAATAAATAAAAAAGTCCACTAGAGTTGGACCGTATTCGTTGCTCCCCTCGGTAATTGTGCGTGCCTCTGCAGGAGATTTCAAAGCTCACCCCAAAGACCTGATCATCGCCCCCTGCTGGCTGAAGGCCTTCAAGGGCAACGAGCTGCAGCGTCTCATTAGAAAGAAGAAGATGGTGGGACACCGAATGATGACTTTGGAAAAACTCAACCTGGAAAAGAGGATCCGCTTCCTCTACAGGCGCTTCAACCGCACCGGCAAACATCGCTAACGCGTCACAATGGCTTCCCCACAGAGTTGTGTAGTTAGTTGTTTTTGTAAGTTGTGTGTGTGTCTTGGATGGAAATTTACTCAGAAACTTTTCCATTCCTTTATGCTCTGTCTGCTGTTTTCATTTTTTCATTCATTTAATGTTTTTTTTTTTCCCGCTTTGTTTTCAATTTATTTTCATTCAATTACATAAACATCACAATCACAGCACTGCACTGAATTTCACATTTATTTTAAACTTAGGTCTAAAAGATAAATGAATAAATAAGGATACCGCTCTGCATTCACGGTGAGGACCGTGCAAATGGGTAATCTTAATTTTTTTTTTGCCTTTAGTAGGAATTATATCTTTACTATGAAGCCAGCTATTTACTTGGAAGAGTCATATCGCAAGATAAGCTTGAAATATTTGCCAGCCGGCGCATCATTTGCAGTTTGGCATTAGCCAAAGCGATGCCGTTTTGTGGGATCGTTGTGCCAACGAATAACTACTGTCTGTTCATTTTGTCTCCCATCTTGTGGCAACCTTTTAAAGGGGCCCTCAGGTCTTTTACAGTAACTACAGTATTTTTAAATCGCTGTCCTACCTGGCGTCACTGTTAAGTATTTAGAGATCATAGATATAAGGTACTAAGCCTGCTACTATTTGCACATTTCTCCTATCAGGATTACAGTTTACACCATGACAATCTAATGAGATCCAATACTGTACTGCTGCTTCAATACTTTTGGCTTGACAGGCTTCGGACATCAAAACACCTCTGGTAGGGGGAGAGGAAGATGGCTAACAAATATTTTCGTGATCAAAACTACCAATATTGTTTTTCCTCCATCAAAAATGACTCAAAATGACTGCGGTTACAGTCCAGTAGCTGTGCAAGTCTTCTTCGCTCGTGTGCATGGCAGTAGTATATTGCCCCCTGGTGGCCAAGTCGCGCACACCAGAAGGAGCTGTTACGAATTGATCACGACGCACGAGCAGTTCCGTTACGTTCTATTTAATTGTTATTGTTTTAAATAGAGTACGATATTATAGAGTGATGTTTTCCTTATTAAAAAATGTTTCTTCATTTCAATTGTTTTTTGACTCGTAACCTCGAATCGTCGTAAAGCGAGGAGCCCTGAACAGTACGTACAAACGAATGCAAACATGTGTTTACATTAAAGTGGAATTCCATCAATCGGTGGAAAAAGAGTTGAGTCAATATTCCGAGGGCATCCACGCACTGCAGTGACGTCCACTTCCATCCCTTCACCGAGCTCGGCCTCCAGGACTGCAAAGTGTGCAGATGGAGGAGGGGCGGGGGGGGGGGGGGGGGGGGGCGGGGTGCGGAGGGGGTGAACGGGGTAGTACCGCACTGTGTCTCCGAGTCCAAGTGAGGAAAGGTGGGAGAGGAACTCGACGCATTACTGCAGCAGCAGCAGCAGCAGCAGCAACGGCAGCAGCAGCAGTCCCCCTGCGCATCACGCTTCGTCTTCCACGCAGGCGCAGACAAGCGCGACCAAGACAGAAGAAAACATTCGAAATTATCTTCGCCAGCTTCCGGAGTGGAAATTCCTCCATCGAGTCAGGCGGTTTTTGCTTCTTTTTTTTTTCAGGGGGAGGAGCTGGATGCTGAGGAGCAGATCTCAGCATCACTTCTTCTATTTGCTGACTCGGCTGATTTTTTTTTAAGGGGGGGGGAGGTATTGCTGCACTGCGGCACTTTGATGCTTTTTTGGACAAACTTCTTCTGTTTTTGGAGGGCTGTTTACTCCGTGTGACTCTTTGCTTTCGTTGCTTTTTTTGCTTTCATCGTTAAAAGACTTCGGAAGCTCCCGGTCCGATACCTCCTCCTCCTCCTCCTCCTCCTCCTCCTCCTCCGCTGAGTCAGCACAAACATCTGCATAGAGCATGTGAGTGTTTATGCGGATTTGCAGTGATTTATTTATGAAGGGGTGTTTGTGGATGAGGTTGTGCGCATTTGTCTTTTTAAAATCAAAAAGATGGTCTCGTTTGTTCAGCTTCATTTTATTTTATTTTATTATTTATTTTTTTTTGCTGTGGCCAATGATCTAAATGGCGCAATGTGTTTGTTGGAGTCACTTTGAGCATCCTAGCTCCTCTAAATGTGCGGTTTAATTGAGTTAAATAATTAACAGTAAAAAAATTAAAAAAACGACATGTGCCGATCCTAACATCCGTGGCTTGAAGGGTTGTCACGCCGCAACACTGATGCTTTTCGTTAGGCCGTCTATGGCGTTTTGTATCGCTAGCATTACGCTAAACGGACTTGTGAGCCAACGTGAATGAAGGCTTTGGGGTTGTTTTTAATTCACGTAGCTTTGTTTGCGTTAGGTTTTGTTTGACAGAAAACTTCAACTGGGAGTGACATTAAATATCATGAAGAATTATTGGCTGATCTGTTCGACGTTCAACGATATTAAAAATGAAGGCGATGATCAATTTCGATCGAAATTTCCCCAAGAAGCATGAATCAATCTTGCAAGGTATTTGCTTTTCGAGGGCCACATAAAATTGAGTTGGACCACCTGAAGGATTACGCGTCCTCTTATGTCCTCATCTCAATTATTTCCTCTTCTCTTCCACAAGTTGATTTGTGAATCTGGTTCGTCTCAGGTCCGCCCCAGATGCCGCAGCCCCCGGGGCTCCGGGAGGCCCTGGTGCAGACGGAGCCCCAGGAGGCGCGCCCCCCGCACCTCCCAACACCTCCAGCAACCGTAGGCTACAGCAGACGCAGGCCCAAGTTGAGGAGGTACAACACACACACACACACACACACACACACACACACACACACACACACACACACACACACACACACACACACACACACACAATCTGACTCCTGTGCTTCCAAAATAATACTCACCAAATGCTTTTCTTCCGTCCCGGACCGCCAGGTGGTGGACATCATGAGGGTGAATGTGGACAAGGTTCTGGAAAGGGACCAAAAGCTCTCGGAGCTGGATGACCGAGCGGACGCCCTCCAAGCCGGGGCGTCGCAGTTCGAAAGCTGCGCGGCCAAGCTCAAGAACAAGTACTGGTGGAAGAACTGCAAGGTGGGCACACGCGCGCCCGTGCAGGTCCCTCGAGCAGGTCAAATGTCACTGCTGATGTCTTCTTCTCCTTTCAGATGATGATCATGATGGGCATCATTGGCGTCATCGTGGTGGGAATAATATTCTGTGAGTACACACGAGGGTCTCCTTTGTCCCTGTAGCCCTGATAAACTAGAATGACTGGGGGGGGGAAGAAAAAAAAATCACCAGAATGTAAGTTGAGACTTAAAAATCGTAAGCTTAGTAAATGAATAAATCAAACTTTTGTGTCTGCTCTCAAATGTTCGGTTTCGCCGAATGCGTGAAACCACAATGTCAAAGAAATTTCACACGGCATTGTTCCGCTTGCACAGTTCAGCTGTGAAAATATATTCTCTGTAAGCCTTTGGTGGCTGGAATATGTTCCTTCGGGTCATTGCAGGGCTTTCTATGGCGCAACGAGAGGCCCTGCTAGCCAGCAGCTAGCTCGCAAGCTAACAGGCTTCCCCCAGCTCCTCTCAGCCGGTGTAAATCTTGCACTCGACAAAAACTCCACATATATTTTTTTAACCCCCATGCAGTAATTATCCCACAATTGGACATTTCGGACACTTTGGACGATTTTGGACTGTTGGACAAATGGACACCACAGACAAAACAGTGGAAAAATAACTCCACGAAGCTGACATTTTGCATAGGATGTATATCGATGTCTTGGCCAATTCCCACGGAACATTTTGAGGGGTTGAAAGTGAAAAATAATTCAAAGTGAAAAAAGTTGTTGCACATTGGAAGAGGGACATTTTTGGGACGTAATACCTACCCTTCATGCAGCCGCTTAAAAATACTGCATGAGGGTTAAAGCTAAAACTAATACTAAAACGAATGTCCACTCAACTAAAATAACACATTTCAGCACGCCCCCCCCCTTAAAAAACAAAAAAAAACAACCCTGGTTGAGGCATAGCTAGTAAGCTAATAGCACGTGGCAGTGGTAAAAATGGGACAACTAATTTGAACGAAATATCTCACAATTTCCTATTAAGAGTCGACAGATACGTTTTGTAAATTCCCGTTTCATTCTGGATTAGCCACATTATTTTCTGCTCATTCTTACAAAGGAAAGTTTCCAACTTTGATCATTCCATTTTTTTTTTAAACAAGAGTCGTGTGCGGTCACGAAAAGGTTGCACATACCGAAGGTTGCGGCTGACAAGCCTATTCAAAGAATGGGTTTTATGTTTCCATCCATGGTTGTTCTTTCTATGAGGGTTTGTGATATATTGCAGGGGGCACCATTAGACTAATGACTTCTCTCTCCTCTCCTCTGCGTCATTGGCAGTGTACTTCTTCTACTGAGCGTCGCCTGTCACGAAGGATGAATATGGACTTGAGAATGTGGGGATGAGATGGATGAGAGGCAAGAGCGTACACACACACACAAAAAAAAAAAAAAAAAAAAAGCTATCCGCAATCCGCAATCCTCCCGTTTTCACCATCCTGTCCTCACACATCGTGACAGCTTACACTTGTCTCTGCTGCTTTTTTTTCTCTTTTTTTTTTCTTCTTCATCCTTTGCCTTGGTCGTGGTGCTCCTCACGCCTGTTTTCAGTTTAAACTCCGATTGGGTTCATGGCGGTTCATGTATTATTGAAGGAAGCACAGCAGCACGAAGAAGGAAAAGAACAGGAGAGAGAGAGAGAGAAAACATGTGTGCGGAGTTAGTAGTGCATATGGAAGCACGTTGTAGCATTTATTCCACGTCCTTTAAATCCAGCTCAAGGCCGATGCACTCGTCCGCACTTGTACAACATGAGTAGTAAGGTGCGGTTGTTCTACAAGTCCGATTTATTTGCTCCCCTCATGTGCTTAAATGTCCTGGTGTTTGGGGACAAATTGTGGACATTAAGATGCATGTCAATAATAAATTCTTTTGCCACCTTTAAATGGTTTCAGAGGGTAGCGGCCGCAGAGAGACAATCTGCACGCTGGTGATCCTTTTGTACAGAAGAAGAATAACAGTTGTAATGGGCGGGGTCAAAGTTGAGCATTTGATCACATTTCTGCGGTTGTACTTGAAAACGCACGAGTTCTCTTACTTGTTTCACTCAGCAAAGTATTCTTTAATCCAACAAAGGGTCCTTTAATAGATCTTTTTTTTCTCTCCCTAAAATAGGTTGCCGGTAATTAAATTGATCGATGGATTTTTTTTTTTTCTTTTCCAAATTAAAATAATTGGATCATTGATCGATTGTAAAATAATCAATGAAACAATATTAGTCAAGACATTTTTTTTTTTAAACATGACATGCACGTTACTGTTCAAAAGTTTGGGGTCACAATCAAGACCAGAGCTCACCAAGAGGCCGCCAATGTGACCTCATGGGTAGCCCTCAGGACTGCCCTAAAAATAGCCCAACAGTGACATGCATCAATTTCTTGAAAAAAAAAAAAAAAAGTACAATTAATACATTTGGGAAATGAGAATTTTTATTTGTACAAAATCAAGTTCAGTATTGTAGCGCATAGCGCGCTCGAAAATGTGTTCTTTCAGAAGTGTATATACAATTTCGAAATACTCAGTAACCAAAATGTTTGTAGCTTTCAATCTCCCAAATTAAATTTAATTTCTTAATGTGGCTGGAAAAAACAACAGACAGAAATTAACCCACAGCCAAACCTTTGAGTCGTAGTGTACGTTTTACCTTTTTCTGGTGTTAAATCATCGATATTTCAATCATCAAACAATCTATTTTGAACAAAGTTTTTTTTTGTCTTTAAATGGCATACATGGTTAAATTAGTATGATTTTACATGCGCATTTCAACTTGTTCCTCATTGTATGTGGGCGCAAAAGTTAGCTCACAGCCTGATTTCGCTGCTGCTGTCACTTAGTGTACGCGCTAATGCAAAGTCAGCCAAGGTGAGCTTCGTTTCCTATTTGCATGGCAAAAACGGTCACCGTAAGATTTTTTTTTTTTTGGGGTCCGAATAACGCTCCTTCTGTTGTCGTCGGCAGGCATTAAACGTCATCCCGATCCGCTAACTATTCACGAGTGCCAAACCGCGACGACTTACAACTGTTAACGTCATGTAGCATAGATCACTAACAGGCATCTGACACGTGTGGATCGGTCTTTCGGGATATTTTTTTTGTTGCGGAGCGGGTTGTTAAAATAGAGTGAAGAGGCTCATATTTTCTTCTAAGACTAGCGTGTGAGTGGATCACATTAAAAAACGACATGCATTTCTGCACAGCTGCACTAACAAACAATCAAATGATATTGAGAAACTGTATTATTTGTCAGTGTACACGTGTGATTTACACGAAAGGCGAAAATGTTTGCAAGAATAAGTGCATGCTTGTCAATTTTGCTGATGCCAATAAAAGAATTGAACAAAACTGCTCTCTGGACTCTGTTACGTTTTTTTTTTTTTTTTTAATCTAGGTATGAATGCCATCCATTTTCCTTACTTAGCCCGTGGCCAGTATGTCGCTGTGTGGGGGGGGGGGGACGACACTCCCAACCTACTCACCCACGTTGAAAATGACCCAGTGAATTTTGTTTCGGACTGAGAGTATTTATTTTAAATCACAAAACAACCAGGCAGAAATAGGATATTGTGAAAAAAAATAAAAACAACGACTGGGGGGCACACTCGCCCGCATAAAGTGGCTAGAATAGGCGTTAGCGTTTTGTAGCTAGCTTCAGCTAGCCCGATCGCCACTAGCATTAACAGATAACTTCCAGCAGCAGCAGCAGTAGCACGCACGTAATAGAGCAACAAGGGCAGACACGCAAAGTGCCGCTTCAACGCCAGATTATTATTTCCAATAGTCGGCGGACAACAGTATTGACTGTATTTTTATTACTTATTGTATTTATTGCTATTATTTTTTTATTATTTTACTCAGTTACAATTTTATTCTCAGGTTATTTTTTTCTTCAAGTTAAATTTAAAGTTGAGTTTTGAAACTCAACTTGGAAATCAATGAATTTTCGTGTTTTTCTTTTGAATCAAGATTTCAATATCAGTCAAAAATAATTGTGATAATAATTCCCCCCCCCCCCACCCCCCAATTGCCCTGATAAGAAGTAAGTAAGTAAAGTTTATTTTTAAAGCACATTTAACCACAGCTTGCACTGACCAAAGTGCTGTACATAGTGCATAAGCTAAAACAGGTTAAAAATAGAATAGATAAGTAAAAAAAATAAAATACACATACAGCACAGTGATTTAAGCTAAAATGATAACAACACAACACTTAATTACAGACAGCAGGGTAAGACAATTAGGGCACAGGGAAGGCCAATGTAAAAAGGTGCGTCTTGAGCTTAGTTTTGAAAAGTGTTATTGAGGGGGCATTTCTGATATCAAGTGGCAGTTGGTTCCATAGCTGAGGGCCAGCAACAGAAAATGCTCTATCACCTTTTTGTTTAAGCCGGGACCGTGGGACATGGAGGAGGCCTTGGCTGGAAGCATCTTTTTTGAATGTGTGGGGAAGCTGGAGAACATGAAAAAAAAAAAAAACTCCCATCTAAAAACAGGGAGAACATACAAACTCAAGCCAAGATT
Source organism: Hippocampus abdominalis (assembly GCA_018466805.1). Lineage (NCBI taxonomy): Eukaryota > Metazoa > Chordata > Actinopteri > Syngnathiformes > Syngnathidae > Hippocampus > Hippocampus abdominalis. The sequence continues at coordinate 2,389,166 of CM031699.1, forward strand.
CAAAAACTATCTCAAAGAATGTAAAAAAAAAATTGTGCACGGGTTTTCCCCATTCAAACCAATTTTATAACCATTCTAGGTTGAAACAAATCCACAATGTATGTTGGAACATTCCACCATTAGTAATCGCCAGTGACATTCCAGGTTGGAGCGAATGTCATTGATGATTGTTGACGGAACTCGTCAGTAATGAAATTATCGTTGCTTGAACAAAACCAGTCAACAAAATGTCTTGTGTTTGTAGAAAATACAGCAAATAACCCGCTTTAATGCAAAAATAAATCAGAGTCCCTATTTGATGACCTGGTAGAAGAACACCACAGTGATGCCCAGGAATGACAACACCCACCAGTAGCCATCTGTAGAAAGACAAACAATATTGATCTCATCGTCACGATTGCCTTACTCTGTTCAGGGTGTGCTCCTTTTACGACCCGAGTCGGTACCTTCTTCCAGGTGTTCTACCAGCACGCTGACGGAAACGGGAGCGTCCAGGGCCACGTGGGACACCCTGCAGGTGATTTGGGTGCCGGGGACCACGTCGGCGGGCACGACGAGATGGGACGAGACCGAGTACGTGCCGTCGCCATGCTTCCGGTGGCTGGACAGCGAGCCCCGATCGGCGAAGATGGCGGGCTCCTCGTCCGTCGGCGACTGTGACAGCCACTCCACCTGAAGGAGGACGTAGCACGTCAAACACTGATGCAGATGTTTCGATGGAGGTGCCCTGACGTACAAATGTCTCAACTTGGTTGACCCACCTGAACGTCCAAAGGGTAGTATTGACGACAATGGCATCTTAGGGTCTGTGCTGTATTTCCCTTTAAAACGAACTTTTCCTCCGAGAATGAAACCTTTGGTGCTTCTGCAAAGAAGAGCACGCGGCAACGTACGCACACACACACACACAATTCGCATAAAGTGTACAAATCTGTGCGTCCATTCACACAACATAAACGTCCGTCGATGCGGTCATGGAAGCGAGGTGACATTTGGGTGAAACTCACGAACAACCTGGAGATTGACCACCTGCTGGCCATGGTAAGGGCCGATCGTGACGTAGCAGATGTAGGCGCCCTCATCTGTAACCTGAATGTTGTTCAGGGTCACGGAAGCGTTGCCCTCGCTCACAACCAGGGCGCCATCCATACTCGAGTTCTTGCTCCAGTGTCGCACTGGAAACAGGAAATAGCACCTTTCTCGACGCCGCGCCTTCACTTCAGTCGACGGGGCGGAAGGCCGCACTTACCCGTTGCGCCTCCTTCCGGATCGTTCAGCCTCATCGCCGTCGTGACGATGATCTGCCCTCGTCCCCGATGTTGTTGGCGCCACTCGATTTGCACTTCCTCATCGGGCGACATGTCCTGATGCCTGAAGCCGCAATTGAGGAGGCCGGCGCCTCTCAGGGGTGCCGACAGAGACTTGACAGTGGAAAACACCAGAAATAACACTGTGGAGACAGAACGCAAAGACAGAGGACAGAGATTTCAAAACTCAAATGGCACCAAGCAGTTCCCTTTGGGTCAGCTTGGAGCGTATCCTACTCAAACAAGGCCAAGTTGGTGTATCGTTATTGGGTTCGAGTTTTGTGGTTGACTTAAATACTGCAGAGCGTAACTGGGCAAGTTCGACCCGGTACTGGTAAATCCAGAGACGAGCAAAGGCCGGCGGATCTGCAAGGTGGAGTACTGCACCGCTGTAGGAGTGGTCTCGGCGGCGCTTTTATTCATTTTCAAGACACTCCTCATTTTGGCCGATTTTTTAAATCTTTTTTTGACGGATGTCATCGACCAGACCAGGCAACGGAAGCATCTTCAACTTATAGTTGTGAAATTTCAATTTCAAATAATGTCCTGTTACCTTTCTGTCCCCCAAAATCCGAGAACTAGATTACCGTATTTTCCGCACTACAAGACGCAGTGGATTATGAGGCGCACCTTCAATGAATGGCTTTTTTGTAATTTCTTTTCATATAATGGATGCTTTGCATTATACGGCGCAATCTACAATGCCTCCACTAGATGGTGCTATGCTCCTTCCATTCAACTCAAGAGGCGTCCGTTCAACTTGAGAGGCGTTCATGACCGCCTCTGACAAATGTAAATTAACTATTACTGTACTTAAATGAAACTACAAAAATTGAAAATAATGCCTCAAAACAGAAAATCAAGCGAGGAAATCACAAAATAAATTCTATATCCCTCCTACAGAATTTATTTTGTGATTTCCTCACTTGATTTTCTTCGTGGTTTCATTGAAGTAATCATTAATTTACGTTTTTCGGAGGTGGCCTGAATGCCTCTCGAGTGGAACGGAAAAGAAGGCACGGAGACGGACAAAGACGTACAGTACCTGTATTTGTTGAGACTGACTGCGTTTAAAAAATAAAATAAAACCACAGCTCTCCTTTTTTCAACAAATACAGGTGAGTCTTTGTCCGTCTCCTTGCCTTCTCTTCCGTTCAACTCAAGAGGCGTTTATGACCGCCTCCGAAAAACGCAGTGGCATTTCCTTGATCATAACTACTACGATCAGATGTCAGTAGTAGTTATTTATTCCTTTGTTGTGTATTCACAAATGATGAAATCACAATACAAATTCTGTATGGGTGGCTATAGAATTTATTTTGTGATATCATCGCTTGCTTTTCAGTTTTGATGTATTATTTTCCATTTTCGTAGTTTCATTGGAGTAATCATTAGTTTACGTTTTTCGGAGGCGGTCTTGAACGCCTCTCGAGTCGAACGGAAGAAGGCGCGTAGACAGACAAAGACGTACCTGTATTTGTTGAGACTGTTTTAAAAAATGAACACCACAGCTCTCCTTTTTTCGGAGATGCAACAAAAACGTATTTAATAAAGCAGCGACACGGTTCGCTGAACCAACAGCAAGTTATAACATTGGAAGCATGTCTCCAGGAAGGAGCCATCTTGGAGTCGATGTATTACCGTAATGACCGTACAAAAGACGCACCGGATTTTAAGGCGCTCGGTGAGCTTTTAAGAAAATTGAAGACTTTTTGGTGCGCCCTATAGTGCGGAAAATACGGTACTATAAAAACCTTTCTGTCCCAACAATGACAACCAAACTTGAAATGTTTGTTTTTCCACTGTCAGTCCCGCACACTTTAAGTGTATCGTACCTTCAGTGAAAATCGTTCCAGTCTGGCTCAAAGGCAGGCCCAGTTCGTGATGCATCCGGCTCGTTTGGTCATGGGCTTGCGGCACGGCACGCAGGATTAACAAAGTGCCAAAAGCCCCGCCTTCCACATCGATGGACACCAGGAAATGGTCCGATCCCGAACTCTCCTTCGAGCCGTGGGGAGCGGACCTGCTTATTTCACACATCACCTCCTGCTCGTTGCAATCGGCGTGGAGCAGAATGTGGATGTTGGGAATCTTGAATGATGAAACTGCAACACATGGGAGGAGCGACAGTCAAAGCCGGGGTTCCGTTTATTTGGGGGGTAAAAGGCGGGTGGGTGGGTGGGGGAGAACCTTTGGACTCAAACATGATGACATGTGGATCCGGCTTGGACGGCGGGACAAACGGAGTCAACGCTTCGAGGGATTCAGCGGAACTAACAAAGACTTCTCTCAAGATGAGGGTGGCTGGACTTCTGGCGAAGTTGTCGTGCAGTCCCACCGAGTCTTCGATGAACTCGCAGGACAGAACCACATCTGCAACCCCAGATGCTGCACAACAGCGTTTTGAAACCGGTAAGAGAAAAGAAACCAGGGCTGTCACTCAAGCTTGGACTCGCACCCAAAAAAAATCTGCACTGGCTAATCGCACTGCCATCCGCACACTGAATCATCTCGAATGGGTTACTCAATGTACCCTTGCCGAAAAACCAAGTCATCGTCAATCAAAACGTTGAACCGAGTGCACTTGTATCGAGCTTTATCTTGATCATATGTTCATAAAACGTATCGGAGTGTGTACCCTACGGCGACACATTGCCACAGGATGTCAGCCCACGATCGTCTTTGTAACCCTGGCGATCTTCAGAGCAAAATATCGTGGTTTGGCGTTTGAAATCTGCCGCTCGTGAGTCGTGTGAACAGCTGAACAGAAGGGGAGATCATTTGTGTTTTCCCACGTGTTTTGTATGCCCCCAACATGCCGGAAAGTGTCGACAAGCCACTGCTGTTGTCTACTATGGTGTAATGTTCTTTAATCGGTCATATAATTTGCTTTGATCTCTTCGATCCCTTTTCGAACTCTCTTAAAATCCAGTTCACATCTCAGTCTTTCTTCTTAATGCTGTACAATTTTTCATTGTTCAGTCGGGTATAAAGCCTACATAAAAATTATTTTGGGTTCAGTCCAGAAATAGTAGTCGATTATTTTGACCAATCGATTAGCTGTGACTTTACTCCGGTTCGAGTTATCCACACCCCAATACAAAACGTAGCTTCGTTTGTTTTAGTTTTGCTTTTCTGTCACTCTGAATGTGAACGTAACGTTATGGCTTGTACGTGTCGTTCTCATTTATTCCTGTTACCGACGTTCACACGAGTGACTGAGCAAGATCTTACCACACACGCAGGTCGTGAAGAATGCACACCAAAGGATTCCTGTCACCATCATGGCTTCTTTTTTTTAGTTAATAAAAAGCACAAAAGAAAATGTGTTCATTAAAAAAAAATAGCTACTGTATACTGTACCTGGATATACAGATACTTTCACTTTCGATTCGAACAAAACTCGTTACGTTCAGGCAGACAGACACACACTAGAGTTTAAAAAAAAAAAAAAGTAACTCTTAAAGTCACACGACAAGATATTGTGGTAGAGTACAGTAAAAACGACGAACCTAAGACAGGATTGGAATACTTGAGCTCTTGTGACGGTTCCCGTCTCGCTCGTGTTGGCGCATGCGCAAAACAAGTGCGTCAAGAGGGAAAGTGAAAGTCGAAGAGAAGTCGCTTGTGGAAAACAAGATCCTCCTATTGCAAAATCTATATAACGCCCGGTTCTGAAAGTGAAAGGAAATCACTTGAGAATAATTCCAGCCAAACGAAGAAGTAGCATTTGTCCAAATTTGAGCCACGGCTCGTATGCGAAATGCCCAATTCTAAGTCGACTTTATAAAAACACTTTGCTTCTTTACATTCGCTCATATTATGTTACTGTACAACAGCGCCATTTTATTTCTTAAAACCACGACCCACGGGGATGGCAGCTGAAGATCGATGGCATTTGAGGTTGTTTTAGCCAAAAACGTTGAATTGGCTTCCGAGTTTGGTCACAGAATACAATGAAATCGAGCGTGAAGCCTCTGCTGTATATTAATGAGGCTCTTGTCTATATGTACTCCTAAATGCACTTGGTGTGAAATGTGGGTCTGTTCAGGGAAACAGTCATTTTTCTTACGTAAGAATGGCAACGGGTGGATGTTCATGCTTTCCTCTGCCATCTAGTGGAAGAGCATTTATTGTTCAGTTCTGGTCGGTCCTTCACTGCTGGCATGGATAAGTTATCAAAAACACAACTCACTCGGTGAAAATTGTATTTGCGTTTATTCGCTATTGATAATGTTATTGTGACCGTTAAAAATATATATATATTTGTTGAATACATTAGTACGGTGGCCCTAAGGGGACATGGAAGGGAGAAAAAAAACCCTTGCGAAGTATTTATGTCTTTGCGAGATCTCGCCAAGTATTGCAAGGTCTCGCAATCTTTATTTTTTAAAATTCCTGTTGATGTCCTTCCGGGTCATCGTACGTGTAACCGAAAACAATCATGGAGCGTGTTCAACTGTTCGTGAGTTTAATAGAATTTTACTTTGAAATTGGCTTGCAATACAAAGACCTCCTCCATGATTCTCTCCTCCCCCGAGGTAGTGTCGTCTCTCAAATTAGCGAGAAGGGTCCAGCTGCAGACCCGGAGGAGGCCGATTCAGGGAAAGGTAGGTTTAGGCGAGTAACGTTGCGCCGGATATGACGTCAGAAGGATGATGCCCGAGTCCGAAGTAAGTCGCATGTGGATCTTAAAAAGTTTAAAAGGCCCTGTAATTGTAAGATAATTTAACAGCAAAACCTAACCCTAACCTAATTTTAGTTGTATTGCAAAATAGGTCATCAAATAAGTTATTATCTCAAATTAGTTTGATTAAAAAAAATATTAATAATCCTAACTTAATTTTTAAAGAAAGATTATTATTCAAATAAAATAATTTTAATTCCCCATTACAATTAATGAACATTTCACTTTCGTTTTCCGGGACTTGAAAATCAAATACAGTATGCCTAAATTTACCACAGCCACTTTGGGGCTTTATTTTGAAAATCTAATTTGCCTAAACTTACCACAGCCACTACCGGCGTATGTCTACCATTGCCTGAAGCTACCTCCTCAGAGTCTGCAGCTGGATACTATTGAAATTAGCCGCGCACGATACTCAACGTTCGCAGAACTGACCCGGAAGTAGATCAACGCACATTAAAAAAAAATAATAATAAAAAAGGTTGCGAGATCTCACAATCTTTGCAAGGGAACGCAATCTTTGCGAGATCTCGCAATAATACTTTGCGAGATCGTGCATTACTTTGCGAGATCTCGCAAAGTTTCTTTTTTCCTTCCATGTCGCGCCACTCTTTGCTTTGGCAAGAGTTTAACAGCCTTAGTTTGGGTAGACGGTTGAGTGAGGGAGAAAACGTGCTGTCACAAAAATACAAAGTACCCACGGATGCGCACAGTAATGGTGATATCATTTCTTTTATTGTTCGCGTCGCATTTGTGAAGTCGGATCAATTCAGTTGTTCTTCTGCATTGTTTCTCGGATCCAGTCAATATAGTTGATAACTTTGGTAAAGTAGAGAATGCTCTCATCAGTGCAGGAATGCCTCCAGCTGACAATGCCGGCAGCCCAGTGCGATCCGTTGTACTTCACGGAGAAGGGCGCGCCATGGAGACCTTCGCACAAGTCGTACGGAGCTGCAGGATGTCGGCCACAGAACATGCTGTTTGGCAGTGGTGGCACTTTTTCGTGTTCGTCGAGGATGAGTTTGTTGCGTAACATGTGGCACGTGTTGTCGTCAAGCGCGATCCAGTCTACGCCCGACTTATCTTGTGGACCGGACCGAGATAGATGCTCTAATAAGGCTATGCTCGGAACTTTTCTGGAAAAAAAAAAGAAAGAAGAAAACCCACAAATCCCCAAATGATTGAAGATCATTTATCTTGGTCTCATTTTTCTATCCCATAAATCTCACATTTGAACGAGGGGTGTGTAAACTCATATGCACTGCGTCTATTTTACATAAAATACAGTACCTGTCCAAGGTTTGGAAAAACCATGAAATTCAAGGTGGGGGTTTTTTCCCCCTACATTATAAATTAAAACTGAAGTCATCCAGACAATGCGGCAACACGTAAGGAATCATTTACTCCGAATGTTATTCAAACCAAAATATAGTTTCGATTTTAGCTGTGCACTTTTGAGAGGTGCTAGCATGAATTTCTCCACCTCTTCATTTGTTTAAGACCATTTCAATTGGAAGTTGTTTCCAAACTTTTGACTGGTACCGTAAATCTGGAATTAGAACAGGGGCATGGACACTTTTTATTTCCACTGCGTGCGGTCATTTTTTAATGACATAAATCTGATGGTTGAATCGGGCTGTGCAGACCTTTTATGACCACGGGTCTTGTATGATAGGAAAGAACCCCCCCCCCCCCCCAACCCCCCCCCCCCCAAAAAGTGACCACAAAACACCAGCGGTTAACGTGAGCTAATATTTACCCGACCATGCCTCCACTGTACAGGCTGTGAACGGTTGGCAAGCAGATGGGCCTGACGGTTTCATTGAAGGTGAGCGATTCTCTCAGTTCGATCAAGGCGATGTCATGGTTGAAGTTGAGGTCGTGGTGGGGTCCGAGGCGGAAATCAGGGTGGACGTGAACCGAAGCCGCGGACGCAGTCATGAAACTGCGCCCGTCAATGTCGACCGATCCCACTATTATCTGCATCTTGTCAACATGGAGGGCGAGAGAAACGGCGCTTCAATTTGAGCAGTTTTGAATCAAAGTCACTTCAAGCGCGGTTGTCAGATGTCGCAAAGAGATTCTTCTGTGTTCAGGCCAAGGTTGTTACCGTTTGCTAAAAAAAAAAAAAAAAAAAAAAGGCCGGAAATGGATCGGCCATTCGGGGAAACTCCTGAATTTCCCGATAGCAATCATCTTCATCGTATATTGAGAAACAAATCTCTGAATTCACCCGTGTGCTCTTGACGCCACAGCTCGAAAATGCCTGGCTTATGCTCGACTCTCTTCCCAAACCCTTTAAATCGGTTCTGTACACTCTTAAAAAACTGCCGGGTGAGAAGTAAGCCACATTGGGTGACAGAGCTAACCCAGTGCTGGGTCCAAAAGGGACCGAGCCAATGCTGGGTTATTTGTACCCGACGCATTGGGTGAAGGATATCGCCCAGCACTAAGGGCGACCAGCTTCACCCTTCAGACCGCCCAAATCCCATCTTCAACCCGACCTCGGGTCACAGTTATCCCAAGTCCTCAGCCCACCACTGGTATGCATCCCCCGCTTTACCTCATCTAGCAGTCTTTCAAGGTGAACGGCTACGTACGCTGCAGTCAAGAGCCAGCGGTCGCCAACGACTGCGGCGCTCCTGCTCCTGCCCCCCGTTGACAGGAACGCTTGCCACGGGACGCCACCTTTGGGAACGTGAGGGCCCAGCTTCCCACAGTCTAAAAAAAAAAAAAAAAAAAGAATAAAAACAAGACGGGGGGGATAATGACATCCCGACATTATTTTTCTTTCAAATTTTAGGAAATGAATGTCAATCTTCTGTGATCTTTTTTTCCCCCCACGATACCAATGTATAGACCCTACAATTACAGTACTAGTCAGAAGTTTGGAAAAAGCTCCAAATTCAATGTTTTTATTTGTTTATATATATATATATATATATATATATATATTCGTGTTAATTACAGTACCAATGATTTAGTATATATATATATAGATATATAGATAGATAGATAGATAGATAGATACAGTCGAACCTCGGTTTTCGTCCATAATCCGTTCCAGATGGCTGTTCGAAAACCGAAATTGTTCAAAAACCGAAACTAAATAAAATAAAAATGTTGACTGAACACGTCTGCTCACAATGGAAAGCAAGGAAGGCGAGAGGAGTCAAATGGTGCATTCAAGTGCGCTCAGTTTGCTCGAGAACCGAAATTTGTTCGTCATCCGAGGCAGAAAAAAACTCAAAATTTTTGGTCGAAAAACGAATTGGACGCGAACCGAGACATTCTAAAACCGAGGTTTGACTGTATATATATATATATATATATATATATATATATACATACACACACATATATATATATATAATATTGTCTGACATGAAACCGGTCTGTGGGGTAAAAAAGGTTGGGGACTTCTGCTTTAAGGAGTACAGTAAAGGTGCAAAGATAAAAAAAATATTTTTAAATCATGTTGCGGTTAACATTTGACTCATCAGAGGAAAAGAACTGACAGGATTCCCTCTGGAGCAGCATGATAAACCTTTTCGGATCTAAGCGATATAGATCGTACGATCCACATTTTGCATCCCTCCAGTAAAAGTGGCCGCGATGAGTTTCTCGAGACATGAAGTGCGATATCGTTTTGCAGACGCTTCATTTCAAAGATTAAATTCGGTTCGATTCCAATTTGGTTGGGTACGGTTCAGTTCCAGAGGCTATGACGCAACCAGTTTCTCGCCATCCGTTTAAAATATCAACAAACCTGTCAGTCCTGCAAAAAGAGAGACTGATTTAGTTTGATGCGATGCACCAGCATCAACAAAAGTTTTTCCCCCCCCCCCCGATTCAACCTCTTTTATGGTTACCAAAGGCATGATGGAACCCGTTTCTCGCTCAAAGGTAACAGAGGAAGAGTCACAGCTTCCCTTCCGAGCCCGAAGAGGAACCTCACAATGTGAGACAAGTGTCTGTAAACCAAACGGATACAGTACCTGGTGTGCAAAAAGGGGTTTGAACATTTGCCACGTTGGATTTCCATTGTCCGTCTGCTTCACAAGTGAACGTCACTGGGGAACACAGAGAACAAGTGAGATGGTCAGAAATATGGCTGGCTTCAGGGTTAGATGTTGACAACACCATCCAAAACGTCTAGCATTTTGAAAGGGAGGGTCTCTGAACGATCTGAATTTCTTCTTGGATGCCGCGGTGTTGGACTGAGCAGAACGCGCACGAGAATGAGATAGGTACCGTAGATCGAGCTCTCGTCCAGACCGGATACCCAACCCAACCCGTAGGAATCAAATACCGATTCTTTTGTCCGTCCCTACTCAAGAGTACGCGAGGGAACCTACCTGGATTAGTTCAGACACCTTTTTGGATTGGCGAATTCATCACCAAGAGCGGTATTTCATTGGACATTTTTTGAACTTCGTAAGGTAACATGGACGCGCGGAGCGACTCATTTTAGAGTCAACATTTTTGACTGGTCAAATCGTTTGAGCGTCCAAAAGAATTCTGCCACGTTGGACGCACTTGTCGACAAAATGCGACAAACATTTCGCCCAGGTTCCTACGGGTACTGACGTCAGTTTACCCCAAAGCATTTTGGGAAAATGCACCTCGTCTCCAAAACAATGTTTACATCCTTACTTTACGAACGTATTGATATAATGTAGGCCAAATGCTAAAAATAAATTAATAAATATATATATATTACTTTTTGGTAACTTTCGGATGCGCAAATGGAATTACAGGTGCTGTGGTATTAGCTTTTAGCATGTTGGAACCTCCTTCCGCATAGGTACGTGTTGGCGGCTCCGCGCTTCCGTAGTGTCGGTCTACAGCAGTACAAACTATAACTACGATAGTAAACACACATCCATACCTGTCAACTTGTACGTTTTCCCCGCATTTTATAGTTGTTTTTTTTTATCATTTCAAATCATTATTCCATCAGTATTCCAAATTTTATACGGGGGGGGAAAACCCCCCCAAACAATTGTGAACCGATCTCACAAAGACCATTTTGGCTCAAATCCAGATCGTCTCACCTGCTGTTAGCCAACGACAATGCCGTCGTCGATCGCTATTATTGTCACGGCAAACCAGCAAAAGTAATCCTCAATCGTATATATTTTTTTCATCGCTGCGTACGGTCGGATTGATAAAGCACGTTGTGCGCATGCGCGGTAAACCCGTAGTGAGGGTTTGGGTTGCTTTGTAAGGGGAATCGTAATCATTTATAAGGCAGCTATTAGCCGAGGTTGACAGGTACGCACATCAGTACTTAAGTCAAGTGATGGCAAATGTGACAGACTTTTTTTTTTGGAACGACACGTATTTGTGTCCCATTAGATCAGCCGAGTTTTGTCATGATCCATCCGGCCAAAACCTCGTACCTTTGTCGTGACCTTGGAGAGTGTACGCATAATCACAGCCATACTGGATGACGGACCGGTATTCATTCGGAGTACCAGACAAGTAATTCATCCATCCGTTTCGCAATGTTTCGGGTTCTCTACAGCGGTATTCTGCAAGGGAGACAGTAGAACAAGCAGATCAGCAATCAATACCGAGGTCCGATGCAGTTTGGTCTTCAACATACTTTTGCAGTCCGACAGGCGGTCACGCCACCGTCCGTTCTCTTGGCACGTCGTCGAGAAACTCTCCAGCAGTTGACTGCCCTGAGAAAGACATTTCCGACTGTGAATTGAAGCTGTCCAGATTGCTCGCGTCGTTCGATGAGAAGGTCACTTTGTGAAAATTAACTGATCCGGATCAGTTAATTTTCACGTCGCGAGAATTTGTTTGACTCCCGTGGTAAAAACATTATTTTTGAATGAAATAAAGATGGTACGTGCATGAACGATTGATTTGTACATTTCATACTACAGTCAAACCTCAGTTTTCGTCCATAATCCGTTCCAGAAGGCTGTTCGAAAACCGAAATTGTTCGAAAACCGAAACCACGCTCTTTTTGAAATAAAAATGTTTACTGAACACGTCTGTTCACAATGGAAAGCGACACGAGGAAGCGTCACTTCCTCGTCTACTTCCTCGTGTAAAGAAGGCGAGAGGAGTCAAATGGTGCATTCAGGTGCGCTCAGTTTGTTCGAGGACCGAAATTCGTCCGTCATCCGAGGCATAAAAAATAATTGACATTTTTGGTGGAGAACCGAGACATTCGAAAACCGAGGTTTGACTGTACTTTGAAAGCAAACAACTTGCAAAATTCACGTGGAGATAAAATGTGAGATAAATGACATTGATTTTGATGCTTCCCCGACTATGCATCGGAAGACTATATTTTGTGGAAGTAAGTCGGGGGATAAACAAAAAAGAAAGAACCCAACGGTTGCAGCTTTTGCTTTTTGTCTGCGATGCATCATGAAGGAATCTTATGACTCCACAAAACTGTCAACATTTGGATTTGGACACTTTCCCTTGAGGAGTGAAGCCCATGCATGGAAAGGTAAGAAGAACATTCACATCAAATCCAGTTTGGTTTTATCACATGACAAAACCTGGAAAAAGGCTCGCCGCGCCGTTCGCAATGTGAGCCCGAGAGCGCTTTGACATCAATTTCGGTCGATAGAAAGGGGCGGTGCAGGTCAAAATGTCAGTCGAGATCGATCGAGCGAGCGAGCGTACCACCATCACTTTGTGTCCTTGGTGACATCGCACGAAGATGCGATCCCCATAGAAGAATTCCGCCACGGCGGAGGGGCCTCTGCCGTTCGCGATCCTGCCTGGATGCGGACATTGGACTCCTGCAGACCCCACCGACCCAAATCCCAAATGGTTACGAAGGGTCGAGAGCCCGCGCGGAGTCGCGCGCGATGCCACTCACTGCGCGTGCTGAAGTGCAGGCGCCAGCCTCGACTCAGGCCTTTGCCGTCCATGTGGTAGTCCAGGGTGACCCTGCTGGAGTTGGTGTCAATCACCCCGGGGCTCCTGTCGCCGCACAGCTTGATGGGCTCACGGCCCGGGATGGTCACCTAAACAAAGGGGGGGGGGGGGGGGAGTTCAAAGACGGTCGACCGAGCGGCACGGAAACTCGTGGCCCGCACTTACCCGAAGCCAGTGATAAGGGCAGAGGGCGTCATGCTGCGGCACCGCGCTCTCGATGTGGAACTTGTCCGAGAAGTTGAGAGAGACGGAGTAGCCGGATTTCACCGAGATGTTGTAGCGGCAGGACACGGCGTGGGTTGGGGGGCGGTGGGGGTATCCCGGGCTGGACAGGTACCCCTCTCGCTGGTCAAATATGTCTCGGTCGCAGAACCCTGGCAAAGGACAAAGGAGTTGGGCGCAGCAAATCCCTTCCCCTTGCAGCGCGGGTGGATCAGTCTCTGGCCTGAAGGAGCTGCCCAGTGCTGTCAGGGTGGCCCGGAAGGGGGTGGGAGGGTCTGTCCATCATAGCTGTTAGCTTAGCTAGCATCCTCCTGTTGCCCACCTCCTCCAGAGTGTCCAGGGTTGAGCAGCCCAGGACAGAGCTGGCCCTCCTGACCAGTCGGTCCAGTCCCTCTGTCTCTCTCGGTCCCGGACTGAGATGCTGCCTGACCAGCAGACTGTGCCATCATGAATGGCTGAGGCCACCATAGAGTCATAGAAGGTCTGAAGGAATGACCCCTGAGCCCCCAAAAAGACCTCCATTTTGATGATTTGCAGCAGCGGGGCTCGGTCCCTATTGGCTGCGAGGAGTTCATACATTTTGGATATGGATTTTTTTTTTGGGGGGGGAGGTTTTTCTCCCCCCATCACTTGTGTTCAACGCGGTGATACACCATCACCATATGAAAAACAGCACTTCACCGAAACTATTGGCCTGGTTAAGAATCATCCGGGGGCCACACGCATCACAAAGATAAACGGGATTTATTGACAGCGCTTTGTGTTACCAGGCAGACTTTATCCAGCTCAATCCGGACCACCCCAGGGGGGCCAGGGAACATAATGGGGGACTGGAAATGTGGGGACAGCAAGTCAGTCGGGGTGCAATAGGGCAGATGGAAACTCCGACCTGATAGGTACAGTACATGTCCGGCTGGTAAAGTGTTATCGGTGTGTAGTTGTGGTGCATTTTTTTTTTTTTTTGCAAGCACTGTACAGACGATCAAGAGAGGATATTTCGGGAGCGCTTACCATTTTTTTTGCTGTCCAACTGTCGCCAGGGCTCAAAGGCCACCAAACACAGAAACCTAGAACATGGGTGAGAGAGCCAAAGTTGAATCCGTTTGTCACTGTTCGGCAAATAAGATCAACGCAAAGGCTTTGAAAAAGATTCAAACTCTACATTTTCTTCACAAAACGAAAAAAAAAAGAAGAAAAAAAGCTAAAGCTTACACTAAAACTCAGAAAAAAATTACATTAACCCCTATGCAGTAATTATCCCAAAATTGGACATTTCGGACACTTTGGACGATTTTGGACTGTTGGGCAAATGGACACCACAGACAAAACAGTGAAAAATAACTCCACGAAGCTGAAATTTTGCATAGGATGTATATCTATGTCTTGGCCAATTCCCACTGAACATTTTGAGGGGTTGAAAGTGAAAAAAAATGAAAAGTGGGCCACCCCGAATTAAAAGCAAACTCAAAAATCCAAATCACCGTAATTTCTGGACTATAGACCGCACCTGATTATAAGCCGCACCACGACATTTTTAAAGGAAAAAATCATTTTGTACACACATAAGCCGCACCCGTCTATAAGCCGCAGGTGCCCATATTGTTACATGAGATATTTACAAAGAAAGACGGTACACAGGCGGCCGTTAAAAAAGTCTTTATTTAGGCCGCTTCATTAAATAAGCCGCAGAGTTGAAAGCGTGTGACAAAAGTCGCGGTTTATAGTCCGGAAGTTACGGTAAATCAAAATAAAAAAATCTGAAATGATAAGAACCCTGAATGAAAATGTACCGTACTTTAAACTTAAAACAGAACACGTATACTGTATGAGAGTAAAAAATATATCAATAAATAAAAAATATAAAAAGGGTTGAAATTACTGATGCACAGCACATTTGATCGGGCGGGTTGGAACTCACCCCATGAAACAAGCGCCCCACTCCATTCTGAGAACTGCCGTGTCCGACGGGCTCGTCGGCCAGCACTTAAGGCACAACGTGACGCGCCGGTGTCAAAGTCTGCCGCCAATGTTTGGCAAACCTCCGCATGATTGCCAGTAACCCCCCCCCCCCCCGCTTATGCAGTCGATGCCCCCAAATGACCGTTCTCATTTCGATTGTGAAAGGAAAACATTTGACAACATTTCCAAAAAATACAAGAGCAAGAAGGCTGTTTGGAATGAGAACACGGCAACGAAGGGAGTGATTAAAAAAAAAAAAGAAATCAGAATTTTCAAAGGCTCAATTTAGGTGATGTGTGAAATGCCCAGTTGTGACCCTGAGTGTCACTGATGCCCTTTCCGCAGCTTATTGAACGAAACGAGACAAAAATCAACATTTGCAATTTTATTCATTCATTTTCTGATCTGCTTTATCCTCACAAGGGACGCGCTGGAGCCTATCCCACATGTCTATGGGCAGTAGGCGAGGGACACCCTGAACCGGTCTTCAGCCAATCGTAGGGCACATACAGACGAACAACCATCCGCGCTCACACTCACACCTAGAGACAATTTAGAGTGCTCCATTCACATGCCATGCATGTTTTTGGAATGTGGGAGGAAAACCGGAACACCCGGAGAAAACCCACACAGGCCCGGGGAGAACATGCAAACTCCACACAGGAAGGCCGGGGATCGAACCCACAACCTCTGCACATTTGCAATTTTATCTGTCTATTAATATTCTGTCCGGAGAGGAAAATGTTGCAGTTGTGTCGCATTGTGCGTCTCCGCAGCCAACATCAACAACATTTCTCAGGCCCTCAGCAGCGGCGGCGGAAACACTCGCAGGCTGCACCGTGCGAACAAAGGGGCGAGCGGATTGGAGGTGGGGAAGGCAGGAAGGAAATAAGAGGGGGACCAAAAAAAAAAAAAAAAAGACAGTAAATGTGATGGCAAAATGAGGGTTCGTGGGGGATGGTGGGAGGGGGGCGGGTTTCCACAATGTGGGACGACGTGGGGGAAACTTGTTCATTTGCAGTCGCACACGTCAGGGCGAAGAAAACCTTTGAGGACAGCGCTTGAGGAGATCCGAGTGGAAATGGCGGACGCCAAGTGCAACGCTGAGGAGAAGTACCTGAGTCGAGCTGGAAGATGCTGCCATCGCTGCCCAGCAGGTCAGTCGGAGAGCCCGCGTCGGGATTGTGCCGAAGCGGCGTCACCTCACGCTTTGCGGTGGCCCGTTTTTTTCACCCTCGGCAGGAAGTTTCGTGCGAGCCGACTGCGACGGCGCCGCCGAGACTCGCTGCGACGCATGCGGACGAGGACTCTACACAGCCACCAGGAATCACCTGACTCGATGCCGCGTGTGCAAGTGGTGCAGTGCCAGTAAGTTGCGCTCCCGCGCCCTCGGGGCAGCCAAAGCCGAGAGAAGAGTCACTTGCCAAAAATAAAAACAGTTACTAGTTACTTTTATAGTTACCCATAACTTATCTTCAGTATTGTCACAGCTAACTTGAAAAAGTAAAAGTTACTTTCACGGATTACTTGCTTGAAAAGTAACTGTTACTTTACTGATTGTGTTGACGGCAACATAGTTACTTTAAAATGTAACTTGCTTGCCTGTGGGATTACTGTTTACTTTAATAGTTACATTCAAAAAGACATAATTTATCTTCAGCTTTGTTATTTTACTGATTACTTGCTTGAAAAGTCACTGTTACTTTACTGATTACTTGTGTAGAAAGCAACATAGTTACCTTAAAATGTAACTTGCTTTCCCGATTGCGTAATTTTAAAAGTAACTATGTGGGATTACAGCTTACTTTAATAGTTACATTCAAAAAGACATAATTTATCTTCAGTTTTGTCACAGATAACTTGAAAAACTAAAAGTTACTTTACAGATTACTTGCTTAAAAAGTAACTGTTATTTTATTGATTACTTGCTTGAAAAGTAACTGTTACTTTACTGATTGTGTAGAAAGCAACATAGTTACTTTAAAATTTAACTTGCTTTCCCGATTGGACGATTTTAAAAGTAACTGTGATATTACAGGTTACTTTAATCGTTACATTCAAAAAACAATTTATCTTCAGTATTGTCAACAGTTACCTTGAAAAAGTAACCTAGTTACTTTACTGATTACTTGCTTGAAAAGTAACGGTTACTTTACTGATTACTTGTGTAGAAAGCAACTTAGTTACTTTACTGATCACATGCTTAAGGTGTAACTTGCTTTCCCGATTGCTCGATTTTAAAAGTAACTATGTGATATTACAGGTTACTTTAATAGCTACATTCCAAACAACATCATTTATTTTCAGGATTGTCAACCGTTAACTTGAAAAAGTAACCTAGTGAGATTTAAAGTGATTGTAATATTTATCGGCGGATACAGAGAACTCTGCTTAACATTTTAAAAAAACAAACAAACGCATAGAACGGCGCGCAAAAGTACGTCAGCGGCCAGGCTGTCGGCCTTGGTGTCGAAAAAATGTCACCAGCCGATGACTTGCGTCTTCAATGTCATCGATTGTTTCGACGAGGCTGCCTTGCTTGCAGGCAACAACCAGGTGACGGCGGAAGCGTGCGCGGCTGACAAGGACACGCTATGCAAGTGCGTGTCGGGCTTCTTCTGCAGCGGTGATCCCTGCGACCACTGCATGCCCGCAACCGCCTGCCCTCCGGGGTCGGGGGTCAAGGTTCAAAGTAGGCCCTCCATCAACTTGTGTGAGCATCAGGTCACATTTCCACCAGTGAAAGGAATATTTATTGATTGATTGATTTATTTATTGACAGCGAGCGGCGCCAACGATACGATCTGCGCCCCGTGCGGTAACGGAACGTACAGCAACGTGTCCGACTCCCACTCAGCCTGCCAAACACACACCAGGTCAAAAAATGTCTTCTGTGTGTATCGTTTTTCAATTGTTGTCGTCAGGGAAAGAAGGTGTGTCTCGTCTCCCTCAGTCCGACTTTCAAGTTGTTCTAATTTAACTCCTGGAGAAGCCACGGGGTCAAATTTGGCCCCTATAAATGCTGCTACTCAAATGTTACCTTTAAATCCCAAAGGGTCAAATTTGGCCCTAATCATTAAATTAGGATTAAAGTATTGAATATTTGAAAAAAACATATATTTTGGTGTTCAGTGAACAGATAGCAGTCATTTAATGTAAAATTCATCATTTTCCAAAGAAGAAAAGGGCTCTTGGGTTCTCCAGGGTTAAATAAAATGATTTTCCACCATAGGAGGTCATCTAAACATCTAAACTAAATCCAAGCCTGCCAACATAATACAGTCAAACCTCGTTTTTTTCGAACGGCTCGGTTCTCGTCCAATTCGGTTTTCGACCAAAAATGTAGATTTTTTTTATGCCTCGGATGACGAACAAATTTCGGTTCTCGAATAAACTCAGCGCACTTGAAAGCACCATTTGACTCCTCCCACCCTCCTTACACAAGGAAGTGACGCTTCCTCGTGTTGCTTTCCATTGTGAGCAGACGTGTTCAGTTTAACATTTTTATTTTAAAAAGAGCGTGTTGGTTTCGGTTTTCGAACAGCCTTCTGGAACGGATTATGGACGGAAACCGAGGTTTGACTGTATAGGCAACGTTTTCATGCACAATTTCACATTCCAATTATATTCAGGATACCTGACGTGAGCAGAAGGCATTTGTTTGACAATGCGTGTGCTTGCCGACAGATGTGGGGACTTGGGTCGAGTGCTGAAAACTGCAGGAAGCTCCACCGCTGACGCCATCTGTGGAGATTTCAAAACTGGTGGGAAACATTTTGACATGAATTGTCATCTTCCAGGCTCCCTTCTGTGCTGGTAACTAATTGTGGCCAGGGTGGAACTAGATTATCTTTTACTAATGTCTTTGACGTATTACATCGCGCAAGATGTTACTAAATTGCCTCTTCCAGGAAGCATGAGCCTTTTTTTTTTTTTTTTTGGTGTCTGTAACTTGTTTGCGACTCTTATTCCAAAAGAATGAGCGGCCTCAACAAGGTGTGTTGTTGACCGGGTTAAGACAGTGTTTAGGTTTGATGTATTTTTAACAATACCTCATAATATACATCAATAATAATGCCCATGATAAGATTTACCTACAGCCGTCATTTTCTGGAAGTGTAAAAAACAGGAATGAAGAGGACTGACATTCAATAATCTTCAGCAAAAAGTAGGCTGTGCTCACATTATCGTTCTGTACTTACCGTTTTTTTTCACTCTTCTTCTTTCAACTTAATATAGCGCCAAACTAGTTTGCTGCCATCTGTTGGTTGGCACCGAAATTACACCCCAAAAATAAACGCGAGGCAGAACAAAATAGTCATACCTCGGTTTTCGACCATAATCTGTTCCAGAAGGCTGTTCGAAAACCGAAACCACGCTCTTAAAAAAAACAAAAAAAAAAACAAAAACGTTATTGTATACGTCTGCTCACAATGGAATGGAAGCGTCACTTCCTCGTCTACCCAAGGAAGCGTCACTTCCTCGTGTAAGGAAGGCGAGAGGAGTCAAGTGGCGCATTCAAGTGCGCTCAATTTAGTCGAGAACCGATTTTCGGTCGTCATTCGAGGCATAAAAACTCAAAATTTTTAGTCGAAAACCGATTTGGTCGAGAACAGAGACGGTCGAAAACCGTTTTGACTGTAGGTTTGTGTGCACACCCCAAAAAATTCGCAAAATAGCGGGACTGCCAACCTGGAACCCGCGATGTTGGGTGAGTGTGGTTCTTTTGTATTATAACAGGGAATTGGATTTTGTGAAAAGAATAATAAATAATCTGAATATTTACTTTCGGCCATGTTGCCCCTTTTCTTTTGCAGGCTGCCCGTGGATTTTACCTGCAGGCTTGTGGCTGGGCTTTGTTCTGACCATTCTCGTCGTTTTAGGGTTGATGTCGTGGAAGGCCAAATGCAAATCCGTCAAAACAGGTGCGTCAATGCAACAGTTCAAACGCGTGCTTCTTTTCGACGCCTCCGTGGTCTGCCGCTTGCCTGTTGCAGACGTCCGCCCACCGCTTCCTTTACAGGCCGCCTATATTTAAAATGATAATAAAACACTCTTGAGTGTGGTTACGACTGAATATCCAGCCATGTACCCTGATTACTTATTCATTGAAATAGGCAGGACGCTCCAAAACAATTGCGCGAAATCATTCTTGTCATTGTGCCTTTTCACGCACATGAAATTTAAGCAACGTGACAAAGTGAAAGAGGAAACCACACCCTGCGCATTTTCAACGTGACACAAAAATGCGGCGGTCATGCGACTCACATATCGCACCGGCCGCTGACTCATAACGACACTTACATATGTGCCACGGGTTGTTTTGACTGACATTTACTGTGAATGCCAATTTCGCACTGGCGTGGGTGTGTGAAAAAAAAACATACATCGTCTTTTGTGGTCACGTGAAGATTTAGAGGCGATTTGACCTACTCATCGTTTGCACATTTTTCCTCCGCCCCCCCCCCCCCCCCCCCAAATAAATACTGGTGATATGGAAGAAAAATGACTGCGCTCCCTTGCAAATAAGAAAAAGACCGGTAAAAGAACCCATTCAAGTCTTTGACTTCAGTGAAAGTTTTTTTTTTTAAATGACGCACACATTGAATTCTGCATGTGGTATCCACAGTCAGGACAAATGTTGCCATTCCTGAGGCGAGGACCAGCACAGAGAGTTTGGTGGAACCTCCCATGCAGACCCACGAAACCTTTGATCAGAGTGAGGTGACGAAGGCCTGCCAGTTTACTCTGCTTGACCTGGGTAATAAACAACACAAAGCAATTATTCAGTAAACCTTGAGAACTCATATCTATATATACAGTATAGATATATAGATATGTATCCATCTATAGATATATATATACAGTCAAACCTCGGTTTTCGTACTTAATCCGTTCCAGAAAACTGTTCGAAAACCGAAACCATGTTTCCCATTGGAATCAATGTAAACATTTTTAATCCGTTCCAAGTCAAGAAAACAACTTTTTTAAACCACTTTTTAAAAATAATTTCACACCATAAACTGTACACATGTAATAGGAGAGCAGGTAATATGTAAAATACTGTACAAACAAACTGGAATATGTTTTATTTTCACCAATTTTAACATTAACATAGTAACATAAAAATTGAAGGAACATCTCGCTCTATCTATCGTGGGGTGTGCGCTACATGAGGAAGCGAAGCCGAGAGGAGTGAATTGACGCATTCAAGTGCTCTCAGTTAGTTCGAGAAATTTGTTAGTCATCTGAGGCATAAAAAACTCAAAAATTTTGTTCAAAAACCGAATTGTACGAGAACCGAGACGTCCGAAAACCGAGGTTTGACTGTATATATATATATATATATATGTATCTCTCTCTCTCTGTATATATATACATATATACACACACACACAAACACAATTACCCATTTTTTAACTTACAAAACTAAGAAAAACTAACAAACTGAATGAAAGCGAAACTAATTTAAAAAACAAACATCAAGACGAGATAAAAACTCACTATGACGAAACATCCCAAACTACCATGACCTTGGTCTGTAGTGAATTTTTAACGCGAGTTTTGACTTTGCAACTTCACAACAAAAATATATTGATTTTGGTTGACCTTTTGAGATGCACCTTTCGACAAACATACCAAAAAAAAAAAATGAGAACGGCATGGCACGTTCAAAAAGTTCGTCTACCGCTAAAACGATGAAAATTAGCCGTGACGGCGACACACAAACGTGCGTTTGAAAAACCGCGTGGGCGGAAGTGACACGATGACGAGTCGTCAGTTTTATGCTCAATCTCCAGATGAAAGCACCATCATCAGCAGGACGGAGCACGACATGGACCTTCCGCTCACTCTTCAGAGCAACTCTTCGGACCGGCGGAACGGGACCGATGCGTACCACCGGAGCCACTTGGAGCCGCAGGAGGACGAGTGGTGTGGAACATGAGTGCGATGTACTTGGACCACAGAAGAACATTGACGCAAACACATAAACATTCATGGCAACGAACACTTGTGGGGGCGTTACTGCCCCCTGCAGGCCTTTTACTGGAACTTGCGGTCATGACGCAGGTTGATACGGAGCAGGATCATCAGCGCGTTGACTTGATTTATTGCTACAGTGTTCTTCGCATATTTGTGATTTCCATATTTTCAGAATACTATTTTCTAGTTGGAACGGGTCGTCTGTTACTTGCTGAAATTTACCGTGGAACTTGGAGTGTGTTGAAGTGATGGCCTTGAGTCTTCAAAAAAAAAAAAAAGTCTTACGGCATCTGTCGGCAATTACAAACATATTATCAGATTTAAATTTTTGGCCATTCTTGGAGATTTTGGTTGTTTTTATTTCAAAACAGTTGTGGTCAAGTCGTGCGCAAGGGGAAAAATGTCCAAATATTAAATTGCCTTTGCTTTGTCACTCAGTTGGTACCATCATACACAAAATAATTCAATTACATCGCACACACACACACACACACATGCGTACCTTGACTATTGTCAATACTCACTAAAAGTACAGTATACAGTGGAACTCGCATATTCACGGTTCAACATTTACGAGTTGACCTGTTTGCAGCTTAAAAAAAAAAAAAATCCTCCATTATTCATGGGAAAGTCACTTGTGATTTTCTGTAACATGGGGGGGGGAAAATTAACGGCAAAATAGTGTCTCGTATGATATTGAGTGTAATGGAGCATCACTTTTATCGGGACAACATTTACCCTTGATTATAAACCACGGCCAAAATTCCCAAAATACAGTGCTGCCTTGAGATACAAGCGGCTTCATTTTGGAGTCCTTTGAGATAAAAAGCCATCGCTTGGCCAGTGGAATCCGTGCAAAAATTCTACATACGCGTGTGCTTCAGACCAGTCGGCACTAGATGGCATCAGCCAACTTCACACATCTGACCGTCGTCAATTGTTTGATTTCCTTGCACTGAAAGGACAATATCGGACGGTGGCGCTAATCCAATCAAATCTAAAAGCAGCCACGTTTGATTTGTGTTTGAAAGTTAGCGGGAGAGCATCCAGACTGTGCGCATGCTAGCTCTAGCTAGCCCATGATAGTTTCTTTAAATAAGAACGTGACATCACATCAAAACCGGTACAGTTCCATCAGAACAGCACAAGTGAATGTCGCTAAACCGATCTACGACCGCTAGTTGGCGCCGTGACTGCATTGATCCAGCAATTTGGGGTTGGGCTAACACCGAGGCGCTAGCCTCTCGAGCGCTAACGGCTGCGTCGCTCGGTGTGCAGCGACTGTACTGCGTGCTCGGTTCAAAGCTGTTTGGAGATGCTCATTGGGCACTGTCAGACTTTCGCAGTGTTTTGGGATCATCGTTTGTGTCCTTTTTCAGTTTTAAAACTATTCATTTAGTCCATCCTAATCACTTTCAGGGGAGTATCGGAGACATTTGCCGCTTGCGTTGGGGCAGGGTCCCTTGTCACATGGGAGTAGCGGGTGTCCCACTGTTTTCAGAGACTTCAATCGGCCTTCTTGAACACTTGCTTGCCGACGACGCCTTCCACTCTCATCTCCTGCGGAGAAGGAAAGAGGCCGCGGAGGTGTTTAATTAAGAATGACAATCAAAAAGAGAAAATCTCAAACACAAAAGGAGCGCCGGTCGACGACGAGATCATACGCAAAACAAAGTTTGGACGCCCCCACCCCCATCGTCATTTGACCCCGTTATTCTTTTCCCTGCCTGCTTAGCCCCCCCACCGCTTATTGAAAAAAAATCCTTCACCGGCTCCTTTTTGTCGAGGCTCTGCAGTGCCCCCCCACCCCCACCCCCTTCCCTGGATGGACATAAAATGAATTTCAATCAATACCACGGTGATGAAAAATCATTTTTATGAACCACTTTTGGCTCATTTAATACAGCAAATATTACAGGATTGGACTGTTGGTCATGGAAATGCTCATTGGGCGCAAATAAGGAGATAGAAATGTGGTTGGGGATTTCCCCCCCCCCACCCCCGCTCACCAGATGCAGCTTGTTGCCGTCCAGCCAGTGCGTCCACCCTCGACCTTCCTTCTCGCCGCGCTGTACGCAAACCAGCTTGTCCCCTTCCCAGCTCACGGTGGTCTGCAGGGGGATGGGATGGGGGGGGGGTCGGGGGGGGCGGGATTCAAAGACATGCTGTGAGGACAAGAGCACATGCACTCCGCATGTTAAGTAGTTTGCACCTTTCAAACCCCCTTTCTTGGTTCCCCAGCTGGCTTCTTTTCCAGAACGCTCTTGCAATTGTTTCTGCTCGGCATTCAGAAAGCTTTCCCAAACTCAAATCTGAACGATTGACAGCATAACAGACGATGACACTAAATTGTGAGCATTATAATTGATGTGCAAAATTTCATGGACCACCATAATGGACACCCCAAAAGGTTTCACCATCATCATCCATCTGTCTAGTACAGACCGCCCCCCCCCACCAAAAAAAAATAACCCTAAAATGAGCTTTTTCAACACAAAAATGGTAGACGTGGAGCCTTATTTTGCGCATGGCTTCTCGAGACTTTTTTTGTGGGTCTAACTCATGATATTTGACGTGCAACAAGCTTTGAGCTAGATTTGTTTTGTTCTTCCTACTACGTCTGTAGGACGAGTTTGTAAAGGACTCCTTAAAAGGGGTCAAAACCACCACTTTAAAACCAAGATGGCAGATTTTTTTTGTGGGTCTACTCGTGACGGACATGTCTACTTAATGTTCATACTGCTTAGTGAAACTGGCTTCGGAGACTGAATTTTCAAAAGAGCCGAAGCCGACCCGTCTTTGTAATTGTTTTCATTGGGAATGTTTCTCTCTCAGACACGCACGCACGCACACACACACACACACACACACACACACAGACACACACCAGTGGCTATTGTGAGCTGAACCACAGGAGGCGGCTGCAACACCCAATCCCCGCAGGAGGCCCGGCTGACTTTGCTCATACAAAAACACAAAAGCCATTTTGTAATCACATTCCCTTCCTGCGTTGCAGAACCAACCTGACACGTGCGCCCATCCACGGGGCCCAGGTCTTCTGCAAACTCTTGTCCGATGACAAAGTCCATGTTGAAGTTTTTGAAGGTGGTGAGAGTGCGGATCGTCATGGCCCCCGTGGCCGGATTGTGGCTGATGTCCTTGGTGGGCTTCAGGAAACACACGATCTTCCTCAGAGCAAAGTTGATGTCTAAGGAAGGAGGAGGGCACTTGAATGGAAAGCTCTGCGTGAGTGCGTGTGTGTGTGTGTGTGTGTGTGTGTG
The DNA here is from genome assembly GCA_018466805.1 of Hippocampus abdominalis. Lineage (NCBI taxonomy): Eukaryota > Metazoa > Chordata > Actinopteri > Syngnathiformes > Syngnathidae > Hippocampus > Hippocampus abdominalis. The sequence continues at coordinate 2,414,521 of CM031699.1, forward strand.
TGTGTGTGTGTGTGAGCACACGCGGGGTCACACAGAGGACAGGGTGATGAGCTCAGTCCTTGAATGTCCAGCTGCAAATGGAGATTACGACATTATTGGGGTAAAGGCCGTTTCATTTTTGTTAATGGCACACAGGCGCGACTGGAAATGAGGACAGTATTAAATTCAAGGGTGGGGGCCCCCTTTCAAGAGCTTTTCATTTCACCTGAAATTGGATTTATGTCACGACAAAAAAAAAAAATTTTTTTAAATGGTGCGCCGAGCTTTCTCACTGAAGCAGATCGTGCCAAAAAGGACTTTTTTTTTTTTTTTTTTGCCTGAAGGATCCTTGCGGAAGCTGCCGATACCTTCAAATAAAGTTGGTATCGGCACCGATACCGATACCCGGTATCGATACTCGCCAATCCCGATTTAACAGTCATGGATTATACTTTAGCTGTATCCACCCATTTTCTGAGCCACTTTATCGTCAGGGGGATTGCGGGGGGGGGAATGCCGGAACCTATCCCAGCCGTCTTTGGGCCGTCGGCAGGGTACACCCTGAACTGGGTGCACAAAGACAAACAACCATCCGCGCTCACACTCACACCTAGGGACAATTTTGAGGGTTCTGTTAACCTGTCATGCGTGTTTTTGGGAATTTGGGAGGAAACCAGAGTACCCGGAGAAAAGCCACGCAGGCACAGGGTGAACATGCAAACTCCACACAAGAGCCTGGAATCGAACCCATGACCTCTGTAGTGTGAGGCGGACGTACTAATAGTTTAGCTGTATAGCTTATGCCAAATCAACTACCTTGATCAGTTTTTTCCGGGACTCAAATTTTTTGCAAGAGTTTTGTGGAGGAAAGTTTCCCCCCGCCACATCTTTAACAGCAGTAAAGCAACACATGCTGTGTAAAATATCGTCCCAGTTTTAAAATATAGAAATAAAAATCTCACCTAACGCTGCGAGGTAGGCGTCCATGTTGTCCTGTTCCACCATGTGAAAAACACCAGAGTAGTCAGGTTTGGACATGCTGGCTTGGTCCTGAACCCCACAGACTTAAGTGAAATTCGGAGAGATGTTTCAGGCAGCAAAGTGTGCAGCAGAAAGTGAGAAGTGGGAGCTGGAAAGCAGTTGATTCCGAGAAGCAGCAACGAGTGACTCACAAAAGGCTCACGACTTCTTTTTTTTGTTTTTTTTTTCACTCATGCCAGAGTTTGGAAGGAGGGAAGAAAGGAGGGAGGAGTGATCAGTCAATCTTCTTCCCGATTGCCTTTCACTCAAAGGGGGCGGGGCCTAAGAGCCCGGGGGGAAAAAAATGAGGAGGAGCGTGTTGCTGGTCGGAGGACTGGACCCCTCCCCTTCGAAAAAGGCAACTCGATTCAAAAAGGTTCTCCAATTCGAAAAAAATCTATTTATACAGACACACACACATTTATATCCATGTATACGTACATATATACCCAAGATATTTTCAAAAGAAATCACTAAAATGGCTCATATTTAATGAGGCAGAATTTATTGTCGCTATTTTTAGGTACCACTAACCTAATTAAAATGGCTGAAAGAACGCGATAAGAATGGGGGAGGGGGGGAGAGTATAAACATTAATGATCAGAACAAGTACTGCGATAATATTTTTTGGGGGAAAAAAAAAAAAAAAAGTAATTTACTGCGGTAGTTAATACAAGGAAGACTTTGCTTTCAATTTTTGTGGTCTTCCTTTTTTTTCATTCAAATGAAATGAATTCACCTGAAATTGCGACATGTTTGATTCTTATAAATCAATATTTCGCCATCGTCATCCGCACGAGGCTGCTCATCCACACAACGTGAGGGCCGGAAATGGACATGGAAATATTTCTCTCAATGATTTAGTCTTGAGTTTGAAGAGGACTACATACAGTATTGAAATATCATTTATTACTATTTTTTTTTTTTTTTTTTTGGAAGCAGTTGAAACAGTTATTTAGTGGCACCGGCACTGAAATTCAACGGATGAACGACGTCAACAGACTCTCACAGACTTAATGGCTCCTTGAGACTTGAACTGTTCATTTTTATTGTACGTGTGAAGATTTGAGAAGCTGGTCCAAGTGTCAATCAAGCACAAGAGCCCACGTCCCAAAGTTGAGTACAGTCGAGTACATGTAGAAATGCAGCCGCGCAGCTTCGAGTTGTACTGAACTCATTTTCAGCACATCAGCGCCCTGCGGTCTGGTCGTCGCACTGAAATTAGACTTTGATGTTTGTGTTGTGAAAGTGGGCCCACATAAATAACACAGGATGACTTCACAATGTACGCCCCCCAAAAGAAAACCCCCAAACAATTATTTTTTCTTTAGCGAGCCACTTTTCTTGTCTAATTTGGGCTTCTTCTTGTCTTTCTTGGCTTTGCTCAGGTTCTCGTACACGTCCGACTCTTTGCTTCTGTCAAGAGAGAGATGGGAGGTTGAGGGGAAAAAAAACGGAGGAGGTTGGACTGCACATGCGTGGTCAAACTTGGGGGCCTCAAGGGCCCCCAAGTTTGAGTTTTGAAATAGATCGATGGGCCAAGTCGTTCATGATTCACGAAGGGGAAAAACCCCCCAAAAACAAACAAACAGAAAAAGTGAAAATGCACATGGAAACTATTCAAATCTAAACATATCAAAATCTCATAACAACAAAAAAACAAATACTTGCACATTTTTAATTGCATTATTTGGAATTAATTGTACTTGATGCAAAATGGTTTATTTTTTATAATAATTCATGCTGATTTTATTGTTAGTATTTGTGATTTGTCTGATATGATTCATAAACGATTGTGTAATAAAAACAAAGTTATTATTTGACTATTTTGTAGCTTATTTAAAACAAATACATAAAATATTTTACAAATAAAATAAGTCAGGCTTATTTTCTTTTAATTGTATTGTTTAGGATTAGTTTAATTTCAAGAAAAAAAACCTAACAAATTTTATTTTTCATATTTTCTTTGAATGATATAATAATTTCTGTCATTGTTTTATTATTTAGAAAATGAATTCAATGTGAAACAAAAATATTTTAAATGTTTGAAGTGCCTTCAAATTAAACTAATTGACTTGAATGCTCCTTTTTCATTTGATGATTTGTAATTCAATTCACACATCATCATTTAATCAGAAATCAAAAGTTGATTTTACGAAAAACATTTTAGGTGTACAAAATTTCTTATTTTGACAATAGAATTATCCATGTCAATTTGCCATTTTTATGATTCAGAAGAAATGCAATTTTAGGCGAAGAATGCCTGCTTTTCTCCAGTTGCTCCTCTCTGAAAAAACGCTGAGCAGGCCGAGGCCGAGTCACAGTTGTCACTTCAGTGCGAGCTTTGGAGCAGCCGCGCGAGGTGAAACGTGCGGTTGCGCTCGTGACGGATCGAACGGGCATCACGCCCCCCCCCCACACTTTCACTCACTTGGCAACACTCCTGCTCCCCGGCGGGTGTTTGAGCTGCAGATTTTCGTACTCCGTTTCAAGCTCCTGTAAGGAGATAAAACCAGGGGTGAAATCGATGACACGGATGACTTTTTCGGCCAAAGTTCATCTCTCACAAAGCGCTGCTGATAAAAAAAAAAAAAAAAACATCTCTGGGCGGTGGAGCACAAACCAGCAGAGAAAGGTTCAAAGGTCCGCCGGCACACTTGGACATTGTACAGGTTATTGTCTTGATAGCGCCGTTTCACTTCTCGACATTAAATCTCAAATTCGGAATATTGTTTATTGGAATACAGATTCGTTTTTTTGCTTGTTTGTTTAAAAAAAACAAACAAAAAACAAACAAACACACACACACACACACACACGCGGGAAAAGGACCCTGAAAAGAAACATCATATGTTAAATTGCAATACAGTGGTACCTCTACTTACAAACGTCTCTTCATACGAAATGTTCCAAGTTACGAAACGCCTCAACGGCAAAATATTGCCTCTTGTTACGAAATAAATTTGAAGATTGTAATTGTAACATGTATTTGTTACATATTTGGATGCATTTTTATGCTTAATAAAACATTTATGTCTGAGGTTTGGGAGGCGCTTGGAACGGATTAGGGCATTTACATGGAAAATGCGTCTCTACTTACATTTTCCAGTTAAGAAATTTCTTCCGGAACCAATTAATTTTCGTAAGTGGCGGTAGCACTGTAATCAAAAGGTTGCAGCCCCGCTTCTTACCATGTAGGCGCCATCTTTGGCCTTGGTGATCTGGATGTACTCGGAAACGGACAGGTAGATGAACTTGTACTGGGCCTCGGTCTGGACCATGCCGGAGCGCTGCTCGCGCACCATCTGGATGTACTTGGAGATGTCGATGTCACAGTTTAGACCTGCGGGCGGACGAGAGAGCTCACACATTCACTCACGCTCAACTTCAGTTATTTGTTTTTTTTAACTTGTGGGGGCACGGGCGGTATTACCTATTGTGTCAATTGTCTCAATGATCATGTCAATGACCACAATGGTGCCCGTCCGACCAATTCCAGCGCTGCAGACACAAAGTAGAATCAGTGTGACGACCGAGTGAAACCTGAGACAACTTGCAAATTGGGGCAGCCCGACATCAAGGTACGGCGCTATCTTATTGACAAGCGCTCGCGGCGAAACGTAAGTCCAGGTCGCTTTGGTTCAGAGGGAAACTGTTGTGCAACACGAGGGTAGAGGTGGAAGGGTTAGGGTGAGCATTCCCAAACACGGGCGGAACAAAACAGGCCTTTATACTCCCGCCGTCACAAGCCGAAACATTCTTCAAGGATAAACTATCGGTCGACTGCAAATCTTGAGCTAGGCTAATCCTGAAACTCGGATCGTTTTAATCTTAACGCTGCGTGCAGTTACCAAGACGTCGAAACGACAGCTTCACCGATATGATGCGGATCGGAACGACAAGAAGAGGAAAATTTTAATCACTACTGTAACGCTACTAAAAGACAGTGATGTAGTGTATCTTCTCCGAATAACGACAGGCGTGTTTCAAAGTGACCAGTTCCGGCAAAGATCCGAGAAATGCTAGTCAAGGAACAGCTAAAGGAATTCCCTGTCCTAAATGATATTTATCTTCACATCACTCTGGTTTCAAAAAGCATCATTGCACAATCATAACGACCACGAAAGTGTCAAATGATATCTTTGGGATAAATGGCAGAGCGATGCTGCAATTTTAATTGATCTATCCGAAGCTTTTGAGACCGTTTCATCATCTGATCCAGAGAGAGAAGCGGCCCTGTATTGATTGGTCTGAACAGGCGTTGGGTTCGTCTGTGAAAAGCCCGTCTGAAAAATCTCAATGTGTTCAGTTGGATGGGCTCAATATGTGTCATGGGAGTTCCTCAGGGCTCCATCTTAGATTCACCATCATTCTCTCTATATCGTAACAATTTAGGTTTTAAACTTCAATCGACCTTGACCTTTTTTGTCATGTGTTTATTTTCCTTACTTTCTTTTCTGTCCCTAATAACCCGGCTAAATGAAGATTAAATAAATGGAACAAGGACGCAAGAGGCAACATTCTGTCGGACCTCGCAAATCCTGGTCACCACCTCTCCCAGCTCCTTCCCTCAGGTTTCGAACTAAGCACACAAAAACCAGCAGACGTTCCAAATAACGTCTTCCCTCTTGCCATTTAACTCCTGGAACCCTTCACTCACCATTCCATTGCGGCTTTTGATGTCGGTTTGCCAATTTTGCACATCACCGGGTTCCAGTATTGCAACATGACTACTGCAGCTTCAGCTCTCAACATATCGGCCTAACTGTTGCGGACACCGAGTGCCCAAGGACTTCTGCGTGACGGCAGATTCATGGTCGCATCATAATTACAGCGTTATTACAATAACCCTAACCCTTGAAACGGAGCGCCGACTCTCCGCCTCATCCGTGTACCTGCAGTGGATGACCATGGGGCCGGCATTCGCATATTCCGCCTGTTTGGCGTTGACTTGTGTGAGGAAGCTGAGGACGCCGCCGGGCTCCTGCGGGACGCCGTGGTCGGGCCAGCTCACGTACTGGTAGTGCCAGACGGTGCGGGAGTGCTTGGGCTGTGGACGTGAGGTGAAACGCTAAGCAAGTTTCACCGGAGTACAGCGAGGTTAAAAAAAAAGGCGCGCGACGTCCACCTTGTTCACGGGTGCCAGCTCCAACACTCGGACTTTGTAATCGGTCGCTTCCCTCTCCAACTTGGAGGTCACCACGTAGCGGCCCACCTCCTTGGTGCCTGGGTTCTTGGGCCAGTACGGCACACATTTATTCTGCGCGCACAGTCAGGCAAACAGACGTTAAGGGTGAACTACACACAAAAAAAAACCCCAAAACAAAACAAAACAAAAAAAACCCCCACATAATTTCTGCCTAGTAGCTTTTGGCTGTTCAAGTGTTCATGCTTGACTTTTTAAATTACTACTACGACTGCTACTAACAGCACTCCTGTTTGATCCCACCGGAGTCAGTGCAATAATTCGAGTTCCTGCTTGTAGGTGCCCCGCACCACAACATTTTTAAAGGCAAAAAAACATTTTGTACACACATAAGCCGCACCTGCCTATAAGCCGCAGGTGCCCATATTGTTACGGGAGATATTTACAAAGAAAGACGGTACACAGGCGGCCGTTAAAAAAAAAGTCTTATATATAGGCCGCTTCATTAAATAAGCCGCAGAGTTGAAAGCGGCTTATAGTCCGGAAATTACGGACCTTCAAAAGCAGAACAATGAGTTCATTCACTCAAATTGGGAATAAACAAAAGACTTCCTTTAAACGGCACCCTTAGTTGCCGATTTCGCTCTACATGCTTTCTGAACACCCGCAAAGATGCCAGAAGATGGTGCCTCTGATAGAAGAGTAGTGCTTTGGTGCCATCTTGTGGCGTTTGGTGCGAAGGAACTATGTTGAACTGAGGGGAGGAGCTTCTTAAAGACAGGTGTGTGCCCGGTGTAATACAGAAGTAGTGCTTTGGCACCATCTTTAGCATCTTAGTGTCAGGTAAGTGTGTTAGAGTCGGGGGGGTGTCTACGTGTCAAGTCGTGTCTTTTTGCCATTCGTGGTCGGGTTTGATCCCTATTTCTGGATGACAGTTGTTACAAACATTCACTTTTGATCAAATTGCTATTTCTTAAATGATGTTTCAAATCATAAACAAGAGAAACGTTGCAGTACATCATAGAGATCTTCAGGTATTGCGGCCGCGCTGGAATATGAAGACGAAATTGTTTTTGCATTGGCCAAATAGCATCGGTGTGAACGCGTGAGTTCTAGCACCTGGAAATACACTCACCCGCCCTTTTTCCACCTCTTTCGTCGTCATGACGATGACCCTGGTGTTCTCCTGCCACACCATTTGCCAGAAGTCGTTGACCGTCGTTTCCAGGCAACCCTGAGTGGCAATGTAAACTTTCGGATTCTCCGTCTCCCACAAGGTGTTCTACAAAGCGAACCGGGGAAGACAAAGTCAACAACTTTCTGCTCGTATCTTGGGAGTTGGGCAACCCAGAGGCCTGGTGGGATTTTGGGCCACGTACTCGCATGTAGTTGCCGTTGATGTAATCGGAGCCCACCACGTTGGGGTCGGCATCCTGCAGGGTCACTCTGGTGTCATTGACTGCAATGTAGAATTCAAAACATTTACAAAATTATATATATATATATATATACATACAAATATATATACATACACACATACATATATATATACATATATATATATATATATATACATACATACATATATATATATACATATATATATATAATATACATATATACATGCATATATATACATATATACATGCATATACATATATATACATATACATATATATACATACATATATACATATATATATAGATACATATACACACACACACACACACACACACACAGGGGTCTGCTGGAATTTTTTATTTTTTTTACACAGTTAGCCAAAACCTTTATCCCCCCCCCACTGATGGCAAGTTAATAGGTTAAATGGCACTCACGCTGTATAATTTCTAAAAACACTCAGTCATGACACATTTAAATCAAATGTAAAGAATTTAGCAGCAGTTTTGATCCCCCCCACCCCTTTTTTTTTTTTTTGCTTCCGTTCATTGGACATTGTGGGTTCCTTATAGTGTGTGCTGTGGTCACCTGCGGGGGGCAGTATAACACAGAAATAGAAATACTGTACAGTGGATGCCCGCTACTAGGGAGGCCCTGGCCACTCCATGAATAGCCCGCAAACACCCATTCTAAAAGCATTGAGGGGGGGAAAAAAAAAACACGAGACTTACAAGGAAGAATATTCTTGTATCTGTTTTTGGATTTGTTCTCTGGTCTCTGGCCTTCCTCGCGACTCTTTTTCACTTTTGCCTCCAACTTTTGAAGAGCCTGCGTGGGCAGTGGTGAGGATGGTTAGGAATTCAATGTCCGCTCACGACGGCCCTTCCCAGCAAAGCTCACGTCACTTTGCTGACACCAGCAAAGCATTCAACACGTTTTAAATGTCCTTGGGTGTCTTGAAAGGCACTTAAAAATAAAATGTATTATTATTATTATTATTATTATAACATAGATTGAGAATTCCACCACCACAAAATGGCAGCCCGCCGCCAATACTTCATATCGTGCAGCCGGAAAGGTCACAAAACGATGATGACCGATTTGACTTACGTCAAACTCCTCCCAGAAGCCCGCCTTGATTTTCCCGCCTTCGGCCTCCTGCTGCATGAGCGTCATCTGATCCAATTCTTTCACTCGGCTGTCGATGTCGGCCGCGTTCACTCTGGTGGAGTAATACGGCTGCCGGATGCACACGCAATTTAAAAAAAAAAAACCCAATTCCTATGTAGCTTACATATTCCACATCTCAGCGTACTTGTTTGAGGTGCACCCAGTTCCCCGAAATCTCCTCGATGCCTTTCCGTTTGTAGAAGTCCACCAAGTCGCTGAGCGTGTCGAACATGTCCGAGCCTCCCATGGTGTACCGCTCATTCTTCAGAGAGAGAAAAAGAGAGAGCGAGAGAGAGAGAGAGAGAGAGGAAAGGGAAAAAAAAAAAAATATCGAATACAACTAAACTCCAAAGACAACACGCAGACAACCTGGCGTGCACACACACACCTGACACATGATCTTGATGTGAGACACTCTCCTGGCGCCCGTTTTGCCGCGCTTGTCCGTCAGCACCGACAGGACAAAATCTCCCGGTTTGGAAAGCGACTCTCTGACCAGGAAGGTGCCCGACTCGTCCCGAGCGATCAGCATCTTCTCCGCGTTTGGACCTGCCAGGTGGCCGTGATACCACCTGGACATGCGATGATGAGCTGAGGTGAGCGTGACGTGGCGGAGTCACGTCAGATTCAGAGAAACTTGATTTATCCCGTGGGGGGGGGGGGGCAATTAAGAGTTGTGCGACACAACGGGAGATAGAATGTGGTGAGATGAAGACGTACGGCGCGACAAAAATCGGATGGAATTTGGCGAGCGGAGCGATCAAGGCATCAGAGATGAAGTGCGCTAAAAATGAAATGGAATATCGATTCATTTACGATGAAGCGGGACAGGATTGGCTGAGGTCAAATTAGATTCGATGACATAAGAAATGAGACTAGACAAGATGAGGTCAGTGAAGAGAAATTTGAATTGCTCCCGTGATTCAAATCAGCTACACTTGGGTTTCAGTGCGCGCGCGCGCGTGCGTGCGTGCGTGCGTGCGTGCGTGCGTGCGTGGAAGTCAACGTAGACTCCGCTGGGTTGGGCTTAATTTGAGCCCCAGTTCTCGATTTCTTTCTTCTGAACTTCCTGCTTTGCGGTCGGAAAATTTCTGATGACAGATTTTGTGGCTAAAGAGGACAGAGTATTTTTAGTTCGTCAAACAAGCTGGCTTTCCACCCCCCCCCCCCCCCCGCCCCCCACCCCTCACCTCAACCTCTGAGCATGTGGCTAACCCCTTTGAAACTCTTCCTGTCAATTATAAAACACTGTGCACAAAAAAAAAAAAAAGGAACATATTTAAAAACAAACGGCAGAGACAGAATTAATTTTTGGAGGGCGGTGGGGGCTTCAATTAAATGGAAATGGCTTTGGCCACATGGAAGCAGTCACAATTGCTCAGGAAAGCGTAGCAAAAATAGTCGTCGTTCTTCACGGAGGATAAAGAATATAAGCCTGTGAGTTGGAGGTGTCCTGTGTCGACTTTTTGTGTCACGGCGACACCGGTGTTATGCACTAGCGCGCCTACGGCGTTAGCATTCAGATAAACATACTCTGTTTTGATGTTTGACGCTAAACATCAACTGCGAGTGGCAATAAATCTCTCTAAATGGTCTTTTTTTGGGGCAAAAGTGTAGATGGCAAACTGCTCCTTGCTGCCTAAAATTTGATTTGAATTAATGGGGGGGGGGGAAAATAAAAAATAAAATGATAGTGTCGGTCTGAAAAGTGCCCAAACTGCAGGGTGACTTCCCTGGATGCATGAAAGACGTGCCTAATGAAAGAGCAACTCATGTCCAGCGCAGCGTTTCTCCCGAGATGCGGCAAAAAAATAAATAAATGGTGGCGTGAGGAGGAAGCCGATGAGGACACGACGGCGTGTGCAACAGAGGAAGGCGAGCGAGGAAGGTCTGGCCATCGCTTTCGAGAGTGTCAAAACGGCAAGTTTCCAACCGCAGAGGCAAAAGGGAAGTTAGACAACTGACAGTAAAGAGGACAGCGGACGGGTGGGGTGGGGGGGGGGGGGGGCTGTGACACTCACGCTACCGGCCTGACTCAAGCGTTGACTGTGTACACACGGGCGCGCACACTTAGGGGATTGAAAGTATAAGTGCATCTTTTCACAGTCGGATGGAAACCGTGTGAATCACGACCGGCGGTTCAGCAGTGATAGAGGAATCGTTTCAAAGCCCCCCCCCCCCTCGCCACCCTGTCAGTGATGTGACCGTTAGATTATTTTTTTAAATTTTTTTATCAATAAACAAGTCAGATAATATGATCACATTCTTTTATAATTGGGGAGGGATGTGTTGGGAACGAATCAGTCACCCTCGCGCTCATGTTAAATGCCGGTAGGCACACACCGGTCACTATTTGAAGGGTCTCTTATTTTTTTTAAAATAGTTTTCAGAAATCCAGTATACAGTCAAACCTCGGTTTGTGTCCATAATCCGTTCCAGAAGGCTGTTCGAAAACCGAAATTGTTCGAAAACCGAAACCACGCTCTTTTTAACCCTCGTGCAGTATTTTTAGACGGCTGCATGAAGGGTATTACGTCCCAAAAATGTCCCTCTTCCATTGTGCAACAACTTTTTTCACTTTTGAATTTTTTTTCACTTTCAACCCCTCAAAATGTTCAGTGGGAATTGGCCGAGACATAGATATGCATCCTATGCAAAATTTCAGCTTCGTGGAGTTATTTTTCACTGTTTTGTCTGTGGTGTCCATTTGCCCAACAGTCCAAAATCGTCCAAAGTGGCCGAAATGTCCAATTTTGGGATAATTACTGCATGGGGGTTAAAATAAAAAACGTTTACTGAACACGTCTGCTCACAATGGAAAGCAACACGAGGAAGCGTGACTTCCTCGTGTAAAGGAAGGCGAGAGGAGTCAAACGGTGCATTCAAGTGCGCTCAGTTTTTTCGAGAACCGAAATTTGTTCGTCAACCGAGGCATAAAAAACTCGAAATTTTGGGTGGAAAACCGAATTGGTCGAGAACCGAGACGTTCGAAAACCGAGGTTTGACTGTATTTTTCAAAAATCCAGTATATATATATTTTGTTTTTTATCTGCACCCATTTGTTTCTTGAATGTGTCCGAATGCATTTCGATCCAATGTACGTGTGGGTGCGGCTGGACGCGAGGTCGATTGTTTCCGAACGATGAGGGGCGGCTGCGGCGGCATCGAGCGTCGGCACGGACCTCTCGGTGGTGGGGTCGCAGCAGTTGAGCGGATATTTGAGCTCGATGACGGTGCCGTCCTTGTCCTGCAGGATGCCGCTGTCGGCCGTGTAGTACTCCACCAGTTCGGACAGCGTGGCAAACTTCTCGCCGCCGTAGAGGTCGTAGTAGTCTCCCGTGTTTTGGATGCGGATGTGGGTCACCTGCTCGCCCACCCTGATCATCAAACAACAAGTCCTTTATTATTTATTTATTTTAATTAAAAAACAAAATCTGTTCAAAACTGTTTTGCTTGATTTGTATGCCGTGCTGCGAATTTGTGAGCAAACGGAGAGAGCAAATTTCTATTGTGAAACTTTTATTTGACACTTTTTAGGTCATGAAAATGATCATATATTCAGAGGAATGGCCTTTAAAAAAGCTTTGATGTAGAAATAGGCAGCTTTTAAGATTTGGCAACCCATGAACCTGAAAAAAAATAATAATCTGTGTATTTTGGATCAAAATACTGTAACATGCTTCAACTTAGAATGCTTCAATTTGAACAATTAATTATTTGTTAATTAATTAAATAAATATGTATATATTTTTTTTAAGAACAATATTTAAGACATAAAAATGAACATTTTTACAGTGTACAAATACCGTTTCCTAATACGCATGCCCCGGCGGCCCAAACAAACGATATTTCTGTAACAATTATTTAGTCGTATAAAGATGCTTTAAAAAAGTGCTGAACTAAAAATGGGTGGTGGCCATCATTTTTCAAATGTCTTCTGAAATAACGATTAAAAAAAAAATCGCTTCAATGGTAAAAAAAAAAAAAAAAGCCTCTCTCGTTGAATGGTTAAAACGTCGAGCTACATTGAAAGGGTCGGCATGAAAGCAGTCGCAACGTGATGCCGCATGCTGTTGTTTCGATGAAGTGGTCTGATAAATTTGTTTAAACGCGATACACACCGACTCACATTTTGTTTTTGTTTTGTTTTAATGATGCACGATGACAGTTTGGGCATATTGGACAGTTATAGCTTGTGCTCAAGGACAGGGTTCGCACTCTTCCACTTGCTTTTTATTTATGGACCTTTTAAGGACTTTTGAGGGCTAATTTAAAAAATTTTAAGGACCCTTTTCTCCACTCAGCAGGGGACTCATGGTGGATTTAATTAATTTAATTACATTTAGAAAATTAAAAACATTTTCAGGATTTTTATTGATTTTAGAAGCTTTCCCTGAAAATTAAGGACAATTAAGAACATAATTTTACAACTTCTTTTTTATGGATTTTTATGAACTTTAAGGACCCGTGGGAAGCCTGAAGGGCAACTTTGCATACCTAATCATCTGCTCATTAGTAATCACAATTCAGTCATTTTCATATTTTCTGTTCACAATGCTGCCCCCGCCCTCCCAACCCCAAAAAATCAAAGTTAAGTGATAAAATAATAGCAAAGGCGTTTTACGGACTGAAACGTGAAGATGATAAAAGTTCGCATCACCCTATTTTTTTTTTTTTAAGGGGAGGGAGCATCCCTATCGAGCAGCATCGTTACCTGACAGAGAGAGAGAAGTTGCCCACGTTCTTTTTGCTGGGTCGGGCCAGAAAGCTGCCGGCGATGCCGCGGGTCTTCAGCAAGTCTTCGGCCTCCAGGCCTGTGATGTCTCTGTGGAACCACCTGCGCGCGGGTAAACACACGAACACGCACACATACACACAAACACACAAAGACACACTTGACTCGACTTGTGGAAAAATAAGAGTTAGAATTTGCATGCAAAGTAGGGCTGAACAATTTTGAAAAAGAAAGCAATTGCAATGTTTTTTCTGACTCCGTATTGCAATTGCGATTTAATATGTATTATATATATTAAATATATATATTTTTTTTCAAGGCTCTATTGCTGTGTATTTTTTTTTAACAAACAAAAAGCAATAAATCGGAAACCGGAGCACCCGGAGAAAACCCACGCAGACTGCACACAAGAAGGCCGAAGCACGAATGGAACCTCCGCACTGCGAGGCCGACGTGCTAACCGGTCGACCGCCGTTAACGTTGTATAAAAAAAAAAAAAAAAGGAAATATCTTTTCAAAGCGTCTAACGGCCGACAAACACGAAGCCGTTTTCTCGCCCATAATTGCGAACCTTTGCGATTTGAAAATGCAGTGCGATGTCGACTCGAATTCAACGCATCGCTCGATTAAAAGCCGCCTTTATTTCGCCGACGTGTAAAATAAACGCGAGCGAAAAAAAGAAAAAAAAATGAACCGAGTGATGATGACAGCGGCGCTAAAATTCTATGAAAATTCACGTTTTGCGTGAGTGCTTTTTGCCACCTTTGGCTGCAAAGAAACTGCCCCATCGCAGGCACTTTGTCATCATTGTTGCATATAAAAATTAAAAAAAAAGACTTCTTTCCGTATTTCAAGCAAAACTAGAAAAAAAAATGGCTGTGAAATGTTGCCGCCACACCGTGTCAAACTTGAGGATCATCCAGAGGATTTGCAATGAAAACGGGGTGCGAGGGTGCGCTGATCACTGTCGAAGGCTTTTTGTTTTGCTTTGCTCCAAACCACAAAACCTTCAAAAAAATTTTTTAAATCACTTTTCTCTCTAAAAGTAATTTTTACAAGCCGACTTGTATTTCTTGACTTTAAAATGTTTTGAAAGTCTTCCGCTAATGTCTTGAAATGTTGTCAATGTACGTTCTTTTTTTTTTTTTTGGTAAGCTACGTTGATTGTCCCTGCTTTGCTTCGTAAATATCGTTCGGCGTCGTCTTCTTCGTAAATGCTTGCGGGTGTTCTGTCAAGCGCATTGATTTGTACGCATAAAAGACAGATGACAAAAATGTACCAAAAAGGCCTTTTGGTATGCCCGGTTGATGATTTCTAAACATAAAACGCCCCCCCCCCCCCCCACGCCAAAAAAAAAAAAAGGGTCCTGGAAACAAAAAGCCATCAAATAAAAGAAAGCAGAAATCACATGATGGAGCATCAGAACAGCTGAGGGGAAGAAAGAGAAGCAGGAATGGAAAGAGAGAAGTTGCCGCCGTTGCCTAACAAGGCGCGCTCGGCGGCAACGTCCGCTCACCGAACCATGTTGGCGTCGTCACAGCGTCTCGGTCGGACGACGGCAAGAGCGAAGGCCGGACGGGAGGCCTGGCACCTGCGCAAAAGCATCCGTTTGAGATCTCATGATGCAATAAAAAAAAAAAAAAAAAAACACAATTCTGCAAAAGAAGCTCAAATCATTTCTGCTGACATTTTCGACTTTGCACCCCAGAGCATGGAAAGCAAATGACCTGTTTTTCTTTGGATTCCCTCCTGGCTCAGTTTGGCGTGCGCGACCCGACGGGAACGCAAACAACAACCGTCCTCCTCTCGGCTGTCCCCAAACGCGAGTGAGCGGGTCTCGTCGTCACTCTGCCCTCCTCGCTGCGAGTCTGCCTACCGTTGTCTTTCACTCTTCCTTCCTTTTTGTCGCTCCTTTCACAAAATAGTGAAAGCCCCGACAGGAACCAGAAGAGCTGACAAAGGCGGAATTCCTCCCCCTTTTTTTTGGTAAGTGACAGTCACGGGAAAATCACAAGAAATCCATATTACAAATGCATTGGAATCTTCAGTGAGCCTCGAGCGAGTCGGTTTAAGCGCAGGTCAAACATCGTCTGTCGGCGTTCTTAAAAGAATTTCCAAAGAGGTTGTTTAGCTTTTTCTTTTTTTTTTTTGGTGTCTCGAACCGCCTGCCCACCTGTCTGCTGCTACTCCCGTCTGTCGCAGGTGTGTGCGCACGCATGTGTGACAACACAAAGGTCAGCGGCACTGTACACTTCCTTATTCGCAGCTCAATACTGAGTGCGAGTGTATGTGTGTGTGTGTGTGTGTGTGTGTGTCCCCGCATGCAAAATCGTTTCAACACAAAAACTGACAGTAGTTTCCCACCATAACGCAACACTTGCATCAAAAGGTGTTATATGCAGCTGACATGCGTTGACTGGCTGTAATATCTGAGCGGATATAAAAAGTGTACACACCCCTGTTCAAATGCCAGTATTTTCTTGACAAAGGAAAAAATTTCATCATCACGATCGAGCTTTTCAAAACGTTGTCCACAATTAACCCTCATGCAGTATTTTTAAGCGGCTGCATGAAGGGTATTACGTCCCAAAAATGTCCCTCTTCCAATGTGCAACAACTTTTTTCACTTTTCATTTTTTTTCCACTTTCAACCCCTCAAAATGTTCAGTGGGAATTGGCCAAGACATAGATATACATCCTATGCAAAATTTCAGCTTCGTGGAGTTATTTTTCCACTGTTTTGTCTGTGGTGTCCATTTGTCCAACAGTCCAAAATCGTCCAAAGTGTCCGAAATGTCCAATTTTGGGATAATTACTGCATGGGGGTTAATGTGGTCTACAACCTGGACAACTCAATTGAATTTTTTCCCCCCCCCCCCTCTCTCAGAGAAGGCGAAGGGGGATTGATAACAACTCAAATAAGAAGGTTGCGCAAGTGTTGAACGGGCCTCTGCTCAACCCCAAATCAAGTTCAGCCGCTCTCGTAGGCTTTTCCTGACATCTTTGTCGTCACATCTTACAGCAGAGCTTCTTATCATCATACAATCCAAGGTATTAAAAATAGACGTATTAACGGAACACAGTGAAAACAAAACACACACATATATGTGTGGTTTTTTTACATGTACATGTTTAAGGCCAAACATGGGACATGTACTTGTTTAAGGCAAAACATGGGACAAAACATAAGGCCGAAAATATTCAGCCATTTCCAGGGTACAACAAGAATGATATAATATTCCCTAATGTTTTTTCTGTTTATTTTTTTCACCACATTCGATAAAATTCACAAGAGTGACCTCTTGTATGCCAAATAACGAGACAGCACGTAGGTAGCTCAGCTGCTTTGCCCCTTGGTTAAAATTAATATAATGGTTATAATAATAATAATTTGGAAACAATATTTTTGTATTTTACTGTAAGGCTTGTCTTTTAAAACCTTGTGGTCCCCACAAGGCGGAATAGATCTCCAAGTGACACACAGCGCACACCATGACCAAGAGGAATGGGCAAAGTCAGGCCATCCAAGCATGAGGCATCACAATCAAAAAGACTCGCGGCAAAACAATTTCCAAGCGCATCTTTTTTATCTTTGCCGTGACATTTGCAAAGATGTTGTCGGCTAACAATCACGTGCTCTCCTGCTGCCGATGACCTACTAACACGCGGCAGAGAGAAAAGTAGCGGCCTTACTATGGGGACCCAAACGCGGCACGTAATATAGGAACTTGGAAACAGACAGAGACATTTGTCTACTCACCCACGTCATTCTTGTTCCTCTTCACACGACAGCGAGACCGGCCTTGTGGACTTTTCTGCAGGAAATGATGAATTGAGAATTTGAGATCACGTAGAACTAAACCTCAGGACTTTTTTTTTTTTCACCTCCTTCCGTATATTTCGCCGCTTGAAAGGTCCACTGGTGATGAGATGAGACTGCCGCCCTGCAATTTGCTTTAATTTTCTTCTATTGCCGGGAGATAAGATGCTGCTTCCTGACCGGGTCTTTGGCTTTACTTCCTCTGGGAAAACTCTTATCAAATGATCTCGTTGTGCAAAGTACACACACATTAGACAAAAGTATTGGGACACCTACGTTTCACAACTTCATGACTGGTCCCAAAAATGATTTACTGACTATAAATAATAAATTGGTTCATCAATGCATGCTCATGACATATTGATGGACGAAAGGTAAAATCCTTTTTGGGGGGGGGGGGGAAATGACAAAGACGTTTTCCTTGCGGAATGCCATTTTTTCGACGTATCGAATTCACCAATTAGAGAATCCTTTGTAGATTTTGCGTGTTAATATGGCAGAGCAAAAAAATAAAAATAAAAATGCCAGAGGAACACGAATTAACCGGTGTATCCTTTTTATGGGTAGCATACCAGGTGGAAACCTGGTTTGTCTACATATGGCCCTGTGTCAAACCCCAAGGCCCGGGGGCCAGATTTGGCCCGCCACATCATTTTATGTGGACCGCAAAAGCAAATCATAGATGTCAATTTCCAGTATGCTTGCCAAAATATGGACCAACATTTCAAATTCTCATATGTAATAAATAAGAGATGTTGTCAGCATTTTTTTGGTGCCAAACCCCCCCATGACAGCAACTTAAACAATAGTTGAATAATCCGTTATTATTGACTTTTTAAAACGGTTTCAGTCATAACGGCCCTCCAAGGGAAATGGTAACTAAAATGTGGCCCGCGACGAAAATGGGTTTGACACCCCTGACATATGGTCATCTTCATATCTTTTTTCACAATTCGATACTATTCATTGGTACCCCACATCTATTTTTTTTTTACCCATTCTTAATCCTCTGGAAACACTTTCACCCCAAGACGTGTGACCCATTACTTTTGCCTCGATTCCTTATTTCTAAAGCTTCCTTATGGAAATAGGCTCAGGCTTGACAGACGACAAAGGAATTGAAGACACTTACAAATTAAGGTTGCGAAACCCCAAAACACTTGAAAAACAGCTGACCTTTTATTGTGGCCCATTGAAAAAAAAAAAAAACAAACGTGATAAAAACAACAAGGCGGTCATCTTAATAACGATACATGTACAGAAACGATTTAAGTTAGATTGCCGATACGTCCCCAAAACCGCCCCCCGCCCTTCCTACAACCCTCCTGGCGCGTACCTTATTTTGAGCAAAATACAGGAGCTTCCAGGGATCTTAGGAATGTCTGGGTGCACACGTTGGTACGCGAGCCGATCAGCAGGCTAGTTCAAGTGATGTCACGGGGAGGGGGGCGGGTATTTTGGGATGGAGGTAACAATAAGAGAATCAAGACGCGGTGACGTCGGCACATCCTGCAGGGGCGCACCAAATACAGTCTGTTCCGCTCACATACAGTATAATGATAAATGCACGGTGCAAAAGTGTTGGGACACCATTTGTTGCTTCATTTACGACCCCCGTATATGCTACAGGGGCCACGCACCCTCACACCCATTGACAAGTGATGTTTCAGGAATGCGGGAGGCAGGCAGAGTACCCGGGGAAAAGCCACGCGAGCAAAGGGTGAACGCGATGAGATTCAAACGAGAACCGAAGAACTACGACACGGGCGCGCTCACCACCGTTTTTTTTTTTTTTTAAAGCAGCAAGAATTTAAGGATCCACGTGTGTCATCGCACGAATCAGCCTGCCGATGCGAAATGAAACGCAGGTCATACTGTTTAAGTCTGTCACGACTAATTCTTAGGAATATCTGGCCGACTAATTTATCGAGTCATTCAAACGGCAAAGGTAATGGTGACCCAAGACTTTTGGACAGTGCTGTACATACAATGACATCGTCGAAAAAGTTTCTTCAGTCCGGTAGTTCAATTCAAAAAGTGAAACTTGCCATGACAGATACTTTAAGAAACATTGGATGATATTTTTAAGAAGGCCAATTTCTTGCCGATTGGTGAATGAAATTTTTTTTAAAATATATTTTGAATTGTTTGGTAAATATTCAAAATGTGTCGATGAGAAACAAAAGCTACAAATTTCCCTTTTGGATTGGAACTACTGAATCAAATGAAAGTTCTCCACAATATTTGACGCGAGATGCCCCTGTAAATACCATCGACAGACAAACACGTTAAGGTGAGAACATGACAACTTTTCAAGGGGGGAAAAAAAAACAAAAAAAAAACAGCATCAAATGACACAATTTCCGACGAGGGGAAAAAGAGCCAGGAAAAAAAAAAAAAAAATCAGTTCAATAGTCCATCCGCTTCCAAGAGTCCAAAGCACTGCAACAAAAATCTGGGGTTTCATTTTTCCGTGTACACTGTACAAGGATGCACATGACTCGGGACAGTTCGGCCATGTTTGAGGAGATCCTTCGTTTTATGACTTCCAGTCTCGGGCGTCCCGTCCCGTTCAACAGATGACGATCCTTTGGGTTCAGTGGCAAGCGGTGTGTGCGTGCGTGTACCGAGGACGACTAACCTGTCTGTGCTGTACAAGGTGGTTGAAAGGGGGGGGGGAGCGGGGGGGTCAGGCGGTGAAAAGTTCCCGCCTCAGCGCGAAACCTGCATCTGCTGCACGCTCTGCGACGGGTTCTGGGCGGTCACCTCGGGCCCGCGGCTGGCCAGCCTGCTGAGGATGTTCCTCTCGGACATTTGCAGCCGCACGGCCACGGGCGGTATCCTGGCGATGGTGGCCGGAAGGCGCGTGACGTCCGCCTTCATGTCGCTCAGCAGCTCCTCCAGCTGTTTGAGAACTGGAAGGTAAAAAAAAAAAAAAAAAAAAAAAGAACCAAAAAAAACAAAAAAAAGCAACTCAAGCTTGAGCGTGTCACTTCCGACGTAGCGTTGTGACTTTGGGCTCGTAAACTTGTTTTTAGTCGTTGTCAATGAGCGTTTACCTTTATGCAGAACTGCATTGGCTGGCTTGTTTCCTGACATGGACTCCTTGCTGAGGTGCTGGTGGGACTCGGCCAGACACTCCACCTCGCTGAAGCGGGTGTTGAGCGCCATGGAGGGGTGGGCCGGATCCTCCGTCATGTTGAGGTAGGCCGCCCGGCGTAGCTGCTCCTCAATCACCAACGCTTGCTCCAGTAACTAAGAGAGGACGATATTTGAGCAGTCAGCACACCGAGGGCATCCGTTGAGTTTTCGCATTCACACAGCGGAGGGGGGGGGCGTTGAGTTCACCTTGAACCTGCGCGCCAGGAACTTGTTCTTGATCTCCAGGAAGTTCCCCCTGCTCATTTCCCCCTTGAAGGGCTCGTTGAGGATAGCGAACCTGACGTCGTTCTGCACGTCCTGCCATCGGGCGTAGCCATGTCTGAGGAAAATCACGGTCAAGCCAACAACAACTTTTGGTTTGGGAATCGTTGGCAAGCGTCCGTGACAGCCCGTCCCTCTTTGCTACAGGGTTCCCACTCTTCTACTTGCTTTTTTATCTATGGGCCTTTTAAGGACTTTTGAGGACCAATTTGGCAATTTTTAAGGACTTTTTCTCCATTCAGCAGGGGATTCACGGTGGATTTAATGCCCGCTCAGGAATACGCGGGCTGAACAGAAAGCCACATATCACTGAGCTGGTGTTCAAATCATTGCTGCCAAAGGAAGTGCTCATATTTATTTTTAGGGGCAATCGGCTAACTCTTTAGCACGTCTTTTGGTTTCAACCGATCAGCGCCGACGCAACCGACGTCACAAATCAAATACGCTCTGATCTACAACAAAACGCTAGCCTAGCCGAGACAACAGCTAAGCTTAGCCGACGCACACACAGCAGAGAGCAGCGGACTACGGACTGCTGAGGCGCGCTTCGCTCGAGTGGCGTAGCTACATATTTGTCCGTCACTTGTTGAGATCGATAACTTTGATGAAGAAAATACGGTAATTGTTTACAGAGCCGGCAACCAAACCATCCATTCACTGACCCAGAATGGCGTCGATCTATGGTTGTTACCCGGAATGACCCGAAGTGATCACGTGATCATCGTCGGAATTAATCGTAGACAGCGGGAAAAGCAGAGCGGGTACCAGGTCCTGCATTTTCCGACAAAACTATGAATTGGAAGGGTGGGGAAAATGACATCCATAAATGAAATGAACACCGCAGGTTCATTGTTATGGATTTTAGAAGCTTTCCCTTGAAAATTATGGACAATTAAGAACATAATTTGACAACTTCTTTTTTTATGAACTTTAAGGACCCGTACGAACCCTGTGCTATCGCAACGTCAACGTGAAAGTAGCTCGCCGACCGAAAAGCTATTTGGATGTCGAAAAGGGTGCTGCCACCGAGATGTAAATGAAACTGGGTGTGTCACGAATGCCGGACACTGCCGTTTTTGACCCTTAGTATCACGTTATGAAGGGAGCACAGCGTAAGAGGTCGCGACGTTCTTGTTATTTGACGTGAAAAACCGCAGAGCCTCATGCAAATGATTCATAGCCTCCAGAATACAAAAATAAACTTCGAGTCAATGTACAACGATAGGATACTGGATGATCCCAGCCAGGAGCCAGTAGTCATGGCGACGGTGCCAGATCTCAAAGGTCTTCTTCGTGACGGTGGCTGCCCTCTCCTCATTCTGCCAGAGGGAGTGAAGCTCTGCAGGGCAGAAAGGTTATGAGACGCAAAAAAATAAAAATAAAGCAAGGAAACGTATGTGTGTGTGTGTGTGTGGGATCCCCCCCACCTGTGAAGCCTCCGTCGGCGATGTTGAACATGAACCTCTGCTTGCTGGCTTTCCTCTTCTCTTCACTCACATTCAACACGGACAGAGCGCCTTCTCTGGTGTTCTCTCCATTCTGAAGTCGGCTCGATTCCTCCGATTTCACGCCGTCTTTATCCTCTTGTTGATCTGTGGGGGGAAATCAAGACAGAGGCACGAGCATGAGTCGTGTGTCGGTACATCGTCCTGATAAATTTAGATTTGCATCGGAATGGCGGTACTAAATGGACTAAATGGCGCCGAAGTAGAACTGTACGGCATCAGCAAGACAGCCTCTCAGAGGTAAATAACTTTTGTAAAATGCGTCAAGGTGAGCATGCGCACCTTTGTCTGTGTCCATCTTTTCATCTTTAGCATCTTCACCTAAAAAAACAACAACAAAAAAGATTCAAAGCACATGCCAATGAAATAAAAGGTGTCCAAAAAAAAAAAAAAAAAAAAATGCCCGACCTTTAGATCGATCCTCCGCATCCGTTTTGTCCTCCGTTCCTTCACCTTTGACATCAGCAGGAACGGCTTTGCCGCCCTTCTCCTCTCGGTCCTTGCTAAAGTCGGTGGCGTCACTCCCTTCATCGGCACCTCGCGTCTCCTTCTCTTTCTCCTCCTTCCCCGCGAGGTCGTCGTCTTTGTTTTCAGAGGCTGGCGACTTGTCGGACTCATCTGGGATTTCGATAATCTAAGGCAAAGAAAACGGTGGTGAGTTTGAAATGAGGTTCAATGCCAATAATGTCATCGATGACACGCGGGAGTGAGGAATGACCTCTGGATCGTCTGGCTTTCGGGCTGCTTTGGTGTCCTCGGCATCCTTCTTGATGTCCTCTTTGTCCTCTGATCTTGAGAGATCCTCTGTTCACACAAGAGTCAGAAAGAGCCACGGCAGCTGCAGCAATGAACCCAACTTTGAAACTCAACTGTATTTCTTGAGCGCTCGAAAAACAAAACCACCGCTGTAGACAAAGTGCTGCACATGGAGCAAAAAATAATCCATACAACAACAAACAATGAATTAATAAGAAAGACGGTAGAAGGCGCAAAAACAGCCCAACTAAAAATCGCGCTGCGGAGTCATTTCAAGATTTGAAAATAAATCTTAAAATGAAGTCCAAAATGAGCCAGTGAAGAAATGCCAGAGTAGGATTATGTGCTCCCTCTTACGAGTACCAGTTAAGAGGCGAGCAGCAGCATTTTGGACCAACTGGAGATGCTTCATGGAGGATTGGCTGACTCCAAAGTAAAGCGCATTACACTAACGAAGCCCAGAAAGAAGCTGGCTTTAACAACTGAACCAATTTGCCGATCCAATTTAAAATTACTGTCCGGTTTAAGACCCGAGTCTGATTGAGGTTTAAAGCTGAGCTTTAGATGTGTGTACCTGGCACAGGAGTGTTTGGTTGCGTATCCGCGGGCGTCCCGCTTGAAGGGGTCTTGGGATCTTCGCCCGCAGCCAAAGCCGCCGCCGCCCTCTTGTTTTCCTCCAGTTCCGCCATCCAGGGCATGGACCACTGACCATTCACATGCTCAAACTCTTGCACCTGTCAAAGCGACACAAGAATCGAGCAATCCATCGGTGTCACGATGGGTCACCCGACAGAGCCGAGTCCGAGCAACGGGGGCAATAGTGGAACCTTTTTCCTGATGAGCGACATGACACCGATGCGAGTGAGCACGTGCTGCCTGGACAGACCCTCTCGCGGGACGCCGTCTGCAAAAGTCTCGGCTCCGTCAGCTCCCGGCTCACACAGGTGCCTCATGAACAGAGACACGTAAGCCCTGTGGGTAAAAAAAAAACAAAAAAACAACAATTGCATTTAGCATATCCGATGGAATACACTTAAAAATGTCGACAAAATATTAAAAATATAATAAGAATTTCCTCGCTTGATCTTTTGTTTTGGTGCATTATTTCCGCTTTTCTTAGTGTCGGTGAAGTGATCATGAATTTCCGTTTTTCTGAGGCTGTCTTTGAACGCCTCTCGAGTCGAACGAGAAGAGAGAAGGCACGGAGTGGGACGCAGACGTGTTTGTTTGTCGAGACAATTAAAAGCGTAAATAAAGTGTACGTTTTAAAAAACCAACACCACAGCTCTCCTTTTTCGGAGCTTCAACATGTATCTATACCGATTTGAGCTATAAAATTGCGCCGTAAACGTTTTAGAAAAACGGAAAGTCGTTTTTTTATTCCATTCAGAAACAAAATGGTCATTTACTTTCAAAAGAGAGCAATTTGCAAATCAAAAACTAGCTAAAACAAACGTCATCCTATTGAAAATATGACGTACATATTAGATAAGCTTAGACGGAAAAGAATGACGACCTCTAACGGGACAAGCTGAGGAGAAAATTAAGATGATGAAGAAGAGCACATGTAATCACTTTGGGGAAAAAAAAAAGATCCTCACTTGAATTCCTTCTCAGACTTCCCTCGAAGGTCCCTGACAAGCCACTGGTTGTTGAACGCATCCTGCGGAGGCATCCCGTAACGCATCACCACATTCAGGAAAGCCTTCCTCTGCCTTGCGTTGAAGCCCAGAACCTGACAGGTCATTTGCACAAAATATCCACCACCCCCCGCCGCCGCAAGTCAGAAGTCATTCATCAATAACTGAAGGTTAAAGTCAAGCAGACGGAGACTCACCTCAATGTTTCCTCCCACTCGGGCCAGAAGCGGAGGCAGAGGCTTGTCCCGCATTCAAAAATAGACATAATTAAAAATTTAAAAAAAATTCCATGATTACTTTGACGTTGAAATGCTTCTGCTGGAATGGAATGTGTGTTTGTGCGGGATGTAACTTTGCATGAAGGATGGTTCGGTCTGCGGGCATTTGCTGCGGCGGATGGGATAAAAAAAAAAAAACAACAGTCAGGTGACCTTGCATTCAAAAAATGCGGAAGGGCATTAGCTTTCTGGTGCACTCGCCAGCTTTTTTTTTTCCATCTCGGTGCACGCCCGGAGATGATACACGGACAACTCTTCCGCTCTTTTCTGAGCTTAACTCGTAGCCGTCGGTGCTTCCGTCTGAATCGGCGCACGTATCTGCAAGGGGAGGGGCGGTTGTGAGGCTTGTTAGTAAGGGAAAGAACCGCAGCTTGAAGATGCCTCATCAGAGAAATTGTTTGAGTGTGTTAGGATGGACTGGAGGGGACTCATTTTTCGATCTTCGACAGCGGAACCGCAAAGGCCGTAAATTGGAAAAAAACTGAAATTTGCCTCTGCACTTGAACTCCACGAGTGTGCAGTGTTGTTTTGGGGGCTTTTTTTATTTTTTTCATTTTATGGAAGTGCACTGATACTGTAGTGCCACAGGCAAGCAGAGGAGGTTTTTCTTACACTTGTAGGACAACTCAGAATACAAAAATGTCACCGTAGCATCATAGTGGGATTATGACATTAGAAGCGTCATCAAAGGATGAATAATTTAACAGTGGAATATATTGAAGGCGGCACAGTGAGGCTAGCAGTTTATCGCGCCTGGCCCGTAGTTCTGAAACTTGCTTCGTGGATGCAGTTAAAAGTGAAATGACCATTTTTATTCTTTATTTATTTTATTTTTTTTACATTACGCACAACTTTCATTTATTGTGCAATAATCTAATTCTAACACATATTTGTTACATATTTATGCTTAAGGAAACATTTATGTCTGAATTTTGGGGGGGCTTGGAACGGATTAGAGCATTTACATGGAAAACGCGTCTCGACGTACAAAATTTTCTAGTTAAGAAATTTCCTCCAGAACCAATTAAATTCATAGGTAGAGGTACCGCTGTATTGCTATTTACGTTATTTCTTCGGGTGAACTTGTTTTGAGTTTGCGAGTGAGTGACTCAACCTATGAGGTTCCACTGTGCTTTGCTAAAGCCTCCCAAAGACCCGACCCGAGAACAGACAGAAGACTTTTGCGTCACCAAAGCCAACACTGCGTGCGGAAGAGCAGCGATGCGTTCAGGTTGAGGCGTACCTTCAGAACGCTCGTCAAAGTCCTCGTCGCCCTCCTCCGACGCCACCGAGTAATCGGACTGGTTGTCGGATTGGTCCTCTTGCCAATCTGGTTGGGAGACGCCGAAAGGAAAAACTTCCTTAACTCTTGGTCAGGATTCAAAGTCATAGTCAAGGTAAAAGCGCACGACAAAATGTCTTTTTCAAGGCTTTAACATTTTGTACCTTTAAAGCTGCCTTGTCTTTAAAAAAAAACAAAAAAAACAAACACATGCATAGTTTTAGCAAGTCTTTCTAACTTTGACAAAGCAGCAGACTGCTAATTCAAATTTTAAAATGACAAATATTCAACTAAGTCGAGTCTCTAAAACACCAAACAAACGACTTTTTTTTTTCCCGTTTGGGTATTTACTGTACTCCAGACGCTTGACATCCAGCTTGAGGTCCATGTGCCACTAAGTTCTTTATCCTTCATTCGTAAAACAATTCAGCGACAATACGAGGTCGAACACTTCAACCTCTGCATACTATTTGCACGACAAGTTATGAAGTCGAATTGGATGTCACTCGTAGGACGAGTAGCAGACATTTCTCAATTCGTTCAGTTTTGGCTCAGCGACCTAACAAGCCTGACGACGAAAGCAGCACACGGGCCTTTCGATTGGATATTAGGAACACGGAAGAAATGCACTCACAGTGCAAAATGAACACACGTACACAAAAGACGGCACAGCACAAAAAGAAGAGATTGCAAGAGATATGTTTCTGTACCCTGTCTTATACCTCGGTCCTCCTGCGAACCGTCATTGTAGTTAACCGGCTTTCGAGTTCTTTTGCCTTTGCCCAGATTGCGGGCCAGATCCTCTTGCTGCTGCTCATAGTGATGACGAAGCAGCTTCTCCCAGTAGTCGGGGTCCACGCTTTCTTCCTGCTTGATCACCTCCCGCTCCACTTCCTCCTCCTCAAAAGGGGGGAACAAAGGTGAACATTTTGGGTGCCCATCGTCCCACCTGGCGGCGCCGCTCGGGCTTCCGACGCTCCGGCCGCCGCGTACCTCATCGTCCTCGTCTTTGACCACGTATTGGGCAACTTTGAAGGAGCTGAGGTATTCGTTCATGCTCTGGATCTCGGTGTCGTCCGTGGCGTCCCGGTTGCGGTCGAGCAAACGGTCAATGGCTTGGTCGTCGTAGTGGATCACGCTGCTGTCGTCCTCCTTGTTGTCTCCTGCAGGCGACGCACAGTATGAAACCCACACAGCCGACGGCAACACTGAGAGCCTAGTAGAGGTCCTTTTTCATCAACTTCAAGCTTTTTCGAATTTCACAATAATAATGCTCATTTTTTTTGTTAGTTTTTGGTGTTATTCCCAACCGAGCAAGAGTATTCTCGTCAAGGCCAAATTCTACATGTTTTGCATTGGTACTCAAGACATGAGGGCGTTTCCCAATGAAGGAGCATTTGTTTAGGTCGCGAAGCCTCTCGCAGCTCCGAAAACATGCTTTAACCTGCATAACAAGCAAGATTACAAAGAGTCCAACGTCAGCGACCTTCTCCAGCCTCATCCTTAAACAGCTCCTCGGTTCCAAATTTGAGGATATCGTCGAGCTCCTGCTTGGACATGGAACCGGTCTTGGAGCCCAGGCCGGGTCGCACCACCAAGTGGGTGAGCATCATTTTTTTCTTTGCAACCTGATAAAACAAAATCAGAAGTATGAACGGTTAATAAGGATTTGGGATTATTTTTGTTTTTTTATGAGTCTCCCACGTGCTATTTCACCTGTGTGATCCTCTCCTCCACGGATGCTTTGGTTACAAAGCGATAAATCATCACCTTCCTGTTCTGGCCAATACGGTGAGCTCTGCTGAACGCCTAGACCACACACACACACACAACATATGAACATTTTTTTAATACAGTCAAACCTCGGTTTTCGTCCATAATCCGTTCCAGAAGGCTGTTCGATAACCGAAATTGTTCTAAGACCGAAACCACGCTCTTTTTAAAATAAAAATGTTTATTGAACACGTCTGCTCACAATGGAAAGCAACACGAGGAAGCGTCACTTCCTCGTGTAAGGAAGGCGAGAGGAGTCAAACGGTGCATTCAAATGCGCTCAGTTTGTTCAAGAACCGAAATTTGTTCGCCATCCGAGGCATAAAAAAAACTCGAAATTTTTGGTGGGAAACCGAATTGGTCGAGAACCGAGACGTTTGAAAACCGAGGTTTGACTGTAATAATAATATTAAATTCACCTGAGGAATCTGAGGCCAACGTACGTATTTCCGTTATTTCATAGGTAAGATATTCTTGAACGGATCGTTTGACCTTAGTCTTTACAGTACATAAATTGTCCTTCATCTCCTTTCACAGTGACTCATAACAAAGTGAACGGTGAACGGGGGATATAGGTTTCGGATCCAACCGCAAAAGGTCAAAGTTCACCAAATGAAGAGACTACATATTTACGCAGATTTTAACTCATGAAAACACAATTGAAACGCATTTGGAGTATTTTGAAAACATAAATGAACAACCAGAAAAATGTCGGCATAAAACGTATCGAAAATACTGTCTGAACTGTAATATCTGTTTGTATGCGGGTGCCTTTAAGAGGCGGGGCCTGATGACTGTGCGCAAGTAAACAAACAAACAAAAAAAATTATCAGAAACTGTGGCTCTCCTTTCCACCGGGCAAGGGCATGACATTAAGCATGACATATGGCCGGGACACTGACTTCGGGGGTAAGGGGGGGGGGGGCGATCATACCTGGATGTCATTGTGGGGGTTCCAGTCAGAGTCATAGATGATAACGGTGTCGGCAGACGCAAGATTGATGCCCAGCCCTCCTGCTCGAGTTGAGAGGAGGAAAGCAAACTGGGGCGCGCCGGGAGCTGTTGGAAGAAAGACCAACACGGAAGTTCAAAACATCCAAAGTGGCCCAAGTGAAGTCGTGAATTCGCCGAGGTTTAAAAGCGTGACCATTAAAGCGGTCGATGGCCTCCTGCCGCATGTTGCCGGTGACCCCGCCGTCGATTCTCTCGTATTTGTAGCCCTCGTTTTCCAGGAAGTCCTCAAGCAGGTCGAGCATTTTGGTCATCTGGGAGAAAACCAGCACTCTGTGACCTCCTTCTTTCAGCTTCTTCATCATCTTGTGCAAGAGCGTCAGCTTGCCGGATGCCTTGGTCAGGGCCAAGCCCTCATACATCCCGTTGGGAAGTTTTGGAGCCTCCTGCCGCAGAAAAAGAATAACACGGATGAACGACATGTTCATTGATGTTCCTCTAAGGATTCTAAGAAGAAGACGCAGGCCATACGGTAGCGGCAGCGGGAAAGAGGTACGGATGATTGCAGCACTTTTTCAGATCCATCACCACATTGAGCAGAGAGACTTGGTTTCCTCCTCCGCGGGTGTTCAAGGCGTCGAAATTCCGCGTTAAAATAAACTTGTAGTATTTCCTAGATGAAGACAAGAAAGCGATCGGCTCCAGAAAGGATCGGCCAACAAGAAAAGACGGAAAGCGATTCACGGCTCGACGCTGACTTCTGCATGGGGCTGAGCTCCACTCTGACAATGAGTTCGGTCTTGGACGGCATGTGCTTGAAGACGTCGGCCTTCAGCCTCCTGAGCATGTGCGGTCCCAGCATGTCGTGGAGCTTCTTGATCTGGTCCTCTTTGGCGATGTCGGCAAACTCTTCGAGAAAACCGTCCAAGTTGCTGCCGGAGGAAGCGGGAGGGGGAAAAACGACGTGGAGTAAAATGAGGGGCAAGCGTGGGCGTGGCCGCCGCGCGAGGGATGTACTGACTTGAATCTCTCTGGCGTCAGGAAGTTCAGCAAGTGGAAGAGCTCCTCCAGGTTGTTCTGAAGAGGCGTGCCGGTCAGCAGCAGCTTGTGTTGCAGCGGGTAGTTGTTCAACACTCGGAAGAACTGACAGAGGGGAAGGAATTTGGCAGTCATTACAAATGGACCATCAAAGACTGCCGTTTAACTCGAGCGATACGATGCGCAAATACAATCAGAATGTAGTAGCTCCACCAAGAGGGCAATTTGTATTCCACCTTTTGCAGAGGCAAATATAGACGCAGGCATGGGCCAATTAGCGGTTAACCATGGTTTAAAAAAAAAAAAAAAAAATCCAGGTTTCAATAACCTCTCAGACTGACTTTTACATTTTTTTGAGGGGACTTCTAAGCAAGGCACAATACGATTGTCTGCTTGCAGAGTTGAGTAAGCAAGCCGGCTCTTTAAAGTTAATTGCCTTCCAATTATTTTTCTTTTTGCTCCTTCTTGGCAAGCAGACTGATGAGCAGTTACACACAGAGGAGGAGAGATGGAGCATGATGAAACTGCAAACAAGGATGCCTTTTTGCTCTTTTTATTGATGTACATTGTCCTAAATATAAAAATACATACAGTCAAACCTCGGTTTTCGTCCATAATCCGTTCCAGAAGGCTGTTCGAAAACCGAAATTGTTCGAAAACCGAAACCACGCTCTTTTTAAAATAAAAATGTTGACTGAACACGTCTGCTCACAATGGAAAGCAACATGAGGAAGCGTCATTTCCTCGTGTAAGGAAGGAGAGAGGAGTCAAATGGTGCATTCAAGTGCGCTCAGTTTGTTCGAGAACCGAAATTTGTTCGCCATCCGAGGCATTTAAAAAGCTCGAAATTTTTGGTCGAAAACCGGATTGGTCGAGAACCGAGACGTTCGAAAACCGAAGTTTGACTGCATATATTTTTTAAATGCCAGCAGGTACTAGTTAGCCCCAAGGACAACACAAGCAGCCCACAGGTCTGTTTGA
The DNA here is from genome assembly GCA_018466805.1 of Hippocampus abdominalis. Taxonomy (NCBI): domain Eukaryota; kingdom Metazoa; phylum Chordata; class Actinopteri; order Syngnathiformes; family Syngnathidae; genus Hippocampus; species Hippocampus abdominalis. The sequence continues at coordinate 2,445,418 of CM031699.1, forward strand.
AAAAAATACCTCACCAGTGATGGAACACTGTGACTTATTATGAGAAGAATTAAAACAGTAGAAGAATGTGACCATTTCTTAATGGAATGGAATGGAATACAACTTTATTGTCAAATGTGCTGTACGTATGTGTAACATACAGCACAGATGAAATTTCTTCCCCCTCAACATAAAACAAGAGGAGCCTAATGCATTTCACCTTAAATTCTCACACATGTTCTTTTGTCCCCAAATTTTCTATTCCATCCACCCATTATCTGAACCGCTCATAATCAGCAGTCTTCTGATTTCTATTTATGAAACCGTTATTGGAATTTTTTTTTTTTTTCCGAAATGCACTATGGAGTGGCACCCAAATTTCATTGTATGCCTATACAGCAATCCCTCGTTTATCGCGGTTAATGGGGACCAAAACCACCAGCGATAAACGAAAAACCGCGATGTAGAGACCAATTAACATATATATATATAAAAAATATTTTAAGGTTTTTTTCCTTTTATAAGTCCGCCAACGGTCCGCGAGAATCTGCGAAAGTCAGCCAAACAACAGCGAGTCACATAGAGCAACATATACAGTACTGTACTCCATGTATATGAAAAAAAAAACGTTTTTTTTTTATGTTTGAAAAAATCCGCGATGCACTGAAGCCGCGATTAACGAACCGCGAAATAGCGATGGATCGCTGTACAATGACAATAAAGGCGATTCTGATTCTTCAGGTAGTACCACTCTAAATTTTGTTTCAAAATAAAATAAATTATGCCCAATGGAAAAAAAAAAATTTTTTAAATTCACTGCCCCCCCCCAAAGGTAATTTTATAGCAGTAATTTTAATATGGTGATATTGCATTGATTGTAATTTTGATATTGATGTAATTTTAATCCTGCCATATGTTTGCCCACGGTTATCATACTTGTCAGAATCTAATAATCAGCTCCTGCCTCCATCGAAGCAAGAACTAAACCGGTCTAATGGTGTGTCGTCACCTTGGACTGGTTGTTTTTCAGCCTGTGAGCCTCGTCCACAACCAGACAGGCCCATTCAATGGAGCCCAGCACAGCCTGGTCAATGGTAATCAGCTCGTAGGACGTCAGCAGGACATGAAACTTAACCGTCGAGTCTTTCTGCAGAGCGGACACATCAGCGTGAAGGGAGAGGAAGCAGAACTTTTAGGCCCGGGAGCTACAGCGAATGCTTTCAATCTTGACGACTTGACATATCATCATATTTGGTTTCTTTCTCACCTTCATCTTGGATGCTTTTTTCCCACCTCGGATGGCATTCCCTTCGAAGGAAAACTCGTTCTCTCGGATCACGGCTCTGCTGTCCTTGTCGCCGACGTACGTGACCACGTACATGTCCGGGGCCCACATCTCGAACTCTCGCTCCCAGTTGATGATGGTGGACAGAGGGGCGCTCACCAGAAAGGGACCTTTGGAGTGACCCTAGGGGGGTTGGGGGGAGGGTGACAGTTGTCAACATTTACAATTCGAGCTGCAAAAAAAATGTCTTGACCTGCCTTTAGGATAAAGCTCCTGACTTTGAGCTCCTCCCCTTTAAAAGGGCAATGTTGCTCTTCGTCCCATGTCGGATATCCTCAACTGACACCGATTGACAGAGGGGAGTCGACGGGACAAAATCGAACTGGTACTGTCATTCCGTACAGTGGTACCTTGACTGACTTCATTCTATGAATCCGCTCCAGACCCACAAAACCACCACCATTTTGTTCGGTGTGTGTGCGAGGGTGACTCTTCATTTTGGTTCATATGTCAGTGCAGTTAACTTGTAAGTTGCGGCACTCGTAAGTCACGGTAACGCCGTACTAATGGTAAAAGTGTCTCACCCCCACTCACCTCTTTGTATAGAGAGTAGAGGAAGACAGCGGTCTGGACTGTCTTGCCTAAGCCCATTTCATCGGCAAGGATGGTGTCGGTGGCCTGAGCCCAAGAAAACCTGAGCCAGTTCAAGCCCTCCAGCTGGTAGGGGTGAAGCGTACCCCCGGTGCTGTCCAGGTAGTCGGGCTGACGGTCAAACTTGATGGTGGGCTGTAAGAGGAACCAGAGAGACTAATGAACGCCACAAGGCTTCTGGTCACAAGGATTCTGAATTCGACAGCATCTCATTGTCGAGCAGCCGATGCTACGAATGTTCACGTGCGATTCACGACGCAAGACGTGTTTGAACGGTAATGTCGCAATACTTACGTCGACCACTGGATTAGCAGGTGGACGCTCCGTCTTCTTAACTTTGACAGGTTTCTTCAGCTTCTTACCGGGTCTGCCCTCATCACCAATCATTAGCTCTCTAGTTTGTTTTTTTTGGGGGGGGGGGGGGGAAAGTATGTTGAATGGCACTTGCGTTGTAGTTAAGAGAGCACTCCCGAGTCCTGCGAGGTGCGCGAGCTCCTGCGTACCTGTGATTCCAGTAGGTCTGCTTATAAACGTCAAACTCGGGGATGTCCATGTCTTCGCTCTCCCACGTCGACTGGTCGTAGGCCAGATCTCGCCATTTGATCAGGTAGTGCACGTTGCCCTTCCTGTCCACACTGAAATGGAACGAGGTGGTTCATCCGTACGCTTGCGGTCGCGATCATGACATCAGAGACGGATTTCGCAATTTTTGGGGGGGGGGCGGGGCCTGAGTGGTTGTCTTCCGTTTCGATGACTAAAAGTGATTGGTCGCAAGTGAGTTCAGTATATTTTGAGAAAATTAAACTTTCTCCCTGGTTTTGGAACTTTTCGCAAAATTTTTAACACAAATAAACATGGCAGTTTAATGGCAATTTGAACTCGAAATGAATGTAACTTTCGATCGATCAAACGATACTTTTTAACTCATTCACTCCCAAAGACGTTTTTAAACGTCTTTTCAGACTTGGTCCAGAATTGGCTGGAGTTAAAGGGGGTATTTTACAGCTGTCATTTGATACACATGTTGGCATCCCACTTCTCTAAAATCGAGAAAAAAAAATGATCACAATGAAGCAAAATCCATGAGACAGTGTCATTAAAAGGATTTTACAGGTTAACTTCATGGCCCAAGCGTTCACCTGTGGTTGAGGATGCGGTGTATCATAAGCCACTCCATCTTGACTCCGTAGCGGTAGAACTCCGCCTCCATATGGAGAAAGAGCGGATCCTTGTTCTTCCGCTTGGTGCTCTTATCGTCGTCGCCCTCGCCGCCAAAGTCCACAGGCGGCGGCTCGTCCATGTCGGTCTTCCTCTGGTAGTTGCGGAACATCACCTGGCAGTTCAACTCCAACTAGTGACCAAAAACGAGGCGAGGTTGGAAGGCTGTGTAGGGTTCAGTCACAACGAGAATTGTCCACCCGCGGTCGGGTTCGGCTTTCACCTGTAACTCCAGCACCCAGGAGCAGTGCCAATAGGACATGTTGCACCATTTGACAAAGAACTCCCGCTCCCGGCGGCCAACCAACGGCAGGGGATCGGGAGCGTCAGCCGGAAGGTCGGCAGGTCGGGGAACCGGCGTAGGGGCGGGTAGCTCCCCCCAATGCCACGTTAGAACCTTCTGGACTTTACCCTTCATCGGTGGACACTGTCAAAGAAGAGGATAGTGAGTCAGTGTTGCTTTTGTTGTTTCGAAATCAAGCGAATGCTTGATGGGGTACCTTGCAGCGAGGGCAGATCCACTCGCCGTTGGGGATCTCGGGGAGGGGCGGGTTGAGACAGTGGATGTGGTAGGACGAGGGGCAAGTGTCGCAGCAGAGAAGCTCCCCTCCGTCCTTGCACACCCTGCAGTACTCGATGTGATGGTCGTCCTCTTCCTCGGCGCCGTCGTCCTGCCTGTCGTCCTCGTCTTCCACTTCGCCGTCCGAGAGGTCATCCCTGGCTTCCCACTGGATGCCCTCCTTTTCCTGGTGTCACAGTCAAGGGCCGAGATGGGGGGCGCATGAGGAAGAAGCTGCTTCTTGGTAAAGTCCAGCTTCTCCCTTTCTCAACAGACAGGAAGTAATCCGTGCCTTGGTTGCAGCTTGACTGGATTATTGTAATGCAGTTTTATTTTGGAGTTGGCCCGTCCTCCTTTGAGTATCTCCAGTTGAGCCAAAATACTGCTGCTTGCCTCCTAACTGGACCTCATAGGGAAGCAGCGCACAACTCTTGATTCAGGCCTCCCTATCAATTCATTTTGAGATTCTTTTACAGTCAGACCTCGGTTTTCGACCATAATCCGTTCCAGAAGGCTGTTCGAAAACCAATTTGTTCAAAAATCGAAACCACGCTCTTTAAAAAAAATAAAAATAAATTATTGAACACGTCTGTGCACAATGGAACGCTACACGAGGAAGCATCACTTCCTAGTGTAAGGAAGGCGAGAGGAGTCAATTGACGCATTCAAGTGCGCTCAGTTTGTTCGAGAACCGAAATCCGGTCATCATCTGAGGCATAAAAAAACTCTAAATTTTTGGTCGAAAACCGATTGGTCGAGAACAGAGACGTTCAAAAACCCAGGTTTGACTGTATTTCTTTTTAAATACTTAAATCAGGGGTCCCCAACCTTTTTTGGTCAATGATCTACTTCTCAATCAAGGTTAAAAGGGGACCCGATTTTTTATTTATTTTTTTATTTTAAATGAAAGTGAAACTGATGGGATGTTTAGGGTGCAGTGTTCACTCACACAAAAAATATGTCGCACACGGACACGTAATTCTTTTCTGAGAGGGCAATGATCTTCTCTCGTTGCCAGTCCCGCCCCTTTGGAATGACCTTCCGTCAAATTTTAGGCAAGGCCCTCTCTGTCCATCTTTATTATGCTTTGGCATTTGACACATCACGAGACTTTGCATGCTTTTAGAATTTGCGTTTTTAGTGTTTTTAAGGTTTTAATTACATTTTTTTTTACGTCTGCTTTTTACTTTCGGTACAGCACTCTGTATGCAGCGGTGGTTGCTTTTAAAGTGTTCTATTAACAAAGTTGAGTTGAGAAAGACTGGTCGGAAGGGAAGGTGTAGAGAGGTAACTTGGTAGTAGATCGGTAGGATGGACAGATAACAGATAGGTCGGTCAAAAGATACAAAGGGAAGTCGGTCGATATCAAGCGAAACTGGTGTAAAAAGACGACAGCACTCACGCAGTGTGGGCAGCTCCACTTGCCCTCGGGTGCCTTCTCCATGTCAGGGTCCAAGCAGACCATGTGATAAGCCCTGGGGCAGGTGTCGCACAGAATGATCTCGCCGCCCTGCTGGCACACCTCACAGTAGTCCTGGTGGTCCGTCTCGTAGCCGTCGCCGTCCTCCGTCTCCACTGGGAGAGGGAGTGAGTGGACACGTGAGCTGGGATTCTGAGTCTAGAACAAAAGACAAGAAAGGGGAGTTTCACACCGCACCTTTTTCTTTTTCTTCGCGCTCTTGGCTTTCTTCTTGTTGCGAGTCGCGCGGGTGGAGCCCTCTGACACGGAGAAGCCGCTTTCGTCAAAGTCACTGTCCACGTCCTCGTCGCTCTGAGCGGGAGAGCAGCGGCCGGTTCTCACTCACACTGACAACGTCGGCGAAAGACAGCAAGGCAAAAAAAGTGGCAAGATAGCTTACAGAGGAGCGCTTCCTCTTGCTGTTCAGGCCTCCCAGTTTGATCTTGAGCGGAGCCACCTTCTTGGGTTTGGGCTTTGGTGGAACTTTCGGCTTGGACTTTTTACGAGCGTTGGGGCCTGCGAAGTGAAGAGAGGTTAATTCGAGAGAGTAACAAAGTAGCGGTGTGTTGGAATTACCCGCACTCCCTTTCATTTCCATTTCACAAGTCGACAACATAAAAATCCTTACCGGTATAAAATGATAAGGCAGTCGGGACGTTTTTTTCATATGCCGGTAGTTACCTTTGCCTTCTTTGGTTTTGGCCTTGCGCAGCGGAGGTGGCGGCGGGGTTGCCGCCGCAGCAGCAGCAGCAGCAGCAGGCGGCGTCTGAGCGGCGGCGGCGGGGGTGCAGGACCACCGTCGGCCCCTCCATCTGCCCCGGCCACCACCATGTTCTCCACGGCGGCGGCCACATTGGCAGCTGCCAAGGCCGCGTTGGCGGACGCGGAGCCCTGCAAGGGAGACACGCCCGTCAGGAACGAGGCGCGCTCCATTCTTGCGTCATTCTAATGGATTCGACGTCATACCTTATGGGGGTTGTTTGTGCTAAACTCTCTCCACTTGGCCATCATTAAAGTCATCATCTTGGACACGGCGATTTTGGGGTTCTTGGCTGCGATCAAGGGCCTGAGGGGAAACAATAAATGTCAAGCTGACAGATAGTGATTTCGACTAAAAACGGCATGTATGACTCCGCCCCCCCCATCCTACATAGTGCATCACATTTGTAAAAGTTTTCACACCTGACAAACTGACTGAAGGCCTTGTAGTTGGTGAGTGACTTGTAGTCTTCCTGAGTAAAGATGTGGTCGATGTCTTTCATGCCCCAGGCCTCCAGCATCTGGGAGGAGCTTTTCGGCTAAGGTGGACGATTGGGAGGGGATGTGAAGACATGAATCCCAGTGGGAATTAACAGCCAGCCCCTCCCCAGCAGCCAAAATCTGATCCATCGTCAGTTTTTACCTGGCAGTCGTCATCGTCGTCTTCGTCGTCATCCGGCTCTGGATCTTTGCGCTTGCTCTTGGACGAGCCCCCTTTCTCCGCAGACGCACTGGATTTCTTCTTGTCTTTGGTCGAGCTGGAGCGTTTTTTCTTTTTCCTTCCCGGGGCGTAATCGCTTCCGTCGCTGTCCGAGCGCAGGCCTCCCTCGTCCGGGTCCCTCTCTGTTCCATCGCCTTTGATTAAGTGCTCGGGAGAGCTCAGCGGCAACTCCTGTTTGTGTTGAAACGGTATTGAAAATATGCAAATCAATGATGTCAAAACAATTGCATTCGTACGGAAAACTGACGACATCTGGCAACCGTGACAATTTTGAAGGAATTTTAACCCGGGGTGTCAGGATTCATCAGGAGTGCCGCGGGAAATTAACCAATGTCACTTATTGATCAATCATTGAATATGCGCCTCAGCTGTGTGTTCAATTAAAACAGGCAGAGAGTTCACACCGAGTTGGTCAATTTGTGAGTAAATCGAGATGGGAACATCATTTTGGCACTATTCATACTTTCGGTGACATTTTCCCGATGTAAAATCGGTCTCTTGTCTCGATAAAGGTTGGGAAACACAGGCACAGGAAAATGTTGATGGAAACAAAGTTAGTGTTGGGTGATGGGAGGTGTGGGTGACCTAACGTTAAAAAGGACCAAACAAACATACAAAAATTTTTTTGTATGTTTTGTAGTTTCTACAGACTTGTTGGTAGATTTCCAATTGAAATACAGGTCAAATCTAACTGATTAGTCATGAGTGAGAGTAATTTATGTCATTCTCATTCTGTTAAAATAATTGTTTTAGTGTCATAAAAACTTTTAGGGCGACTTTTACACCCCATGTGTACTACACGTGTAGACATTTTTTGTTGGGTAGTGTGCCCTGAGATTTTTCAAACATAAAATATGTGCCTTGACGCAATGACGGTTAGCAAACATGGTCCTCAAATATTTCCTCCTATCTCGCTAGTGTCAGTACACTTAGGGGGAAACATCTAAGGGGGGGGGGGGGGGGCTGTGTACATCATGAAATCATGAGACATCCAATTCACCTCTCTGACGACTCTTTGCCTCTTGTTGCTTCTGCTCTCCCTGCTGCTCTTCTTGGCCTTCTTCTTCTTCTTGGACTTGGGAGCCTCGTCCAAGTCGGACATGATCTCCTCGGGCTTGTTGTCGTCTGCAGGTGACACAAAATGTTTGTCCCTCGTTTCACTCCCACGTTTACCCTCTATTTAGAGGAGGGGGGGGGGGGGGTTGTGGCGCAGGCGCAGACATGCACGCCCCTGCAGGCTCGAGAGAGAGTGGAGAAAGAGGAAGGAGGAGGGGGTGCGCGTGCACAGAGTGGCGTGCACACACAAATCCGCGTGCACGCCAACCGTGTGGCACAAAACACTAGGGTTGAACAACTTGTGAGCTTTTAGTTATTTTCTGCACAACTTTGACACACGGCGGTGGTTCCCCCTTGGCGAAAGCGCGCGTCAAAATTGTAAATAAGGGAAAGGAGGGGGGGGGAACACCTGCACGTGAAGTTAGCTTCACTAACCTGTCGTGACCGAGACGACGCGGAGCTAGCTCGGGCTAACGTTAGCCTCGCTTTGGCGGCACCCCCCCCCCCCGAACAAATACGCCCCCGTGGTCAAAACCAACAAAAAGAAGGCGAACGTCGGTGGTGGTGGTGGGGGGGGGGGGAGGTCGGAGCTTACCGTGGAGTAGCGAGTGCTCTTCGGCGGCCCCGAAGTCGTCCCTGTCATCGTCGCTGCCTGACATGTCTCCAGTGCGTCCCCCCCTCCCCTCCCCAACTCCTCGCTCAAATTAATCCCCTCCTAAAGCTCTCGCTCCTCGGTCGGTCGACGAGGGAGGAGGGGAAAATGACGTGGGACTACTGGAGAGTGGACCGAGGGTGGTGTACTGTCCAAGGGGGAAGGGTGGGGGCGGGCGGGCGGGCGGGCGGCTACTGGGGGAAAAAAAATGTCACTGTGTTTACAATATCAAACAAGTTCGCTAATTAGGTAGAGACACACACTTACACACTTGACACCCACAAGTTTGGAAAGCGGCAATGGAAAGTTGAAGCTGAAAAGGGGCCTACCTTGATACCTTGGAAACTTGCTGGGGTGTGCGTGTGCGGTCCCAGGTCGTAGCGAGCTCTCCCTTTCCGTGCCGATTCCCCCACAAACCGGGCTCGTTTTAGTTAATTTAGCGTTCATTCATTTGGGGAGAGGGAAGAAAAAAAACGAAAACACGATCTGCTGTGCTCTCCCCCCCAGCCTCAGAGCTTAGCTAACATCCTCGCGAGCACACAAAGGGGGCCAGACATCCCATAATAATCCCCCCTCCCCTCCCACACGCGCGCAGGACTCTGCATGGTTACCTCGCAACCGACAGACCATAATACTCACAGGGCCAAGCCCCCCCCCCCCCCCCCACAACCACCACCCCCACCCCCATCTGACGCACGCGCGCTCACTCGCACGCATTCACGAGCATACCACTCCAAGACATGCGAGCTCAGGCCCTCGGAGCCACAACGTTGTCATGGCGACACACGCGCGTCTTACCAGACCATAATACTCCAGGCGAGCTACATCCCATAATATACTCCACCTTCAAAATACTGTACAAGGAAATGGGAGGGAGACTATGTGGTCTGTAGGTAGGTCAAACCACACCGGTGACAGCCCATTACTAGTCGCTGAAGGGACATGCATCTTTACCCCGGGGTCAACAAAACAATTTGTGTTTGGTGCAAAAATAATGTCCACCACTGTCCGACTCGACCTGTGATCAGGTTCAAGAAGTCCATCCTGGGCCTAGCTAGGTCACAGCTCATGTGCAGGGATGCTTGAGAAAACACGCTGCCTTCAAGGTCCACTCAAAGTATAGGAAAGCACACAGGTCAAACAAAAGGCACTGCATGTCACGTTTGTGGTTTGAGGCGCGCAGTAAATAGAGGTTTACGGAATTTACGGAAGCGTGGAACAGCCATGGTGGAGTCAACGTTTTTTGGGTGGGCGATGTCAAACAAAATTATTAAAAAGCTATTTCGCATTTAACCTACATTTTACCAATACATTCGAACATACTTTATCGCATAACGCGTGGCAATATAGAGGGGGGGGGAAAGTTTCTGTTTTTAGCATTTACCCTACGTTTTACCAAGACATATGAACGACTTACATTCCCAATACGTTCGAAATATTTAATCAATATGTTTGAATGACATTTGCAGTAAGTTCAAACGACTTTACCAACTTGTTCGAACAACTTTGCGGTACGTTGATGCGACGTTCTAGCATTTTCGAAACGACGCGGCACGGTCGAAAATGTTGACTCCACTTTGGCAGTTGCACTAAATAATTCATGAGGATGAATTAACAGTGGGTTTGCTTGCTAATAGACTGGGCAGTGTCTTAAACTTTTTCGGTAATCAATAATGTTTATGTTGGCGGTGGTTACTATTGGCCCCTAAATGGGTACACCCTGTGGCGGCCATTTTTAGACACAAATCAAGGATACGTCAAGTACGCAGACACAAGAAAAGTACAGCGTTCGGCTCAGAACGATGCGTTTTATTGCGAAGAGTGAACCGAAATGTTCGCAAACGGGATTGTTGGTTCCACTGTCATTCGTATTTTTTTTACCGGTTTCCGCTGCGACGGTCTCCCGTCGTACAGTACAGTACACTTAGCATAGCAACAAAGGCCGCGTGCGACTCTCCGTCCGCCTCTTCCTGTCATCTCAGCCTTCCTTCCACCTCTCACGCGCAAGCCCACAGGCCCCCCCTCCTCCCCCTCCCCCCCCTCCCCGCCACGACTGAGCACTTTTCCCTGCCTAACAACATGGCCGCCATCCCATAATAGTGATACACTGCCGCGCGCGCGTGGCGCTTTGTTGGCAGGAGCACACTCACGCACGACGCAGTGCTCCTAGGATCCGGAGGTAGAAGAGGTGAAGGTGACATGTTGGGGTGGGGTGGGTGGGGGGGGGGGGCTGTTAGTGTTTGGGTTTTGAAATTAATTTCATTTTAACAGTCACTGACGGAGCCTTCAGTTGTCAGGCTGCCTCGTACTTGGTGGATTTGGCCTCGACCTGTCGGTGTGCACTGCTGACTGACTTCTCATCAATGTTCGTGTACTCAATTTAAAAATTTTTTTTTTTTCTTATATTCGCTGCGAAATGTAAATGTTTGTGATTGCGCAGGTGTGTTTGGAATCCTACCACCTTATTCACTACAAATTCTAATGATATAAAACTATACACGTTTTTGAAGCCCTGGTTTATTGGGGCCAGACCATGGAGCCATTTAAAAACTTTTTTTTTCTCTCCACTATGTCAACCGACTTTAAAATCGGTGTCATGTGTGCTTTTTTTTTGTTTGTTTTTGTTTTTTTTGTGCGAGTTAGATGTCCCGCAGCAGCATCCTGAACCAGCTGCAGTCAGACAAGTGATGTCTGGTTGCTCGCTTTGGCGAGAAAAAAAACCCTGGCGGCTTCATTTGGCCTTGAAGTTTAGTGACGTCCATGCTGATCTCTTCAATGCACGGGTAACATTATTAACCCCCCAAACAGTCAGCACGTGTCATGCGTGTCAAAAAAGTAAAACAATTTCTCTCCCACTGCGCTGAACTGTTTTAATACTGAGGAAGAGGAGCATACTTGCGCATGGACCTTCAGATGGGTATCGAGGGTAAAGAATAAACGCTCCATCGGCTTTCCGTAGCATCTTCCAAATCCTCTTTCGGCCTTGCAGCCCAGCTACAGCCAATCAGCAGCGCATGATAAAATGTCCACAAAGTTGGGGGGGGGGGGGGGGATAAAGATTGCAAAAAGAAAATAAAAGAGGGGGGCAAGTTATTTATGGGAGGAGGCTGAAGGAAGGGGACCAGCATAAGAGGCGCCGGACGTGACAGCAGGCCGCTCATCACCATGGCGTTGCCGTGGGCGACTGCGGAAGAAGACGTCACTGGGAGAACGGGGGCGGGGGCGCACAAAGGAGGAATATGAATCTAGGAGAGCGGAAAAGGTTTTTGGGGGGGAGTGTGTGTGTGTGTGTGGGGGGGGGGGGGGCATCGGTATACTCTTCTTGATAGGGCGGATTTACTGAGGAAACGGGTGTCATGGGGTTCATGGGCGATGATGGGCCGCCGGTGTGAGGACCAGCATGGCGACGGCCGGTGTGGCACCGTCTGCAAATGTTTGATGGCAGCGGTGCAACGACAGATTCAACCAAATGAGCCACGAGCCCCCCCCCCCCCCCCCCCCGCCCACAGGCGAGTCATAAATAAGGCCCGTCTAAGTGGGACAAGGGTGTAGCTCAGCTTTCGCTTTGTTGGTGCGTCAGAAGGGGAAGGGAAAAAAAAAACTAAAAAAGAAGGCTACACTTGATAAAAGCATTAAATGCGGGGACTTAAAGGTCCTCTGTCAGAATAAACTAAATGCTGATGATGAGCTGTGAGGGTCAGCGAGGCCTTCAGACTCATTCGTGCTGGCCGGTGTAACTTTGAATGCGACTTGAACCAATCGCATTTCAAATTCGTCTTCACAGCCTTGATGATGTCAGCATGTTGCCATCGTCTGATTGGTTGGTCAGGACTAAACTCGTTACATTGTCGCAATGGAACTGGGGTGTGTAAACTTTTTTTTTCTTCTATCAACTGTATGTGAATCGAAAGATAAATCGATACCTCAATCTTTTTACAATAAAAAAAAAAATTATTGTAAAAAAAATAATATATATGATGATAGGAATCCAAATTATTCAATTAAACTGTATTGATAGAACACTTAAGGTAAACACAGCCGCATACAAAGTGTTGTCCATAAAGTAAAACTCTAACAAATAAAAAACAAAGACAGTTAAAAAAAAAAATACCGTAATAAAACAGTAAAAAAAAAAAACAACAGCATAAAAACACTAAAACAATGCAGAGTTGAAAGCTTTTTAGATGGACAAAAAGTGGGTTTGCCTTGCTAACCAAGCAAGAATTAGCTAACCAAATAAGGTAATTGATTACTAATACTAATCAGCTAGTAATATATACAAAAAAAAGTGTTCAAAATATGAAGTACGCTGGACACTCACATATAATTTGGTGTGGTATATTTTTGTGTGAAGCACACACACACACACACACACACACACACACACACACACACACACAAAGTTTATATATGTACAAGTTGAAATGACATTTGAAATGGAGCGAGAGAAAGAAAGAAAAAAAAATCCCAGCCCGTTTGTTTATTCCTCAATGTCTCCCATCGCCAAACGATTTTGAGAGCCTGTCGATAAATTGCCGCATTTTCTTCAGCGTTGTCAAGCGTTGCTTTACGGCCCCCTTCGCCGCGGCCAATGTAAATGGAGCCGCGTCCCATCGGCCGCCTTGTGTCCCCTCTTTTCCCTCCTCGCTCGCGTGATTTATTTGCCTCAGTTCCAATATTTGTCGGCACTGTGTTTTCCTCCCCTTGTCTAAATGTCACCCCTTCTCCCAAGACAATATAGGGGAGCGGGAGAGAGAGAGAGGGACAGAGGGCAAGTGTGGGGTGGCGGGCAGGGCGGGGGGGGGGGGGGGCGAGGGGGGTGGGGGGCACAGCGAGGTGGGGAAGATGTAGGGAAACTCGTAAAAAGAGTAACAAAGTTTGGGAAAATTAAACATTCGGGAAGCCGCGCTCTCACATGCGACTACTGTACCGTACACAAGTGCTGTGTCATGTGTTAAGAAATACGGAGCTCACGCCAACAAGTCAGAAAAAGTTATTGATAGATAGATAGATAGATAGATAGATAGATAGATAGATAGATAGATAGATAGACAGACATACAGACAGACAGACAGATAGATCCATATTCTAATCTGCTTATCCTCACAAGGGTCGTTCGCGTGCTGGAGCCTATCCCAGGCATCTTCGGGCAGTATGCGGGGGACACCCTGAACTGGTCGCCAGCCGATCACGGGGCACAACACAGACGAATAACCATCCGCGTTCACACTCACACCTTGGGACAATTTCGAAAGTTCCATTAACCTGCCATGCATGTTTTTGGAATGTGGGAGGAAAGTGGAGCACCCGGAGAAAACCCACACAGGCACGGAGAGAACATGCAAACTCCACACAGGTGCATCCACAATTTTCTTCAGCTCGCTAGACTATATTAGAGTAACTTTTAGTTTTATTTTGTTCTTTCAACCCAAGAGCCCTTTTCTTCTTTGGAAAATGATGAATTATATATTAAATGACTGCTATATGTTCACTGAACACCCAAATATGTGTTTTCAAAAAGTCAATGCTTTATTCCTAATTTAGCATTAGGGCCAAATTTGACCCTTTGGGATTTAAGAGTAGCATTTGAGTAGCAGAATTTATAGGGGCCAAATTTGACCCCGTGGGTTCTCCAGGGTTTGAGTAAAAGGCTGTTCAAGTAATACCGGTATGTAATTTAATAAAACACTGAATATATTTCAAATGAAAAGTAGTTTGAAAACTGTCAAATAAAACAGCAGTACTGACTGATAAGTTGAAATATAATTCAAATAAATCCTAAAGTAGAAAAACAACTCGGACTTGCAGATGCAATTTTCACCGACACATTTATTACACTAGTCAAAAAAAATTTTTTTGAATGGTCATAGCTATATATTACAACGTAGGGTAAAATTGCACAAGCTGTTCTAGGACATACTTCAAAACAAAATGAGAAATATCAAAAATGTCGTTTGTTTTCAGCCCATCCCCTTCATTTCGTGCCACGACAGCACCCGCAAAGAGCTTTTATACACTGCCGTCATCTGCGTCGTAGTGTACGTGACCAATCCCCACTTCCATCCATCCTTTCCACAGCCTGGATCACGTCCGTCCATCCTCTCTCCCACCCTCACTCGGGCCGCCTCTTTATAACCCAACAGTGCCACTTCCAACCTGGAACTTGTTACGCACGCACGATGGAACCTGCTCATGACGCAGTGCTCCAAACGGATACTTGATAGATGCTTCCGGAAGTGGTTCAGATCATTTTGTTCCGGTAAAGTCAACACGTGGACTTGTGTTTTTTGGGGTGTCTTTTTGGAGGGTGGGGGGTGGAGGTCTGAAGAACATGCATGCAGTTTGTGGGAAAGGTCCACACGAGTATGCTGAGTGGAAAGTAACGGAAGAAATCATCGTTTCCAACAACTTGGATTAAATTTGATCTGCAAAAATTAAACTGGAGACCACAGCACTGCAGACTGGTAAGATGTCATATTACTTTGGTTCGTTTTTAACATTTACACCCAAAAAAAAAAAAAAATCAGAAAAAGATCAAGGAGTCATTTTATTAGAAAATGTCTTTGTTGTTTTTTTTTTAAAAAGGAAAAACAGCAGGAAGGAATTCTAAGATCAAATTGTTCCCGTGTCTTTTGACAACATATGCTACTTTCACGTTTAAGTACAGTATATAATATATAAAATATTTTTTAAGTGTTTCAGTGTAAGATTATTGACAAACTTTAAAATGTAGGGGTTTTTTTTTACAGTTAAAAATGTTTTTTTTTAAACTATCGAGAAGCAGTAGTATGAATTATTAAGACATTGAAAAAAAAGTCTCCAATAATTGATGACAATTTGGTAAATTATTTTCTCCCCACGCAAATATTGGGATATAATTATTAAAAAATAAGAAATAAAATACATTATTTTTCTTTTTTCCCCCCACAAAAACACCAAAAATTTGCAGTACAGATTGTAAAGTTAAAACATTCAAATATTAAAATTTTTCCCGAATTTTCGTATTTTTCATTAAAGAAAAAAGATATTAAGATAACAATACTGCGCTCAAGGAGCATATTACGTGCATGATACTACATGTGTTTGATCTTTATATTTGCATCGATTCGCAGCAACTCCACTAAAATCACTGCCTGTAAAATCAAAATAGAGCAACTTTTCTTGCAATTTTTTTTTTTTTCAGAAACAAATGTCAACATAACCTCGCTATAGTTAAGGTCCGACACACGACTGTCCAAACTTATTTTACATATTTCACATTGACGTTGGGGCCTTTTGGGGATGACGTGCAGTTTCCTAACGCGCGAGGCCAGTCGCAAAGTTGATCTTGGGGAAAAATCTCCCGCACGCCACCAAACAAAGGTCACAAAAAGTGCTCACGCAGGTCAATTTCCACAGGTACTGTTTGTCATCTAAAGGAATCTTCGGTTCATTGGCAACAGCTATGAGGGGCTCAAACCTGGGTTCAGGAGCAGGAACATAAGAGCAGACGCACGGACGCGCTGTTTCCAAAGACCCCGCCTGACCTGACGCACGCCGACGGGACGACGGCCGGACGGTCTGATGCCAAGCGTCTTCACTGTCAATCTCACGGCACCACTCCTCCTTCTGTTGCTATGGGCGACGCAGCCCGCCATGGCAACCAACTGGCTGTAAGTCGACCGCGCGCGGGAGGGAGGTGAAAGAAGAGCGTTTGTTTGTCATGCTGTAACGTTTCAAAGATAGTGACATGTCTCCCCAAACCCTTTTCAGCGGCTCACCATTTTTTTTTTCTTTGTCTCCCCCGTCGGTGACCTTTCCCTTTTCTTTCTCTTTGCCGTCACTGAGGCTTCTTCGTCTTCTTTGGATCACTTGCCCCCTCGTTTTCATCCCACCCCCACCCCAAAACTCCGGCGACTAGTTACCCCGTCGATCTTTCGCCACCATCCATGAGTTCTTTGCTGCTTGCTCCTGAATTATGACCCCCTTTGGACTCCCTGTGCGTCACTAAACGACAAAGGTGGCCAAAATACTTTAGAAGTACAGAAAGATTGGGAAAAAGTACAAGAAGTGGATTAAGAGATTTGTTAGAGGTAATAAATGTTTGAAAATAACTACTGTAGCGAGTTGTTTTTAGGGCATGGCTAAAATGGCAGCCAGTGATGCCATCGGGTGGCCTAAGCTTGGCCTTTCGGTCCGCTCGAGCCGTGTAGTCATGGAACAAATACAACCATATCTCAAGACACATTTACTTGGGTCAGTGTTTATCAAGGGGAATTGCAAGTTACTTCTATTAGGCCCATTTATACCACTACAGCATGCAGTTAGCTCGCTAGCGAGCTATATGTCCGTACCCCGACAATGAGATCTGGCTGCCACAGTTTGCAGAACCGCTTGGTGTCATTTTTTATACTTCCAAGTGAGGCGGTGACCCCATGGATGAGCCTGCTGCCCATCCGCTAGTCGAGAGACTTCTCAAACGGCCGTTAGCTACAAAGCTAGCTGGTGGCTAGCCCCATTACAAGCCTGTGGGATTATTCCAGATAAGAGTAGAGACTCAGATGTACCAAAGTAAAAATTTATGTCAATTATTTACAATACCTATTTTGTTATCTTGGCACAGTGGGGGGGGGGGGGCATTCTTAAACAAAGAGCTAGTTATCATCAGGATTTTATTGTAGAAAATGTATATTTTTTTACCATAACTATATGTGTGTATTTTTGTTTATTTATTTATTTATTTGGGGGGGGGGGGGGTACTTGGTTACTTCCCACCGCTGCTGAACTGTGTGAACCACCCTCCGCCCTGTGTCCTCAGCTCCCTGGCGAGGCTGCCTCGGTCCAGGCCCGTGTCCGGTGCTGCCCCATGTGCACGGCTGAGGGGGCTGACCCCGGGGCAGGTGGGGGTGTGCAGGGCACGGGGGGAGGTCATGGAGTCGGTACGCAAGGCTGCCGAGATGGTCATAGAGGAGGTAGGATGCCATTTTACAAATAAAATCCATTCATTTTCGAAAGAGCTTGTCCTCACTGTAGAGATGACTTTGGGCGGGAATTGGGCTAGACCCTGAACTGGTCGCCAGACAATAGCTGGGCTCATAACTTCAAACGAGCAATGACACTCAGTTACACCTATATCCAATTTTGAGTTTTCAATGAACCTAAGCAACAAGAGGAGCTCAGTGCGACATGCTAACGATTCATCCGCTGTGCTGCACTTTACTACAGCAGCTCTGCACTAAATGTTCCCCTTTTTGTTTTTATGGAAGTCATTGTAAAAGCACAGAATTAGTTTTATTTGACATTCGGAACTCTGTGATTTGTGGATTGAATCGAGTTCGGGCAACAGTGAAAAGCGTTGCTCATATTTTAAGTCTATAAAACATGAAGGACACTTGTCACCGTCATAAACTGGGAGCAACTTCAATAGTTGAACCGTCGCCATGAGAAGAGCTGAATTTTACTAGAGTGCCCTTAGAAAGATAATTAGGACAGTTTTGATTTATACAGTTTGAGATCACGTCACCTCATGGTGTAGTGGGAACCAGATAATGTCTGGACTCTTTGCCAAACATTCACAGGGAACATACAGACCCAACTACTCACGACTATGGACAATGTAGAGCTTTTGATGGAGCTAACAGAGGTTTCTGCGATTTGGGAGGAAGCTGCAGTATCTGAGATGGGAGTCGGGGGGGACTAGATTAGAAGCTAGAATCTCTGCCCATGAGTTAGGCACGCTAACCACAGACACTATCATGCAAACTCCCACAGCAGATAGCAACAAAAGTGAGTACACACCAGGTGAAAGTCCAAAGGGTGCGCGTAGTCCACACGGTATTCAAATTAATTTAAATGCACCTGTCTTGCAAAATTGTGTTCAGCTCTTCTGTTTTCAGTAGCGTCCGTCAAAATGATCCCCTTCGCAAAGGCAGATTCTTTTATTCCTCTTGGATCTCAGCCGTGTGGCGAATCAAGTGAATTGTAATCACGTTTACACTTCCAATTCAGTGTCAGCACCAATTCCGGAACCGCCGCTGGAACTGTTCCACCACCCCCAGAGGGATCAATGTTTTCGGCAGAGTCATGAACCAAGGTGCGCCCCGGGATAAGCACCTCCATTTTGCCCTTGTAAAATCACAAATTTCCTGCATGGGTTTTTACTTGCTGTTTTATTGGTGGGGGGGGGTGGGGGGGATTGTTCTTAAACAGGCACTCGCGAGGCAGCCTTTGTGCACGCTCTGTCCTCGGCGGCCGTGGCAGTGGCCGTGACCCGGGCGTGCACGCGTGGGGAGCTGGAGAGGTGTGGCTGTGACAGGAAGGTCAGAGGGGTGAGCCCCGAGGGTGAGCATGGATTCTGTTACGTGGGAAAATTTCCGCAAAGAGGGGCGGGGGTGGGGGGTAATACAGTGACTCATTTCTCAAGGACGTGTAAGCACAGTACTGTCACTCAAAAAGTGTCATGGTCCAGTAAGAATGTTGTTGGTTTGAGATGGAAAATTGATAAAAACCAGTCAGAGACCACTTTTGAAATTCAAGGCTCTGTTGATGACTCGAGCGTTTTGAAGTCCATCCAAGCAAGACTCTCCAACACTTGTGGATTGATCCCTGGTCAGCCTGCGACCTTCCGGCTTTGTTGTTCTACTGGGACGCCCCCCCGTCAGGCTTCTGCCGCCAATCACGAGTTCTGCCTTAGCACGTTCTGCCTGTCCCCGTGGCTCTTTGTGGTTCTGCTACCACAACAGCAGAAGCGTAACATTTCCTGTGCCGCTTCCTGTGGATTACGTATGTTTTTCACAACTTGGTCCAAACAGGTCTCTCGGAATGGATTGTCAAGTGAACGACTCTGTACTCTGTACTGGAATTCGACATGATTTAAGACTTTGAAGTTGATATTCAGAGTCTTTTCCCGCCAATTCAGTGGTTCTGTGGACATATTTACACTTACGGACAAGGGATGCCCAAGTCCGGTCCTCGAGAGCCCCGATCCAGCCTGTTTTAGATGTCGCCCTCATCCAACACCCAATTTCAAAGTCAGCTCATCAGCAAGGTTTGCGGAAGCCTGGAAACGATCCTGAGCAGTTCAATCAGGAAAACTGACTGGATCGGGGCTCTTGGCGACTGGACTTGGACACCCTTGATTTAGGGTCCTCAAAAAACCTAACATGCATTTTTGGGAGTACGAAGAGAAAGCCCACGCAAGCATGGAGTACAGAAAACTCCACACCGAAAGGGTAAAGCAGATTCGAGCCCCAAACCGAAGAACCCTAAGGCACTTTAAGCTTACCGCTGTAGAACCATGTTGCAGACCTGGAAAATATTTGGGGAAAATGCTATCATTAATAGGAATAGTAATAGGAAACTTTGTGGATCAGGACAGAAGTAAGTTTCATTTGTCTTTTGTCCACCACAGGTTTCCAGTGGTCGGGCTGCAGTGACAACCTGTCCTACGGTGTCGCCTTCTCCCAAACGTTTGTAGATGAACCGGAACGAGCCCGAGGGCTGTCTGCCGGCCGACCGCTAATGAACCTTCACAACAACGAGGCCGGTCGAAAGGTGGCTCCTCACATCTTCCGTTTGATTCACGCTCCCAAACTTTGGGGGATTTGGTGTTCATTGTCATCGTCGTCCATCCTCAGGCCATCCTTCACAACATGCAGGTGGAGTGCAAGTGTCATGGCGTGTCTGGCTCCTGCGAGCTGAGGACCTGCTGGAAAGTCATGCCGCCATTCCGGCGCGTCGGCATTGTGCTCAAGGAGCGCTTCGACGGAGCCACGGAGGTACCGCGCCGGCACGCCTCGGTAACTCAAATTCACATGACCGAGCCATTCCTCCGGTAGGTCCGTCTGACTCGCATCGGATCCAGGACTGCTCTGCTCCCTCGGGACCCCCAGGTGAAACCCCCCGCTGCCAGAGACCTGGTGTACCTCGCACCGTCCCCAGACTTCTGTCAGCTGGACCCTGACAACGGCATTCCCGGAACCGCGGGCAGAAGATGCAATGGTGATCCCCCCGCCCCTGTCAACCAAATCCAGATTTTCCTCAACCAAAATCTAACTTCTGGCTCCTTTTTGTCCATTGCCCTTCCCTCCGCGCCCCATTAGGAACCTCGCGGTTAGCACCGGACGGCTGCGAGCTGGTGTGCTGCGGACCGGGCTACAGGGCGGGCCGGGCCGAGGTAGTGCAGCGGTGCTCCTGCAAGTTCTCCTGGTGCTGCTCGGTCCGCTGCCAGCAGTGCAAGAACACCGTCACCGTTCACACCTGCAGAGTTTGAAGTCACTACAGTCCCAAATCCGAGTGTCCTCCCGATTAAAATAAACCTAACACCTTAGAAGAGAGATCCTCAAACAAACACCTGACAGACACTCCTGACCCACGGGACAAGGATAGGACTATTTTACCACCGATGACACGTTTATCTAACTCTTAATCATCTTACGACAACGAAGCAGTGAGGCCGTTCTGAATTCTAGCGTACAAGTTGACCCATAAGCCTAACGAAAGCCCAAACGGGGTTCCATTCGTACCTCTTTGCATGTTTCATAACTCTTGAAACCGACAAGCGGCAGGCACAAGACGTGCATGCGGCACACTAGCACGCTCATCGCAATCACCCTGAAAAGTGGTTTGAGCATCGAGTCTTCCATATCCTGGGACATTTCTTCAGGTCCATGGACTAGTTTGCTCACTTGTAAGAAGACCGCAGTGCACTAGTCAAAGCATCTCTTGCGAGTGACGCTTTTTCCATTGACTTTTGGTATGCAATTAACCCCGTGACTACACACTAGTAGCCTCCTGGGCCATTCTAGTGTCAGTTTTCCTGCTAGTATGTCGACACAACATAGAGTTGTCCATGTACTAGGACGCTCCTTGTCCCCACTAGCTGGATAAATCATTGTTGGGTTTTTTTCACTCGTATGCCAAAGTTGTCCTACTACAGAGGACAATGAGCGTTTTAAAACCTGAACCTTAAAATCGATATCACGGATATAGAGTAACTGCTGAAACTACTAAAACAGCTTGGGGGCGCTAGTAGAATGATCCCCCTCCTACCCCACACTACTTTGTTTACATTTTTGCACACTAGTAGGACAAATTAGTCAACAACTTGTGGACAAATTAGTCGGTCAACAACTTGTAACTAGTGAGGCAAATCTTGTGAGCTAGTTGACAACTGCATGCTGCTCGTACGACTCGTGGCAGCATGAAATGCTACTAGCTAACATCGAGCGTTTCCCGAGTGGTACTAGTAGCGCGACGATGTCAACTATTGCAGTTTTGCCTCACTCGTAAGTCGTTCTCCTACTAGTGTGTTGCTCTACTAGGATGTGGAATCAATGCTCCGTTTTCCCAAAGTCACCCGAACTCCTCAGTTGACCCTTTCGACTGAACTGACAACGCTCTCACAGCTGACTCTAAGCGCCAGGAACGGAAAGGTTACGGCACAGATTTTGCGCCCAAGCTGCGTTCACCTCCTTTCAGTTTATTTATTGTGCACCGCAGCCGCTGCTGCGCTTCAGCCTCCAGCAGAAAATAACTTCTACTGACAACCGTGTCCGTCTTTGTGTTTTGCTGCCTCGCCACCGGTCAAACTTTGTACGGGCACTCGCCGTGCTCTTAGCTTTGCTCGTGTCGTCTAATAAAGTGTCGTAGTTTTGTCCCCGCGACGCTGTGAAGTGCTTCTTTTGTCTGGTCGTCTTTGAAGACGCACGCAAAGAATTTTCAAACCAATTGCATGCGAGTGCTCCTTTGTGGAGACAATGTTGAAGTAACCAAGTCAAAAAAGAAAGGTGTCATTTCAACCATTTTATTACAAATATTACGCGATTACAAACTCCCACCAATTTACTACCAAAGGTTAACATCTTAATCGTTCAAGATGAAGATCGATGCAAAATATTACAGCTGAATTTTTGTCGTTTTGCATTAACAATCACCCTGTTTGTAGTCTAGTGATGTCACACACACAAAATAAAACCTCAAGTTTCAAGAGGGGGGGGGGGGGGGGGGGGGGGAAGAAAATTGACTGCTAAGAAGGTCCCAAAATAAAGTCACATAAAATCAATGCAATATACACAAAGAAAGAAGAAAAGATAAATTCTTTAAAGTCACCTGCAAAAGGAGAGAGAAAAAAAAATGCAAAAATGGCCTCCCTGCTCATCACCAAGTGTTTGGAAGGAAGTTTAGCGCTTTCAGAGAGCACTGCATTTGTTTGGAGTGTACGCAATCTCATGTGCTTCCATCATTCAAATCAATCAGGAAAGATATGATAGTACCACTGTTGCCTCTTTACATGATAGCCAAAGTTGACTAAAAAACAAAAAGTAAATGTGTTTTTTTTTTTTTTTAATTGTTTTGCTCCATCAAACTGGGGGGGAAAAGCCCCAGCAGGCCACTCAAAAGTCACAAGCAAACGATATGGTCCTAAAAATCAGTTTCAAGGGAGGTGGAGGGTTCCTGCCCCTTTTGTGGAGAACACTACTCTCATGAAAAGCTTTCAGCCACGAGAAGACGGCTGCTACTACCCGCGTTGACTCTACTGCACACTGACCTTTCACTCCCTTTGTTTCTTTCAACTCTTTTATTTTTTTGAAGGCACTCATCACAATCCCATTTTTAATTCGCTTTGTACCTTCCCCCCCTTTGTCTCTATTGGCCACTGAACTCACTGCCATTTGGATTTCGCCCAAACCACCACCCTCCCCAACTCCCCCCAAATATGTTTTCTTATATACCGTTTGGTCTTTTGACTGCTGCTGGCCTATAGCAGGACGCACCTCCTCTTGGTTTTGGTCTCGGGGGGCTCCAAGGCAGCCAGGATGGCCTCGTCGAACACATTCTTGAGGCCTCGCTGGTCGACAAAACAAAAGCATACGGAGGTGTCAAAGTCTGAATGCAATTTTTTTCAGGGGTGGACCAATAAAAGAAGGGGGGGAAAAAATGCTCTATGCAATAACAGGTTCGATGGGGCCCCCAACATGGCAATTTGATGAATATTAAATTTCCAAATTTCGTTGTAAGCTTATACAATGACAATAAAGGCAATTCTGATTACGTTTGTGGAATATGAATTGGAGGGGGGGCGGGGGGCATTTTGCCACTTGCAGTCGACTGAAAATTACATGAGAGTTGCTCAAGGCTCAAGTAGCGACCACTCATGGCTCGGCTTGCCAATGTCACATGACCCCCCCCCAAATAAATAAAATAAAACAGCTGTGGCCTTCTTATCTGGTTCTTTTTTGTTTTCTTTGCAAATGTTTTTGGCCACCAGTGATGTTAAAGATGCAAAGCAAAATGATAGCCAAAGAATAGGAAACAATACGTGTTGAGAATTCTGAACGATGGGCAATACAGCAAATCAAATATCACTGACACAATTTAATTTTGCCAAGGGGAAGATAACCGGAAAACAGGGGCGGGGGGGGGGGCCCTTGATTTACGACGGTTCTCGTGTTATGATGAGCCAGCAAATGTGGTCAACTTGGCACCGGAATGCGCCCTCAGTTCCTGCCATACTAACTGCATTTCATGCAACTGCTTCTTCATGGCCCAGGAATGTTTTTCATACATTTAGATACAGTAATTATAACTTGACTATTACAGTCACGACTTCCGTGCAAATTCTGGTCACATCGTCTCCATGGCAACACAACCCCGTCATAAAGAGAGGACGCCGCGTACGCTTCTTACACACGGCCTGAACCTCCTAGCCCAACAGTACCCGATAAACCCGACTTGAGACAGTATCGCTATGCGAACATCTTCCACTCCTTTCAAAGGTTTCGGAGACGCACCGTGTTTTTGCGACCCGTCTTTTTGTTGTCTTAGCTGCTTTCGGTGTGAGGAAGTGGCGCGCCATACCTGTGTGAGAGCAGAGCACTCGACGTATTTGACGGCCCGCAGTTCCCGGCCCAGCTTCTCGGCACTCTCGGGGTACAGGGGGCGCTGTTTGTTCTTGGCCAGCTTCTCAATGGTGTTGCTGTCCTCCCGCAGGTCCACTTGAGTGCCCACCAGCAGGAAAGGCGTGCGTGGGCAGTGGTGGGAAATCTCAGGAACCCACTGAAGAGGATTTGGGGGGGGGGGGAATTTGATGCTCAGCATTTTTTTTTTGTGCAAAGGATCTACTTGTCTGTAGTGACAAATATCCACGACATCAAAGCTATTGTTGTGGTGTTTTTAAGATAAGATAATAAGATGCGATAACCTTTATTTGTCCCACACTGGGGAAATTTGCAGTCTACAGCAGCAAAATTGGGTTTTTACAGCTTTGCAAATCAATGTTCATTTTCTTGGGCTCTGATTTGGTGCGGATTCAGATTTTTGTTGAAAGCTCAATGGGGGCCCCCCCCATGCGCTCTACATCTAGGCGATGAGTTGTCTAATCTCCACGGTCTCGGGTTTGGTAAAATAACCCCACCCCCGCAAAAAAAAAAAAAAAGAATGTTTTTTTTCTAGACTGGCCCGAGAGAAAAGGAAGAAAAATAACAAGGACACTGATACACGAAGTTATGGTCACAAATGAAAACGCACGATCAACCGAATCATCAACAACCGAGGGAACGCTAGATATTTTCTCGCATTGTATTTCCCAAATTTCTACAATACATCCTTATTTATAATGTGTTAACAAACTGTTCAAAAGTGTGTTTCATAAGCGGCAATGTGTTTTAAAAGTATATGAGGGTTGCGAGGAAAGTTGAAGCCGAATACGGGCCAAACCAACCTTCTCCTTGACATTTTCAAATGACGACGGGGAGACGACAGAGAAGCACACAAGGAACACATCTGTCTGCGGGTAGCTGAGAGGACGCAGCCTGTCGTAGTCCTCCTGACCTGAGCACACGGGAAAAAAACAATGCTGTTTGTCATGCGGTCGGAGAGAGCCACCAGCAAATTTCCATTCCAGTGGAAATTCCTTACCTGCAGTGTCGAAAAGGCCTAGTGTGTAAGGCTCGCCCCCGATCATCACCGTCACTGCATAGTTGTCAAAAACCTTATTTAAAAAAAAAAAAAAAGACTGATTGTTCATTTCCCCTCCCAACAAATCGAGCAGAAAATGTGATTTCCTTGACGAGATAATCTGACCGTAGGCACATATTCTGAGGGGAACTTGTTGGTCGTGTAGGAGATGAGTAAGCAGGTCTTTCCAACTGCACCATCCCCAACAACTACACATTTTATAGTCTGCATCTGTTGAGGCAAACACAAAAGAAATAAGAAACATCAAAGTGCAGACGGGGGTTCCCAATGCGAATTTTTCTCACCACTTGATCAGTGTGGCACAACGTTAACAAATGTCTATTTGACACGATCCCACAGATATCATCTCTGTGGGGTCATGCCATTTTATCAAATTCACGTGAGGTTATTTATTTATTTTTGTTAATTCAGCAACCAGAATCGCAAACACTTCAACCAGAAACTAACAGGGTTTAAGTCTTTTGGGGCAAGGGGGTGCACAACAACGAGACAATAAAACCATTGTGGAGTGTTCTCAGCGCTTTGGCCGTAACATTCGTGGAAGGAGAAAAATCTGCGCTTGATGGTTGCGCCTTCTCGGCAGCCAGCATTGCGTGTACCAGCACTGATTTTGATGCGGGGGAGTGTCGGCGCTATTTGACTGTCGCCGCTGGGGGGGCGCTGATGTTTTTTGCGCCTTTTATGCGCAGCATTTTTCAGAGCCCCGTTTTGTTCGGTGGAGATGTCGGCGCTGTTGGACAGTCTGCGTTGGTGCGGCGGGCCCGGGGTAGTAGCTTGAAGATAAGGAGAGAGGAACTGTGTATTTGGAACTGAGATTCGGCGCTTGGAATAGAAGCGGATCTCGATGGGCCAGGAGAATTGAACTAACGGGACGCGATAGCTGCTCGTTTACTTTCAGAATTAGCTTGTAGCAGACGTGTGTGCCGTCAAGCGTGCTGCGATCATGACGTCTCTGAAAGCGCTTTAAAAAAAAAAAAAGGTTTTTACATCTTGAGCTGTTGTGAACGCGCTAAAGAGATTGAGATGTTTTGTAAAGATTCTTTACACTTTCAAATGAAAACTAGTATATCGGTGTACTAAAATGAGGGCAAAACAGGAAGGAAGAAGATTGAGTAAGAGTTGCTGTCCTTATTGCATGTTGCTTGCGGTCCATAAACAAGAATGTTAAGATGTAATATCACAAACGCTGTACTTGCCTCAACATCATGTTACAAAGTTTTAGAATTTGCATCACACCAAGAGCCGTTTGCAATGGGGGGTGAACAATTCACCAAATTCAAACCGACAATGCGATGGAGGAGAGTGCAATTTTCCAATCGCAAAGACTGCAAATTTAGGGTGGGGGGGGGAGTGCTACATTTCAGTTGGTAGGCTTTCATGTTTATAAGTTGTAAGTCATTGTAAACACTTCAAAGATTTCTAATACAAATCAAAGTATTAAGCAAATCAAGAACTCAATATAGTAAATAAATAAAATGCCTTATTTAGATTTATTCATGTTTCATTTGCGTTTATTTTAGCATAAGTCTATCCTATCAAATTTGACATTATTTATCATACTACAGATTCATTTATTCCTGTTTGTTAACATGAGAACAGGAACTGGAAATAATGTATCCAATATAAAGTGGCAATGGCAACTTTGCGCAGGGGGGGTGGGGGGTCGTTATTGGATTATTTTTCACAATCATTCAGCCGTTTTTGCAAAACATGAAACTGGGCAACTATACATCACAGTTAAGAAACATGAAATGAATGTTCAACTCGTCATTACCCGTTTAATGGGCCAACTATTCATTCGCAGTATTATCTCAAGTTTAAGTCACCTTCTAATCGCTGGTGAACTTCATATTTTAGAAGGCTTTTTTTTTCTGCCTTAAGAGGATTGGCTCGGAATTGAGTGAGGCTCGTCGTGCCGGACTTGTTAATACACGTTCAAGCCCAAAAAAAAAAAAAAAGACGAACGTGGATCACTTCCGCACACAGGCCATTTGACATTGTCCCACAAAGAGCAACGCAATAATCGTCCCAAGATATAAATTCCGAAATTATATCACGAAAGCCATCTTATATAAACAGCCGACGTTTCTAAGGGCGGTGGGGGTGTGAATAAAAGGGCACAAAGACTCGGGCGACAATACAAAAGACACAAATATAAAGTCACCTTTGTCGTATCAAATGGTCTCCACACACTAATTAAGAAGGATAAACGTTCGTTGAGATGTCAAATGTGCCAAATGTGACAAGTGCATAAAGCAAATCGATGCTAGCCCCAGCATTTTTACGCACACGCACGGCTCGGTGGCAACGACACGGCTGGCAGTCGAATTTACTCACTTTTTACTCGATGTGAGCCGCGAATGCTCCAAATGTTTTCGTGCGCGTGTCCACTTGTGGAAAAAGCACAAATGTTGCCGTTCAAAGCGGTTTTTATAACTCTACTCGCCGTTTTTTTCCTTCCGACAGGTTAGGCGTTGGTTACATCCGGGTTTGAGGGTCGAAAGACTTTTTGCGCAGGCGCACGAGGGACGTGCTGCAATCGCGTCCGTAGATGAAACAGCGCCACGCAGAGGAAGTGGTCACACGACAGACTATGAAAAATAAAATAGTCCCTCTGGCAAACATGAAGCTAATTGTCGTTTTATTTGAGAATTGGGATTTTGTATTACCAGTTTTGTGGTGTCAACGGTTTGACATTAACATATTACCTGTTAAAATAGTCTGTACATAAACGCAGAGCGTAGTGTTTTTCTTTCATACTTTTGTTTTGATAAATCCTTATCCGGAAGTATCGATGGTCGACACAAGCGCCGGGTAAACTAATTTGCCTTCTCTTTGTCAAAATCTGACTTCCGTTTCTCATGTTTTGTTCGGGCTTCTGGATTCTGCCATCCCGGCTTTACAGCGAATTAGTTTTCCGCTTTGCTTCATCTGAAGTATTTCGGACAACAGAGTTGGCCCCCTGTTGATGTGGGAGGTGGGGCCGGAGTGCATCGTGTTGTCGTTCGTGGAAAACAAGGTCTATTTACCTCGCTAGCTAGCTACCTAGCTGGCTAACAGCAGCCAGCTGAATTGCATCACCAGCCGTCGAGCATGTTTCGATTCCTGAATGACGTCGACGACGACCCGTACATGCTGTGAGTCAACGCACCCAAATTACAGCTTCAATTGCATTTCGAGCTTCGTTTTGGAGCACATCGCGCGGGTCTCACGGTTTGCTCGGAGGCAGGTTACTCGTTCCCTGGCCTGGTGTTGCACCAGACCTGTCTAACTACGAGCCCGGCGACATCACTTCTCAGTCGGGATGTCTTGCAATTGCATGGATATTGAGATACTAAAGCGTGTTGCAAGTATCTCTCAAGTAACGTGAGTGATTGATGGTGATGCAATCGCTTTGATTCGCCAGTGTGTTTCTGCATGACGGCGTACGTCATGCTTATTAAATAGAAATCCGGACAAGCAACGTGAGACGTAAGTGCAGAAGAAAATGCGACAAGTGATGATAGAAGTGGCAGATCCACCCCATAAACGGAGTTATTATTTAGATTTAAGTACAATTAACGTCTGGTTGAATGCTCGGACGTGCATATCAAATGCAAGCGCCATAATTTGGTGTCAATTTGTTCATTATCCAGGTGGATGGATAGATACCTATCCCATCCTGAGGGTCAATAAATGGTCAGAGTTTATTTGGGTTTGGTCTTTATTTGCACGAGCTACACTATTAAACCATAATCTTCTGCAGCCAGCAATTGTCGATTAATCCACGAATCGGATAAAGAAAAAAACCCGGCACCATTTCCATTTCTTTACTCAGAAAACAAACATTTCAAATTGACACGAATTCATTATGATTCCGTTGCTGGTTTGGTCCCTGTCAGAAATCGGCAAAAATGTACTGTTGAGAATCTGAAAGCAATTTGAAATCTTAAATTGATAAAGGTATCCAAATGATTCAAATAGTTAATTTGATAATGACTTGGTTGTCGACTCATCGTTGAACCTCTCATCTTTTGGAAATTAGTTGGTGTCATCATAACAAAAGCGTCCAAATGAAAGACATTTTATTAACTCGAGCCTCCCAAATGAGATGTTTGGAAATTAGACTCTAGAAAAAGTGGCTCAACCCAGCGCATGCCACGTAAAACCGATTACTGCGGTTCATCCAAAAGTCACCCCTGTTGTGTATTTAAAAGTCATTGGTGCTTTCCACATGCAAAACGAAACTTTGATTCCCGTTTGCCATCCACCAGCGCATGCTGACATTCCGTCGCGAAAGCGTCACTTCTGTGTCGCGATTCACCCAATCGCACGATGAAAAAAAAAAAAAAAAAAGAAAGGTTAGTGACCCTTCCGCGTTGCCGCTTTTGCCTCGCAGGGATCCTTTCGCCGCTCACAGGCAGCAGATGAGGAGCATGTTCGGACCGTTCAGCATGGACCCTTTTGCACTCGCGCCACAGATTCAAGCGCCTCGTGCACCACGGCGACAGGTAATGGAACCAAAATATCCGGTCTACATTTTTATTTGACGTTTTCCCCACTTAGATTTGCTCTGCACCATTTTCCAGGCCGGTGCCTTGACCCCGTTTGGCATGATGGGAATGGTGAGTGTCCCCCCAGTGTCTTGGTCCATCACCATTCAACCCTTGAGGTGACTTTCACATGTTCCCGGTTAACATTATTCTCACCGATTGCAGGGTGGAGGGTTCATGGACATGTTTGGCATGATGGGGGAAATGATGGAAAATGTGGTGAGTTCATTGGACAACGTCTAAGAGTGAGTGAGTGAGAGATAGAGAGAGTTGAATTTTACGAAGGTGCCGGGATCGGAGAAGTCACAAGATCGCAGCATGCATCGCGTCACTCACGGCAAAACCGAGTTTGAACATAGACGAAAAACTGTAGTTCTCCAAAAGCCGAGCAGCACTCATACAAGGCCCAAAACAATCAGCGCCCTGCGGCCATCCCATCGCAGTCAAGCGGTGGGTGACGGGAGCAAAACAAAGCAGTATGGAAGGCGTTGAACGAGTTTTGGAGTTTTCATGATAGTTATCTTATATTTTGGTTTGAATGTAATTTTCTTTTGTTTGTTTTCATTCATTTTGCGTGAATTAGTTTTTGATGTGTTCGGAAATGCAAGAGTCGACATTGGGCTGCCGACAGCAAGAGGGGGAGGAGTCATGAGAGTTGAATGAATGCATTGGTGAGGCATCAAAATAGCTACGCCCAACATTCTCTTCCAGGAGAGGATTTCTGGATCGCCCAACTGTCAGACCTTCTCGTCGTCAACAGTGATCTCTTACTCTTCCATGGACGCCGGCGCTCCTACGGTGTACCAGCAAACCCATCAAACAAGACATGGCCCAGGAGGGGTGAGAACATGCGCTTTCATGCTCGCACAAGACCTCGTTGCACAACTCCCCTTAAAACAATCCCGTTCTTGGGTTCCATTCATATGGGGGGGTCAAACCTGCGTCATTGCGGGCTTAATCAGAGATAAACCACAGAGTATCGGGGGGGAAACTGTGGCAGCTTCGGCGGGCCACGTTAAATCATTCTGATAATAATGATGTGGAGAGCCCGATTTGGCCCCCCGGGCCTCGAGTTTTGCCGGTTTTCGTAAACGGCAGGCGATTGGTTGCAGATCCGGGAGACCCGTCAGTCCATGCGAGACAGCGAAAGCGGCCTGGAGCGCCTGGCCATCGGCCACCACATCGGCGAACGCGCGCACATCATGGAGCGCTCGCGGAACCGCCGCACCGGAGACCGCGAAGATCGGCAGGACTTCATCAACCTGGAGGAGAGTGAGTCGAGAATACTGTGGCACCTTGACTTCCTGCCCTCGCGCGTGAGCGAGCAGGGCTAAAATGCAACCCAAAAAAAAAAAATGTTTTTCTGGCACCTCGAACAGATTAATGGCATTTCAAGTCACTTTGATGGAGACAATTTCTTTGCTTTACAAATACATTGAGTCATTTGAACTTGTGAGTCAAGGTAGCGCCGTATTTGTGTTATTTGAGGACTAACAATACTTCGGCTGAACGAGCCGCGCCAGTGCGGTTGAACAACCGACCCTTCCTGTTTTGTCAGCCGAGGCCGACGCGTTTGACACTGAGTGGAGGACTCAGGCGGGGCGGTACGCTCCGCCCAGCGCCCGGGGTTTGGACTACGGCCGAGAGCGACGGGCGGGCGGTCAGCAGCTTGCCCTCACCGCGCCGCCCAGCTCCACGACCCCGCCGGGACATCGGCACGACTCCCCCCGACACCACCCGCCTCAGTCCCGCCCGCGTTACGACTGGTGAGAGGTACGTGCTGCATATTCTCAGGAACGACTTTCGACATGGCTTCCTCTCACGTCCGCCAAAATATGCATTTCGGGTTACCTGAAACCTCAAAATCACGGGTGAGCACATTTTTGTGCTTCCTACAAGATTGTTATAGTAAACGAAATAAAAATTTTGGCTAATAAAACAGAATAAAAATGAATATGCTTTTCAAACAAAAAAAAACACCCGGATCCACACTGGAGGTTTCTAAATTAACTGTCATTACAGCAAAAACATCCTTTGTTTTTGTCTTTGCCAGTTAACAATTATGTGAGCTTTCAGAGTTGTTTCTGTTCGTAGAGGAGGAGGAAAGTGTGAATGTGAAGTTAATAGTTTAAATGTGTCTTGCGATTGACTAGCAACAAGCGATGGACAGATGACAATACACGTTGGGTGTATTGAGACATGACACAAAGTTTGTTGACACTGTATTGATACCGTGTTGGTCACTCGATAGGGACCAGTCACATTAACATCATTGCGGGTAAACAAAAAGTAGAAAAGGAAAAACTTGCACATGACACAAAGTGTGTTGACACTGTATTGATACTGTGTTGGTCACTCGATAGGGACCAGTCACATTAACATCATTGCGGGTAAACAAAAAGTAGAAAAGGAAAAACTTGCACGCTGTAAATCCCCAAATAGCCTGTGAAACCTTTACTTGAGATATGACTACTTGAAATGGGACTTTATCTTTGTGTCATTTAATTTGGTCCATTTGTGAACTGAGTTAAGATGTTGATGAGAACGGTTCCAAATTTGCTTCTTTGTGTGTATGCTCAAATGAGTTTGCCCGCAAAAAATACATTTTTAATTGAGGAACGCAAGTCCCAATCGATCATGAAATTAAATGTCATCATACCTGAGGTACTCGCAGCAGGACTGTCTGCCAACTCTTCATTGCCATGTCGACCTCTAGATTGGTCTCAGCATTTAATTCACAACTAACAGGAAACAATGACCAAAGGAAGAAAAGAATTACCTGATGTGGTGTCGGAAGATCAAAATATTTCCAGACTTGTGAACATTTTGATTTGGCGCAGCACATCCAAACGATGATTTATTTATTTATTTAAATTTATTAAAGCGATACACGCACCAATAAGGGGTTTCACACTCGCAGACTCGGCACAGTGCTGACGCACCACTGTTGTTCGTCCCCACCACTCCTAGCAACCGGTCCAAGGTGTATCACGCCACTCCCCCCCAAAAGTCAACAACTCCAGCTCACCCACTCCCCTGATGAGGAAGAGCGCCACAGGAAATAAGATTGAAATGGATGACCCGCTATCAAGTGACACTCCTTCTCTCCTCGCAGGAGTCCCACCTGTAAACATGAGCCGACCGGCGGAGGAGCGCAGGAATTCCTCCACGGATCCTGTGAATCATCTTGACGATCGTTCCAACCTCCTTTTTGATGTTGAAGTCGACCGGACTGTCTATACCATAAACACGTGACATCTCCCAAACCAACCAACCAACCAACCAACCAATCTTGTTCACCCCCCCCCCCCCGCGCCGTCAACAGACAGTTGATAGTCTTAGGATGAATCCTCCGCACACTCAACACACTTGTATAAAACACTCTTTGCTTCCTCCTCAAGATTTGATGTGTGTGTGTGTGTGTCTTTTTGCCCACTAAAAATTGCTCCAAGTATAAAGTGCATCTGCTGTACAGGTCGTTTTATGTTTGTGGAGACACAAATGTGTCTGTGAAATGAATTGTATTCTGTTGACTTATTAAACTAGCTAGGTGACGTTAATAAAACATTGCTAGATAACTGCGGGCTGGTCTCTTCTGTGGCATGCTGGTGTTTGCCCCTGTGAAAATCCACGAAATATGCCAACCATATCAAAAATGTTTTATTTACCCCACCCCTGCACTTTAAAAATATTTTAACTGATAACTTTTTTTTTTTTTTTTTAGTATATCACCAAAACCCACAAATGTACAAAAAAAAAAAACATACATGTTGTAGTGTCTACTTGATACAACATGCGTGTATGTGTCTTTAAGAGGCGGGGCTTGAAGGCGTGGCACACGATGTCTGCGTTAGGGTGTCCGGGGAGAGCTGCGGTCGACGGCAGCTTCTGCGTGAATGCTTAAGTTGTTTCACTTTTCTCCGGGGATTTATTAAACGGCAACCTGTGGCTCTCCTTTCCCGCGTGTGAGGGCATTAGTGTAAGCATACTGTTAAAAAAAAAAAACATTAAAAATGTGCTTTAAAAATCTGTAATATAACAAAACCGTGGTGCTTTTGGGTTTTTTTTTAGTGTGGAATATTCCAAATTTCCATGATGGTTATAATGTGTTTGGGTAAGACATCTGAGAATTTTTTTTTTTTTTTAAAATCTTGGGATCTAACAACATTAAACTACTTTTAAAATGTATTTTCAAAAAGTAATCATCGAAAGGATACCTATTGATGGCAAGATCTAATTTTAGAAAGCGAGGCCTGCAATTTTAAAACTGTTCAACATAGTTTGAATTAATCTTTGAAACCGTATCGATCAAATATTGCATTGATCGGGCGAAAATTCAGCCTCTTGAGTCGATGACAACCATTTCTAATCTCGACACGGATGTGGAGGGCACCATGAGTGTTTTTGCCCCGTGACTCCAACATGCCCCTGAGTCGCCGTCGTTTGGACACCCCTGATCATCGTGACATCCAGATGGCACTTGCGGCCCAGCCGATGAGCACCAAAAAAAAAACAACAAGGGGGTAGGGGGCTCTGTCGCTCTCCTACCGAGCGTCCTCGAATGTGTGATGTTCTCATTGGAGGCCGCGAGTCAAGCATCATCAGACGCCCTGCGATTCCACCCATCCCCATCTTTGCTCCGCCATTCCTGCCTTCATCTCCCTCCCAACACTGCGCACCCTCTCGTGACTCATCAGACCCCCCCCCCCACTCCCTACCCCCGCCCCTCCTCTTGCATAGTACTCACCCTCCTCCTCCTCCTCCTCATCATCATCTCCCATTTCCCAGCTTCCTCTCATTGCCGCACATCCTCTCGCTTCCTCCGCCGGGCGTCAAACAGGCTGCAGGTAAGAATTCCTCCATTCAGTCCGTCAGTCAAGCCTCCATCTTCTCTCTCGGCCGCGATGGTGACGATCCAGCCATGACGAGCGGATTCCCACTGGAGAACGCAGCCTTTGCTTTTATGGCAGGCGTCTTCTGCAGGAATCATGTGTAGCGGCCGATATGGAAAACGGGGCACCTTGAGAGCCATTGTCTTCACACAAATAATCGGACAGATAAAATCCAAATGATGGATTGCGTGTCATTTACTTTGATTTTTGACAGGATGTCCATCGTGAATATTGTTGCCAGGGAGATCCTGGACTCCAGGGGAAACCCAACAGTGGAAGTTGATCTTCATACCGATAAAGGTTATTAAAATTGTATTTGCATGTCCAAGGTTGAATCCCTTGATACAATTCGGTGCAGAATCATATTTAAGACAAGTGTCCAAATACGTCAACAGTACTGTACCTGCAAACGATGGTGCGACTGCAGCACAAGGGTTCCCTTGATCTAAATAATTTTATATAACGCAACATACAATTTTACAAAAATTGTAAAAGTATTATTCCTGAATATTTATTTTACTTTCAACCACTCGGACATGTTCAGTGGCATCAGGGCTATACATACACATATAGTTCTTTTTTTTTTTTCTTTGTATTTTTTGCCCTCTCTGGACAATAAAAGCGGTACTGTGCTATGACCAAAACATATATATATATATATATATATTTTTTTTTAATATATTATATATAGATTTTTGAAATATATATTTTATATATATATATATATATATATAGATTTTATATATTATATATATAGCCCAGTGGTTAGCACGTCGGCTTCACAGTAGGTACCAGGTTCGATCCCATTTTGCATGTTCTCCCCGGGCTTGCGTGGGTTTCTCCGGGTGCTCCGGTTTCCTCCCACATTCCAAAAACATGCATTCGTTGGGAAATATATATATATCAGGGTGTCCCCCGCCTATATATATCCAGCACCCCCGCGATATGAGGATATATGGATGGATGGATATTATATATAGATTTTTAAATATATATTATATATATATTTATTTATATATAAAATATATATTAATATATATATAATATATAAAATATATATTAAAAATATATATAATATATAAAATATATATATATTTATATATATATAATATATATATAAACATGAATTGGAATATTTCATATCACACAATTTTCATGCTTTGCCTTTGATTTAAAGATGACAACACGCAAAAATCTACAAAAATTGTAACACAAGGGAAAAAAAAACCAAAAACTTTATTAAACCACCATTGTAATTGTGCAACAAAAGTAAAAGCTGACATTGGCCAAAGACGTAACTGTAAATGCACCCACAGCTCACCATTTTGTCCCCAATCCAGGCCTTTTCAGAGCCGCCGTGCCGAGCGGCGCCTCCACCGGAATATACGAGGCTCTGGAACTCCGAGATGGAGACAAGACTCGCTACAAGGGCAAAGGTAGATGGAAAGATACTGCAGAGTAAATAATAATAATCCTACGGCGATATCGCAACACAAACAGTCCAGGAGTGTGCTTTGGTGTCAGTTTTGTACTGCGTCATACTGAGAGATGTTCACTCATTTAACTCCACGACAAGGAGACAAAATGTGAAAATCTCAGAAATTGCTGACTGTGAGGACAGATTGAGACGTCACACAGCATGCGAACCTGTGAGGAATACAGTCAAACCTCGGTTTTCGTCCATAATCCGTTCCAGAAGGCTGTTTGAAAACCGAAATTGCTCGAAAACCGAAACCACGCTCTTTTTAAAATAAAAATGTTTATTGAACACGTCTGCTCACGATGGAAAGCGACTCGAGGAAGCGTCACTTCCTCGTCTACCCGAGGAAGCGTCACTTCCTCGTGTAAGGAAGGCGAGAGGAGTCAAGTGGTGCATTCAAGTGCGCTCAGTTTGTTCGAGAACCGAAATGTGTTCATCATCTGAGGCATAAAAAAACTCGAAATTTTTGGTCGAAAACCGAATTGGACGAGAACCAAGACGTTCGAAAACCAATTATTGCGTCGATTATTGTGGTGGTCTACAGTGATGCACAGTGGATATGGAAAGTCTACAAACCCCCTGCGGTTTTGCGAGATACTAAATACCAGTCTGTGACAGCACAAAGCATTCTCGTCTCGGGCTTGAAAGTGAAAAAACTTGTCAGGAAGAGCCCAATTAAAACAGCTGGAAGTGGGGTTCATCAAACGCCTGCTGATTCCCATTAAAATAAATTTGAATGTCATTGATAACACAGCCGTAAGAGATTGCGCAATCACGCTACCTCAGTTGTTCACTTTTAATTCCACTGTCAAAAATTTGAAAATCGTTTTGTACATGGTTGTGAGCTACATTGAGGGTTGGATACAAAAATTGAAATGGTTCATCTTGAGGTTTTTTGGATCACTCTCTCTCTCACACACACACACACACACACACTTTGGGCCCCCGGCGTCACACAGACAATATTTTGAATGACGTATTCTGTGCTTGTGTCTCAGGCGTAACCAAAGCTGTCGGTCACATCAACGACACCCTTGGACCTGCCCTCATCCAGTCAGTGAGTCGGACAGGACAAAGAGTAGACGAGCACGTTTTGTCTTCACGTCGATGGCGACATGAGGTCTCTCCTGTGTGCGTTTCAGGGGATCAGTGTGCTGGAGCAGGAGAAACTGGACAACCTGATGATCGAAATGGATGGCACCGACAACAAATGTAGGCCCTTGGTTGGTACTATTCCCACGTTTGATCCAACGCCGAATGTATCCGTCCGTCGCTTCTGTCTGTTGCAGCCAAGTTTGGCGCCAACGCCATTCTGGGTGTCTCGCTGGCCGTATGCAAAGCGGGAGCGGCGGAGAAGGACGTCCCGCTGTACCGTCACATCGCCGATCTGGCGGGAAACCAAGACCTGGTTCTCCCGGTCCCCGTGAGTCCAACCTGTTGGAGCTCCTCCTTCCCGACGTGCAGCCAACGAATCCCTCCAGCCGTTGTCGGTGAACTGAAGTTGAAATGGCCTCTCGCGCTGCTTCACTTTCAGGCGTTTAACGTGATCAACGGGGGCTCGCATGCCGGGAATAGGCTGGCCATGCAGGAGTTCATGGTACTCCCCGTCGGGGCGGAGTCATTCCGCGAGGCCCTGCGTGTGGGGGCGGAGCTGTACCAGACGCTGAGGGGCGTGATCAAAGAGAAGTACGGTCAGGATGCTACCAACGTGGGCGACGAGGGCGGGTTCGCACCCAACATTCAGGAGAACAGTGAAGGTGAGGGAAGCCGAAATCAAACCGTGGCAGCGACAACTCGATGAGGCTCATTTCGCTCACTCATTTGTGCCCTCAGGAAATGAAATGTAGAGAAGCATTATGATCCGCTTCCTTTCATGAAAAAAAAAAGTCATCATTGCATATTTAATAAAGACGATTTCAAATATTGTGTTCACATGTAATGCAGTGGGCTCGAGATAGAGCCTTGCCATGAAGAGTAAAAATTCATGACTAAATGGTGCACCCCAAAAGGTTTATAATTGCCTCAAGATGACACAAGAGGCCAGCAAGGCACTAATTGAAGCTCCTCGACTCACTTCAACATTGTTCTTAGGGCACCAAGATGGCGCCAAAGCAATACTTTTACATGACACATGGTACAAACAGAAAAAAAGCCAACGAAGAAGCAACATTCAGTTCTATTTTTACATCAAAATTGGGGCTGAACTTCAAATTGTACCACATGGAAATACTCCAATAGACTTATTGATAAACATCATGCGGTGTGACCTGACTCGCCCCGCAGCTTTGGAGCTGATCAAGACGGCCATCGAGAAGGCGGGCTTCACTGACAAAGTGGTGATCGGGATGGACGTGGCCGCCTCCGAGTTCTTCATGGAGGGCAAGTACGACCTGGATTTCAAGTCCCCGCCCAACGCCGCTCGCAACATCAGCGGCGAGGAGCTGGCAGGCATCTACCAAGGCTTCATCAACAACTACCCAGGTCCGTCCGTCCGTTCCGTGACTGTGTGACTGCTCCGCCCTTATTGATTATGTTGGACGATCCTCATCCTCATGCCATGGGTCTCATTTCCTCTGCTGTCACTTTGGAGACTAAAAAAAAAGAAGCGAGCAAGTAAGCTTGATGTACTCCTTTCCCCGCAGTTGTTTCCATCGAGGACCCCTTCGACCAGGATGACTGGCCAGCTTGGACTCAATTCACGGCCTCAGTGGGCATTCAGGTATTATTAGACACACATAAAGACTGAAGGTTGAATTCACACCTACACTCATTGGGCCCCTTTAAACGGACCAGGGTTCGTTTCCCACGCTGGTGCGGCCGGAACTTCTATTCAGGTGTGAGTACACACAAACCAATCTTGTTCCGATACGAACCGAGACCCAGTTTTTGAGGTACTCTGGGTGCGCTTCCAATCGAACTCGCTGCGGTTCCTCCGGTATGAATACAAGCCGCTGCCAAACCACACCGCCTCCACGTTACAAGCGACTTTTTGGGCTTAATGAGCCACCGTAGCCCGGCATTGTGACGTATACGTTCCTGTGGGTACCACACTCGCTCGTCGACGTTGTTCCAATTTTTTTTTTTTTTTCAACAATAGCATCGCAAAACGTGCATTGAATGAGTTATTCTTGACACTCACAAATATTTTGCAGCCCTACTGACAGCAGAAACACTCAGAGCAAGAATGCAGCACGTCGACAGAGCACGTTAGTCTCCATTTCCGGGTTTGCGCTTTCGGTGCTGAACCCCGTCATTTCGCGATCGTCACACGTTTTCAATGTTTTCAGAAAATGGTTCCAAAAGTACAGAGAATACGAACCGCGCCCAAAGGAGTTTGATGGCGTGACACACCCCTGATCAAATGCCAAGTTTTTTTGTGAAAAAAACAAAACAAAAAACCCTGGGTGTTTTCCTTTTTAATATCGGGCTTGCAACCTTGCCCCACAGTCCGGAAATTTGAACAAGAGTGTGTATATTTTTGAATCTCCACTGTAAATAGATGAGCGGATAGAAATATCCTGTATCCTAAATGTATTGTGCAGGTGGTTGGGGATGATCTGACCGTCACCAACCCACGTCGGATCCAACGCGCCGTGGAGGACAAAGCCTGCAACTGCCTGCTGCTGAAAGTCAACCAGATCGGCTCCATCACGGAGGCCATTAAAGCGTGAGTTGATTCTGCTCGCGGCATGAACGCACGCAATCCCCGCAGGCGGCCTGCGTGTACAAGTACATTACAGTGAAACTCCTCTACAACGAAATCATGTTTGCAGCAAGAAATTTTTCACAACAGGGGGGTTTTCACTGTAGCAAATTCGAAACAGAAAAGTGGGAATGGTGTTAATGCATGAAGATTTTTTCACACTAGGGGGTATTTTCACCCATGTAGATTTCGTTGTAGGGGAGTTTCACTGTATCCTGTTCTCCTCCAGCTGTAAGCTGGCCCAGGAGAACGGCTGGGGCGTGATGGTGAGCCACCGCTCGGGCGAGACCGAGGACACCTTCATCGCCGACCTGGTGGTGGGTCTCTGCACCGGGCAGGTGAGAAACGCTCGTGTCGTCACAGATTATCAAGTGCAGTCGTGCCTTGAGATACAAGTGACCCGCCTTTCAAGTTTGCCGAGGTATGAGCCGTTTTTTTTTTTTCTTGGGTGCCAAAATTTGTATAGCACGGTGGCAGTGAACTCAACTTACTTGGCAACAAGCAGCAGTTTGGCAGGGAGTGAATGTTTCTTCAAAAAAGTAGCTTCGGGCTTTTGCCACTCCCGGTTGAAGTTTACTGTCAAGCTGCGCATACAACTGAGAATTACAGATCAGGTATTTCAAACGGCAGCATCACTTTGCCCTCAAGCCCATTTGTTTACTGCCAACTCATCATCGGCAACGCCTCAGACAGCCTAACGTCGCGAACGAACGCTTGAGGCAACGGCCATTTGAACAACACAGATGAGCAGATAATATCACAAGAATCACAAGCATACAATCTTTACCAAGAACAAATAATATTACTGCGGTTTTATGAGCAGCTAAAACCATGTTGCGTATCTCTGTATTATATTGACAACAGGAACTGGAGCAGCACAATGCACATTCTATTGAAGCAACAACAAAAAAAGTGTCAATAACGTTTTCCTACTGGGGGCTGGTACAGATACCGTATTGGCCCGAATATAAGACGGTGTTTTTTTTGCATCGTCTTATATTTGTGGTCTAGACATTATACCCATTCACGACGCTAGATGGCGCCAGATATCATTGAAGCGAATGCTGAACTTGACTCCCAAGGCCAAAGTGAACCCCTGCCACAAAGAATAAAGTTAAAAATAGCGGTAGCACGAAGAAGAAAAATAAAAAAATAGCGGTAAGAAGGAAATGAGAAGACAATAATAGAAGCGATAACAGAAAATGGAGAAACGTAGCGACAATCTGGAGAAAAAGTGGGTCGACGATCGGCCAGGTTAACCGGCAGCTG
The DNA here is from genome assembly GCA_018466805.1 of Hippocampus abdominalis. Lineage (NCBI taxonomy): Eukaryota > Metazoa > Chordata > Actinopteri > Syngnathiformes > Syngnathidae > Hippocampus > Hippocampus abdominalis. The sequence goes on from CM031699.1 coordinate 2,486,589, forward strand.
AGGAGAAGTTAGGATGTCATTTAAACATTTCAAAAACCAGAAGCCATTCATTTACGAATGTGATTCAACTTTGACCGTCATCGAAAACGATTTGATTGTCATTCATGAAGAACATATTTTTGTCTTTTCTTAGATTAAAACCGGAGCCCCCTGTCGCTCTGAACGTTTGGCCAAATACAATCAGCTCATGAGGTGATGTGTACTTGCGTAATTTCTCTTTCGGCCATCTTTTTTCTCTTCCTCTCTTCACTTGACAACAGACATTATCTGTACTTGGTGAATACTCTGCAAATAGTCACTAATATGTTCATTTGTCCAACTTTTCCTTCCCTCCATCAACTTCAGGATTGAGGAAGAGTTAGGCGAGCAAGCTCGCTTTGCCGGGCACAACTTCCGCAATCCCAGTGCGCTCTGAGCACCCTGGCGGTGACGTCGGCATGCGGCCATTGTGCCGCATGCACCGGAAATGCTCCGTTGCGCTACCACAAGCTTTTGTTGCGATGCGGCCGAGTTCACCGATTGGTGCGGGCGTCTCCCTGCTGCGCTGACTTGCCATCGCTGCATTCCGTCAACCGTGGATGATTTTTGTCCTTTCGTGTGCTCTTGTCGTCTTCCCTGACTTTCCGACTGTGAATCCGAACCAGCTTTAAATCAAGTGATGTGTGTGACTAATTGTGGCAAATAAAAAAAGATGGGTACAATGTGACTCTGTAGTTACGTTTCTTGATTTTCCGAAAATGGTCATTCACTCGCTCCTACATTAACTGTACCTTTGAATTCCAATGAGTGTCAATGCAACCATTTTATCCTGAAGGTTTTTCTCCTATTTTCTCCCTTTCCTTTCGCGAAGAACGGTGACCAAGATATTAGAAACGGCCATCGCTATGATGCAGTGCAGTCGTACATCACCGCAGACTACAACCACAATAATAAACATTTTGTCACAGTTGATCGCATTGTGTCCCAGCACACAGTCTAGAATAAATTGCAAAAATGTCGACAATGGCAAAATACTTTCACTTATTATTGTAAAATATAAATTATTGTCCAGAAAAAATATCTCATAAAATGAGTGACGACTTTATTATTGTATTACTGTGACTTGTTTTTTTCCCTTCATTCACTTATAATTACATTTTACTCGTAATATTCCAATTTTCAAGTAATTTTGCAATTTTACACCCCCCTCCCTTTTTTTTTTTACTCTTCAAATTTCAACTGTCATCTCTTGCCATTTTTTTTCTTGTAAAATGTGTCTCTGCCGTTACAACTTTAGTCACGTAATAATCTCATATCCTACTATTTTTTGTAATATGTTCAAATGTATTCTCATGAAATGAAAACCGTTTCTTGCTAAATGAAGACTTTATCCTTGTAGAAATGCCACTTGTTCTTTTGCAGCCTCTGGCGTTCAATCATCTTGTTGTGCTTTTGCTTTTGCTTTTACGTTGATTTTGGTATTTTTTATTATTTTTTTTATATAACACACGTTTGCCTAAGTGTACCTCATCTTGTGGCCGATAGGTGCCATGTCGTGATCACGTGCTGACGGTGACGTCACGAGAAAATTCCAAAAGCGAACCGCAGGGGGAGCCCGAGTATTCTGAGTAAAATTTCGTTTGTGTGTGTGTGAGTGTGTGTACGTGTGTACGCGTGTGTACGTGTGCGTGTGTGTGTATGTGTGTGTACGTGTGAAAATGTGTGTGTGCGCGCGCGCGGGTGGGTGCGTGCGGATTATGGAGTCACGCAGGCGCACTGGGCACAGTCTCCGGCCAGGTTGCTATGGTTACCACACAATAGGAGACGGGACAGGGGGCTGCGTGAAGGAGAGAGGGAGAGGGAGGAGAAAGAGGAGGTCTGCAGAGCCGCTTGGCTGGACACAAGCTTCTCCCAGACAGACAGACAGCTGCAGGACAGACGACCGTCAAGAAAGTCACAATGAAAAAAAACAACCCCAAAACACTATTTGGTTGTTTGCAAGGCAAAAATCTATATATAGTCGAATGTAAAGGTGACTTCCCCCTCCTTGTCGTCTCCCCCTTTTTTCGAGTCTCCTTATTCAAATGACGCCTTCCTTCCACTCCTTTTCTCATCCCTCTCTCCGTTGCTTCTCACAGAGCCAGGCAGAAGTCCATAAATATATATAAAAAGTCGTCTTGGAGGAAGGAGGAGGGTGGGGGGGGGGGGGGGGAGGGAAGGGGGGGTGGGCAAAGCAAAAAAAAAAAAAAAAAAAAAAGGGGGTGGGGAAGAGGCGAGCGCACATACGCATCAATTTGTACAGTTCAGCTTTTTCCACGCCGCTACCGAGATTTCAGCCGCATTGTTGCTATCGCCCGGATTGCTGCTACTGCTTCTTTGTGTGTGCGTGTGCGTGTGTGTGCGTGCGAGTGTGTCTGTCTGTGCAACATGAGGCGGCGCGCGTTGCGTGAAAAGGCGACAAAAAGGAGGGCGAGGAAGGAAAAAGGGGGAGTGAGAGGAGCAGCAGCGGCGGCGGCAGCACGCATCGCTGGATATTAAAGGTAAGCACAATTAAGGGGAGGAGGTGGTAGGGGGGCATCGGGGTGCAATATAATGCATGCTTATGCTGTGTTTTGGAATCTACAGCACCATCATCAACGCCCCCCCCCCCTCTCTTTCCCCCTCACACCCCCCCGTTTTCCATTGTGCCTTATTGTCATCCCAATGCTGCGTTCAAGATGACGGCCACATTCCTGCAAAGCAAAAAAAAAAAAAAAAAAAAAACAGACATAGAAGAGGGGGGGGGGGGGGGGGAGCCGGTGCTAGATGCAATCATTCCGCCATTCCCTAACCTCTCATCCATGCATGTGGTGCTCCTGGCGTCTGCACGGAGCTGACTTTGCATGTGTGTGTATCAATTACACTGCAGTAGGCTCATTACTGGTTTTTTTTGTTTTGTTTTTTTTGGGGGGGGGGGGGGGTTGCAAGTTCATGACCAGTGTGGCCAATGTCAGGGCAGCCAGCTGCCACCTGTATCACACATCTGCCCTTGTTAGCGTAGAGTGGGCCCATAAACACGTGTGAACGTGCTCCATCTTTTTTTTTTTTTGGGGGGGGGATTGTGTGGGTCTCTCTCATCGACTTAGTCACTGCAGCATGCACTAATAATTAATGCACAGTCATGTGTAGCGCTGCCGCGGCTGCGGGCGCTGTTTGTACACACGCACGCTGCCTAAAAAATGACAGTTTCCCCATCTGGCAGCGCAGACTATTTATATCCCTCATTCAAAATACATTGGCCGTTTTTCACCGTGGCATGAATGAATGGATGCGGCCATCTTTTTTTTTTTTTTTTTTTTTGCGCTCACTAAACGACTCTTCTCGCAGCGGGAAAATGAGCATGTGATGCTTGCCAGTCATAACCAGGTCATGTGGGTTAACCACAAGTGGCTGAGGGTTAGGGATGTGGTGGTGGAAGGGGGTGGGGGTGGGGGGGGGGGGGGGCTGACTTCCATTTGCCGGACAGTGTGACCAAAAACGCAGGCACGCCTGCGTGTACGCACGCCTAATACCAAAGTGCTCCTTGGTGGCCAAACCACCGGGGCCTTCAATGTGTGCCAGTAGGTTTTTGGCCGCCGTGTAGACTGTCGAGAGCAGCAGTGAAAAGCGGTGGCATTGGCGCGGAGCGAGACATGCTGGGAATTCAAATGCTGAAGCAAAATCTTTTGCCGTTGTAAATGACATGTTTGAACACAATGGTGCAAATTCTTCCTGTGCACACGAGTCTATTTTGCGAGTGACCAAGGCATCCGCTTCCGCATGTGCGGACGTCTTATAAATCAGCACGTGAGCCCAAAGACCCAATAAGGACTTCTTTGTTTACGATCCTTTTCAGGTTTCCCCGTGCTCTATCTATCAGTTGACTGCGTAAGCAAACCCCAGTTCACTCCATACAATGGCTTGTGTCGTAAAATGGACGTTATAAAGCAGGAATCATGAAAACACGGACCCACAAAGACTCGGTATGTGCAAGGCACACGCAAATATTGAATCCACAAGTTGGTCATTGGACTTTTCACTTTGTTTCAACACCTTGTTTTGGATTTACAGGTGCCCATGCGCAGCGGGCGGCGGCGGGGAGCGAGCGAGGAGAGGAGGGGTCGACGCCCGCATGCTAGCCCCACTCGCGCAGAGCGCAACGAAAGACAGGCGGTATATACGCTCTTGGCTTTTAAGGTTACGTCACGTGCGCACGCTAGTACAGATCGGCACGCTCGCGACGTCCGGAGGGTATTTAGAACTTGGACGTCTGCGATGTATCGGGATTGGTGTGTGGATGAAAGTGGTCCAAACACAGAGGTTCGGTATTTGAACGCATAACATAAGAATTTATCGGATTGTTTCATCATAGCCAAGAGGTGGCGGCGAGGAACTGGCTGGGAACCGCTTCAGTCGCAGATCACAAGGCCATGATTCATCGGAGAGCGAGGGGGAGGAACTTGTGTCTCCGGCAAAAAGGCAGAAAGTTCAGGTTGGTCTTGCATTTCATCAGCCTGTTATATAAAGCTTCAAATCATTCACGTGCAAGAGCAACAGGGAGTTATTTTCGCCCCGCTGAAATATGTCCTGGCAATAGGTCCTTTCACGGCATTGAATTTGTTTTTTTTTTTCACTTGATCCACAAATGATCTTTTCTTGTCAGGATTCGGCAGCCACCTCGAACCCTCCAACATCAACACACACCGCTGACAGCTTGGCTCCCTCCGCCGTTCCGCCTCCAACCTCTGCGGTCAGCCAATCCCGCGAGAGTGACAACGAGGATGGCCAATCCCAGGGCAGCAGGAGTTCGGTGGTCGGGAGCCTGGCGAATAGCAGCAGCAGCTTGAGCAGCGGGCGGGACATCGACCAGGACAATCGTTCTTCTTCCCCGAGTCTCTCCGCTTCCCCCCTGGGTAGCCTCGACTCTGATTCTGAGGGCCCTGACTCACCAAAGCAAGGAGAGCGGGAACGGGAGAAAAGTAAAGATGGAGGAGCGGGAAGCGTGTCCGTCGACGACAGAAGGGCGCAACGGGAGCGGAGAGGGGAGGATCCTTGCGGGGACGAACAAAAGACGGATCCAGATGCACGAATTGAGGACTGTGCGCTTAAGCCGATCCATCCTTGCCCCTCCTCTGGTCTCAATTCCTCGGGTCGTGGCGCTGGGGATTCTTCTTCCAACGACAGCACTGGCGGGAGGAAGTCATATTTCTCCCTGGACTCCAAACTCATTTCCAAAGTGGAGTATGATGGACCAACAGGCGCCGACGCGATGCCGAGTGGCAATAGAATCAATTCCAAAGCCAACACGCAATGTGTTACAAAGACATCTGTCTCAGGTGGAGACTTTTCCCACAACAGCCCCGGCATTCCCCATTCCTTGCCCCCGCCGCTTCCTCCCCCACCTGCTCTAAAACCACTGGAGCTTGGGGGACAAAATCTCCCCCCCGAGGTTAAAATAGAACGAGAGAAAATGGAAAAGGCAGAAAAGCACCTGGACAAGGCCCAGTCCACGCCCCCGTCTCTGTTGCAGACAGGGTCTCAGCCACAATCCCAATCCCAACCCCAAAGCAACACCCACCCCCATCATTACAGCTCCCCCAGTTGGCAGGGTGGCACCGCAACCGGTTGCCAGGGGAGTTGGGGCTACGCCCGTTACCCTGGCAACCATCACCCACACCAGCATCAGCCCCCGGTGCAGCAACAGCAACTTCCCTCCGTTTACAACCCTCCTTCCTCTCGACACTCCTCTTACATCCCGCATCCGCACCCTCACCCTCACCCCCACAGGGAGTACCTTCCCAGGTACGCTGGAGGGGGAGGGGACAGAGAGAGGGGGGCTGCAGGAGACAGGGAGAGGGGAGTGAGGGGTGAGTGTGTGGTGAGGGAGCTTAACAGGGAGTTTTCTGCTCCAATAGGTAACAACAGCAACACGAGTACTGGGGGTAATAATGGCGGCCCAAATAGCATCCAAGCCAGGGAGTTTTCAGGTCTGTCCGCGAGTCAAAACCGGGAGTTCCAAGGCACTGGAAGAGATGGACCTTCTAACCTCGGTCCCGATAGAAAAGACTTTGTTCCAGCTTTCCGTGACAGGGAGCAAGACAGGGAACGTGACGCGGGAAGAGAGTTTTCCATGCCAAACCAAAACCAGAGTCGAGACTTTGGCCCCAACGGAGGTGGAGGTGGGCTTCCCAGGGACAAGGACAGAGGCAGATGGGCCGAGTTTGGAGGCCAAACAAGAGAAGTTGGAGGAAACTGCAACCTAAACAACAGCTCAATCGCTCAAGGAGGCCATCCAAGTTCAAACAGCGGTCTGCCGGTAAACGCCATGCTCAGTCGAGACCCACCGGCATCACCCCAAAACAACAATAACCATCCGTCGCATTCTTCCCTGCCCCCACACACGCATCCCACCAATTTAGCCAGTCGGGAGTTTCCTCCTCCCATGGACCAGGCACAAACCCCTTCCTCTGCCACTGACCCTTTTCACAGGGAGTATCCTCCCACTGGTGGGAAGGACTTCAATGCAGGGGGACCTCCCTCCGCTGGAACTAATAGAGATTATCTCAGCCCACCTGGTGTTCCTTCTAATCTCGTAAGAGAGTTTTCAGGGCCCGGCGGAATCCCAAATCCTCACCCTTCTCATCCCCATTACCCGTCTGGACCAAGAGACAGAGAAAGGGAGCCAAACCTGCGAGAGTCTACGCTATACCAAAACCGCGGAGGTCCAAATCAACCTCCTGCTCTCTCCCCATCCTCCTCCACCAGTCACGGACATCCTCCAAATGCCACCTATCCCCCTCCACCGCCTCAACCTCCTCTACCCCTATCCCAATCTACCCATACCCAGCAACTCCCGCCAGGTATGGCACCCAACGTTCGCCCCCAACTCTACCAGTCATCTGCCCAGACTCCTCCAACACACGTGTCTCCACTACCCAGCCCATCGACCAATCAGATACCAAGCTTCTCGTCATTTCCCCCTGGATCAGCCTCCGCACTTCCTGGGCCGGGCGTCTCATCCAGCTGTTCACCTGGATGTCGCCCTACCCCATTACATGGCACCTTGAACAGCCACCCGCCATTCGGCGGACCATACCACTCCAGCGGAAGCAGCGGCAATAGCCTGGCTAGCAGCAATAGTAACAGTGGCACACCCACGAACAGCAATACCAACTCCCAATCACCTCAGAATGTCTCTAAGGGCCCTCCGCCGCTCAACAGCAGCGCGACAACACCTACCCCCAACCTATCGCATCCCGGTGGAGATGGCCATTCAGATTCCGGCCCGCCCCCGACACCTGTCATTAAAGAGGAGCCGCTAGAAGACAGGGAAGAGAGTGAAAGTCCACCACTGGTGTTGAGAAGTCCATCTCCTGAACCTAAGCCTGTAGACATTCCCATCCACGCTAGCCAGTCAGCAAGGTAACCTCGAGGGCATTAATATCTCCTTTGTCTGTGTTTCCTTTTGTGTTTTGTCCCCCACTTTTAGATAAAGAACGATCACAATGATTGAGAGACCGACTACTGGTGGTTGTTGATGTACTGCGTCACTGTGTCACGTGTCCAGGTTTCACAAAGTCCTTGACCGCGGTAGCAGCAACTCCTGTGCCCGCAGCGATGTCCTCTTTGTTCCATTGGACGGCTCCAAATTGTGGAAGAAGAGGAATGAGGTGATAGAAAGAGCTCGGAGGGAGGTCGAGCAACGTGCCAGAGACATAAGGGAAAAAGAGAGAGAACGAGAAAGGGAGCGGGAGCGGGAGAGGGAGCTGGATCGCCACCTACAGGTAAGCTCGAAAACCTGTCATGTCTGATTATTGTTTGTTCAGGTCGAAGAAAGTGCATATTGCAGTGAAGAATGGGTAGTTACAGTTTGCATATATTCTGTTTATGATCTTATGATCATCTTTGGATGATAACCCGCAAGATCTATCTTCAATAAACACAATATTTTTTTACACAACATACACAAAGTGAAGGTAAAGTTTTGGTATTTCTACGTACTTCGTTGTCCGATGTACGTTTTCCTTCATCCCAACACAGTGCATGGCCTGTTATGTCCTGTTTTTGATGGCCATGAATAGCAATTCATGTTCAAAGCACAAGCAATAAAACATACTTTTATTGGAGGTTTTGATATGCAGTAACACAACAGAGCAAGGGGGCGGGGGTGGCAGGGGGTGGGGTAATACCTGCTTTTCATCAGACAGTGACAGTATGATTCACAATAGGGTAAATGATACCTTACTTTGTTTTTTTGACAGCAACAAAAAGATGCCAATGCCAATGCAGCAGCTCGCCAGGGATCGTCCCTCTTCTTCCCTTCTTCGTCCTCCATCATCCTCGATCCTTCCTCGTCTTCTTCCTGTCCGGGCAACCCGGGCGCCCACCCTTCACATCACGTTCAGCATCATCCCTCGCATCCACACGCTCATCTTACCCCAACACACCACCTCCATCCAAGCCTCTCTCACGCTATCCCCCACTCTCTTCTCCTTCCGTCCATGGCTGGAGCATCAGCAGTAGTTGGGGGCCCGCAGGGTGCTCTCGGAATTGGGATAGGAGGCCCTTATCTCGGTCCTGATACCCCAGCTCTAAGAACCCTGAGCGAGTATGCTCGCCCTCATGCGATGTCCCCGCTCGGGGCAGCGAGTCGGGCCCAAGCTCACCACGCTCAAATTCATCACGGTCATCCTCACATCCATCCCTCATTCTTTCTTCCCCAATTCCAAAACCACGCAATGGGCCATCCACATCACCTACCGACAGATGCTGCAACAGCTGCAGCCATCTTGGGATTTCTGTATGGTGGCAGCCTCGAAGGAGGCCCTGGTATTGGGGGCCACCCTGGGATCGGAGGAGGACCGATGCCTGGAGGAACAGGGTTGGGAGGAGTTGGCTTTCCTCATGCAGTCGCTGCTCACCGGGATCGCATGAAGTCGGGATTTGAGTTTAAGAGTGATGAACGGGTCTACCCACCAGGGTCCATTCATGATCCTGCAGCACTCGCCCTTGCTCACTGTCATTCGCACGCCAATGCCCACACCCACGCACATGCACATGCCCACTCATTGCTCCTTGGGGGAGGCGGAGCGGGAGCCAATGAGGTGTCACTCTATTGCACTCCTCCTCCCCCAGCTCCAACCGGCCCACCACACCTCCAGAACCCGACACTGGCCCCATTAACTCGACCTCCCAATCCTCCTGCCCCGCAGTCCCTGTCCAATCCACCTCCTTCGTCGCTTCTACCACCTTCGCACCCTAGTCATCCTTCATCTGCGCCACCACTTACTGCCCCGCCCGCTGCAGCCCCTGCCGCACCTGCCGCACCTCCAGCGGCTCCCCCTCCTCCACCCGCTCCGCCAACCTCCAGTGCCACCTCAATTCATCACCCAGTCGCCAATTCTTCTTTTCCCAGTTCCCAGTCCTCCCATCAACCGTCAGCCCCGGCCACTTCCGAGGCGTACCCGACTCCCGCTCGGTCACCGGCCCCCTTTGAGCGGGACCGCGGCGGAGAGCGGGAGCGAGAAAGGGAACGGGACAGAGCACCATTGCCGGCCTTTACGGAAAGGGAGCGCGAAAGAGAGCGGGAGAGGGAAAGGGGAGGAAATGGAGGAGGGGCAGGCGGAGGCAACACAAACGGAGGAGGAACAGGCGGAGGAGAAAATATGGGTCGTGTCCAGATGCTGAATGTGACGCCCCACCATCACCAGCATTCCCACATCCACTCGCATCTGCACCTGCACCAACAAGACACAGGTACCCACTGCTACTAGCTAGGCCACCGTGTTTTTGAATTTCCACGACGTGATCTGGATTTCCAGTGTTTGCTGTCTCTTTGGCTCCTATTAAATATCTCCTTTATTTCCTATTACATCATTGGCATCTAGCGGCGGGCGGGGTTCACCCCCTGATGGACCCGCTGGCGTCAGGGTCTCCTTTGGCGCGGCTTCCTTACCCAGGGGCGACAATAGGCACCCCCATCCTGGCTCACCCCCTCACTGACAGCGAGGTGCTTCGCCAACAGCTGTTTGGTGAGGAGAAGACTCCTCGTCCATGTACTCGCTCACTTTTTTTACTCTCCAAACAGTCCTCAAAGTTGATCGAGAATGATCCGCCGGGGGAAACTGATGATTTGGCTACACTTCTCCCAGGTGCTCCTTTCCGTGACATGCCCCAACCGTCCTCCCTCACTGGTCCCATGTCGGCAGCCCATCAGCTCCAGGCCATGCAGCAGGCCCAGAGCGCGGAGCTGCAGATCCAGAGACTGGCCCTGGAACAACAGTGGATTCATCACCATCACCACCACTCCCTCACCCAGGACGAGTACTACAGGTATGCCGTTTGTGCTCATGGTCTAACTAAGGCCGGGCACCAGTTTCTACAAGTCTTGACATGATCCCAAAATCCCAAAAAAGAGCTCTATACCTAAAGAGCGGGCCAGTGGTTAGGGCGTCGACCTCACAGTGCAGAGGTACCGGGTTCGATTCCAGCTCCAACCTTCCTCTGTGGAGTTGCCATGATCTCCCCGTGCCTGCGTGGGTTTTCTCCGGGTATTCCGGTTTCCCCCCCACATTCCAAAAACATGCATGGCAGGCTGATTGGACACTCTAGATCAGGGGTGTCCAAAGTCGGTCCTCAAGGGCCGCTGTCCTGCCTGTTTTCCAGCTTTCCCAGGAGCAACACACCTGATTCAAATAATCAGGATCGTTCTAATGCCACTTCAGACCTGGCTGATGAGCTGATCATCTGAATCAGGTGTGTTGCAGCCCGGAGAGATGGAAAACAGGCAGGACAGTGGCCCTCCAGGACCGGAGCTGGACATGCCTGCTCTAGATTGTCCCTAGGTGTGAGTGTGAGCGCGGATGGTTGTTCGTCTGTGTGTGCCCTGCGATTGGCTGGCAACCAGTTCAGGGTGTCCCCCGCCTACTGCCCGACGACGGCTGGGAGAGGCTCCAGCACGCCCCCGCGATCTTTGTTAGGAAAGGGCGGATCAGAAAATGGATGGATGGATGAACTTTCCAAACGTACTGTACTAAATTCTAGAAAAATGTTGGCGTCCCTGTGACATCGTGGAACAGTTTGGACATATAATTCAGGGAGGTACCACTCACGTTACACTTTGAGAATCACTTACTTGAACAGCTAGGGTAGCTAAGTTTCCCGATCACAAGCCAAATCTAACTGGGCCATTTTGACTTTGCCTTTGAGGATCCAGCACAACTGACTTTGGACCTACTCCGGTTTCAAGTTTCAGGTCTCGCCGGATAAATTGGCCAGAAGACCGAAGACATGTAAAAGTGCTGACTTAACATGAATATATTTTCTCCTTTGACCTTTCAGTCACCTGAAGAAGGAGAGTGACAAGACCCTGTGAGGGAGTCGACCAAGAAGGAAAGGCGTGGAGTTTAAAAAAAAAAAAAAAGAAGAAGAAAAAGGGAGAATGTGTGCAAACTTTAAACAAAACGAAGCAAGATGAAAGCACTAAAATCTATGACGATACAAAGACTGACTACAAAGCCGGACGGGGTAAATTTACAATCCTTCTCAAGTCGAGTGCACCCTGGTGAAGTTCCAGACTCTTTTCCTGCATCGTGTTCTTGAACTTCAGTCCCGTTTTGTACTTGTACGGTGGTCTGTACAGTAGATGAATTCGATGGGGGCGGCGACAGCGTGAGGTACAGTGATGTGTAAAATACTTGACGCCGGACGGAATGTGAGTCTTTTTAATGTCATTGCATGTAGCTTTAGGGACTTACTCGGATCCGGTGGAACATTTGGTTCTTCATTTTAGTAATAAAAAAAAAAAAATGAAAAAGAAAAATGAAAAAAAAAAAAGCCCTCATTTGTACCTGAGGGTTCTATATGCATGAGACCAGCCTTTTAATGTTCTGTTTACAACAGTATTGTTATTATTATTATTATTATTATTATTATGTCATCTGTTTGTTGATAATGATATAATTCTATATACAGTACACATTATTTGTATTATTTTTTTACATTTCCATGGTATGACTGTCAGTCTTGATTTTTATTTGAAATTGACCTTGTGAAACAAGATGCAAAGTAAGTAAAACAATACAAAGAAACAAATCTGGAAATAAATGATCTCTTTTTTTTTTTTTTGCTATGTTTTTACTTTATGGTGTGTCCATTGCCCCCCCATCTTTGTTTTATACAAGTCACTCATGCACAAAGCATATCAAATTCCTCATGCGCCTCCCCCTCCCCCTTTTGGACTCCCTCTGTCAAACCCCTCCTCTCTTTTGGCGAGTGTGGCTAATAGGAGACACATGGGATGAGTGTGAGGCATGGGAGTTGAGTTGCTCCATTGAACAGCAGCCGCCCTGTAGAGCTGGCATTCCGTAGTGAACTGTAAAAAGGGAGGAAAAAAAAAGAAAAAGAAAAAGAGGGGGGGGGGGGGGGGGGAATGGAGGAGGAGGAGCTGCGAGATTGTGATTTACGGACTGTGCAGAAGGCTTGGCGCGGCGATGTGTTTTCTCGCCACGTCCGGCCAGAGGAACCTCCTTCAAAACGGACACGGATCACCGAACGAGGCCTCGAGACGCTGCAGGGAAACTCTGGCAGAACAAACTTCAATCTTCTCTTTTGGTGATCATGCGTTACAGGACTCTGCCTGTTATCTGCTAAGGTTAACAGGCCTGAAAAATCCAATCAAATTCTCATCGAATGATGGAGAGGCTCAGCTCGCGCGCTCGCGTGTCATTAAAAGTCACCTTGACAAAGTGTGTCAATGTAATGTGTAAGAATCTGATTGTCCTCCCTGTGATGACATCGCACCCCTGCCGGTGGTAGTTGTGAAAGGTGAGTTTGAAAGATGAACAAAAACCTGTGCGTGCCCGTCGTACTAAATTCGATGAAATCATGAGAGCATACGCTTTTGGGGAAAACGGGGGAACTATTTGGATAAAAATATTGATTCCGAGGGGCATATTGCTGTACTGTTGCCAGTCACTTCATTAAGTACAGCAAGATTCAAATCCGGTTGACAAAAGAATAATGTGACATATATATATTTTCTTCCGAGGTCACGACCAGTAGGAATATACGAGTAAATTTGGAGAAAAAAAAATATTTATATATATATATAGAGAGAGAGAGAGAAAGAGAGAGAGAGAGAGAGAGCGAGCGAAATATATGAATTGAAAAAAATATAAATTTCTCGAGTAAATTTTGAGAAAAAAAAAAATATATATATATATATTTATTTTTTTCTCGAAATGTACTCGTATATTCCTACTGGTAGTGAAATATTGGATAAAATAAGAAGCACTGTGTCATACTAAATATATTATCTCAGTGCAATACTACAGCCAAATATGTAACAGATTTCAGTCATGTGTACATGCTAGAATAGATGCACAATAATATTTATAATCCTCTCTGCTGCATGTGCTTTGCCGCCATCTTGTGCCATTTAATATACAATTACCAACACCTTTTTGGGGTGTGTCAAATACTTTTTTTGGGGGGGGGGGGGGTGTCAGTTACTTGAATATTTTTATGAGTTGCAGCAAAGCAGTCACAAAAAATAAAAGCAATCGCCGTAAAAAGAGTAATATAGTGGAAACACAAACAATGAACCACGATATCGAGATGTGAGGGCGAGGGGGGGTACATTGACTAACTCAACTAGTGTAATACAATTATTAAGGTTCACAATAAAAATGTGAATTTATCAGAAATGATCTTCCACTCTTAATGAATGTTAAAAATTACAATCAGCTAAAGAATAATAGCGACGCAACGAAACTCATCGTGACTTGCTGGCCCGTTCACATAAATGCAAACTACGGATGGAGCGAGACTCTCAATGGTCCACATGCTATGTTGTGACTATGTTGACATGTTTGATGTGGCATGAAGAAGACTTGGCCGCATTCTTGACCTGACGCACCAGCTCCACAGTCATGTCTTGCCTCCCGGAGGAGCTGTCAAAGTCAATCAAGACCCCCCCACCCCCCACCCACCCCCTGGCCACCAACATGGCGCCTCCTTAACTTTGCCGCGCATTTTCTCAGCAGGCTCACGTTTGCCCCGCTGACCTGGAGATGAGCCTTGAGGCTGGCTGTCATTTCCCACTTGCTTGTCACAGCCACACACGTGTCGCGTCCAGAGACAGTCAATAAGCATCGCGCGACATCTCATTCATCTTTGGGAGGCAACTCACAAAAGCAGTTGAGTGGGTCGGTCTCTCTCAGCCACTCCACTCCAGTGAGGCGAAGACGATCCCAGAGGATCGCCTTGAAGCGTTGTCGACCATCTCAAGCAGCAGACGAGGGCTCTCTGCCTGCCTGAGGGGGTGCGGCAGACACTTGTCTGGAGATGTTTCCACCTGCAAAGTGATGCAATGATATTAAGGATTGGACGGTTGGGAAGCAGGGGAATAAAATAAAAAGGTTTGAGGGTAAGAAAAAAAAAATGCCATAAGAATAAGAAAAATAAATCAAATCTGCAAAATGCTGCCTGATTTGGGGTTGCAGGCCCAAAAAAATAATAATACAAATAATAATAATAACGGCCATAAGATAAGACAGAATCAGAAGAAAAACAAGAGATTATAAAATAGTGAATAAGGGTAAACATGAAACATCATTTAAAATGACAATGAATGACAATAATAAAAACTGATACAGAAAGTCTACACAGCCCAGTTGAAATGCCAGATTTTGTGATGTTAAAAAAAAAAAAAAAACAGAGCATGCCAAACCATTTCAAAACGTTTTCCACCATTAATGTGACTTACACCCGATAACTCAAAGGATTTAAAAAAATTATGTATTTGAGAAGGAATTTATCATTAAAAAACTGAGATGATACTGTTGCACAAGTGTGCACACCCTCTTATTTCTGAGGATGTGGCTGTGTTTAGAGTTACCTAATCCCATTTACCTAATCCCCTGCCACCATTTAAAGCGAAATAAAGTTCAGTTGTTCGAGTAGACAGTTGAACAAAAGTGTGGAGATTTTATATATCCCCAACAATAATAATCAAGGACCAACGCCTGGATTAGCATAGCGGTAAGGAAAAAAAAATGCAATACAGTATAATGAAGTATGTTTAATTGAGGACACACTGAATCCCCAACAAGGACAGAAGTACAGTAAAACAACTTCTGCTTGCATATCTGCCACAAATACAACTCGGAGATGTGAAAAGACTTTGTGGATTTGATTCACTTAACAAGTATGCAACACTCTAAAAGACCATTTTCAATTTCCAATGGGACAGTCTGTAACTTCAGTTTTGTTTTTGTTTTCCGGGCACTATTGCACCATCCCTGGCAAGTAGTCAGTCAACGGTGTTTCCCTCCCCGCTTCACAATAACAGCCATTCGGCACCCTTCACTTAAACAGTTATCCAGATGGTAGAATGAAAAGGTTCGGTAAATGGGAAGAAATATGTGCCTACCGTACAACCACACACACTAAGTATGCGTATGAAGGTTCTGTAGAACACAATCTTGAAAAACTGGCCCACACCTCAGTGCTGTTTTCATGATTTCTTATACGGGATTCATGAATCATGTGTGGAAAGGTCAGAAAAGGAGAAAAATAAAAGAAGGTTGTTAGCTTTGAAGCCCCGAAGTACATATTGGGAATGCGGTTAAAAAAATGAGTTTTTGCAGGTGTGCCATTTAATAACTTCTTGGAGGGACTGAGAATTTGGGAGTTTTCGTCAGAGGGTGACTTTAAAAACAAACTCAAACTCGCAAATTAAAAAAAAAAAATGACGTGTCTAGTTTTTCTGTGTACGTTATTACATATTTACGTTTACTGCAAAAAGAAGAGAGGAAAATCTACTGCTACTTAATCTTGTTTTCCTTCTTATCGATTTAGAGCTCAAGTTACCTTTTTTGTATTTTTAAATAATAAATGTGTGCAGGAAATGCTCACATTGAGTTATTCGTTTCAAAACCAATACTTCATTTGAACCACGACGCGCCACTGCTGCCCCCCGCAGGATTACACAGAAATAGCATTAATTCAGGAGTCAAACTCATGGCAGCTCGAAACAAAATAAACAAAATAATAACAGCATTTTTTTTTACCGCCATCATCTCAAATTAAATAAAGTCATGTTGAAACGTTTTATTCGTGTAGTTCAACAGGGGTTATTGCACCAAATAAGTGCATCAAAAGTGACGTTTGGAAATTCATTTCCAGCCCAAGTCATTAGTGGAGTAGTGTTTTAATTTTATTTTCAGCAAAACGACGCCCTTTTAGCGTAATACTCTAATGTACCTCGTTTTGACCATTTGATATTTGTTGTTCCCGCAAAGCAATGACAATATATGCCTGTGTGTATTGGTGTATGCTGTGTTTGTGTTGCTGCTCCATGTGTATTAAAAATAGCAGATGTTTGAAGGTTTATTACCGAAACATCGATGCTAATTATACTTAGCCTCTCTACGGTTGCTTTGCAGTACATGTTAGCATTTAACTAGCAATTTTTTATTAATGAAATGTGGTGCGGTTGAAGATTTTGGTGTTTAAAAATTCTTCTGAACTATAGGAAAATTTCCCAGCAAATTTCATCCGGAAGTTCTTGCTTCATGCTGGAAGTTCTAGGGCGGCTACCACATAAAAGAATCCTTGAATTAAAATATTCAATATTAACACAGTATAAAATGTTTTTTTTTTTTAATCCAGTAAAGTACATTTTTAAGTACAGTTTAGCTGTATTTAACTTTTTGTGACAATAGGGTAACGTTTACTCTTTTAAAACATTTTTTTTAAAGGCTTTACTTAACTTTTATGAACAATACATTTATTTGAACTGAATCATTATTGGAGTACATGCAAGCAAACAAGACACTAAAGCAGTCTCTAAACAGTTTATTATATTTACTCAACCACCCTCAAAAACCATCAACAGGACACGACTCTGTGAAGTAGCCAATGACAATGCGGCTCATCCAAGGCTAGAGGGAGCTGAAAGTCACAGCGTCGTAAACATACAGGACAGGAGACACCGATAATTTGAATCATTTTTCCTCACAACTGGAAATATGCATACAAATGGGAATGACAACACTGCACAAGTACTTTCAATTTAAAAGTGAGAAAGCTGCTGAGTCGACAGATGTCCAATAGAGAGGCCCCACTTCATTCGCAAACATGCCATTTAGTCAATATCAATCCATTTTCGAAAGCGTTTGTCCTCAATGAACGGTAGCCGATCCGAGATGATGGACTGGTCGCTGTCCAATCGCCGGGTTCACGTGGACAAACCGGCAGTGGGCCTAGTACATTTTTAAAAAGTTGGTTATAAGGGTGGCACTATTTTGATACGCTTCAAGAATCACTGAATTAGACTGAACCTAACAGGCATGTTTTGGGATCTGGGAGGAAGCCATAGTACCTGGAGAACACAAATCTAAAACCTCAGAGACAGACAGGGGAACCGCCAGTCCACCTGCTGAATAAATACTACTTACATGATAAATACGACGACATACATTTCTTTCCTTAACGTGCCAGGTCATTGAGGCGCATTTGGCCTCTTGTGGGCAATCCTCACGTGCCTTCCGAGAGACTCCATCCATTTGAAGGCCTTGCTGCAGTAAATGCACACGTAGTGTTTACCCTCGGTGTGTATGGTCTGGTGTCTGTTGAGGGCGCTGGTGGTGATGAAGCTCTTCCTGCAGATGTCACACCTGTAGGGCCTCTCGCCCGTGTGCGTCCTGATGTGAGCGGCCAGGTGGGAGCAGTTGCCAAAGCGCTTGTCGCAAACCGAGCAGCTGTAGGGCTTCTCCTTGCCCTCGTCCACGCCGCCGGAGTGATAGAGGTGGAAGGGCAAGATGGGATCGTGCAAGGCGGCCCTCACGCCTGACGCCGAGGACATGAAATCTTTCATATCTGACTCCAGGTCCTCCAGAGGCTCTGAACTGTGGCCGAGCCAGAACTCCCTGATGCTCCTCTCGGGTTCTTTCTTCACTTGGGCAACATCACCGGGATGCTCCAAGCTACTGCTGCTGCCTTCGTCCTCCGTGTGCTGTGACTCGGGGGCCTCCGTGTCTGCTGATGTGCCCTCCTCATGCTTCTGAGGAGGGGGAGGAGGGAGGTGGTGATGGGTATGCTCCTGCAGCTGGGCTCCGTTACATGCATCTAGTGAAAAGAACGACATTGAAAACAAAAACCACATACAAAGGAGGTTTTTTCGATTGATGGATGCCAGTGAAACCGACCCGACTTGAGAAGCCTGAGCTGCATCCTGAGGCGACCGATCTCCAAGTCCTTCACGCGGCAAAGCTCCTCTTTGTATTCGTCTATTGTCTTCTCGACGGCGCCGAAGATCTCGTCCGCTACCGCCGCCAGCCGCTCGTTGAGAAAAGCTTTCAAGGAGAGCATCATGTCGCCGGACGTGGAGAGAGAAAAGCTCCAATTTGCACCGCCCGAGACGTAGTTTTTTACTGGACCCTGAACGTCACGGTCCGCTTGTAAATACGGAAATGAGCTTCCGTCGGTAGGAATGGACTAGTTGATTATTTGCTCCCCCTACCGTAGTGGAGGTGCAAATGCACCACAGTGCCACTGTTTTAATAATAATAATAATAATAAATTTCATTTAAAAGCGCCTTTCAAAACACTCCACATAAATCGTTTCAAATTATACAAATATGCAATAAGATTTAAGAAAATGTTTATATGTATCATGTTTGCCCTCAGAATGATTAATAAACCATTTTAGACAACTAACAACATAAAATACAGGAAGTAAAAATAACACTTTGGTGCATATCTAGGTTGCCCGGTGGTGTATCATGTTAACTAGTCCTCTGAAACAATAACTTACAATATAAAATAAAATTTTAATAAAACCACTAATAGAAATCTTCAAAATCAAAATAACATTTTGTTCGGAATTTAGAATGTGTGATCATCTATCATGGCATTTTGTCATGAAAACTATTAACTTTGAATCATTAAATAACAATTAAAAAAATGTCTATCAATAAAAATAACTTGCATCATCTTGTCTTCTAGTCAGAATAATTGCATTATGTCTCGCATACTTTATGCCATGATGTCCATAGACTTTTGATTTGCCTCATATATAGGTTTGTAAAGTTTGCAGGTGGGAGCCTTTTTTCCTTTCAGTGCTCAATTCAGTTTTTATGGTCCTCAGAGGCCACACCGAATTCATCAAACGGCACGAATGAAGCAAAACTAGACATTAAGAGGTTCTCTAATCGCTTTATTATGTTTCCTCAGACCTTTGTCACCCTCAAAACCATCTGCCGTGACACAACATCAACGGGCACGTCATGGATACGCCAATGCGAGCGCGCTTCATGCACAGCTACGGTACGGGGATGGGAAAGCCACAGACGATGCCTTCGAAACAAAAGAGGAGACACGCGCTCATCATAAATGTGATTGGAAGACGGGCTGGTAACCGTTTCAAGGAAAGAGCGAACGGTCTTTTCAGCTCGTTGTGGAAGTGGTGAGTGCACACAAGTTTTCAAGGCATGTGCCAACCCGCTCCGATCCTGTTCCTCAAAATGAGACGCGCCTAAGACACATACAAGGAGAGCATGACAGCGTTGCGCAAGGGTCTTTAATTTCAAGTGATGAATGATAAAAAGGGGCGGGCAAAGTGTGAAGTTGATGGATCGTCGGATTCTCTACATCTTGGCGTTGATGATTTCGACGAATTCGGGCTTGAGGGAAGCGCCGCCCACCAGGAAACCGTCCACGTCCTTCTGGGAGCCCAGTTCCTTGGAGGTGGCGCCGGTGACGGAACCTGCAAGAAGAGCACACGGGAGCCGAGACCCATGCAGGACACTCGTCAGATGGATGGCTTTTGTTTTGGTTTGGGTTTTTTTCCTCTGCCCCACGACAAACCTCCGTAGATGATCCTCACGGAGTTGGCGACCGCCTCGGACAAGTTGGACTTAAGCCACACCCTCAGCTTCTCGTGAACCTCCTGAGCCTGCAAATTTACAACAAGGGGAGGTGCTGTGAACTTGGAAGCGGCGGTACAAAGACGTCATTGCCGCACCTCAGCAGATTTCTTTTGTCATCTGTACCTTACAAGAGTATTTCTTTCCTGATGACTTGAGTTTTTCTCCCAAAACTAGGAAAATGCATTTCTGCACTTTCTACTCTTTACTTTTTCAAAATAGGCCCGTGACTTTTTTTTTTTTTTTTTCAACCACCGCGGATGACGACATGATAGTTGGGAGTCAGGGTGGGGTTAACTGTAACTATATTGTTCAGAAAAATACATATTTTGCATGGAATTGACGAACTGATGGCAAATTTTCAATGCTCGTATTCCCGTTTGTTCATAAAAAGCATATTTTGTATAGAACACACAATAAACAGAACTAAAAAATAAACATTAATACTATAACACCCAAATATATAATGGGAGGAAGACGCAATCAATTCATGAAGTTATCAGAATCTGAATCCTTGTCATACGCGTTTGTATTTCTAATAGTTGAAGGTGTCATATTTAGCACATTTCTGTTGCACCATGACTTTATTTTTATTAATCTGACTTTACATTGCGTATAAAATAGCGACATTTAGGTCGATTCCCAAAAGGTGCTGCTTGTAAAAAAAAAAAAAAAAATTAGATTTACATTGTTTTGAATGACAGGGCAACATAATTCATTCGATATATTTAAGGATACAGTGAAACTCCTCCACAACGAAATCTACATGGGTGAAAATACCCCCTAGTGTGAAAAAATCTTCATGCATTAACACCATTCCCACTTTCCTGTTTCAAATTTGCTACAGTGAAAAAAACCCTGTTGTGAAAAATGTCTTGCTGCAGACATGATTTCGTTGTAGAGGAGTTTCACTGTACAAGGTAATATATGGGATCGATTTTTGTTGTTGTCAATATTGAGGCCAGTTTAAAAAAAAAAAAAAGTTACAGGTTTACTTTGGTACATTTCTTGCCTTCAAGTGCACCAGAGTTGAAACGGTACTTCTGCTTTTACCGCCGTATCATATTTTTGTGACTCAAGTATCCGTTCCTTCGCTTAAGTATCAAGTTCTGCGACCGACGGCGTCAAAGAGACAGATTTTACCTGCTGAGGGGAGGCAGTCTTGCCGGTGCCAATGGCCCACACGGGCTCGTAAGCAAGCACCACCTTGCTCCAGTCCTTGACGTTGTCTGGAACAAAATGAGACAAGAGATAAAGACGACTGGAAATTCCAGCAATCAGAATTTCCAAAGGGCTTGAGCCCCAAACTTGTATTTGGGCTCGTTTATCACACCACATTGCAGCAAGGTACAGTTTCCGCAATCAACAGTGTGCTGCGAAAAGAAAAGAGGCAGCGGAGGGTAATGTTTGATTTCAAGAGCGTGTCAGATAAGACCCCCCTTGCAATTCCAACAATCGCATTTGTGCTTGTACACGACAGCAAAGGTGAGGGGAAGTCGACAAACACAGAGCTCTGGAAAACTGGGAAATTCCTTAAGCGTGACGACAACAGGCTGGGAGAACATTTTGAAATTAAGACCTTGAAGGGTCAAAATACATTTTTGAAAAATATGATGCTGTGATTAAATTGCCCATTATGTACAACACACATTTGCGGGGCCATTGATTTTTTTTTCTCCCCGAAATGCAAAAGCAGCTTTTTAAAAAATATATATAATTCAACATTAAAAAAAAAAACATTATGACATTTAAAAAATGTCCTCCCTGCACCAAATAATCTTTAATAAGTTCGTGTGTTTTTTAATGTCTTAGTGTGTTTAAGCGTATAGGAGTGGTGAAAGCGAGATGATTTTCACCAATTGCCAGTGGCCCTAGAACGCATCCCAGCTATAAACGGGGGGGGGGGGCACTTTATGACCGTAATCCTGCTAACGAACAAACAAATATTTTGTATTTCATTTCGAACTGTCCAGCATACCTGCGATGACTTTGGTCTGAGCAAACACAACCTTCTCGGTGATGCCTGCCTCCCTTTCGTCCAGCTTCTCGCCGATGCAGGCGATCACACAGAGGCCGTTCTCCAGCGCGTGAGCAGTCTTCTGCCCGATGAGCTGGCGAGACAAGAACGGGTTGAGCTCTCGTTCTCCGGCCGCGCCCTATTCCAGCATCCTTACGGTGAACGCACGCACGCACGCACTCACCTCGTCACTCTCGCCGAAGACGTGGCGCCTCTCCGAGTGGCCCAGGATCACCCAGTGGACGCCGCAGTCCTTGATCATCGCAGGGCTGACGGCAAACGCAAGTCATGGAAGGTCAAGAGGTGCCATATTTTTAAAATTCGCGTCAACTGTACATACCTGATCTCCCCAGTGAAAGCCCCCTTGGCCACTTTGTAGCAGTTCTGGGCGGCGACGCCAAACTTGGCGTCCAGTTTGGACCTGGCAAAGTCCAAGTAGATGGATGGGGCGCCGCACACCACCTCTGTAAAAAGAAAGTTTTGGATTTGGTTTTCTTGTAGGATCCATATTTGCCCCGCTGAGGAGCTTAGTCTGGGATTGCTTTTTTTTCTCTTTTTCTCATCTGCAAAAAACGAGGCGCTGTAAAATGCGACTTGGCGGACTCTCATTCTGTATCCCTCAGTTCGTCGTTGATTTTTCGATCGTCTCCTGGCCGCATTTTGTCCGTTTCATTTCATTGCACTCACGCTGTGGTACAATGACAATAAAGCAATGCTGACTGTGAACAAAATTGACATTGCGATGTACTAGAACATCATTTTCCAAATCGCAAAGGCTGCAATTTGAAAAATAAATACAATTTAAAAAGCTTCATTTTATAGATGGATAAGTATATTCTATTTCATCTAAATCGTGTCTAGATAAGTTAATTTAAAATTTACGCACCACTCTTTAATGAAAGCTTACGTGAAGAAATGTGACCGTGAAGATTTGTTTGCATTATTGTTGTAATATGATTTATGACTTACCGATTTACGTACTTGTTTGGTAGAACTTGGTTGCCATGGTGAACGCTTAAAAGACTGCGAGTCAAAGTCTTTTTAGCCACAAAAAAATTGCATAAGACTAATCTATAAATCCAAAACAAGTATGTATCATACATTTGATAATACAGGTAATACAGATTAAGTTATTGCTTGGGTTTGTTTTTTAAAAAAATGGACGGGGTGGGATGGGCACCTTGAAAAAAAAGTAAATCACAATATAGAGAGGGGGAGGAAAACAAGATTATTTTACATCTGGATACATGACTTCTGATCTATGAGGGGTGCTATAAGAATACATTTTATATTCACCTGAATTATATTCTATGCATACCCAAACCGATAGCTGTATAAAAGGTATTTCCTTCAGGGCCTTTTAGTGCTAACTATTTCGATTTCACCATTGCACCAAACGTCGCGCCACAAATGTCATTACTTGAGGTACAGAAAGACATTCCGAGGCCTGCGTTTCTAAATGAGCAAACAGTTGAATCTTATCGAAAGAAGTAGAGCATGCTCGGATCGCACAGAGTGCAGTGAAGTTGATACACCGGTATTTTCAAATCGTAACTGTACCCCCGAGGCCATCTATATTAAAACACAGCCCCATGTCATTTATGCCGTGCTAAAGGTCAATTCTCTGCAAAACCCTCTGCATAAAGTTCAGCACCGCACCGCAAAAGGTCAGTGTCAGGGTCGCATTCTGCAGACGTCACGTCTGGCTAACGGTAAAGAGTGTGCGTTAGCTGGCACTCTGAGGGAGTGTGTAGAGACAGGGCTAAGTTCAACAATTTCGGTGTGTGTGTGTGTGTGTGTGTGTGTGTGTGTGTGTGTGTGTGTGTGTGTGTGTGTGTGTGTGTGTGTGTGTGTGTGTGTGTGTGTGTGTGTGTGTGTGTGTGTGTGTGTGTGTCCCTGTGAGTGACACACACACACAATAGTTGTATTATACAAAAGAAAACCAGACAGCGGACACTGGGTTCAACAAACTCAGCATCTCCATTGTGCTCGCGGCTGTGATTACAAACACTGTGAAAGCAGACTCATCAGACTCATCAGACTCATTGTGGTGGGGGTTTACCAAGCACGCAGGAAAAGGGAGGGCTCTGCCAACTGTTGCCTTCAAGTCACAACTGGAAAAATCGGACACGACGGAACTTCAGGTTATCGTTACATTCATTGCGGAATCATTTGGGGGGTTTTGCTCCGGCAGGAGACCCGAATAGGTTGCTTTAACGGGCTAAAAGCAGAACGTACGTATTGTATATGCAGTATTATAGTTTAGTTCTATGTCAATTAAGAGATTCAGATATTAAGCGTCGTAGGTGCACGCGAACTCACCGCAAAGCTCGACGACGTGCTGTCGAACACGCCCTCCATTGACCGATGGACGTGACACGAAATCCAATTTAAATCTCTATTAACATGCACGAACCTTTCCGCAAAGAGTTTATAATCAAGCCGTTTAATGTTTTGTGCATCGTTGTGATTTCTGAAGACTACAATGGCGCCCTCCTTACCGACATTGGGGTCCACCTTGGCGGAGTTCATGGTCTGAATGAGCTCGCCGAGGCTCTTCTTGTCGCCGTTCATCTTCCAGTTTCCACCGACGAAGAATTTCCTGCTCATTTTGCCGTTGGGTGGTGTGTTCGCTGTCGAATGAAACGGGCGAAGTCGAGATAGTCGCGGAAGAAGAGAAGACCTAACGCCGGACAGCCGCTCGTCCAATTTATAAAATAGAGAAAAGCTAGCTCCTCCTCTAGGCCGGCTTGATTGGCTTGTGTCGGACCGCCCGCAAACGCTCCTCCATTTTTCAGGAAGACGAAGAGCAAAATGTCATGAGGCGTTCAGTGGGTGTGTGGAAAATCACTCTCTCAACGCATTCGCTACTCCTGTATACTGTAACTACAAAAGAGAGGCTTGAACAAGTGATTTCATTTTCACAAATAAAACTTATTTTTCTAAGTCACAAAAAGCCACAGCAGATGGATGAAAAAAAAGGGTTGCCGATCTCGGAAATTAAGCTCAGCAAAACGCTGCTTTTTAATTAGACTCGGTCTTGCTTGATTATGAGCCCGACGGGCATCATTCTGAATACGTGTACATTTTACCGTATGAAACCCTGGCTGTAGATGGGGTGGTAAAAAAATGAGAGTTAAATTGCTACGGGAGCAATGGCGTCACCTTGGTCACTCCATTGAAACAAACGAACAAACAAATAAATACATTCATTTCTGGTTCCACACCTGATTAAACATATGTCTTAAGTAGAAAAATATAAATACTAGTTTTGAAAATGTACCAAAAAAATAATTTGCAATTACGTACAATTTGTAGCAAAAGTCGACTCTGGCATATCTGCAATCTGGCACCCGATGATTCACCAATTTGGTGGATTTTTTTTCCTTGCTGGCTTGCTTTCCTTCTTTGTTTTTAAGCCTACTTTAAAAAAAATATTTTATGACCTGCCACACAGAGCTTTAATTCCAAATGAAACAGAAACATTTTGATTTTTTGGCTGGAAAAAATAAAAATGCTTTAATTCCAAATGAAACAGAAACATTTTGATTTTTTGGAAAAAAAATAAAAATAAATAACCGTTTGGTTGAAGCCATTTTCCAAACAGTTACTGTTCAGTAGAGTCGATCTCGCATTTATAAAAAAAAAAAAGTTTAAGTCAAAAGACAAATTCATACTATTTTGTGATGTTACGTCACTCGATTGGCTTTTTCACCGTCATCCCACCAACCGTGTTGAAACCGATTCACCAACTTCAAGTTAAATCATGAAATTCAAACCACAATTTATCAATAATGTAGTTATCGTTGGTAAATATACGTATTTATTATTTCCTCACGTGTGTATGTATATTCAACACTTGGGAATCAGGGGAAAAAAACGACACTGTGACCAAAAGCTCCGTCTTTAATGGAATGATAACACAAGTGACGGAATTATTAAGGAATTGAAGATCTTTAGATGTTTCTCCATGTTCTCAAAGAAAAGCCCGCTCTGCAACATGGGAAAAAAAGGCTCCCATCTGATTCCACGTCCGCGCAGTACAGTGATTAACCTAAAATGACCTCGGTACCTCGGTTTGCCAGTGTCTGGACGTAACATGAAGTATTGTATGTCAACGGGAAACATCCTTCGTTTTCCAAATGTTGACTGCCCTCAAATTAAGCAGTCAGTATCTATTGAAGTCTACCGTGGGCCAAATGATTTAAGCCAAGACATAAATTTAAAAAAAGAACGATGTACAAATGTTTCGCCATTTGATTGGCTCCTTCGCCGTCGCCCACACAGCCGATTGGTCGATTTCAAGTTGAATCTGAATAATTAGTCAACTCCCCTCAATCTTTTAAGATCAAACCGCCACAATTTATAACGTAGTAGTCGTTTGAGAGTTACGATGTTACGTATTTGGACAATTACGTAGTGGGGTGTAATGAGACTTGAATGACACCGTGACCAAAAGTAATGCCTCTAAAGTTATACAAGCAGTACAGTTGGGCATGTTTGGTTAGGAATGTGAAACTCTTTAGATATTTGTCTAGAAGGTTTCTCTTAAAGAGAAGCCCACAAAATGGTTCAAAATAATAACGAACGAACGAACGACTGACGATAGTTGACGTTGAAGTTCATAATGGTCTCGTCGATAGAAGGGGAGTATGGGGTTGCGGATACACGAAAGCACAGATACGTCACTGAACGAGGTATATCGTGTGTATTGTTACCTTGTGTAATCCACAATTGTCGGCAACATCTCAAAGAAGCATAAAAGTGAATGTTTACGATGTCAATATATGCTGGATGCCACAGTACTGTATTCTGTTCTTGTGTCTAGCCACATGGAGGCACGCTTACTCCGCCTACCGATTCTTTCTGAGTTTTTTTAACGCCCTCATAGTTAAAAAAAAAAAAATCATGGTACCGTGTGAAAAAATGCAAACATCTAAACGTGTGACGACGCAATATGATTGTATACTGTGGAACCATTCATTTGAAGGGACTACTTATTAATATTCATAAGAACACGCTCCATGATTGGCTGGGGATGATGGACTCGTTTTCTTCACCCAATGAGCTCCTGTTCTCTAGCTGTGTATTAATAAGCACGTCACTCGACGTTGCCCCAACTTTTTCCTCACCCAATGAGCTCCTGTTCTCTAGCTGTGTATTTATAAGCACGTCACTCGACGTTGCCCCAACTGGCTCGCTTGATGAGACGACGTCGAAGGAGGCAGAATGGTCCATTTTTGAGAGGTCGGAGGGGCCAAACCTCTGTCTGTGGGTTCACACGCAACGTAGTCTGTCTTGACTGCGTTTGAGCGCGCGTGTGCGTGTGTGTGTGTGTGTGTAAGCGCGAGTGCATGAGTGTGTGAGAGAGCGTGTGGATGAGTTCAGTGACCCTTCGCGGAGAGACGTTTCCGCCCACAGTAAAGATGGCGCTTCCCTGGCTGGAGAATCTTTCGGACTCTTTGGGTTCTTCCGAACCCGCTATTCGTCTAATATTGTCAATTTTGGTCGGTAAGTTCTTCATTTTAACAATTCGGGTTAATACCAGCGCTGGCTGAGAAATCATTTAGGCTTTGTACCAGAGCAGTGACTGTGTTGTTGCGTGGAACTGTCACCATAACGTCTTCCATGCACTGTTGTGACAGTTTCAAACTGAGTTTACCCAAGTACAAACGAGCCCGTTATGTTAAATACTGCACTGTGCTTGTCCATAAAGCGTTTTTATAAACACGTCAAAACGTGAGGGGGCATTGCCGGTTAATTTTGCTTTTTAAACGAAGCTAACGATCAAACAACTTTTGAGCAGCGATTTACTGTGTGTCATCTCGTCACTTTGGGGCCAACGTTCGTTTGAAATTAAGTGGTCGAAATAACAGTTTCGTCGCGTGTAAGGCGTCCAATAATCACTTTATAAGGTTGCACGAGCGAAACACCTTCTAGGGTCAACATTGTGCAACTGTAACTGTAATTTGTAGCATTTACGTCCGATAGTATGGCTTGACATGGAACTGTGTGGATGAATGCCAATATGTATGTAATGTTCTGTGTTCTGTATGGGGTTTCCTCTGAACTTTGCCCTGACACACGTCAAGGCCAGCAAGGTCACAAGGCAACATACTGGCTCTAAATCTGATAGTCATGTTCCCTGTCCTTGTTTGTTGCTTAATGGCTCTTGCATAACCTAGTGGTCTGAAGGCAAACCCCCTTTTAAAGGCCGAAATTAGAAAAAGAGGGACTGGGCGATGAATCCGTTTTATCAGTTATAATAAAAGTTGATTTGTCAATTTAAAGGCCTTCTCTAGTTCAAAGCACGTCCGGGCTGACACGCGCTGCTTGCACTAACAACAAAGACATACAACAAATGTCATTTAGGCATTGCAAAAGCAGCAATGTGGGCAACCTTAGACCCCAATTATGTGCTTCCAAATTGTAAATATTTTGCCACGGTTTCCTCGCCCCACCTGCTAAACTGGACATGAGAAGCGGGCATTACTCGTGCTCGTACGTATTGACGAACCGAGCAATGCAGTTTGGCCGCTCATTTTGTGTTGAATTGTTGAATATTTAAAATGGTAATGCATTGAAAATTGTGTTTCCGTACATGTTTTGACAAAAGGGACATTTTCCAAGAGGAAGCACTTCATTATTTTATGTAAAGAAGCAAATATTTATTTGAATACTGTCCTTGTCATTCACTGTTTCTGTAACCTAAGAAGGGGAAAAAAATGATTAAAATCAGAATTTTTGTCGGGAAAAAATATATATAGCTGTATATATATTTTATTTCATGGCTATATTGTCCAGTCCTTGGACAAGTTTCATCTCCATTGATGCACAAAATAATACAATAACAATAATAATACATTTTATTTATAAGCACCTTTCAAGACACCCAAGGACACTTGGGTACAATCAGGAACAAAAACAATAAAACACAATACGGGTTGAGCAGCGGCAGCGCGTTAGTACAAGATGTAACGGAAGAACGGCCGGGTCCATAAATATTGTGACATGGATGCAGTTTGCATATTTTTGGCTTTAACCCTTTCATGCACGAATTATGATAACCTACATCAATATTCTTAAGGATTTTTTTTTCCCCCCCCTAAAAGTCATTCGCACTTTTTGAATAGCTTGCCACTGTCGTGACCACTGTCCCGGAAAAAGAGAGGAACACCTCTTCAATGGATTTGAAGATAAAGAAGATGTGCGTTGACCGCAGACTTTCAGCTTTTATTTGAGGATCTTGTCATCCAAATCAGGCGAATGGTTTTGAAATTACAAATGCCTCGGACATTTGGAAAGGGGAAATCGTGGCTGAGGTTTAAGAGACGAATAAAACTATATTTAGCTCACCTTTCTGGTCGTTTACACACCGGATCTCTTTTGCGGCTGACCTTTGCGTTTGAAGTTGAGCTTTTCAAAACCGACTCATCTTGTATTGGATGTCATGAAACTGTCACTGTCATTTTGTCGTCGCCGGCGTTGATATTTCCTACACTGTGTCTCTCTTGCAGGATATCCCTTTGCATTGATCTACCGGCGTTTCTTGTTCTACCAGTCGGCCACCGTTATCCACCTGTTCCACACGTTCTCTGGACTGGCCCTCGCCACGTTTAACTTTGGTGAGATGCAAAACGGGGGCGCGGCGTTTACAAGCTTGTCTTGTGACCGTGCGGATGACAGCAGGTCTATTCAGTGGGGTGGGGGGTTGCCGGTGGGGTAACAACAAATCATCAAGTTCATTAATCAAGGTCGAAAACATAAGTCAAGCTAGCCGTCATGCCACTAGGTGGGCCACCTTCAAAATAAAAGCCAGTGACGGTTCAGGGCAAGCCGTGCTCACTCTCAATGGGGATTTGAATCGCACAAACAACTTACAACTTACTGGAAACTATACTGAGGGATAATTTGGAGAGAAAAAACCTGACGATACCTGAAATGCTGTGTGTTCCGCACACCCTGCGGTTTTCCCAGTCACAGTTTGTGAAGCAAAGCCGGATTTCTACAAAAAAATATTGAGTCAACTGATTTGTCAATAGAGATGCAACAATTAATTTCTGTAGGCCTCCACAAAGGCAGACTGAATATGTTTTGTTTTGTTTTCAAAATAAGACATTTGCAATCAACTGCTTTTACTTTGAAATTGTGTACCTTTAATATTATGAGGACCTTGAAAGTAGAAACGCAGTACACCAGCGAAAAGCTATTTTATGTACAGTGGCCAGCACGATCATTGAACAAAAGTTAAGAATGTTAAAACCGGAATAAAAAGATTGCCCCTCAGGTGAACAAAGTCAAGGTTCCACCGTCTCTTTGATGGCTTTTGATTTCCAGGAGCTTCCATGACCAGCATGCGCTCGCTCTGTTTTAACCTGAAGGTCAGCCATTGTTGACGTAGTACACTAGCACAGTGTGCGAAGCTGCGCTCATTGTGGCTCAGAAGCCGGACGAGGTCACGCGACTTTCTCAAGTGTCTGCTGTGCCCTTCTCCAAACAACCACCATCACTCAAGAACGCGCCAGAAGGAATACGAAGGCTCTTGGTTTATTCCTGAGCCTTCCGCAGCCCTGAATTGCGGTGACGTCCTCTGACTGCGAGGGACGAATAGCGCAATCCATCTTTTTCTGTGCTTGTCAAGCAGCACCTTTCATGGATGCGTCTATATTCCATTCATCACGGGATAGGACGCTCGTCAATGTTCATTTGAGCGCTCACTTTGCTCAGGAAAAAAGGAGAAGCGGCAATAAAACAGGCCAAAATCCAGATGCCAGGAGGAGAAGCAGGGCTAGAATCGTAGGTGTAGTTCAACCAACGTCCTTTGATGCTGTTGTTGAAAAGTCAAGGAGGTTTTTGCGTTCCCTCGCTGAACTTACGTGGTCATTAGCACCCGTTTTGTGGCTTTTATGTTGAACCCATCCGCTGTCCCCGAGAGCTTAGCAGCCAATTGTGTGCCCAATTTTCCTCCAATGTCAACTCTTAGAGTGAATTTTTTTTTCTTCTGAGGAGCGGAAGCAGACGAAGCAACTGCTCAAGACGGCCTGGTCACGACCAGCCCACCACAGAGTGCCAGCATGTTTTTTTTTTTTTGGGGGGGGGGGGGGGCTCAAATAAAATTCAGCTCGGGCCAGCAGCGGTTGCATGAGTGCGCTCCATATGCTAATCTGTGGAGACCACACACAACTTTTATCACCACTCTTCGGTGGATTTTCTCACCTCTTTCTTGAGAATATCTCCGGGCTCATGAGAGCGTCTATTGATGCACTTTTGCCTTTTTTGGGGGGGGGGGGGGGGTTTGTTTTTGCATGCAAGATTTGGAGCGAACATTTCCACAGGCTGATCGTGCCGGTTCTCGTAGCGCTGGCTCAGCGCCCTCAGGGCACCGGTGTGCATTTTGTGTCGTATTTGCATGCAAAGCAGTCTCTGTTGAGTGCGAGTTGAAAGGTTTTTCAACAAATTCAGTTATTTATGGAGGGGAAAAACTCCTCCGGCTGCTTTCGGTAACCCCATTTGCGGATGAAGATGCAAGTGAAGGGAATCAAACAAAAGCAAAATACAATAATTGCATTTCATGTGAGTCATCGGCGATAGCTGCAATTTTAACCCCCACACCCACACACACACATATGTGGGCCATGTTTTCTATACAGCTGCTGCCATTCATTTTCATACTTCTGTACAGCTGCAATGCATTCTTCGCATTTTTGCTCAAGGACCATTTTAGATTTTATTTTTTTGAACATGGTGCAGGTCCTTTGTAGTTTAAAAAAAACAATGACAATGTGTATGCAAAATATATCAAATAGTTTATCCAGCAAACATTTTCCACCAAGTATCACCTCAAAAAATATGTCAAAATGTATGTCAAACCATCATGGCCAACACTGAAATATAATTCCGTCGTGTTTTTTTTTTTTGTCCCGAAAAAGTATATTTCAGATTATTGAAGCCACTGTCACATTATGCACAGTTTAAATATTAACACATGCTCAAATATAGGAAAACTAATAAAAAAAAAGTGAAAAAGAAAGTTTACTTCAATAATTGAATCAAATAATATTTATTGAATAGAAGTTACTACAAAACTGTATCAAGGTTTGGGGGAGGGGGCCAGTTTTAAAAGTTAACTGAATTGTATTTAATCAATGTAATATAATACTAGATAAGAAAAAAAAATACGACTCTAACCCGAACATGTATAAATCCATTTTAATGAAACAACTTCTCGGTCGAAATAGCTCGCAGCAAATATGACACGACTATTGAAAATAAAAATGCATGGTCAGCCAGGTTAAAAAAATAAATAAATAAAAATCAGCAGACCATGCTTTGCGTTTGTGCTGAGCA
Organism: Hippocampus abdominalis; assembly: GCA_018466805.1. Classification (NCBI taxonomy): domain Eukaryota; kingdom Metazoa; phylum Chordata; class Actinopteri; order Syngnathiformes; family Syngnathidae; genus Hippocampus; species Hippocampus abdominalis. The sequence continues at coordinate 2,518,881 of CM031699.1, forward strand.
GCCTGAACAAAGTTTGCGTGTTTTGACCGAATGGCTGATGGCGTGGCAAATTTGCATCAGACGGCAGACAGGAATTGGCTCGCTTGTTGATCGCAGTTGGCTCTCATTTGATCGCAACTTTTACCGTCAACTGCCAAGTGTGGCTTTGTTCCATCTGTGTCGCAATACATTCCCATTCCTGTTTCATGGCCTGATATTTCCTCTTTGCTAACCACGGTGCCTCTCTGTGGTGACGTCACTCTGCCACCCCCCCCCCCCCCAAAATAGAATTGAAAAAAAAAAAAAACTCGCACTCGGAAAGGATATGTTGACTTTTTCACATTGATGCATTTTCTCTTTTTTTCCCCCCCTTCTTATTATTATTATTTTTTTTGGTGGCTGCTCTTTGGATCTCACAGCAGGTCTGTTGCTTAATCTCTCCTCCTTGTGTAATAAGACTTGGAAGCTTGTCGCACCAATGAAGTGTGTCCGCTGTCGCACTCACCCATCACTTGTTGAAGAAAGCGAAGCACATTGAGTCGAGCGAGTCCGATTGATCTGTGCCCCCCCCCCTCTACCCCTGACAGGTTCCCAGATCTATCACTCGGTAGTATGCATCCTTGTGCAGTTCCTGATGCTGAGGCTCATGGGAAGGACTGTAACGGCCATCCTCAGCAGCTTCAGCTTTCAAATGGTGAGGCATCCTCAGGGGGGGGGGGGCTGCGTCTTTTTTATTTTTTTTATTTTTTTTCCAAAAACAAGCAGTGCACAGTCAAAATTCATGACCTCTGCTCCTAAATGTCGAAAAATTTAAAACGCTACTTCAAATGTCTTGCCCACGTTTACAAATATGCCGACGAGCAACCACTCCAGAAATAAATGCTCCCGTTGCTAAGTACAACTCTGCTGTTGTGATTCCGCATGATTTATGTCGTGCATTTGTGCTACTAGAATGTTGTGGTCACTTGGGGACCAAATATGTGTTTCTCGGAAATAAAAGTTAAAAAAAAAAAATAAATAAAATCAAGATTTTCAAAAGCCCTATTCTGAATTCAGACAATCATTTTCCCCACATTCCACACGCTTGTATTGTCGGTTGAGCGTGACCCCGTCTGAGCATTTTAAGAGTCGTATTGAAATCTCATTTTAACAATTTGAAAGAAAAAAAAAAAAAAAAAAAGAAGTGGAAAAGCTGAACTGCATTTTCAAAAGTCAACCAATTGCTGAGCGCATCATAGGGAGTCCACCACCTCTAAAATGAATCACTGCGCGCCGTACACCGAGTGCTCTTTTTCATATTAGCGTCCCAGGAGATGATTGCCCTAATCTCTGCTGTTCGACGAGATAAATGAACGAAGAGGCGTCCCAAGGCGTTTGTCTGTCGAGTTTTCGAGGGTGAAAGTCCTCATTTTCATCTCCGTCGTTTCTCCGGTCCTTGCTCGATGTTCCTTTTCCACCCTAATAATCTCTATCGCGTGTTAATGAATAACCCGTCGTCCCTCTTGTCGTGAGCGAATGGACATGAACATACCGTATTTGTCAAATGTTGATGTTTTGAATATCAGTTAAAGTTTTTTTTTTTTTTTTGTCCTCACATTTGCGTTAACCTGTTTAGCTACCGTGCTGTTTTGTTTCCCAGTTGTTGGAAATGCTTTATTTTTTCTCCCCCTCTTACAGTTATACCTCCTGGCAGGCTATTACTTCACAGCCACGGAGGAGTACGACATCAAGTGGACGATGCCTCACTGCGTCCTCACGCTCAAACTGATTGGTATACCGTACCCTCCTTTCTCGTTTTACGACCGCCGTCTATCAGCGCTTTATCACGGCCATTAACCGCTTGCGCACGCCGGCCCTCCTTGCTTAAAGGTCATGATTTCATTCATTAGCCACCCTAACACGGTTCCTTACGCCCCTTTTTACGCTTTCTGATTGCAGGTTTGGCATTTGATTACTATGACGGCGGGAAAGAACCAGTGAGTTGGTTGATGTCGTCGCTTCTTTTTTTTTTTTTTTTTTTTCTGCTTTTTTGTTTTGTCTTCTCCACATGCACTCACCGGCCACTGCACTTGGTAGACCTGCGATGCTAAACATTCATTTAGTCGGGGAGGAGAACCAGATTTTTGCGATTGTGAATAAATGAGACCAGGAGAAATTGCTTCAAAACTTTACCCGCCATTCACGTGACCTCTAACTTGTACAACTCGTGGCTCTTTTCCACCGCGTTTGTACGAGTGCTCGTTCCGAGCCGGTGTCCATTTTAGCACCAGTTCTTTGTATTTCCACCACCGAAACTTGGCTCTAGCTCTGGTGCTTGAAACCGGCGCTTAAGACTGGCCTCAACTATTTGTTGGCTGGCACTCTAGCACCAACTACGTCATGATCATGACGATCGCAGCTGTAGAGGAATGACACCCTGGACACGCGGCGTTTTGAGCGGTGAAACCGTGGCACTAATGTGTCCCACCAGAGGAGCGATGGCGGCTGTGCCCAAATAGCGCGCGATCTCCGACTCGCAGCCGGCCTCGTGATCATCTCCAACGATGAAGAAAGTTCTACGGGTTTGCGGATTGCATGTCCCTGACTGTTAAATACGACATAAAAGTATAATTGATGCTATGCTAAGTTGCCTATCATGCTAACAGTGAACAGTCAAACCTCTGTTTTCGTCCATAATCCATTCCAGAAGGCTGTTCGAAAACCGAAATTGTTGGAAAACCGAAACAGCTTTTTAAAATAAAAATGCTAACAGTGCTATGGAAAGCAACACGAGGAAGCGTCACTTCCTCGTCTATCCGAGAAGGCGAGAGGAGTCGAGAGGAGTCAAATGGTGCATTCAAGTGCGCTCAGTTTGTTCGAGAACCGAATTTCGGTCGTCATCCGAGGCATAAAAAAACTCGACATTTTGGGTCGAAAACCGAATTGGACGAGAACCGAGACGTTCGAAAACCGGGGTTTGACTGTATTATTATTATTATTATTATTAATAATTGGGTAAACGTCGACGTAAGCAGTGACGTTTAGACGCTTTACGATGACGTAGCTCCTACTTGGCTCTTCAGGAAAACCAGTTACGTTCTTCGTAAGAACTTGTTAAGCACCGACTAAGTGCAGCACAGGCCTTGGCGGCGAACTAGCAGCAAGTTGTTGTTTTTTGTTTTTTTTTGGGGGGGAAGGGGTATGAATTGAATATTTGAGAAATAACTGAAATAATGTGGCTGCACAAGTGTGCACACCCTCCCGCAACTGGGATCAGAATGCGTTCAGAATGAAGCAACCACATTCAAAGTCAAACTGAATGGGCCGCGGCCAGTGGCGGGAACGAGACTTTTATCCTTTGGGGAGGGTGGGGCATGGCTATCTCGGAGGGTCCGCAAAACAAAAACTTGGAAAGGTGATCCTTTGTCTGTTGCAGCTTCACTGCAGGTACTGACTCCCTTTGAATGTGAACTTTGAGAGTGATTGCTTCATTCTGAACACAGCCTGTTGTGAGAGGGCGTGCGCGCTTGTGCAACCACATGCTCTCAGTTGTTTATTGTGACTCGCTTTCTCAAAACGAATGAAAAGCGGCGGGAAACGTTTTGAAACGATCTCTCTCGGGCTCGTTTTATATGCGTCGTAAGAAGCTGTCAACTAGAACAGGTGGACGTTGTGGGCAACATAAATACAAACAAGAGTACAATGTTTTGCAAATGCTCAGCAAACACAAATAGGCAATGAATGCGGAATTTCACGCAGCCATTTTGCGATTGCGGGCACTCTTGGCTTTGTGTTTCCTCCCCCAGCTGAAATCCAAATGTCCATCCAAATTGTTTTCTCTGCCCATGTGCGACGCTCACCGCCTAGGCGGAGCTCAACGCGCAGCAGAAGAGCGCCGCCCTGCTGCGCGTGCCCTCGCTGCTGGAGGTGCTCGGTTTCTCTTACTTCTACGGCGGCTTCCTGGTGGGCCCGCAGTTCACGCTGCGCAGCTACCAGAAGCTGGTGGCGGGGGCACTCAGCGACAGACCGGGAAAGCTTCCAAACAGGTAAAGAAGTCAGCACACCCTTTCAGCGGATTGGCGTAGCTTTGCCCTTCCCATCATCTTTTCATGTTTTTGTCCTTCTTCTAGCGTCGTACCGGCTGCGAAGAGATTCTCTCTGGGTTTTCTCTTTCTGGTCATATTTGCAATATTTAGTCCTCATTTCCAAGAGAGCTACTACTTGACGGATGAGTATGACGTGAGTATTGGCATTGGGGGCGGGGGGGGGAGTGGCCCCCGAGTCTTGTGTCACTTTTGTGTTTTCTCCGCAGGCTCAACCATTCTGGTATCGCTGCTTATTCATTATGATTTGGGCCAAAATCATATTGTATAAATATGTCTGCTGCTGGCTCATAGCGGTAAGTGTGAATGGCCATTTGCCTATGACACAGAGTACAAGACTAGTATCAAAAACCTTTGCCATTGCAAGGTTAATGCAACAATCCTCACAAAAAGTTGGGCCGATAACGTCACAAAATAGGGGCGGGGCACCAAAATATTCATTAATTTCAAGCGCTCTGAACATTCATCGCTATCCAATAAAAAGGATGTACCATAGACTGTTTTGTTTCATAGTTTTGGCTAGTTCATCCTGGGACTTACACTCAGATGTGACTTGACAATTGAGGATATACAGTCAAACCTCGGTTTTCGTCCATAATCCGTTCCAGAAGGCTGTTCGAAAACCAAAACCATGCTCTTTCTATAAAAAAAAATGTTTACTGAACACGTCTGCTCACAAAGGAAAGCAACACGAGGAAGCGTCACTTCCTCGTCTACCCGAAGAAGCATCACTTGTGTAAGGAAGGTGAGAGGAGTCAAATGGTGCATTCAAGTGCGCTCAGTTTTTTCAAGAACCGAAATTTGTTCGTCATCTGAGGCATAAAAATTTTTGGTCGAAAACCGAATTGGTCGAGAACCGAGACGTTCGAAAACCGAGGTTTGACTGTACTAAGATGAAAGCGCGACCTCGCTCCCAAATCTCCGCTCCCTAATTGTATTGATGGCCGAGGGCGAGTTCCAGTTGAATTCAGAAATTCTGCGTCTGACGACAGAAAGGTTGTTCTTTTTAGTTTAAAATGGCTTACCTTCCTGAGACAAGCGAACGCCTTCTAGTGCCCAAAATATTGTACTCACCAAATGTGACAGTGATGATGATGATGATGATGCGTTTGCAGGAGGGCGTCTGCATCTTGGCCGGGTTGGGCTACAACGGCATGAGGGAGGGCCAGCACCAGTGGGACGCTTGCGCCAACGTCAAGGTGTGGCTCTTCGAGACCACGCTGCTCTTTGGGGGGACCATCGCCTCCTTTAACATCAACACCAACGCCTGGGCCGCCAGGTCAGTGCGGCACCCAGAAAAGAAAAGTGAAATAGCATTTTTGTTGTACATCTGGTTCAGAAATGTGTGGTCCTATGTGGGCCCCCCCCCCCAACCCCCCCAGTAGTGCTGATGAAAAACTGTGGCCCCTTCCGTCATTTCAGTTGCCCAGCCATGATTTAATGAAATAAAGCACTGCAGGTAAAAGTGATTTTCACCCAGTCAGTGGAAGCAAAAGCCTCACTTTGCTCCTGAACACGTCGCCCAACGCAAACAGGAGAGGAGGGGAGAGGAGAAGCGGCAGTAAAAAAGGACAAAATGGGGGAGGGGCGGCGGTCAGCCCAAGAGACTTGTCACATTCATGGTGTGGCTTAATTTAAATGGAACGCTACCCGAGGAAGCGTTACTTTCTTGTGTAAGGAAGGCGAGAGGAGTCAAATGGTGCATTCAAGTGCGCTCAGTTTGTTCGAGAACCGAAATTTGTTCGTCATCCGAGACATAAAAAACTTGAAATTTTTGGTCGAAAACCAAATTGGATGAGAACCGAGACGTTCGAAAACCGAGGTTTGACTGTATTAAGCTTTAGGATCGAAATATTTCTGAAGCGGTTGCCGTTTTCCTGACCGTCGTTTCCATTTTTGGTCTTCCAGGCATGTGTTCAAGCGGCTGAAGTTCCTGGGCAACAAGACGCTCTCCCATGTGTCCACTCTGCTCTTCTTGACTTTATGGCACGGTCTTCACTCGGGATACCTCATGTGCTTCTCCATGGAGTTCATCATCATCACCGTTGAGCGACAGGTATTGTCATTCTTCTCTCAGACCTGTCGAGTCATCATTCCCCCGTGTTTGCCTCATTGAAACCCCGCGCACAGCGTTTTAATGATGAGACTTGTGCGTCTTGTTCTCGAGCGACTCAAGCGTATTGATCCATTGCATCTCACCGTTAAATGCGCCTAATATTAAATATTGACTCTGGTCTTAATTCGGCAAGTGGCCCACTTCAAGAGGAGGAAAACAAAAAAAAATCATTGCCGGTGTGTGTTTCTGCTGTGACAGTATCAGGCCTTGGTGCGGGACAGTCCAATGCTGAGTCGTTTGTCCAAGGGGCCACTTTTGCCGCTCATCTACGCCATCCAGCAGATCATTCACTGGCTCTTCATGGGCTACGCGCTGGTGCCCTTCTGCATCTTCTTCTACGACAAATGGCTCAAGGTGCGTTGTGAACCGTCATGTAAGGACAAGAAGAATCCAGATAATCAGACCAAAAGTTGACTTGTGTTGTGCTTTTGGAAAAAAAAAAGGAGTCTTATCACAATGCTTCCTCACATCTGCTGTTGTGGGTTTCTTTTTTTCTTTTTTCTTTTTTTTTTTAAGTATTTAGGTCATCCTGAAAAGTAAAATACTCACTATGATATTATAACCAGAATGTTACAAGAATAAAAGATGCATATTTTCACAATAAAAGATTAAGTTAAATGTTTATAAACAAACAGTTCCCAAAGAGTAAATGCCGTCTTTTATATACTATATATAATATAGTTAAAAGTTAAATACAACTGAACTGTCCTTAAAAAAAAAAGTACTGTACTTGAAAAGGAAAAAACGTATACTGGATCTTTTTAAAAAAAGTTTAAACTGGCTGATAACAAGTTTCATTCTAATATGTTTGACTATAGTGCAACTTGTAACGGTTGCAAATTGGATTTTTGTGTTTAATTCAGTGATGCTTTCACGTATATTGTAGCTTTTTAGTCTGCCAGCATAAGTATGCAGATTGAACTCAAACAGTGCAGCAACACATGTAGAAAGACAATCTCGGGGGTGGCATGGATCAATGGTACCCAGAAGTTGGGGGTTTGATCCCCGACCAGTGCGACCACGTCAAAGTGTCCATGAGAAAGATACTGAACCGTGATGCTGCGTCATCTGTCGCTCAGCGAGGTAACAGTGCGAAGCGCTTTGAGTACCAAAGTACCGATCATCTGAGAGGAGTTGCGACGTCTCAACGAACGCCAGATTTCAGTTTGTCTATTGTATGTTCCGTTCTGCATTTGTACGTCCTGACGATGGCTATCTCTGCTTCTTGTGTTGCAGGTGTACTTCTCGGTGTACTTTTGCGGTCACGTCTTCTTCCTCGTAGCGTATTTAATCGTGCCCTACCTGAGGAAGGCACTGGTGCCTAAGGAACGCAGCCCGCAAAAGCAGGATTGAACGACGGCTCGGTACGCAGACGCCAGACTACCTGTTGTAGAGTTTGTCCTCGAAAATTCAAAGAAGAGTTTTTCTACACATGCATCGGAAACACTGCGCATCACACAAGCTGGATGTCGTTCCGTACGTTGCTTCGCATCCGCAGGATGGAAACCTGTTGGAGCATTTAGTCTACATCCAGCTCAAGGTCCATGTACGAGCACACTCGAACTCATAAAACAATTCAGAGCACTAATTGAACTATTTTTCCAGATTTTTTTTAATTTTTTTTGTTCCCCACTACTCATGCCGTTTTGGGCCTACAAGTACACAATTGAACCTTACTAGTACAAGCCCAAGCGAGTAGGCATATGTCATGACTAGTAGCCTGCCGGACGCTATCCAAATGTTCTGAAAGATTTTTTTTACTTGACTCACAGAGTTGTTGTTTTGGAGCACGTTAACTAGCTTAAAAAAAAAAAAAAAAGATGTTCAAGTGTCTCTCTGCTTCCTTTGCAGGTCAAAATCTCCACTGAAGGGAACTGTGACTTTCAAAAGGAGCGGAAAAGAAAATATTTTAAGGCCTTTAAATGTATATATATATACTATATATATATATATATATATACATATTTCCATGTGAAAATAAATCTCTATATATTTTGTGTAAAAAGTAAGGACGTTTTTATAAACATTTTTGGAAAAATGTTTACAGGAAAAACGACCATTGTGCCACACGGGCTAACTGGGGAACCCGTCAGGGGCAACTTCACGATTTAATTCTTATTTTGAATCCTCTGGAATACACTATTTGCACTCCGCAGTCACGGGTTCGAAGCCTGTCGTTGGAATCATTTGTTATTTATTATTATGATTTTTTTTCTTCATGATTCTTAAGTTCGCCGTCTCCAAACTACCGCGGCAGCAGCAAAGCTCCACGTGAGGTGGAAGAGAGGCGTCAGTGCGCTTTTGGAATGTAACAAAAAAACGCTGCTGCTGCTGCTGCTGCGCGCTTGCAAGAACAAACGATGCCCGTTGATTTGTGAGATCCAAGATACCAGCGCTGCAATTCGCACGCACACGGTAGCTTACAAAAGTCAGGGCTCCCCTCACATTTTGGCAATATGTTATGATTTCTATTCATGGGACAACACGAAAGAAATGACACAACACGAAAGAAACAACACAACAAAAGTGAGCACACCCCTCAGTGAAAATACTCAAAAGTGTAACCTACTTTTCATCGGAGTGAAGTGTCATTTTTTCAGATTTGCTAATATAAAATGTGAGGGCTGTCCTCATTTTTTTATGAGCTACTGTACAGACACAAACACAACCGACTCAACATGGCCTTGTGTTCATGAATGTTTTCGCTGTTTTACCTTTGCTTGTAATCTGTGTTTGAAACAAAAAGACTTGATTTTATAATTCAATGGCAATATTTTGTAGTTTGTAATAAGGAAATCACTCTTGTCACTTGCTCCAGTCTATGGATGTTCTTTCCCTGACTTCGTCGTTGCCACTCCCTTCGGCTGTTTTGTTCGTTATATGAAAAGGAGCAGTTGTGTTGTTATTTTAAGTCTCCTCTTTTTTTTTTTTAACGGGGTGGGGGGTGACAAGTTATCTCATTTATGAAGCAGCTGCTGAAGAACATTGTGTGCGTCACCTGTGCTGCCTCAACTGGGGATGCATCTCATCGTCATCCTACTCTGCAAACTGCCTCGAGCATCTGCCTGTCAATTTTGTAAACATCCCCCATGACCATGATTAATGGCAATTTCAAAGGTTTCCTGTTTATTTTATGCCTTATTCCTACCAAATGTTCAGAAAAAAATCTTTTTTATAAAAAAAAAAAAAAAAATGGGATGGACCCATGGGGGAAAATGTGATTTTTTTTAAAATACGATTTTCTTATGCTCAGTAATTTAAAAAAGTGCTGCATTTCAAAACTGAGTTGGTCCTGTTGTCTTCTTCTGCTATGACGTCATTTTGCAGTTTAATGCCTGCGTGCGTGCGCGTGTGCGTGCGTGTGTGTGGTCGAGGAAATGTATTGATTCTCTTAAATGTACACTTTTACGCAACACAAGACGTGATTAAGATTAAAAAATTAAAAAATAAAATAAAAACCTGAGCACCAGTGAGCCACCAAGGTGCTGAAGAAGGACGTAGCCGGAGAAGGACGCAGTGTGGGCGGGTTAACGCACGCCGAGGGAGGGGAGGAGCTGGAGTGGGGACGCCACCGTAACGTTCCCACTCAATCTCTCCCTTCTCCACAGACGAGAAAGCAAGGGCATCGCTCCAGTTACACACCGAATCGTCTTGGGGTTTTTCCTCCCCCCCCCCTCCTCCCCTAACCAACCAGCTCCCATCAACTATCACCGGGAGCTTCGGGACCGCTCTAAACCGAGGACGAGGACGTGTGCTCGGGGAAGAGGCAGGGGCGTGAAGGCGGATGCTGCGAGGCTAAAAAAAACCCAAAAAAAACAGAGGAGGCTGTGGGTACCGAGCAGGCATCGCTGCTGCAGCCGACACGGTAACGTCACTTCTTCTTCACCGTCATGATCATCATCGAGATCGTGGTTGCTGCGACATTTCACCTGACTTTAACTGGGCAGCCATTATTGAAGCCTCATCTGTGTCACTGTCACGCAGTCATGTCGCATTGCAAGTGGGAACGCATGCATTGTCACGTCCAGGGCCTTCCGGACGTGAATATCTGTGTACGGTATGATCATGTGTAGAATGTCGCTTATTAAGTGGCAGTGCAGCAGATTGGATTTGAGCGCCCGCAACCCACCACCAGCACCACCCTCATCCCCCTCATTCCATACCATCCTCCCCCTGAGGAGTCATTTTTCAGCAAGGGGCCACATGCTGCTGCCAAACCACAATTAAAAGGCAGGAAAAACACCCACTTAACACCCTCACGCGCAGTTTTGCCCATTTATGAAAGTGACACACACGTAAATGAGACACAAAGTGAGACCATTGCGAAAATGAGCAGTTTCTTTCATTTGGCTATTGAGATACGGCTTATATTTGGGTAATACTGTACACTACTGGCCACACCATTCCCAAATCCAACTATCGTCATTTACACAATGCATTTGCACCGCATGAAATCTTGCCAAAATACCACTCCCGTCCAAATTTTTCCGAAGGTATTGTGTGTGTGTGTATAAAACAGGGACAGTGTTACAACGCAAACCTTCCCATAATCAATCATTTTATTGGCTTTGTCCATTGACAATCAATATGTTTGTTCCTGCATGGTTTCTTTTTTTGTTTAACCTCTGTGTCTCTACTTCTGGAGTGCTAATGAGTTGTTGTTGTTGCATGCGCCCACCCACCTCCCCCTTTCTCTACACCTCTGCTCCCCCAGATGGACAAAATGAAATGTCTCTCCTTCCTCTTCCTTTGCTTGACATCCGTTGCCGATGGCAACAAAGGTCAGTTACTCACCCGGATCGATTTTGATTGCTCATGTTGACATGTTGTGTTGTTGTAGTTGTTGTTGTGTTGCTCGTTTTAGATGCCCTCCCACTGTATAAGGTACATCTGAGATGACCCGATACAGGATTGAAGGCTTTACAATGATGATGAGTTTTGATCGACACTGTCAGAAAGCTTTTAATTGGGCAGTGTGTTTTTCCCTACTCACTACTTTGATTATTATTAGTATTATTACATCAAGGGTTGTCAAAATATGAGGTGCCCCTACACCAAAGTGGGGGTCAACATGGTAGGATTATTTATAGGTTCTGTGTCCATCCATCCATTTTCCGAACCGCTTAATCCTCACTAGGGTCGCGGGGGGTGCCGGAGCCTATCCCAGCTGTCTTCGGGCAGTAGGCGGGGGACACCCTGAATTGGTTGCCAGCCAATCGCAGGGCACACAGAGACGAACAACCATCCACGCTCACACTCATACCTAGGGACAATTTAGAGTGCACAATCAGCCTGCCATGCATGTTTTTGGAACGTGGGAGGAAACCGGAGCACCCGGAGAAAACCCACGCAGGCCCGGGGAGAACATGCAAACTCCACACAGGGAGGCCGGAGCTGGATTTGAACCCGGTACCTCAGCACTGTGAAGCCGACGTGCTAACCACTGGACTACCGGGCCGCCCTAGGTTCTGTGTGTTTTTCGATATAACAGTTCCTCTGGGGTTGTATTTGGTTTTTTTTAGATTTGCACGGCGGGCCGATCAAATTCTCTCAAGGGGCCGCGTATGACACACAGGCCTTAGGTTGCCCATCCATGCAGCCATACAGTATTATCATCGTGCATAATAAACAGGCAGGCATGATTTTGGCAACTATCTGTCATCTGCATGACTCTGTTCCTTCCCGTAATGGCAAATTTACCATCCTCCTATACCAAGTCTGTTCTCCAGAGATCATCTGAGAAGGGGTGGGCAGGCGGTGGGGGGGGGGTAGTGTGGAAAAGACAGGGAACATGATGAAGGCAAAGGAGTACAGGAGGGACGGCAGAGAAGGAGCAGTGACAGGAGGAGAGGGAGACATGGCCGAAAAAGACGCAGGCGAGGAGGGAGGCGGAGGATGTGAGATCAGGTGAGGGGGGGGGGGGGGGGGGGCTATGAAGACGTGCGCGTGCGTGCCGAGCGCCAGGCATGTCGTGGCGAGATAGAGAACTGACCGGTGCCAAGGGAGACAGAACGATGGAATGCCTCTCAATCTGTAATCCGGAATGTAATCCGCGCGCCTGATGCTCAGATTAATGCGACATGGAAGGAGGAGGGTGGAGGCGTGGCGCTGAGGGAGATAAATAACCCCCCCGAAAAAAGAGAGCGTGGATATGGAGGAGCAGATGCGGCCGGACTGGTTAATTGTGCCTTCATTTAGTCCCCGGCGGGATTTTAAACAAGAAGTCATGCATACATACGCATTGCTACAAGAATTTACGAAGCGAGTCGCTGATGGTGGTACACTCGGCTCACATGTGTGGAAGCAATGTGGGATCCGTTCCCACTCTGTGAATGTGGGTGTGCGTATATTATATGTGCCCTGTGAATGACTGGCGACCAGTTCAGGGGTTTGTCCAACTTTTACCCAAAGTGAACTGGGATAGGTTCCAGCAACTCCCACGAACCCACTGCAGGATAAGCGGTGTTGAAAATGGATAGGTGGATGAACCTACGAAGGAAGTAATGCTTATTTATGATGTCACATTTAGCAATGTGTTTATTATTGCGCTTGTTGTTTGCACTGGATAACATTGAGCCGTTCCTAATATTTTGTTGAACTAATTTAGCAGCGTGAGAGAGTCTATCTACTGTTTGTGATTCCTTGGGAGATGTGCTCAATTACAATTCTTGGATGCCACACGGGATGTGATCGGAGTGTGCTAAACATTTTGGTAGCTAGCTAGTTTAGTAGCATGTAGTTAAGCTATGTTGGTGTGTAGAGGTCGAGGAGTAGCTTTAAAGTCGTCGGTGAGGTTGGAGGTATAGGTAGTGATGGGGGTGGGTGAGGCAAGTAGGAAGGTGGGGAAGAGAAGGTAGCTCGGTATGGTAAAAGTTGCGAGAGTGGTTAATTAGGTTGCTATGGTAGGTGAGTGGGAAGGCTAGGTACTGTCATTAGGTGGGGGAAAATAGAGGTACGGACGCAAGGTAAGTAGTTTACTAGGGCTGAACAATTTTGGAAAATAACGATTTAAAAAAAAATATATGTGTACAATATAATGAACTGTGTATGTTTTTGTTGGTGCTGTGTTTTGTGCTTATTGTTGCTATTTACAGTATTCACAAAATATATCCCTCCATAAAAAGATGTTACTGGTTCACGGAGTGAAACTGTGTAATAAAACAATTGAAATCGTCCACACGAATGCATTAATTTATTAAGCCTCTCATTTCCGTCTTTGTGCGTGTTAAATTGTTGAGTTTTTCTTAGTCATTGTGCTTCTTCGAATGAACGGACGGTGGTCGATACGTGAGCCGTTTTCGCTTGATTCAACGTGGAAAAATGGCGTCGGTCGTCAGTGACAAAATGAACCCTCCGATTGGCTGTTCGCCAGCCAATCAGAAACAGGAAGTGATAAACAAGCAAAGAAAAAGACAGGAAATCAATATTCACTTCGATTTGTTCCTGCTTTTGTTATGAGGGTGTCAGGCAAGCGAGCTATGCGCGCGTTTTATTTCGTGAAACCCCGCCTGTGGTATGATAAAGATTAGTATTTAGGCCACGTTCAATGTCTGGCAAACTGAAAAGTACGTGCGCAGAGACAAAAGGCGAATTTTGGAAAGGTGTTTTTTTTTTTTTTCCTCTCCAAATTGCAACCTTCGAAGTAGGAAGGTAGGTTGGCTAGGTAAGATAGCTAGATTTATAGTTAATCCGAAGAGTTGACATGTGGATAGCTTCTTGTCTTTAAGGTGACAAGCAAGCACTTTTCCAGACGAGCGTTTCTGCGCGCCTGATTTCCAAAGAGCCGCGGGATTTATAAAGGCAGGGAGGAGACGGCTTGGCTTTGCCACGGCGCGGAACAATCCCCGCTTCTTCTCATTAACGTGGCCTTTGATCCTTTCTCGCTGAACATCCAGCACAAGGATGAATAATGAATTGGCAATTAAAAGGTCATTATTCACAGAAAACCCGGGGCGTTTTTTTTTTTTTGTCCTTTCAGTAGGATTGTTGTGGAGCTCAGGCGGGCTGATTGATGGCGGTTGCCAGAGATGAGTGTGTGATTAAAAAGTGGACGTTTCATCGGAGGTTTGTACTACGAGACAGAAACTGGACAAGGAGAAGTGAAACGGGCTGAGTCAGTGTCCCGTCTTTCCTCAAATAGTAACCCGCTTTGTCTTCCATCCCCACAAAAAAAAAAAAAGCCTCCTTTTCATTACTTTGTTCAGTGTAATGTAAAACCCCTGCAACTTTAAAACAAAATGCCGTCAGAATGGGCTGGGATGGAATGACTTGGATGAAAGATAACATTCACAAGCATGAACTTGTAAGGTGTCACTGTATTCTGCTTGTTTATATATATTACATATTGCTTGTTTGGTCTTTACAGCCAATAAGCACAAGCCATGGATCGAGACGGAGTACCAGGGCATTGTGATGGAGAACGACAACACGGTCCTTCTCAACCCGCCGCTCTTCGCTCTGGATAAAGACGCACCGCTCCACTACGCCGGTAACGCCCAGCACTACTCCCGCCAATGAACAGATTCTTGATTGCACTTAATTTATCGTGAGACATCACAAGACCCCCGTCATCGCATTGCTGTATTTCCACAATCCCCGTTTTAGCATTTATGAATTTGCCAGGCGAGGCGTCTATTTTTAGAGCAGCGTAGTGTAATTTGAAGCTGTCCCGGCAGCAGCAGTCAGCCGCTCGATCATGCGTGCATCCCGGGTCTTGAAATAACCGTGGTGGGCTTCAATTTTAATTGAGAAAATGAAATAGGTTTGTATCACTCACAAAAAGGGAAAACTTGGATCCGGTATTCCAGTCGTTTGGATTGCGTGTCGAGCTCATTCTGTTCTGTATCGAAGGCAGCCTCATTCTTTCGCATTACAGTCAAACCTCGGTTTTTGTCCATAATCCGTTCCAGAATGCTGTTCGAAAACCGAATTGTCTCGAAAACCGAAACCAGGCTCTTTTTAAAATAAAAATGTTTATTGAACACGTCTGCTCACAAGGGAAAGCATCATGAGGAAGCGTCACTTCCTCGTGTAAGGAAGGCGAGAGGAGTCAAATGGTGCATTCAAGTGCGCTCAGTTTGTTTGAGAACCGAAATTTGTTCGTCATCCGAGGCATTAAAAAAAAACTCGACATTTTTGGTCGAAAACCAAATTGGTCAAGAACCGAGATGTTCCAAAACCGAGGTTTGACTGTATATCTTATTTACTTCGTTGTGTTCCCACCCACCCACCCTCAGGTGAAATTTGTGGTTTCCGGGTCCACAACGGCCCCTCGGGTTCCGGTTCGGTGCAGTTTGAAGCAGTGGTCCTGGACCGCTCCACCGGCGAGGGTCTGGTGCGTTCCAAGGAGCCGCTGGACTGCGAGAGCCAGCGGGAGCACAGCTTTACCATCCAGGCCTACGACTGCGGCGAGGGGCCCGACGCCGTCAACAGCAAGAAATCCCACAAGTGAGCGCGATCATGCTGAGAGCCGGCGGCCCCGCCCACTTTCCCTTCTAAACAACGCTTCCTTGCCTCGTCAGGGCCACCGTACACGTGCGGGTCAACGACGTCAACGAGTTCTCCCCCGTGTTCGTGGAGCGTCGCTACGAGGCCTCGGTCCCAGAGGGGCGGCTCTTTGACCGCATCGTGCGCGCCGAGGCTCTCGACGCCGACTGCTCCCCACAGTACAGCCAGATTTGTTTCTACGACATCATCACTCCCAACGTGCCCTTTGCTATTGACAACGACGGTGAGACAAACCAAATCACATCTCTGGAGTCGCGTCACAAAACATTTTGCGTCCAAAAGTATCGATCGTAACTGCCCCCCTGTTGGCCAATGAAAATAAATGGCATATGCTAGCCACATCCACGAAGGCTGTTTAATTGAAAATATTTCAATCGATTGCATCGTCTTCCTTCCCCTGCCAGGTATGAAGCCGCAACTGTGGAAATAGACTTAGCGTGGGCGGACTATTGTTGTGAATTTCACCGCAGCAGCTGTTCAGGTGCTCTCTGCGTCTTATTCCCTCACGTCCTTTTTCTCGTTACCGCAACCGCCGCCCAGCCGGTTGACTGACAGACAGCGAGCGCCTGCTGTTTTTGTACAAAGCCGGGAGAAGGAAGGAAGGCTACCTCGCTGTGACTCTGCACAATTTGCTGGATGGCCAGAGACCCCCCCCCCCCCCGTGTTCCGACGCCGCCGTTTTTCTTTTGTGCTCCCTCCTTCACGTTACCGCATTTCACGTGAACGTCACTTCTCTTTTGATCTTTTCACGCAAACAAAAGCCTTTTTATTTAAGAATGGGCAAGTGTTGCGTGTCGAGGAGGGAGGTCTGCGCTTTCTTCTTTTTCCTCATGATCATCTTTTTTTTTTTTGTTTTTTTGTCCCACTCTTTTTGCGTCGCCTAGGTAACATCAAGAACACGGAGCCGCTGGACTCCAAGCGTCAGCACGTTCACACCTTCTGGGTGACCGCCTTCGACTGCGGCAAGAACCGCGCTCAGGCCGACGCTCAGGTGGTGGTCACGGTCAAGCCGTCCTGCAGGCCCGGCTGGATGGGTAACTCGCTCCTTCGCTCCCTTTTGCGCCATTTTCAGCTGTGGATAACATCGCCGTGGGTTGGGATCGACGTGGGCTGGTTGGCGATGTGAGTCAGTTTGCGTTGAAGGCGGCGGAGGCTGACGAATAGCGAGTTTTTAGAAATGCGGCTGCTTTCATCATCGTTCCGGGTCATGCTTACAGAAGTGGGCGGTCAGGTCCTCTGCTCGCTTAAAAACTATCAGAAGGACTGACCTGCACAATTCAAATTCCATTATTAGTTCAATCAAACTGTATTTCTTTGGTCTGCAGTACGTCTATGTGGATTATATATATTTTTTCAGCCAGTCAGATTTCAGACTTTAAACACTGCCCTGTCAATCTAATCTGCCAAGGGAATGTCAGAATCAGTCGTGCTGACTGACAGAAATTATATGAGCAGTGGGACCGGTTGTTTTTTTTCAAATTCGCCTCACAGAATTTTTTATTTTTTTTCTGAAAGTCAGCATTTCATTATTTTCAACAGTTTCGGATAAGCGATTAGCCCTGAGTCAGCATCGCTGACTGGATTGTGTTTCAGGTTGGACCAAGCGCGTGGAGTACACACCTGGCTCGGGTAGCATCCCGCTCTTCCCCAGCTTGCATTTGGAGACTTGCGAGGAGACCGTCTGGAACATCCAGGCCACTGTAGAGCTTCAGACCGGCCACATCGGAAAGGGTTGCGACCGAGACAGCTATTCTGACCGGTCCGTGCGGCGACTTTGCGGTGCGTATGTCTAAACTGATATACTGTCTGTGGCAGTCATAAGAAAGTCTCAAGTCTTACCTTTCAATTTCCTAATACGTCTCAAGCTACTGTGACAAAAATCGAGCAAGTCAAATCGAGTCCCTGTTAAATTTGGAGCGAGTCAAGTCATTGCTTGGGTTGAACAAGTCCAATAGCCTTAGCACATTAGCCACTTTTCACTCATCATTAAGCATGTAGCGCCCACACTTTATGTACTTGCGCTACCTGTACCAAGACATCCATAAAATCATTTTTTTACATTATTCTATCGTCTCTTACTTTATCATCTTTCCACCTAAATGCATAACCGACATGAAGCGTGTGGGTGGTGAATGTTTCACGAGCTATTAGCTAGCCAAACTGAAGTTAACAAAGCTTACCTATCCTTGTGGCTTTATCGTGACAATAAAGTTAGATTTCAGAGCTATTACGTCTCTCATCATCGTGCATCGTTCACTGAGTCACGACAAACATGCGGTATATGATCACATTAGCCACTTTTCACTCCTCTCCATTGCGTTGTAGAATTAATGCTATTCGTAGCTATTTGCGTTAGCTAGCTGTACTCAAAAACATTCACGATTACATTATTTTTCTCCAAGGTTCCAAAGCCAGTCTTGATTGTCTATTGCTTCATTTTCTTCACATTAAATGCATTAGTGACCTTGGTTGATTGGCGATCAGTTAGTTACACTTAGGTTGGCAAGTTAACATTGCTTTCCTGTCTTGGTGGGTCTTATCGTGACGGTGACGTTTAATGTTGTAGTTGTTATTTCTCTGACATACTTAGCCACAACGTACGGTATTCGTACATGAGCTACTCTTCACGATTAGCATGTAGCATTACTGCGATCTGTTATTGAGTTAGTTAGCTGTACTGACACATTCACAATCAAATCAGTTTCTTATCTTCTGAATTAAACGGATTATTGACATGAAGCTGAGTTAATGTTTGACTAGTTATTGGTTGTCTTAATCGTGAAGTTAAAAAAAAAAAACTAGCTTTGGGATTTTATAGTGAGATGAAATCGGCGACTGAAGTCAAATCATGTGACTCAAGTTCCCCGCCTTGTGTTGACTGATTTGTTGGCTCCGCCTTAACCAGGCGCTGTTCGAGGCGAGGTCGACCTCCTCCCACCTCCATCGCCCGCAGCCAACTGGACGTCGGCGCTTCCCACCCTACCTTCCTCGGATTCCTCTCTGGTCTTCTCCTTCAACGGGTCCAACCACGTGGCGGTGGTGCCGGACGCGGTTGTCTCGGGGCTGTCCGGCGACCATTTCACCCTGCAGCTGTGGATGCGTCGGTGGGGCACCAACGTCCAGCCGGCTGCTGCTCAGTCGAAAACGAGTCGCAAGGAAGAGGAGACCATTGTGTGCAGCACTGTCAAGAATGGTGAGTTATGATCAATTGCATCATTTGAACTACTCTACTTTACAATGACACAGCAATAATCCTAATTTGGATCAATACCATGCTTTCATTTCCAACATCCTATAAATTAGGGAACAGAGTGGACATAAATGTGTCCCATTATCCCAAAAATCGACTGTTTTATTGAAGAAAAATAAGCAACGCGAGCTAGCGTCGGCTCGACTTTTATGATATGAAAACCTGTTCCCACAGATTTTTGAACGTGTTGAACTGAGTAACTCCAAAAAAAAAAAAAAGCAAAAATTCAAAATTAGCTAATGGTAACATTTTTAAAAATACGCTTTGTTCGCTTTCAACAACAACAAACATTGGTTGAATGTGAGAGACGTAACCAACATGAGAAACAGAAAAAAAATACAGTATTTTTAGAAATGTGGTCGTAATTTGATGACCATTTAATTGAAAATGGATGATTTCCCATAGGACACTTGATGTCTTGTACAAAAGTGTGTGGGAATTGTTCTTCTGATAATTCGGTCTTTGCTTACTTTTGATTCCAAGGGAGCAAAAATGCTGAAAGAAATTGGCCTCATTGTTGATATGTGAACAGTAGACACCTTCCCTCGCGTTTTCCGGTACTGTGGTCCTGTATTTTTGGGAGGTGGGGATTTTGTTCTGCATAATGTTGATTTTGAATGTAATTCCACTGTCAGCCACTAGATGGGCGTACACTAGTCTGACACTATCCATTTGACTTAAGAATAAGATTGTCAACGGGAAGTACAGTATTTCAGATCAACCGAGTTTTTGGTGATGATCACGCTGAATCCTGCTTTTTATACCTACCGAAAGCGATATTTTAGCGCAAAATCAACTGCTATAAAGCAGAATGGTCCAACATTTGAACCTCCTCAAGATGGATTTTTGACATTGTTGTTGGCAAATTGGCCTCTCTTGGACGTTACTTCAGAGCGCAAACCTCCAGTGAATTATCACCACCGTTGTTCAGCGCGTGCTTGTTTGTGGCCTCAGCGGGCAAGTTGCTCTTGAGGGAGCCACTTAACCTCCACACACTTTGCTGCGGTAAAAAAACAAAAACAAAAAAACAGACAATGCGCAAGCATCACGGCTGCCGTGTGAATACTGTTTGAAAATTGGCCCCTAAAAAGAGAGATTCAAATGAAATGTAAGACATCCGTCGAAAAGGCAGTTTAAAAGTTCCAATTCATTCTTCTCCTCAGATGACTCGTTCTCTCACTATTCGCTCTCCGTGCACGGCTGCCGCCTCTCTTTCTTCTACTGGCCCGACGTCTCGGCTGCACGGCCCGTCAAGTTCTTGTGGAAACTGGAGCAGGTACTGGCTGTGTGCGTGCGTGCATGTGGGTTGCTCTTCATGTTCACATCAAGCTGCTGGGTTAATGGTCACGCACACAGCAAACGTGTGCATAAGGCCAAGATGTCCGCCTGCCTGGACAGGGTGGGAGAGTGAAGGGTTTACTGGTGCGGCGCTAGTGGGGGATTGTGATTTGACTGAGGCTGCCCGCCCCAGACAGATTGAGGAGGATTACATTCAAGCCGATACGGAGATAAAATAAGATTTGTTCAGATCCTTTTGTCTTTGTCTGATAGCTTGTGACCTTCTACTCCCCCACCCGCTATACCGACCGTCAATTGGCGATCATTTGTTTGGTTACCGGAAAATGCTTATTTATTCCATATGAAAATTTAAAAAATTTGGTACATATTTTAGCAAGCATCATGGAAGTTGCCGTGTTTAATTTGCGTTCGCGGGCCACCGAAAAGGATGTGACAGACCGGATCTGGCCCCCGGGGCCTAGCGTTTGAAACATTCAAAAAATAAATCATCTAATTGATCATAATACTGTACTTAACAGCCCCCCTACAGCGTTTAAAAAAAAAAAAAAAAAATCAACAGCTGTTGGCGGTTTGCTAGCGATGAAATATCGACTCCGTGTCAACCCGAACGACTGATTGATTATGCCGTGTGTTCGGCAGGTGTGCGACAGCGAGTGGCACCACCTGTCACTCAGCGTCCAGTTCCCTTCAGTGACCCTGTACGTGGACGGCGTGACCTTTGACCCCGCTCTCATCCACGACAACGGCGCCCTGCCCAACCCGGCCCCCCGTCAGAGGATGTTCATCGGCGCCTGCTGGGGTGAGAGCCGCCCCCCCCGCCGATGATTGAAAATTCATTTTGTAGCCGGCCAGAGTGAAACTTCTCAAATTCAGACTCTGATGATCAATCAAATATTTATTCTTCAATCGCATCGTGTGGCCAAGTTGCGGCTCAGCGGTTGGGGACCGCGGATGTAAATCACGGCGTCGGAACTTTTCATCAAGCGCGCCGGCGGGCTCCCGCGGGAGGTTTTACATGCTTTTGCCCGCTTATGATTGAGCTGATGTGTTTTTTGCGTCTTTGAGGGCTAATAATATAACGCAGTCATCAATTATTTAGCTTGGCGGAGCAGCACGATGGCCAGGCAGCTATCAGAACCTCTTTTAAGCAGCACTGCGCTAAAATCTCAGAATCTCCGACTTCCAATTAGCAAGACAGAAAAACAAACAGTGTGGAAGCGGCTGGTGGGTAGCCGCTTGATAAGATGAAGATGGTGTTCCGGGAAAATGGACTTGAAAGTTGGAAGGAACGCGTGCCAAAGTGAGTTCCTCAGAGTCGAGTTAAACCACTTCAGTCAGCCAGTGGGCGCTTACCAAAGAGGGCATTTTCACAACTGTCTTTTAAACACCGACGGCAATTATTTAAAAAAAAAAAACAGGCATGTTAAGGCTGATAAAATTGGCCATCGATGAGAACGTGAGTGTAAATTCTCATCTGTGCTTGTGATTGGCTGGCAAAGTCCCTCGTATATTTCGACAAAAGACAACTTTCAGATCTAATAAGACAGGTTGGTGTGTTCCTTGTGTAACATCAAAACAAAAACGAATCACTTTGGACATGGAATTTTGGGTGTGTGCAAAAAAAAAAACCCAAAATGAAAATAACAAATACACTGCTACCTTTTGAATTTAATGCCCTGGCATGTGGGCAAGGGGAGCCACAATAGCCGAAAATTGAATTGGACAGACAGTCAAAAACAATCATTAAAAAAAATTAGATTACTCAGGAGAAGCTGCTGTCGGCCACAACTCAGACCAAAATGTTCACATTGAACTAACCGAGCAACCTCCTCCTGAGGTCACTGATTTGGCCACGCCCCTTGAAGGCACACATCCAACGCACAAGTACTACAATGCATTCACTTTATAAAAACAATTCATATCTTTACATTCTCTTTTTTATGATTTTATACAATACAGTATTTTTCTTTGATAACAAAAAAAATGCATTGCATTGCATTTTTTTAGGGCATCTGGAACAGATTGATGGCATTTTAATTCATTTGAATGAGGAAAATTGATTTGATATTATAATAATCTTTTGACACATTTCCCCCCCCCATTTCCATTTTCAAAAGGAGCAGTTTTATACTTTGGCTTCTTCTTGAATTTCAATCCTGTACACGTAAATGGTGGATGCGATGGTATTCTCACTCTTAGATTGTCTGCATTTTTTTCCATTTCTGCATTGTTCATTTTTTTTGCATTCCTTCCTGTCACTCTGTGGCCCATTCAGGCGTCACCTGGCATCGTCTTCCTACATTTTGATGAGTGTTTGTTTCTTTTTTTTCTCTTGCCCCCATTGCTATTCGCAGCAGAGTCGGAGGACAAGCAGAAGGAAATAGTGAACAACAGCATCCAACAAGGTAACGAAAAGATTCGCTGGGCCGTCAGGGACGCCATTCAGGGTTACCTCTCACACACGCAACTGAAATCCTTTTGCATGCCGTGCGTTTTTAGCAGTATATATGAGCAAAAATATTCAGTAAAGTGTGTGAGCAGGGGGAAAAAATGTGCCTGTGAGACCTTTTCAGAATTATGTGTGAGAGCCTTTCAGTCGTGCATGTGCATGAAAGAAATTCACAATTGTGTAAGAGTATATTAGCATTGTGTGTGAGAGGTTTCAGTATTGTAAATGTGTGTGTCGGAGACCATTTCTCTCGTATTTTTGAGTGGAAAAAAAATCAGTAGTGTGTGTGAGTGTTTCAGTGGTGTGTGATAGTGTGCAGTAGTTTGACTGACAGCTCTTCATAGTGTGTGAGAGCCTTTCAATCCTGTAAGTGAGTGTATTAATTTAGTGTTTTTGTACTTCATGCAAGAAAAAAAAACTGAGAGCATTTCAGAAGTTTGTGAGAATGAAAAAAAATCTGTCTGAATGAGAGCCTTTTAGTAGTGAGGATGAGTCTTTCAGTACAGTAGTAGTGTGAATGAGAGTGATTCAGTCGTTTGTATGAGTGCTTCAAAAAAATTTCTAGGAGCGCTTTGGGTCGTGCGAATGAGTTCTTCAGTCGTGAATGTGTGAGCATTTCAACCGTGTGCAAGTGACTACTTCGCATGAGATGGAAAAAAGTAACGAGTGTGTGTGGTTCAGTATTTTATGTGAGAGCAACTCAGTGGTGACCGCGAGAGGGTGTCGGATATCCCGTGTGATCATTACAGTATGATTTAAGAGTGTTTTAGGAGTGCGCATGAGAGTGTTTCAGTTGCATGCGTGAGAGAGAGGTAATTTTGAGTCTCTCATATGCTCTCTGGTTTGGTTTGGTGGTGATGCATTTTTGTGTGATGTCAGTGAAATATGCCAGAGGCTACCACGGCCTGTTGTCCGGAGTGACGGTGCGTCCCGGCAGCGTGGAGCCTCACAGCGTGGTGGAGTGTCTGTACGCCTGCAGGGAGGGTCTGGACTTCGGAGACCTGGAGACGTTGGGATCCGGGATGAAGGTAACGCCTCAGGGAACCCTACTAGGCCTCATAACAATCTGGCAGCAAGTAAATAAGCAGGGTTGTGGAGGATGGCGTGTTAAAATAGAGAGTTTATTTTCAAATATAAAATCAATCGTTCTCATGTTTAGAATTATTTTAAATTTAAGTGTGTGTGTGTGTGTGTGTGTGTGTGTGTGTTTTGCATGTGTAGAATGTTAGTGTTATTCGGACGATTAGATTTTTTACAATTCAATTGGTTACAATTTTAGGGAATTTGAATGAGTGCATTTTAATTACGCATTATTTTGGAAAAGAAAAAGCAACATTCGTGGTAGAAATATTGTTGATCATGAAAATGCTCTGTTGGCCGGCGGCACTCGGGAACAGTGCGGAGCGTGCGGCTTGCTTTGAAGCAATTTCCTCCCCCTTGCCGTTTGATGTTTTCAGGTGCACGTGAACCCCAGCCAGTCGGTATTAGTGCTGGAGGGGGACGACATTGAGAGTTTCAACCGCGCCGTGCAGCAGGTGACCTACCGGAACTCCCTCCGCTTCGCCACGCCTGGAGTGCGACCCCTGAAACTTACCACCTCTCTCAGGTACCTACGCAGCTCCCTCGCCGCGTCTTATCGCCGCCAAACATTCACGCGCCGGCGTAATAGCGATGCGGACGGACTTATTTCATTTGCACTAACACACTCGGGCCAGAAAACGGAGAGCGGCTGCCAAGCTTCTGGAAAAGACTTGACAAGGACGTCAAGCGGAAGGGGATGCGCCTTCATGATGTAAACCGTGAAAGTTGAAATGTTTTATAGTTGTCGCATACTGTGTCACTCCGAGGGCCTGTGAACGCCTCCTCCTCCTCTCCCTTCGACATTGAGCACATCAAACATGAACCTTGCCTCGCGCGCTGATAAGGAGGAATAATCGTGTGGAGATAAGATACGTGCTTATCTCCCGTTTGCTCGCTTCAGCCCAAAAGTCACCTGCGGTCTTCTTGGCAAGCCGCACGCTCATTTATTCAGCTTCCGCAAAGCCGGGTAATTCAATCGGCAGCAGCCGATGGCCACGCCATCACCTTTTCAAATCGCGCAAAGAAGCTCTTGTGAATACCGAGCACTTTCAGCATTGCAGTAGGAAACAACGGGTGACCAGCTTCTATTGCAGCTGGAAGTGGGAGGTACAGTCAAACCTCGGTTTTCGAACGTCTCGGTACTCGTCCAATTCGGTTTTTGAAGTCAAATGGTGCATTCAAGTGCGCTCAGTTTGTTCGAGAACCGAAATTTGTTCGTCATCCGAGGCATAAAAAAAACTCGAAATTTTTGGGCGAAAACCGAATTAGACGAGAATTGAGACATTCGAAAACCGAGGTTTGCCTGTATCTGGTTCAATCTTTGGTGGGAACCCCCCCCCCCCCCCGTAAAAACTGTGTCATCAGCGTCTTTCGTAGGGTGACGAAATGGCTAAACTGTCCAGTAAAACGCTGGCAGTCTTTTGTCTCATGGTCAGCGCTCCAGCCTGCTCCACACCGACACAACTTTCTCTCTGGCTTTAGCCGTCCGTCTCTTTTCGCTAGTAAAATATTAATTCCCCTTCAGATTAGTGCAGTCCAGTGCATGGATGCGGTGAGCTGCGTATTTACATTTATATTTATGCTGCAGCTCGAGAGAGGGGGGGGGGGGCGAAAAAAAGTAGGCTGCTGACAAGGAAGATCACATCAAACTCAAGGCGCAGATTGCATTGTTCTCCAAACTTAAAATGAGCTCCCCTGCGATTGGCTGGCGACCAGTCCGGGGCGGCCTGCGTCAGCTGGCATAGGCTCCAGCTCACTCGGGAGCCTAATGAGGGCGCGCCCTCTCTAAAACATGGATGGATGAGTTCCAGGCCACACGTTTGTGCTGGAAGGCTTCCGGCCCAGCGATTCAAGGTCACGGAGAGATTGTTTTAGCTTCAGCTCAAGTGAGCCGTGGCTTTTCTTTTTTTTTTTTTTTTTTCTTGATATCAGCCCCCCCCCCCCCCCCCCCCCTTCTCATTTTATTGCGTGCGTGAAGATTAGATTGATTTGCGGCCAGGAAGTCACCCAGATGGCGGAACAGCAAGCCCTTCTGTAGAAGCCGATAGAAGCAGCTGCTCACTCTGGTAGTAGGAATGTAACGCACGCATTCACACGCGCTGTGCTTAATCCACACTCCAATACCGCCGTGCCCACTTGCAACGCAAATGAATAAATAGGAAAATTTTATGCTACAAGTATTTGACAACAAGAGCATGCTCTCCTGGAATCAAGTGGAATGGATCTGTATGCACTAGTTCGCAGCAATCAGCAGAGGGAGCTGTTGAGTCGGTTTTGAGCGAAGTGCCCGCTCAAAAAGTGGAAAGGATTGCGGCTATTTGACTGTGGATGGGCAGAGCATTACATTTATTTGTTCATGAGCGGTTTCCAAGACATTTTGTTGAGATGGAGGGAGAAAAAAATGGAATGTTGTTGATTCAGGCTGAACCCGTTTTCCTGGCTTAAGGAAGCGTGAATGATTACCACCATTTTGATAACTAATACGCTTAAAACTCAACGGGTCAGTGAGTCGTTTCCTCAATATTTTGTCAGTGAGATTTCGAAGAGGTGGGGGGGTGGGTGCATTGCACTGTTGATTCAGGCTCAACTGATTTGCTGGCTGGAGAAGTGGGCGTGGCCATAAAAATCAATTAGTCAACTCATACTTGGTGGCAAAAAGGAGTTTGGTTTGAGGCAGCTTGTTCATTCAAGCCCAACTTATTTGCTGGCTACAGAAGTAAGGATGGTCATGAAAGTCAATGAGCTTGCTGATTATTCCTCGAGCATTTTGCCAATCAGTTCATAGAGAACTGAAGCAAAATGGAGGCCGCAGCTTGGCAGCAACACCACAGGGGGCTTTTGATTCAGGCGGAATGTATCTGCTGGCTAAAGAAGTAGGGATGGCCATCAAAATCTGTGGTTGCTGGCGGTCAAAAGACTCAATTTTGTTGCAACGCAACAATTCATTGACCACCAGCAACCACCAGAGGGGGAACTATTGATTCGAGCGCAAGGGATTTGCTTCCTGAAGAAGAACAGCTGGTTCTAAAAATCAATCATTGAGCAATTGTCTCTTCATCATTTTGTTTGTCACGGGTCGTTTCATGACGAATTTCCCAGTGGGCTTAACCAACTGAAATTTAACGAAAGCTGGTGTATCCGTTAATAGCGGTTGCGCAACACTAAATCTCAAATTTGAAGTCAACGGGGGGGGGCAGGGGTTTGGGAGCTACGGCCCGTCACGGCAGCCCCTTTTTTTCGATTTGAGTTTCAGATCTTTTGCTCCTCGCCTCCTTGCAGATGTTTCAGCGAGGAGAGCTGCCTGTCCCTGAAGCCGCTGGAAGGTTACCTGGTGGTCCTCCAGCCGGATGCTCCTCAGATCTCTCTGTCCGGGGTCGGCCCGCATCTGGCTCGCCCCGCTCCCGAGTTCGAGGCCACCCGGGGCGTCGCCTTATTCCCCGAGTTACGGATCGTCTGTTCGCTGACTCATGCTGTCAACACGGCTGCGCAGGGGATGGAAGGTGGCGGTGAGTCCAACAGACGAGCATCTGTGGAGTGAATCAGGCATTATGGTTCCGTTTGGGGTGGGATATATTTGTTGTGGCTCATACCCGAACAAAATTGGGTTGGAAAGTGGGACGAAAATGGGAACGGAACCAAACAGAACCGTACTTGATGTTGAAACAGGGGCTTTTGTAATCGTCACCAATTTTGCAGCGCTGATGTCCGATGCCGTGGCACACACTTTGGACGGCTGTGAGGTTCAACCTCTGGGCGAGGAGCTCGATCTGGAGCGGGAGGAGCTTCTGGTCGATATGGATGTCGTGCGAGAGCGGGGCTTGGATCTCATCAACACGACGGCTTACATCGCCATCACAGGTCGTTCAAGCGATCGACGTCTTTTGAAACCATTTTTGCGTTCACATGGCAAAGGGATCCACTTTGGTGCTCTGGTCGACTTTGGTTCTTGTATTACAAGGCAAAGTGAGATGTCGATCTCTTTTGAAGCGGTCCTGAATTCAGATGGAGTGTTCACATACATGACAAAAATCTGAATTTGTTTCTTTTGTGTTGTTTGGGTGATTGAAGGAGATCAAAGCGAAAACGCCTTCAAGCTTAACCCCCATGCAGTAATTATCCCAAAAATGGACATTTCGGTCACTTTTGACGATTTTGGACTGTCGGACAAATGGACACCACAGACAAAACAGTGAAAAATGACTCCACGAAGCTGAAATTTTGCATAGGATGTATATCTGTCTTGGCCAATTCCCACTGAACATTTTGAGGGGTTGAAAGTGAAAAAAAATTAAAAGTGAAAAAAGTTGTTGCACATTGGAAGAGGGACATTTCTGGGACAATCCTCGTGGACGTAATACCCTTCATGCAGTCGCTTAAAAATACTGCATGAGGGTTAAACCAGTAGAAAGGGAATTACAATTACCGGTATTGAATCTAGTTCATGTTTAGGTCCGCATTTTTTTCAAAATAGCAATACCGAAGAAATATAATATAAGGCAAAGTGAAATCTGGAGTACGGGCGTGTTCACATTGCGCAGGCTAAGCGATACCACTTCAAAAACTAGCAAACTAAAATGAGACTGTTCTGCTCATTTTGGACCAGTCTGAATTTGGTTGGTGGGTTCACGTCTCCAAAAAAAACCATAAAAATGGATCAATGTGAAACACAATAGAAGTGGACGTTCACATGACAAGTGGATCCACTTCAGTTTCTGCTCAACCTCTAATCCAGGTCTGCTGGAGCCTCTCTCAATCCACAGAAGGTAATGTGACATCGCACAGGTTAAGCGCGCGACTTCCAAGGCTTGAAGTGACTTGAACTGAGACCATCTCTCAGTTGAATTCATTCCAAAACTGGTTGGAGTCAGTGACAATGTTCCCATGTGCAAAAAATGCTCATTTGAATATTTGAAAGGGATCGCTGAGTCAACAAGGAGTTTGTTCCTTCTGCTTTCATATCGCAAGTTCACTTCCCCGAAGATCCCATTCTTTTCCGGGTCCACTTGGGTCATGATGCTATCTGGGGCGTTTTTATGCTTCAGTCCACACCCATTGACCCACACCCTCTTCTACTTTTTCCTCCGGGCCTTCAGGTGCTGAATCCATCTCCGTTTACGAGGACGTCCTTCGCTCAGTCCGCTACCGACTGTCCGGGAGCTCGTCCCGCTTCGAGCGACGCTTCCGTCTGTCCTGCTCCGAGATGAACGGCAGATACACCAGCAATGAGTTGACTCTGGAGGTGTGGAGAGCTCAAAGGAACACTTTTGTCGTCCTTTTGGGGAGCGTCCATTCGCGAATTTGTACTTACCTCTCTTAGGTCAACTTCCTCCACTCCTTGGACAGTATGTATCACCCATCCCACTTGATGGCCTCCCAGCAACAGTTTCTCCATCAACACGCAGGCGAGCTCGGTGGACACGCCTTGCCCAGTCTACATCGCAACTCAGGTGACTCGTCAGATTGAATCATTTGCCGTTGTAGGTTATGCTAAGGGTTGCGATAATGGGGAATATATTCAGGAATGGAATATTGGGGGGTTTGGCCACAACTGCGGAGTCCCTCCCTGACCGTGTCAATCACATTAGAGCATTGTTATGTTATGAAGGCCTTAGATTATCATATTGCGATTGTGGGAGTGGTCATAATGTTGTGCTCGGTTGTGTTCAACAAAACCAGCGTCTGCATCCGATACCCATTCAGAGCCTGGGCGTGATTATCCATTTTGTTTGTCAGTGGTGCCCGGGGCCGCCACCATCATCATCATGGTGTGCGTGGCTTTTCTGGTCGTCATGGTGATCCTGGGCATTTACCGGATCCGCTCCATCCACCGCCGCAGCGAGGAGGCCCGCCAGGCGGCCAAGGAGGGCGGTGGCCAGTGGGACGACTCCGCGCTCACCATCATCGTCAACCCCATGGAGGTAAAGTCGTCCGTCACGTGGGGTTGACCAGTGTCGGGAAGTGAAAGTACTTTATTGTCCTTTGGGCAATGCAGCTTTATTTATGTCGCTCGTTTCATACACACGCTAACGCAATGTGCTTCACATACTTCAAAGTAGAACATTTAAAAGCATTTAAAAACAAAAAGACCTAATTGGCAGTACGACATTTTGGAGAACATGCTTTTCAAAATGTTTTGAAAATTCTTCATTAAATGTATGGGGGTGGGGGGTAGTTTTCAACCTGGGTGTAAAAGCGTTTAAGCTTGGCGCTGACTTCGCTTCCATTGGCATCTTATTCCGTTCGTGTGCATTGTAAAAGCTAAATGCTACTCCACCATGTTTGCGCTGAACTCTGGGTTCCACTAATTGTCCCGAGTCTTCAGAGTTCAGAGCCTTTGTTTTGTTTCACTGCTTTTTTCAGTCCCCATGAATGATGAAAGCAGAAAGCTAGCTAGCTAGCTAGCTCTTAAGCGGCATGTAAGATTTAATGTCATTTTGTTTTCTTCTTCTCAGTACGAACTAAGTAAATAAAAGCAGTAAACTATTTTATGTATTTATTTATGCCAAGGTATCAAAACAGGTATAATAACTAATTGAGAGTAAACATTAATTTCTACTTTGTACTTCAGTTCAGTTCGTTTTTTTTAACACATGTAATGTATCTATAGTTGCACCTAAATACAGAGCATGAGTACTTTTGCCACCAACAGCTGAAAGCTGTAGTCGCAATTGACATTTTTATGGAAAATATTATGAGTTTTTTACATTTTCAACAATTTCTTAGATTTTTTTTCAACTCCTCACTAAATCCAATTTTTCTCCAGATATCTTAGTCCCTCCATAAATTCTTCCTTGAAATATGTTTAAATCTCGGAACCTGCGACACTTTTGACCGTGACCACTTTTGCCACCTCTGCTGTCACCCCAGTCCTACGAGTCTCGCCTGGGCATGTCCGCTGACACGAAGCGAGATGGTGAGGAGGAGGAGGAGGAGGAAGAAGAAGAAGAGGAGGAGGAAGTGGCCGAGTCGCCCGACAACGGCAGCGACGACCAGCGGATCATTATCAAGAAGGAGGTCCGGGACGGCAACGCCCGTCGCTACTGAGCTGCATGTAAAACCCCGCCTGCACCGGTTCTCACGGAAACCAACACTTTTACCGTCATGTATGGAATGTATACCTGCAAAAAAAAAAAAAAAAACACTACGCACAACACATTCGATGTAATACGCAACCACACGACGCCATACGTGACGGCGGGCGGTCGGTCGGTCGGTCGGTCCTCTACTTCGATGTTCAGCGGCACAATGTATACACTCCATGTAATTGATCTGCCTGAGCCACGCAAACAAATTTGTGGTGCGCCCGTTCCACGTCACATAATCATAATAACAACAACGTGTCTGTATAGTGTGATGCTGGATGAATGAGGCTGAAAAAACAACACTTGATTGTATTTCCTTTTGTTCTTGAACACACAATGGGACCCTTGCTCGAATGAGAAGGCAAAGGCCCCGCTCTCCACATGCCGACACACACGCACAACTTATTAGGCCCGAGCCACGAGGTCTGCGCACAAGCTGTCTCCTCCCTCCTTGCCAGCCCTCTCGATACATTCCGCGATGGACTTTTTTTTGCGAGACTTTTATCCGCCGAGGAGAAATAGGGACACACTCCAAAGAATAAGGGAGACGATCGCAATCGTGTCATAAGATTTGGAGAATTCTGCCAAAATAGTTGGGGAAAAATAATTGTACGTTTATGAGAATGGTTAGAAAGTGGTTAAAATTATGTGGGCGGTGGGGAAGACGATTTTACGAGAAAATTGTTGTCACTTAACAAGATTTTTTATTTTAAGAGAATTTTATGACAGTGGTCATACAAGACCTCCCAACGTTGCGAGAAAATTATCATTTTATGGGAATAAAGTGGTTATGTTACATGAAAATTTTAAGAGGAAGTTGTTGTCATTTTATGAGAATTAAGTGGTCATGTTTAAAAAAAATATGGCTCATTTTAAAAGAATAAAATGGTAACAAGAAAAAATACAAGTTTAGATGAATAAAGCTGTAATATTTTGAGAATACATTTTTTCCATTTATGTCTGTATTTGAACAACAATTACCTTTCCTTACTAAAAAACAACTTGTCATCTTTTTTTCTCTCATTATTTCATTATTCTCACAATGAACTTTATCTTTCAATTCTTTTACATCATAATTTATCTTTGACTTGAAAAAAAATGCCACTCAATTCTCCTAATTATTTTTTTTCCTCCCCCCCAAAAAAGATTGCAGTATTATGACTTTTCCCGCAGAATATTTCAGCTTTATTTTTATAACAACTTAAAAAATACAATTAATTTTCATATTTCTACTTAAAAAAACAACACAAGCTTTGTTCCTGTAATTTTTTTTCTGAAAAAAATTTGGACTCTATTCTCATAATTTCACTGTTTTCATAAAATATGATACAACTTCATTCTCATAATATTGCAAATGTTTGGCTAATATATTGTATTATTCTCAACTCAATATCTTCAAAAAGGAACATGAAGGGGCTTGTCTAATCTTAACTGTGAGCGCAACAGGAAAAAGTCCGATAGGAGCCCGTGCTCCCTTTACGTGTTCCAGTCAAGAGGCAAGTGGCAGCATTTTCATCATGCTATTGGACAGTATTTGTGTGGCCCCATTACTCCTCCGCCTACATCTTGAGCTGGTCATGATAGTTTATCAATCAACCACAAACTGCTCCTCTCTTCAGCAATACTCACGATGATCTCTCACGGTTCGGAATCACTGCTCTCATGCTTCTCAAATTGACGTCTGGAATGTCTGTAAACCGCACACACGCACACACACACACACTTCACCGCTATCCTCCCTCTGCTGTCCCCGGAATGTCAACTCAGCTTGGGCAGTTTTGACTTTATTGATTGTAATGAATTTTAATGTACATACACTGAGAAATATTATTGATGACTATTATTGTTGGAATGAATTCTTATTATTATAATTGCAGCCACGTTTCAGCACACCCGAAGAGGGAGCAGATGGTCATTTCCCTGTTTTTTTTTTCATCGCCTATTCCAGCATCAAGAAAACAGTAGGAAAATAATACTAGTAGTTGACGTGAGGATGATATCTGGCTTGATGCCTGTGTCTGACTTTTTGTGTGTAATAATGTTGTAATTTAAGAATTTGTCAATATAGGAATCACAGAGAAAAAGCAAAGGGAGGCACATTGGTTGTGATCCCGACAACTGTACATAAACGTGGCATCGCTGTCTTTCACACTCTTTTTTTTTCCATGACTATTCTATTTTACTGCTTCCATCTGATATTTTCTTTTCAGTGAAGGTACCACCTGTGCTTCCCACCCGGCCTTTCAGACACTTCCCCATCCCGAATATGCCCCCCCTCCCACCTCAGTGTCTCTTGCTGTCCGTCTGTGTAGCCTATCAATGTGCAGTGCTATTAAAAAAATGTTCGTAAATAAAAATAATGCCTGTTTGTATTTTTTTGGAGGGGTGGGGGGTGATGTCACAAAAGAGAGTAAGCATTGAATTGAATAACTTCTGTTGTATTACGAATGATCACTACTGGAACTTTACCTCTAATTAGCGATACACCGATGATGAGACAACTGAACTAGACTAAAAGAAGCAGTGAGTAGATTCTGAAGCGACAGAAGTAGCAACATTTTTGCTCAACGGGTACACTTATCACCTCTTTGCCACAGAACCAATTACAGTACATTCATAAGAAAAGGCACCACTTCCTCAACGCCTTCATCAAATATGTTGTCAGGAGCTAAAGACAGTAGCTAATACTAATCTTTCTATGCATCCAACAAAAAACGTAATCCAGCCCTGTTTGGCTTTGACCTGAGGTATAGCACCTGTGAGTGATGTGACAGTTTGTGCCTGTGCTTCAGAACATGCAGTCGCTTCATAGTGACTGTGGATCTTCACCCAGTCTAGCTGATCAAGTCATACATTTTTCTTTGTGGGTGGTTATTATATAAATTAAATTCCATTTTAAATTAGCTGGTTTTGAAACTTTCAGGGTCAGGCAGCTAACAAAGCTGTACTGTACTTGTTTTATTTCACTTGCACACTTCTCACAGTTCAAACATTTCTATTCGTAAAAAATACATAAAAAGCTCACTATTGAAAGTAATTCTGTACTTCAACATCTTTCGATTTTAATGAATCGTGTGGTCACGTGATTTCATTTTCCGTCTCACACGGTCGGAAAGACACGTTATTTGCTTGGATAAAGTTAAACACGATGAGTTAAACTTTTATCTCAACGTGCAGTATTTGATTTTCGTCCTGTTTTGCCTCTTGGCAAACAACCGTTGAACTTTGATATTTTAGGACAAATATTTCGACGGACACCATCAGCAAGTTACTGCGCCGGTTTACGTACGTAACTCCGTTGGAGAATACGATTCGGATGTTCCTTAACAAGAGACAAGAGCTTCTTCTCTGGGTTAAGCGAGCCTGAACTGCGCGGTGTGTCATGGATGTGGAAGGGGAGCTAAAAAGCCGCTCGTGTCATACCACACGCCGGAGGATTTAGTGGCTGTTCCCGTGACAGGTGACAGTCTAAGGTTGTCAACTTCAGCTGGGAAAAACAACAGAGCGCGCCGACGAATCGGAGAAGGGGGCACAGCGGTGGTGAGCTCTCGGCAGCACCTTCTGTCGGCGGGCAGTTGTACGTCACGAAATCCGTCTCTCGGTGCGTCTTCGGCGGCGAGCTGACTTGATGCGCACCGCTGGTCTTGGCTCGTTAGCGTTGTAGCTAGTTAGCTTAGCGAGCTAACATTTAGCTTGCTATTGTTATGTGCCGTTTTCGACCTGTTTAGGATAAATGCTGCGTTTGGAGCTCTACTAGTACTACTACTACAAGCAGGTTCATGCACAAGTATTAAGATAATTTTATTTTTTCTGGACAATTGCATCTCAGCATCAAGATCAATGTTATAATCATTTGATAAATGACAATGAACTCTGTAATGAGCGCCTCCGTTCTGCTTCTGATTTGGTTGTGCATATGGCTTTTTAGTTATTTATTACACATACATATAACAAATGTAAATTATTGATTCAAAAACGAGAATATAATAGTTAATATTTAAATGGTGTGTAAACAGGTGTCACCTTGGCATAATTTGTAGTACACGGCACTCACCGGACATTTATTTCGGAACAACTAGGCTTAATTTATAAACTGTCACAATGCTCCGTTTTGTGATGTTTGCCAAACACCCTATTTACAATTGTAGTTAAATGTGTTTTAGAGTTGCGCTGTCAATTGCTGAGGGTATTTGCAAATATTTTCACCATTTTAAGTGTCACTCAAAATGAAGACTTTTTGATCATAAATTGTCCCATAAATGTGAATGTGAGTGTTTGTTTGTCTCCTTATGTGCCCTTGCATCTGGCTGGCGGCCAGTCCAAGGTGGGCTCCAGTTCACACCGTGACCCCGTGACTCTGATGAGGACAAGTGCAATACATACAAAATGGATAGAAGGATAGAAGCAGATGGTTTGCTACAAAAAACATTATATTTGATCAGATTACACCTGCAGTGTCCGGTGTACCTTGTGCCAATCCTCTTATATGATAATCATATCAGTGCAGGCAGTGTTTCGTCACGGCCAGTTTTGTATTCTATGATGTGTAAGAGACCGGAGGAGACAGAAGAGACGCAGGGAAATGCACTGTCTCAAAGTCAGTCACATTTTACAGGGCGAATGTATGTACTTTTTTTTTTATGATGTGAACCTGCTGCACTTTCGCCTCCATTCATAATTGTGCTGGAGTTTTTGTATTTATTTATTTATTTATTTTTAAGTTTGGTTTTGCTGCCGCCGTTGCATATTATGGTCTGGGAGTCCGTTCAATGTAACATGGTTCTATTAAAGCTTTGAAAAACAAAGCACAACAAAAAAGTCAAAGCGAAACTGGCGGAGCGTGTTTGTGCGTGCGCTGGCCCATCGCAGCCTCATTATTCATGCTTGAGCCTAACAAGGAAATGACACGGAAAACAGCAGATGGAGCTTTAACTTGGTTATGTGGCGAACGATAACTGGGGCACAGATTTTGCCTCGCGTGGCCTCTCAGCTGATAAAAGCAATAGTCGCTGAAAACGCGGTCTTAAATGGTCGTACTAAGCTCTTTGTTGTGGTTGGTAAAAATCAAATCAAATCAATTGAAATGGCCGCTCATTACAATGAGTGGGAACCCAAAGTGAACGTTAAACTCATAAATTCGGTCTGGATGAAACGCTCCAACTAAATCGATGCTTTCCTCTCAGTTCTCAGGTGGCCTGATCGGGATTGCCTCGTCCTTGTGTTGCCATGGCGATGCGGGAGCTGGTGGAGGCAGAATGCGGCGGGGCCAATCCGCTGATGAAGTTGACCGGCCACATGACCAAGGACGGCGGCGCATGGCGGCACCGCGCCACGCCAACGGTGAGCGCATTGGTCGAAGCGGAACGAATGTTTGGAAAGTCGACAACACGTCTCATTATTTTGACATTTGACTTCAGATTCCCCCAACTCCCATCGAAATCGCAACGGAAGATGAGGTCAGTGAGCATGTTTTCACACACCCCCCCCCCCCCCTCCCCCTCAGTCTGATTGAACATTGTGGTGAGAGCCAAAAGCGACGCTAGCGTCTATTTGGGATGTTCCCAGCTGGTCAACGAGTTCCTTCAGGCGCCCCCACGTCCCCCGCACACCTTCGACATGGGTCAGCTGCTGGAGGAGATGCAGCAGATCGACCAGCAGAGCTACAGACAGGCTCCGCAGAGAGGTTTTTCTACTGGGAGTCATTCAGCGCACCTCACGCATGTCTCCAGCCTCGCTTGAACGCAATGTTTACTGTGGCGTCACAGCTCCAGATGTGGCGGCGTTGGCTCTCTCGGGCGACTGGGCGGCGGAGTTTGTCTCGGGCTCGGAATCCACATCCACATCCACGTCGGGCCTCGTCGCACTCGGAGACGCCGCGGACGCCGACTGGACCAAAGAATTCATCGCTCAGGCTGCGGGTATTTTTTTTGTGTGTCAGTGTGTGTGTGTGAGGTGAACTTACTATTTCATTCCAAACTTTTTTTTTTTCCTCTTTTCAGTCGTATTCTTTTTCTGTGTTTGATTTGGCGCTGTGGTCTTATTTCGCGTACTGTAGGAATGCTGTTTTGACGGATTACATTACCATCATATTATTCTTGTATCCACTTTCTGCGTAAGTTCTTCTTTTTAACTTTCAATGCTGCTGCTCCTTGCATGATTTATATGCCTCGGATTTCCTCAAACAGTGGCTGCCACTCTAATGGACGCCGTGTCCCATGTAGGGGTTGATTGACTCAAGAATTTCTTCTTTTTTTTTTGTCGACTCTAATGTGATGATAACGTAATATTCATCTTCGTCATTGATATGTTTTCACAACAGTACAGCTGTCCCGAAGCTTTTTTTTTTTTTTTTTTCCCCCATGGACCGGATTCACATTAAGACAATATTTCAAATGAGTGGGAACATGAATGAAAAAGAAAACAAATACAATTTGAAGATCCATGAATTTTCTCTGCCTCCCAGCGCGAATTATTTAGATTACATAGCTAATTATTAGATTATTAAAAATCATATATTACTTTTAAGAAAATGCATATGTGCAACTCCTGTCGAAATCAAGCCTCCCGCCCCCTTGTTGACTGTCCAGAAGTAAATAAAGCCCCCCCCTCCGCCCCCAACCCCCAGAAAATATCCAACTCGTGTGCATGGATATTCCCGCGCTGCCTCCATCCATCTGTGAACCCGCACGATTTTTCTTCAGTGTATGAAATATGTTTTGTAGTTTCTGACTGTGTGGTCTCCCGGCGTGCCTGTTTTCCCTTTCCAGATCCTGGACGCTGGGCAGAGGAGTATCTGGAACAGTCGGAGGAGAAGCTGTGGCTGGGAGACTTTGGAGACAAGGAGAACGAGTGGTGAGCGAGTGGGAAGTGTTCTTGTTCAGCTGTAAAATGGAAGGAGAAGCGATCCGTGGCGTATCTCGATCTTACGAAGATTTGGCATTTGAACAGGGAGGTGTAGACTTTTTAGATCCACTCGACATCTGCGTTCGATATCAAGGGTTCCCAGGGGTCCTTAAAGTTAAAAATCAATCAAAAAAGAAGTTGTAAAATTATGTTCTTAATTGTCCTTAATTTTCAGGGAAAGCTTTAAAATCAATAAAAATCCTTTAAAAAAAATGTTGAAGTTTTATATTTTCTAAATTAAAATTTTTCTTAGTGTACTTTTTTTTGTTTTTTTTCATTTTCCTACCTGTACAGTACTGAACCTAGTACAGGTAGGAAAATGAAAATGTGACAAACAGTATGTCAAATAAAGGATTAGCTGATTGCCCCTAAAAATAAAGATGTGCCCTTCCTTTTGACACCAGCTCAGTGATATGTGGCTTTCTGATCATTAAATCCACCGTGAATCCCCTGCTGAATGGAGGGAAAAAAAGTCCTTAAAAATGGCTAAATTTGCCCTCAAAAGTCCTTAAAAGGTCCACGAATAAAAAGCAAGTGGAAGAGTGGGAACCCTGGATAAATATCGAAACATGCCTGTAAATAAAGATCAAAGTGCACATGTTGTGACTTTCTACCTCCCCACCCTGTTAAAAATCCTTTCTTGCTCCTTTAACAGGACAAAGGAATACCAGCCGGGAGACGAGTTGAGACAGACGGCCAACGAGCTGGTCTCCAAGGTTCACGACCCCAAGCTACAAAACACGGAGGTAAGCGGCAACTTGTCGTCCAGCCGGCGGCAGCCGACCCGGCGACGCCCCCTTTTCATTGCACATCTGTCACTCGACTCTCTTTCCGTTCCTTTATATTCTGTTGTGTAGTTCCTGCGGTTCGTTAGGCAAATTGGCGAGGGCAGTGTGACAGTGGAGAGCAGGACAGACAAACAGCTGACAGATAAAGCTCAGGCCGAGGAGGCTCACAACTGGGCTTCCAACCTCAAGCAGGTACGAGCCGCTTGCCACCGCAAAGGTTGTCCCCTCGCGAAGGCCGCGGCCCCTTTCCAAACCAACCGGTTGCGCCTGCACATAAAATACTCGATGCATACGAGCGCGAGTTTTTTAAAATGTCAACCGTGATTCATTTCCACTGTGGTGTTCACTTCCTGTCAGTGAAAAAGCCCCAAGCCAAACATTGATGGATTTTTTCCCCCCCTTCAAATCGCTGTCGAAGCCCACTTGTGCCAAGAAATGACATAGAACAGATTTAAATCCTCCCGGTTTGGCTGCTCATCTATAGATTTCTTTTTTTTTTTTTTTGTCTTGTCATTTGTCGTTACCGTTTGACAAAACATTGTTTTCCTGCCAGAAATGTCGACTGCACGATACAGTGCGTGTTTTTTGTGATGATTCGCGGCTCCCTAACCACGGGCCTCGAACTTTGCCATTGTGCTCTTCCCGTTTTTGACCCTGAATTAACAACCACAAATCATCTACCTCCTTTTGCCCTCGAAACAAAATCCCACACTGACCCCTTAAAAACCTCAAAAACTCTGTCCCGTTCCTCCTCCTCCTCCTCCTCCTTTTCCTCGGCATAGTTCCTGATGGAAACTGGGGGAGGGAGTCTTCCCTTGGAATCCACAGAGAGGAATGAGAAGATTGACAAAGCTAAAGCTAAGCAGGCACAGCACTGGGCCAAGGTCGTCAGGCAGGTAGGACCACCCATGGTCTTGCCACCACTAGATTTGCAGTCTTCCACTTTCCCTCGGGGAGATCCGCCCGGCAACCTTGAGTGCATTTCCCCACGTTCAAGCAGCGAGTGTGCGCAAAAAAACTGGCTTTTTCTGTCTTTGTCTTTTCCGCCTTTCCATTCACCCTCCATGCCCCCCCACCCCGGCACCCCTCCTGATTTATCGTTCCCAGTTCCCACCCTTCCATCCCCACTCCAAAGTTAACGCATAAAACTCAGAGTGAGTAACTTCACCGCTCGTCTCTTCCTCAGGTGTCGCAGGAGTCCGCCGAAGCCTGGGTGGACGAGTTCACCGCAGCGGGACCGGATTTCCACCAAGCCAAAGCCGCGGTGGAGGTGAGTCAGAGCCAGCGGTGAACCGCATTGCTAATTGGATGCAGGAAGGAGGCCGATTGGGAGGGAGGGGGTGGGGGGGGGGGGGGCAGGGGGAAGAAGATCTGGAGATGAATTATGTGATTTGCAGAGGCAGGGAAATTCCTCCACCTCTTCCTCTTGCTCATAAATCACTTTTTAAGGACAAGCGCCATGTGCGCCTCCTCGGCCTCTCTGTAAAATTCGACTGTCCTTACACACTCCCCCCCCCCCCCCCTCCCAGAGTGATGTGGATTTCTGGGAGAAACTGCAACAGGAGTGGGAGGAGATGG
This sequence comes from Hippocampus abdominalis, assembly GCA_018466805.1. Lineage (NCBI taxonomy): Eukaryota > Metazoa > Chordata > Actinopteri > Syngnathiformes > Syngnathidae > Hippocampus > Hippocampus abdominalis. Next base: position 2,558,994 of record CM031699.1, read on the forward strand.
CGAAACGGGACGCGGAGAGTCACCCCTGGCTTTCCGACTTTGATCAGCTACTCAGCTCGTCGTACGATAAGGTTTCACGAAGCGCTTCGTTTGCACACGATTCAGCATCATCATAGAGTTTGACACCCCCCACCCCTCAAACCCCCCCCACCCTCCCTGCTGGTTTTTGCTCTCCAGGGGTACCAGTTTGAAGAGGACAACCCTTACCTGTCCCACCAGGACCCTCTAACGGAAGGCCTGAAGAGGATGGAGGCGGGGGATATCCCCGGGGCCGTTCGCTTCTTTGAGAGCGCAGTACAGAAAGAACCCGACAACCAACTGGTGCGCTTGCAAGATCTTAAGCGAGGAGGCGACTGATTTATGCTTTATTTCATGGATTTGGTTTACTTCCTTACTTAATTTGTAACATAAAACTATTTCCTTTTGCGTTTTCTAAAATTACTTCACAGTCCACTTTGAAATTTGCCCCGATCATCAGTCTCTGTGTGTGGCCCACTTAACGGAGTCATACTGTCTCTAGTGATTTCATTTTCATGTTTTCCCCCCAGGAAAGCATTTACAAACGGTTTTGGTTTTTTTTTTTGTTGTTGCTGCCGTTGATGTTATTTTTTATTTTATTTTTTGCAGGCTTGGCAATATCTGGGAACATGTCAAGCAGAGAACGAGCAAGAATTTGCTGCCATCAGCGCCCTCCGCAGGTCAGTTCTAAACACGGACTAACCGCACGGGGCCAATTGGGTTTCCCAAAAGGGGGGCCATGGGACAAAGCATTAAATTAGATCGTTACATTGAAAGAAAACAAATCGTGCTCATTCAAAGTACATCTTTAAACAAATGAACATGACTTCCCTATTGAATCCAAATGGTGTTCAGCCGTTTTGCTTTTATTCTATAAATCTTTTCGCATGAGCATCACTAACTTCGATATTAGCCGTTCTCAGTTGTACTTGTAGCACAGAAACCTGAACAGTTTTCCTTTTGCCGTAATTGTATGCAGAGTCGCAATCTGTAATATCAAAACCACCCGGTGCAAAAAAAAAAAAAAACATTGGCAGGAATTGAAGTTGGGTTTGAAAATCTCATTGCCGCAGTTGTATTTCAATCCAATTTGACAAGATCAGCTTTTATCCTTTGATCCAGAAGGCCGCATGGAACTTTGCCTGCTTTTTTTAGCTGCAAAGATCTTTGAAAAATGGCGACGCTCTTGGGTGAGGTCCGCACACGCTCCCGTTTGAGAGCGGCTCTCAGCGTGATGGATTTGCTTTTTATAGTCGTCTCTTTCTGAGGAGTCGTGTTGAAAATGATGGATTGTAAAACAAAAAGTCGGCGGAGCGAAATCTTCAAGGTGCTTTCCGAAAGGAGCTCCAGTGTTGTGATTTAACGTGCGGTCAACCGATCGGAGTTATTGCACTTTGCTTCCAAAAGACGGCGTCCATAAATCCCACTGAAAAAAAAGCTCCCGACGTCTTTCTCCCGTCAGATGTGTGGAGCTGAAGAACGACAACCTGACCGCTCTGATGGCGCTGGCCGTCAGCTTCACCAACGAGTCGCTGCACCGGCAGGCCTGCGAGACGCTCCGCGACTGGCTCAAGCACAACCCCAAATACGGCGGCGTGTGGGAGCAGCACGAGCGGGAGCGCCAGCAGGATGCGTCGCGACAAAGGGAAAAGGAGAAGGAGCGCTTTGGCTCGTTGCTGCCAGAGTGAGTAGCAAAAAAAAAAAAAAAAAATGCTGTTTAGTTGTGTGGAAGGTGGCCGAGAAGGAGCAGCACAATGGCCCTTGAAATGAAGCCCAAAAAAAAAAAAAATCGCTTAAATTTCTTGACAGTGTGTTTAATTTTCATTACTGGATGTGTTTATTGAAGTACAATATATTTTTCTGATTAGAAAACATTTAAAGCATTTTTGTTGCCCCCCCCCCCCCCCCCCCTCCCTCCCTCTCTCTCCCAGAGCCTAGAACAGCTTGGTTGCATTTCAATTTCTTCGGTGGGAAACTTTTGATTTGATTCTCTCTCTCTCTCTCTCTCTCCCAGGTCCCTATTTACAGATGTGCAGGGTTTGTTCCTGTGTGCGGCTAACACGGACCCTGCGCAGGTGGACCCTCAGCTGCAGTGCGGCCTGGGCGTCCTCTTCAACCTCAGCGGCGAGTACGACAAAGCGGTGGACTGCTTCACTGCGGCGCTCTCCGTCACACCACAGGTGAAGTGGATAGCTCAACGCCCAGTCTCCACCTGCAATTTGTGCGTGTGGTCAGTTTTGACCCCCCCCCCCCACTCCGTCTTTCAGGACTACTTACTGTGGAACAAGCTGGGGGCCACGCTGGCCAACGGTAGCCATTCAGAGGAGGCCGTGGCCGCCTACAGGAGAGCTCTGGAATTGCAGCCAGGGTTCGTCCGCAGCCGCTACAACCTCGGAATCAGTTGTGTCAACTTGGGCGCGCACAGGTGATACGGACGGACACACATCCACCGATAATCACCTCATAAGGCTATATTATGTTTTATTAACAGAAATTATTTTAATGGTATGTCGTTTGTTTTTTTTTTTTAATGACCAGTCCGTGGTGTACTGTGCCTCTGGCGCAAAGTCAGGTGGCATAAACTCCAGACACCTCTGAGATTAAGCGCAATAGAAAATAGATATTTTGTTCAATATATGTTGTGCGATATTACTTGCTTTTCTTTTGGACTGTCATTATCAATTTTTAGTATTTCATAATTCTGAGACTTTCATCTCCCCCTTAATATATTATTTATATGTTCCAGTTGTGTGATTTTTATTTTTTATTTTTTTAATGCTACATATTCCGTTTTTACTTATTTGCCTGTGACTTGATGAAAACCTGTTTCATTGCTCATGTCGGGTTGAGCCAAGTTTCCATTTTTGGCACTCCTTTGAGCCAGCTCAATCCATTTGGACTGGTGGAGCACATGGCGGGAATCGTTGAAGTCATTTGTCCGCTAGATGGCGCCAAACAGCACCGTAATTTTGCTGCTCCTGCTCATTCAGCCAAAGTAGTGCAGCATATGACGCCTCAGTGAGGTCATCGCCAAAGATGGAAAAACGTTTTTTTTTTTTTTTTGTAACCCGGTAGATTTTTTCCCAGCTATCTGTACTTGCATATTTATATGGTGATGACTTTTCGCTAACTCTACCAATATTTGAAAACAGATCAAGTAACCCCTGGTGGAGATCTTGATCCTTCACTGTTTGATTACACAATTACACAATTGAAATATTGTGGCGTCTTAAGAAATCCGCACGGAATCCACGTGAACCAGGAAGCATTAACGATTCTTCCTGTCCTGACAAGACTGGAACTCAATTGTCTGCTGAATGTGCAGGGAGGCGGTGGAGCACTTCCTGGAAGCCCTGTCCCTTCAGCGCCAGGCCGGCGGCGGCGCGGAGACGCGAGCCACGCGAGGCCCCGGCAGCACCGCGGCCACCGTCATGTCGGACAACATCTGGTCCACGCTGCGCATGGCTCTCAGCATGATGGGCGAGAGCTCGCTCTACTCGGCCGCTGACCGCCGCGACCTGGACGCGTTGCTGGCCCACTTCTGCCAGAGGGAGGTGGAGGGCGGGCCCCAATGATGGTCCGGCACGGGGGGGCTTATTGCGTGCGAATGCTCCCCGCGAGGAGGAACATGTTTGGGACTGAAAGGGACACCAAGACGGAACTGAGGAGGAAGACACTCTGACTGGTCCGCCAATCATCAACCGGTGCCCTTCTGGTTACAACTGCAGTTTTCGTCTCTGCCAACCGGAAATGCATTTGGTTTATTTTGCAAATTCCACAGTCCTGCTGGTTCCTCTTACAATGCTTTGACAGTTTTGTAATCGCACCGTCGCTGTTTTTTGCCCCGCTTCAAAAAGAAGTTGTTAATGTCGAGCTGTCAACTCCAGCGTGGTTATTATGTACAGTAGATTGATGGACGAGACGGCGTGGGCGCCAGTTTTTAAGTTGCACCACTTTTTGTCACGAGAACTTGCAGAATGGAACGGTAAAATCTTTTTTTTTTTTGTATAGATATTTAATTCCCCCCCCCCCTCATAATCATCTACAAGCCAGGCCGCTGAAGTCAACACCTGTAAAACTTTACATCATACATCTTTTTGTGTGTGTGTGTGTGTGTGTGTGTGTGTGTGTGTGTGTGTGTGTGCGTGCGTGCGTGCGCGCGCGCGTGCGTGGACCAGCTAGCGACATTCTGAATGATAAGATCCTATTTGTGCAATATGATTGGTTCCCCGTGGGCTCCTCCCTTCATTCAAATCTCGTCAAACTCTTGCCCCACTGTGAATTGCGAGGACCCCATAACGCCTATTATTGTACCGGAATTGTTTTCAGGCAACTGGCGGCTTGGCTGCAGTGTTTCGTATAATCATCAGCAATAAAGCTTTGATTCAAAGTGTTTTGTTACGGTTTGATTTGAAGTCATTCGAAATTCTACAGGGTGGCCCGAAAGTTTGAATACACGCATTTATTTTCATGTTTGTATTTGTCATCTTAATTATTCAAATTACATGTACCAAATCTAGTTTCATGTCGTAAATGTTTTCAAGGCAGCTTTTGGGGTTTGAGCAACGGATCAACATTAAGAAATGTGACGTAGCTGACAGTTGGCAAAAAAAAAAAAAGATCATGATCATGAATTGAGCAACGTAACAACATTCTGAAACACGTGCACCGCCATCAGAAAATTAAACCGTCAATTTGACTTCAAAATGCTGCATGACGCCCCGCCCACCTGTCATTGCCCTCAACCAATCGGAGCCGAAAATAGGGGGCGTACCTGCACGCTGATTGGCTTATTCAAAAAAAGCGCGTGCCCTACCGCGCCATTTAAATGTAAAGGAAGTTGCCTCGGTTGTTTGTTGCTTTCGTTCAAGTCTTTCGACTGACGTGCGATAAATTACGTCGACTCTGTCTACTTTTTAAAGGTAAGCTTGAAAATCTACCCGCTGCTGTCTCCGAGCTTTATTGAAGCGTTGTACACTTTAAAGTCTACGTTAATGCACGACATTACAAAACGTAGAAAGAGGAAGTTGTCATCGCTGGGACTGAAATACGAAGTCACTTTAGCACAACTACCTTGTTCACGAGCTGATATTAGCACCCGGTTATTCGTACTTATCGTTGCGAGTTGACGCTACAAGAATACACCCAAAGTCATATCCGTTACACCTAATTGATTGCATTGCGTTTTCGCGAACCACTGCCAAGAATGAAGGACTTGAAAATAATTTCTTAACAATAATTGTAAATCGAGAGCACGAACCAGTGCATAAAACTTGCCTTTGCACGCGTTAAGATCACTCATTTGTTGTCTTTAATGACAAAATAATTCAAGTAAAGGTCTGTTACAGCTGTTGTGGTTAAGTTTGAAAAGTGTCCTTGACAATGCTTGAAACGCGATTAAAATAGTCCATAAGGGGAATGCTTTCCATATTGGAATTTAATGTTAAAAATTAAGCCATAATTGGCCCGTCTCCTTCTTTTAAACCTAACTATGCGATTAATGCACTTAAATTGGCTTTGCACGTAATCAAGGGATATTTTCAAATTAACATTTTGATTGATTTTTTAATTTTTTTTTTAATATTATCACCCCATTCATTAGTCTTGTGGTTGTCCAGGTTTGACTTGAAACAATAACAATTAAAAACTAAGGATGGGAGCCAGTGAGAGTAAGATTGCCGAGAGTGCTTCAGACAAACCAGAAGCCCCCATCAAGAACTCCCGGGTCGCCCAGCTCAACGATCCACGCTCCCCATCGGTGGTCATTGATCGCACACCCATTCAGGTACCGTATGAGCCACTAGATTGGGCTCAAACTTGGACCAAATTCTAGTTATTGTTGGAATCAAATTTTGAATATATATATATATAGGATTAAACGTTTTGATTTCCCTCAGGTTGGTGGGAATAAAATGAATGTTGTGACAAATGAGTGTCCCTTGGCGGGAGGAGATCCCCGCTCACCCACCGTGGGCATCGCCCGCACGCCTGTCCGACAAGTCATGAGAGGTAACGTTGATGAGAGCTGCGTTTACACCGCTTGCAACTCCAAGCCCACGTACTTGCATGCAAACTCACAGGCCCTGGCTGCCCATGTCATCCACTTGCTGGCTCGCATGCAACACACTCAATTCAACTGTAACAATGGAGCACAAAAACAAAACAAAAAAAATCTTAAAACTGTACCATCTGCTTGTTGTTTTGTATGACAAATGTAGCTTAATATGATCTGCACATGGGAACGGACGGTCGGTCAAAAAAAAAAAAAAAATCCAGATAAAGGATTAAATCGGAATTGGGCACCCGTCATTTCGATTTTGCTCAACCCATTAATCGATAAATATCACTTGCCGTTTGCAGCCAAAGTGGGCAGCTTTGCTCGTCGCCTGGGTATGTTGTTCCACATGGAAGCCGAGGGCAAAGTCCCCCCAAGAGGCGGCGACGCCCTCGAGAGCGAGGAGCTGGGGTCCACGGAGCCTCTCCTGACTCCTCAGAGGCCGCGCGTCTTCGGCGCCGTAGACGAGCACGTCAACTTCCTGGCCGTGCCTGTTCAGAGCGGGGACGGTTCCTGCAGCCCCTTTGTGCTGCTGGAGGAACCCCAGGTGGAGGTGGACATCGAAACGGACAGCGCGAGCGAGGCGGAGGAGGCCCGGGAGTCTCCGCTCCACAAGAGGCTGAGCATGAGCCTCATCACCTGCCTCGAGGGAGCGCCCGCCTCCCAGATCCTCGCAGAGGTGCATCGGGATGGCGGCAGCAGCAGCAGCAGCAGCAGCACCGCCGCTGCGGTAACGGCGTCGCTAAACCGCGGCGTGGATCACCTCTACGCCCTTCCCGATGTCACGCCGGAGCCCACCCTGGTCTCCTCGGACCCGCCTGTCCAAGTGCAGGAAGACGCCAAAGAAGTTCCAAAGGAGGTTTCCCAGGCGCCCGTCTCGCAGCTTCCCACCGGCGCCCACCGCCTCACCCTGGACATCAGGAGTCCGAGTCAGATGGTCTTCAAGCCGCAGTGGCTGGGTAAAGGCTTTGGGGCCACCGGGCTCAGAGCCAGGGCGGTGCAAGGTTCCAAAGGGGGGGCCTCGCCTCTCGCAGTGTCCGTGGCGGTTAAGAACGTCAACGATGAAAACAAGGGGAGCTCCGGGAAACAAAAGCAGAAAGGTGCGTGTGTGTCGACCGCCATTTTCTTGATTGATTGGTGAGTGTGACTTAATTTGTATTTAACGCATGTTTTTTTTTCTTTTCTTTTCTCTGTACAGATGGCCGCTCCCCACTACAGATCCTCAACTCTCACAGGGGACAACCTCAGGTAATTTGGGGGGGTGGGGGTGGGGTGGACTTGAAGGGTAGTTTATTTTCTTTAGCAATGGAAGATATTTTACAAGTGAATTTATCTATTCCCACAGAATATTTAGCCTGCTTAATACAGCAAAGGTGACTGAATTGGGGGGTTTCACTGTACTCTAACTGCAATCTAAAACTTCAGTTACTAGAAGTGGCAACCTCTACTTCTGGTACCCATCATTCACTGGCTTTGTTTAGCTAGCAATAGTTCTGCGTTCTTTTGACAGGAAGAAAATGTACAAAGTAGTTTTCATGTAGACTCAGAATTGCTAATGTTTCTGCCTCTAGCTACCTTTGGCTAATTATGCTACCGATTCTGAGCTACGCTGTCAGTCTGCCACTATGAGCTGCGGCTCGCTACCTATCATCATATCTTGATTTTTTTTTACCATTCATCTCGTGCTATAGTTATCAAATTCTAACTATAGCTGTCTTTATATACCCAGGGCCATCAGTTTTAGTACTTTTGCTATTGGATATGCTTCTTTTGCGCTTCAGCCATAGCGACCTAGCGATTGCGCTGTATTTTGTAGTTTACTAGCTGCTTTAGCGCGAGTTGCCTGATAGCCACTTGTAAAGTTCTCGAGCTACGTCTCTCTCACTGCTTCGATTGATGCATGCTTTGCTAGCTAGCCATTGTGTATGTACAGTATCTTTATATTGAGCCATTTAACTCTGCTGTCTCTGGCTAACTAGCATTACACGTTACACCTTCATCCACCATCCCTTTAGATCGGCTCCATTAGTAACTATACAACCATCCATCCCTGTGACTCGTCAAAAGCAAAAACGTTTATTTTAAAATAAAATCCAAATGTATTTCTCGCAGATGAAGCTGAAAGGGTCCACCCCAGAGAAGCCTCGGCCCGTCCAGCTGGACCGCAGACTTCTGGCCGTGTCTCTGAACAAGGAGAATCGATGATGTGCACATTTGTAAATATTTTCCTTTTTTTTTTAAAGCTCTTGACATCAGTTTTTATGTGTACAGCTTGTACTTTTTTCTGCCTTTTACTACCACCATGTATTGTTTTTCTTGTCCTGTTTTGTCCATTCTAAAAATTTTGAATAAAATTAACTGCTATGCATTTGTTTTCGCCTCTGAGTGTTCTTTAAAAAAAAAAAAAAAAAGTGACACAGCCGTGGGATTAACGACGTTCTGCAAAATGATCACAGAAGACAAATGGAATCCCATCTTTTATTTGACAGTCCGTTTAGAAAGCTATGCGAAACATTTCCTGATGTGGTGAAACCCGAATAAGAAAACCTGGCAAGCTGTGAACTACTGTACCTTTTGACTTTGGCCTGACAGAGGAAAAGGTCGGCTAGTATTTACTTTTTCCCCACTAATTCCACAAAGTAGTGCTTGGGTGCACACGATAGCATCCATTTGTAGATCCTGAGACAAATGGGTAATTGTTTGGAAGTGCTTAGTGAACCACCTTTTGTTGTCCCATCTGTCGGCTTTCTATCACATTTTGATGAAGGGGGGGGGGTCAGAAACAAGATGGTGTCACATTCAACACAAACACAAAAACCTCTAAAGCAAGGGCGTTCAATTCTATTTAGAAAAGTAAGTCAACAGAAGCCTGTGACGGAAAAACTAACAACCCAAAAAAACCAACAAAAAAAACAAGTTTGCTTGATATAAAACACAGCATACGGTACACAGTCGAACCTCGGTTTTTGAACGTCTCGGTTCTCGTCCAATTCAGTTCTCGACTAAAAATTTCGCGTTTTTTTTATGCCTCTGATGACGAACCAATTTCAGTTCTCGAACAAACTGAGCACACTTGAATGCACCATTTGACTCCTCTCGCCTTCTTTACACGAGGAAGTGACTCTTCCTCGTGTTGCTTTCCATTGTGAGCAGACGTGTTCAGTAAACGTTTTTATTTTTAAAAAGAGCGTGGTTTCTGTTTTCGAACAATTTCGGTTTTCGAACAGCCTTCTGGAACGGATTATGGACTAAAACAGAGGTTTGACTGTAGTTGTAATCAATCCTAACATGACAGACGACCATCCAGCGTGCTTCCGTTGGCCGACTGCTCAACCGCAGCGGCCAAGTGTGCCAGATCTCTACAGTACGTAATAATCAACTAGAGAGGAATAATCATTCAACATTAGCAAACCCAACTTTAAAAATTGGCACAAATAAATACGGCGACCCTCCTGGCAAATCCCCCCCCCCCCCCCCAAACAGATCCCCAAAGCCGACTGCAAGCTCTCAGTTCCAAATCTTGAGAAAGCTGTCCCACGATCCCGTGCAGCACGCCATTCCGTCGGAGGCGACGCCGATGCAGCTCACTCGGTTGTCGTGGCCGGCCAGCACTCCTGGAGAAAATTGGGGAAAAAAAAAAAAAAAAAAATCAATAACATTTGTTTCGTGGTGGCTTGCATACGAATGTCACACTGTCCAACTCACCCACTCTCTCGGCTTTGAGCGCGTCCCAAATGTTGACGTTGAAGTCGTCGTATCCGGCCAGGAGGAGGCGTCCCGACAGGGAGGGCGCCAGCGAGGTGACGCCGCACATGATGCTGGAGTCCTGGTAGGTGATGAGGTCCTGGTCGGCCCTCAGGTCGTACAGCTTACAGGTGGCGTCGTCGGAGCCCGTGATGACCGCGTTGCCGTTGGGGAAGAACTGCGGAGGAGCCGGCGGTGGTGGTGGTGGTGGTGAGGACGCGGCGTCCCAAAGGGAATCAACGGTTCTTATCGCCGAGTGTCCTTACCCCGATGGCGTTGATGTCGCTCTCGTGGCCCCCGAAGGTTTGCCTGCAGTTGCCCTCGCGGATGTCCCACAGCTTGGCCGTGAAGTCGCACGCGCCTGAGATGAAGAACTTGAAGTCCGGGGAGACGGCCAAGGACATGCAATCTCCCTGGTGGCCCGCGAAGATGGTCTTCTGGGTGCCCGTCTCAATGTCCCACAGCACGCTGAAATCAAGATGGCCACCATGACGGAAATCAGGAAAGTCCATGTGTGCCTTATGAAGTGTACTAAAGGCGACTTACCAAGTGCAGTCTCCAGAGCTGGTGATGATCTCGCTGTCGCTGAGGAAACGGCAGCATGACAGGTAACCTGCAACGATAACGAGGGCCATTTTGTCATTCAAACAAAACTTGACAAACGCAGCAGAAGAGAAACACGACTTTGGTTCCCACTAGCCTGTGTGCGCCGCCAGCTCGCGCATGACTTTGACGTTGCCGTCCTTGCCCTTGAGGTTGTAGATGGAGCACATGTTGTCCAGGCCCCCGCACGCCACCAGGTTCCCCGACGGGGCGTAGGCGCACGTCATCACCCACGATGATTTGAGGGGGATGGCGTTCACCTGTCAAGAGGAATACAAATCCACTCATGGCGGCTGAGTTTACTGTCACCATGATGCGTTCGAGGGTCATTGCGAAATTGGAGAATATTTCTCGTCAAATTTTAATTAATCCACATACAGTACAAAACATGCAGTTTCTGACTACATTTACGTGTCCCGTGACCAAATCTTTAATAAAAAAAAAACTAAGAGAAAAGAATGTTTGAAATGAGTTTTAAAAATACCCAATATGTCCAAAAATTACTTTTTTCCGTGGTCCCGCCACCCCCTAATGACAAAATTAAATCTCAAATAAAACAGTTAACATTTACGTTTAAAATATAGGTTATTTGTTTTCAATGCTGTCTGTTGTAACCGTGGGAACATTTATTTTAGCTAACATAATCTTGTAAATAAGAATTATTCATGAGACGTGAACGTGTCTCATGTGTACGCAACCCAGTTACCGTAATGTTTTTAGCATTGTAGTAGAAGAAGAAGAAAGCAGTGAATCACACGGTACGCAGGACTTTCCATCATTAAACAATTTCCCCAAAGAGTAGGTCGAGCAGAGTAAAGGTATACAGTATCCTCTCTATTATTTATCCATATTTTTATAAAATAGCTAGCACCGGTCGAATGTCTCACTCTACCTCCTGCAACCGTGTTGCGGAAGTGATCAGAATAAGAGAATACGTTTTTTTTTTTTTTTTTTCTTTACATATTTTTTCTTTACATATTTCCAAATTCCGCGACCCTCAAGCGGTTCGGAAAATGGATGGATGGATGGATGGATATTTCCAAATTATTATTTTTTTCTTGACATCTTTACGGAAGTAAATTTGTCGTCTTGGTCAGCAGTAACAGCTAGCTAAACAGCTAGCCTCTACTTCTGAGAGAAAGCTAACATTTGTCCGGATTTGCAACACTGTTGCTGTGATTAGACTAAGTTTTACATTTACATTTAAATATATTAATTATACTAAAATATTTGTAATCATCAAGATAAAGACTTTAAAAATAGTCCAAAAAACTATTATAAATAATACAGAAAATGTAATTTACATTGAATATAAAATCGGAAGGCCTCAAAAATCCTGTAATACAAATCCAAACAAAAAAAAAGAAAATAAATCTACATTTTTTGTAGTATTTAATGTGGAGAGATGTTTTTAATTTTTTTATTTTATGTTATTTATTTATTTATGGAGGGGGGGGGGGGTGTGTGTGTGTGCAATGACTCAACCAAAAGACTCCACATAGGATTTGATGCAACCATTTCCAGTTGTGGATCAATCTCAAAGTTGCTCGAACCTGCATGTTTTTTTTTTTAAGTTAAAAAAAACTTGTGGATTACTCTTAACTGAAACAGCAATCCACCTTCCTGACATTTTTGTTTCCCACAGGCGTCTGTTTCGAAGAGGAAAAACCTGCTCGCCATCCACTCGGCAAACACTGAGCTCTTCCCTCAGCAGCCCGCGGAGAACCAAACAGCGAGCTTAGGTGCGTAACTTCTTACCGCTCCGTCTCACCTTGTTGGTTGTGATGCTGTCCCACACGATGAGCTTCCCATCTTGTGAGGCACTCACGCACAGCCTGCGGGCACGTGAATACCAAATCTTTCCATTTCTTACATAATCTTTCCACAAAAAAAAAGGCGTTCTTTTAAATGACCTACTTGGAGTCAGTGGACCAGTGCATTGCGTAGATCTTGGCAAGGTGGCCCCTAAGTGTTTTTCTGGTCTTCATTTGGACGCGGCCCACCACGTTGATGCTGGCCTACGGCCTCCTGCAGGGTTGTATCCTGCATGGACTTACGCGCCGCCTAAGTGGAAGGGAAGGAGTCCAGTGGTAAATTCATCTAAAAAAATGGGTCCTAAAAGTCAAACGTCGTGAGATTTCAGCTCAAGCCTCAAAAGGCATCGGAAGTCTGCCATGTTGTTTTCAAATGGCCATTTTGAGGTGACTTTCGGGACTGTATTTCCATGGGCCCTTCAAAGGCAAACTCATGATGGAAAAAAAAAAGCGCCTGAAGATAGTTTCTGTCAGCAACATGAAATGTGGTGAACATTAGTCGTCCCACAAAAAAGTCTGAAGAGGCCATGCTCGAAAATACACAGGAAGTCTGCCATTTTGTTTTGAAGTGGCCATTTTAACGTGACTTTGGCCATTCCATGGATTTTTTTTATAGACTTAGGGTTAGGGCCCTACAGATATATCAGCCCCAAAGCCAGTTTCTCTTTCCAACATGAAATTTGGTGGCAATATCTTATCATGAGTAGACCCACAAAAAAATCTGCAGAAGCCATGTCTGAAAAGAGAAGGTCTGCTGTTTTAGGGGCATTTTGGCCTACCTGGTTCCTTCAAAAGCAAATTTTATCCGACAGATTTTGTTCACATTTTTTGGAGAGGTGGGGGCGACTGAAAATTTACACCTGCAACCAATTTCAATGAGCAGAATGAAATTCAATTAGCATGTCTATGTGTAGACCGACAAAAAATTCTCAAGCTGCCATTCCTGACAAGACACAGGAAGTCAACCGTTTTGTTTCGAAGCAGCCATTTTAGGGTCGTTTTGAGACTTTCCCGTAGTCCTTCAAAAACAGATTTTGGCAAGTTCCTACCAAACGAAATCCAGTGACCATGTCTCTCGATAACAAGATGCACAAAATCTTTCAAGGGCCCATAAACAAGAAGTCGGGCAATATGTTTTGAAAAATGAATGGATGAAACTTCCATTTAAGTTTTATTTGACAATGTTCAGCCTGAACATTTTTACACTGGCGTGACTTCAATCACTTCTTCAGTAACTGCAATTTTTGGGGACAGTCTGACCTTGGAATAAATGATTACGATTTCCATGATTTATATGACAACAATTGTTTAGAAATAAACAAGAGCGACTCCACTGTTGCTTTTCTTTTTATTTGATTTACGAGGCAGTGATAACACGGAGCGTACTCACGGTAATCTGGTCCTTGAGGCTGTCTGCCTCCTTTCGCAATTGCTCCATTTCACCCATGGCGATGCTCGGCAGGCACTGTCAGCGACTGCTGGAGAGCTGAGAAGCCCCCCCCCGCCCCCCACACCCCCAGTCAAGAAAAGACAACACAGTTCAACGTCTGCCCCTCAGTATATCAATCACACGCTTCCGTCCGGTGGTGTGCCGAAAACCCCTTGACGCCGAGCTTGACCTGCGGCAGGCTGCGGCTCCGCCGGGGAGTAACGTTTTTGCAAGTCAAACCGGGCTCTCGTCTGCTTTGCAAACTTCATTAAACACACGGAAACTGGGAGCGCACGCGCGCACAGTTCCCCCCCCCCCCCCCATCCCCCCCTCTCACGCACACAACCCTCGAGCTCATGCTGGAGTGTATGAATATTCAAGCGAGCCCTTAACAGTAAAACTATTTGCTTTTCAGATGATTCGCCCTGTATGTACACACAAACCAGTACGTCCTGTCAGAATGTCATCACGTGCAAGTATTGGGAGGGAACGAGACGGGTGTGTGTGTGTGTGTGTGTGTGTGTGTGTGTTCAAGCATCCAAATTGTTGATTGTAATTGAATTTGGTCATTTCATGATTAAAAGAGCCAGTTCATCGTCTAATGGACAAAATCAGTGAGTGGGAGAAATGTCACCCTGGTGCGTCGTTTTGGAGCCAAAATTACACTTGGGCCTTAAAACCATTTTGTGGGGGGTTACAAAAATACAATTTCTGATTGAAAGATTTTCTTCAGCTTAGCTTGTACAAAAAAAAAATCATCTCACTGTTCAAAATAGGGTTTGCTGTATTTCTCCAAACAAGCTTTGAAATCCTGATGGCGCCGCCTAGGCCACACCCCTTAAAGGCACACTTTCAACACAGAAATACTACAATGCATCCAGTCATTCCACTTGACACAACCGGTTTATTTCTTTCCGTTCCCTTTCATGATATTTTACCAGCCAGTGCGGTGCTAAATTGTTGATTTACAAACGTGTCCTGAAATGAATTGTGTTGTTCTTCTGAGAGTCTGGATTCATGTCATGTCATTAATTTCATCCATCCACCCATTTTCCGATCCGCTTTATCCTCACCAGGGTTGCGAGGGGGGTGTCGGAGCCTATCCCAGCCGTCTTCGGGCTTTAAACGGGGGACACCCTGAACCGGTTGCCAGCCAATTGCAGGGCACCCAGAGACGAACAACCATCCGTCCTCACACTCACACCGAGGGACAATTTAGAGCGTTCAATCAGCCTGCCATGCATGTTTTGGAATGTGGGAGGAAACCGGAGTACCCGGAGAAAACCCACGCATGAGAACATGCAAACTCCACACAGGGAGGTCGGAGCTGGAATCGAACCTGCTACCTCTGCACTGTGCGGTCGACGCGCTAACCACTTGTGCACCGGGCTGCCCGTCAATTCATTTCATTGGAGAAAATTGTTTTGATATCTGGTCATCGGTTTCCACTTGCACTTTCTCTCACGATTTGAATCAGACGACACATGACCTGACGGATTTGCCTCTCATTTGTCTAAAGTGAAATGGAGAGGAGGCCAAGGGCACGTTTTGTCTGACTTTTTTTTTTTTCTCCAAGCCATCTGGAGAGCCGGTAGTGGAAGAATGAGGCTGTTAAAATGAACTGACAGCGACGATTGATCGTGGGTGTTTTCATGCATTATTCCAGGCGCAAAAGTCTTGGCCTGTCATTGTTTCATGTGATAAAATGGCTGCTGGCACAGGATGGCTTGTGCTCGAAGGTGAAGCGCATTAGCCATCACTCATGGGTGGCGGTCGGGTCGAAGAGGGGAGTCGAAAGAGTGAGTTTTAAATCGTGTCATCGGTGGAGATTTTTAAAGAGGAAAAAGCGGTCGGGGGGTGGGGGGGGGGCTTTTTGAATCAAATCTGCTCTCATCCGATTACTGACTGCTCTTTGCATGTGGATAAGAGATGGGAGGGAGGGGATGGACACCAACGGGAGGGGAAAGGGTGAGGGGTTTGAGAGGGGGGGGTGAGCGAGATGAGTTGTCTGACACACGAGTGAAAATCATGCTCGGTGAATTTTGATTCTTGGTTTTACTATTTTTTGGGGGGGGGGGTAATCGTTGAATTTTGGCTTCTTGCATCGATGCAACATTCCTCTATTCTCATTGTATTGCCATCCACATAAAACCAAAGAAAAAGAACACAAAACACACGATGATGTGGTTCAAAAAGACCATGAAGCAAACCAAGAACTGAATCATAAGTCAGGAACGCTTGTGCATTTTCAGCAACTGTCAAATTGAAATCTTGTCCTATTTTTGGATGAAAGGAAAGACATAAAAATGCTTTTGTCAATTTGATTCATCGACAAAATAATCATTGGACCACTCGATGATTAAATTAATCGGGAGTTCGACCGACTTCATTCCATTTGCAGTGTACCTCTTATACACGTTGACAAAATTGTCATCAGAAAAAATCAATTCACTAAAATCAAGATAAAGGCAGCCAATTTGTGCCAGTGTTTAGATTTAAATTTTTATTTTTTAATTGTTTGAAAGTAAGTCATATTGTATACATGTATTTGTAAACAATGTGTGCGCATATACATACAGTATCATATGTATCGAGATATATATATATGCATATTAGGGCTGCACAATATATCCCCAAAATATCGTCATTGCAATAATAGCATGTGCAAAATGCGTCTGCAAATTAATTTGAACAATTATATAGACACACGCACACATACACACATATATATATATATATATATATATAAAAGAAAATGATTTTCTTTTCTTTCATTAGATCCTAAAATGTAATTTCATTTGGTACTTTGTAAAATATCACAATAATATTAACATTCCACGATTCAACACCCATGTTTTTCCAATATCGTGCAGGCCTAACGTATATATGTATATTTTTGAAACAAACTTACACCTAACCAAACACAAAAATGGGCCTCACCAGTTTGGAGGCTCCTCTTGGAATGTTCCAGATGCCTTTAAAAAAAAAAAAAAAAAGACTAAAATGTAATCACACTGGTGTGGCAGTTAGTCAGCCGCTGCTCGTCACAGCACTTTCCATTCACTTTTGCAACAGGCCTGACGCTCAACCTTTGGCCAGTCCCTCGCTCCTCTCCTCTCCTGTCCTGTTCTGTCCTGTGAGGAACAGATGAGGATTTCAGGGATGAAGGGAGATCAGGGATGAGGGGATAAACCCAGCGATGGACAGTGAGAGCTGGATGCTGCTGGTGGTGGTGGTGGTGGAAGTGTTGGTGGTGGGGGGGGGGCGGAGGGGTGCTGACAAAAAGCGAGAGGAGACAAAGTGGGCAGACCAAAGAAGGCGCTCAGTGTGGTTGCAGCAAAGGGGTCACAAGACACGAGCCATGGGTGAATCCAGGGCTGGAAATAATGGAGGAGGGGGGGAGAAGAAGGAAAATAAGAGGGTCTGGCTCTTTGACTTTTTATGGTGCAGTCGTCACTAATCCTGAAAGTTACCCGAGTGGCAGCCGGGCCGATCTTGACCAAACCGGAAGAGCGGCTTGATATGAGCTGCTGTGAACAAGAGTTAGACTAACTCCATTTTTGTCATTTTGCAAGAGAGCGGTTTAAAAAAAAGTTGTGTATATATATATATATATACACACATATACAGTATATATATATATATATATATATATATATATATATATATATACTGTGTATGTATATACTGTATATATATACTGTATATGTATATACTGTATATGCTTATGAATAAAATGTATTATTATTATTATATAATACACACACACACACACCGAGTGACTAATAGTGCCGTACTGACGAGCCAACAGTAGTTGAATCATCGCAACATTGTGTATTGATATTTTCCTCATTGAAATACACAATTTTCATTCGTATGGGGGAGACTGGAACAGGTTAATGGCATTTTCATTCATTTGAATGGGAAATGGTATTTTGAGAGGCAAATGTTTTGGGTTACGAGCTTGGTCACCGAAGGAATTAAGCTCGAGGCGCCACTGTAGTTTGTTCATTATGTTCCAGTTACTTTTTTTAACTTCAAAAAATATATAAAAACAGTGTTGCGTCCATTCGGAATGCAATTTCATGATAGTGTTTGTCAGGTTCTCTACAATATCTTGTCATTCATGGTAACTTTTATTTTTTTTCGAAATCTGAATGAATTGAGATTGTATTACATTTTAAATTGTTGCCTGATACGAGTCTTTTTCTCCATGATTGTGTTTTTCCAAAATGTGTCCTCTTCACACAGCGTCACACCAAGCCCAATTCACATGATGGAGCCGATTTCCAATTTCGCAATGAGGCCTTATGTAATTTCTACTTTGTCGTAAAATATATATTGAGATGGCGTCACATGAATTTCCTGCAGCTTGTCAAATTACGCATACGTGACATGACGCCATGTGTGACATCCCGCCTAACGAGGGGATGAATGCACATGTTTTGGTTATGTCGGGCTCAGGCTGCCCGCCTCCATTAAAGATGCACGCCGACCTAATTCTTCACAAGTAGTGCTGGCGGTGGGGGGATTTTGGAACACAGGGACGGAGTGGGGGGGGGGGGGGGGGGGGCTGAGAGGTGAGAGTGTTAAAGGGTGCATTGTGGGGGACATAAACAGCACTTGAGTCTGCTCTGAGGAGATGAGGGGTTGGGGTGGCATGAGGTTGAATGGGGGGGTGGGGGGACGGTCACTCCGCCGAATGATTAAACCATCTCTGGATGGATTACGATTCCATATTCTAAATGGGAGACTTTTTTTAAGCTTCATAAACAAGTGCACTCATTTACGGAGAGATTACCGGTAATCTCTCTATTTCTATCCTCCCTCACGGACCCCCTCCTCATGTCTGTGTTTTTCCTTTAAAAAAAAAAAAATCTTTCCGCCATTTGCCAGCTTGTAACTAATGGACAGTTAAACCTAGCTTGCATCTTTGGTACTTATGCACCAAATCGCAGTAGTCCTTTATTTCAGCCGTAAACATTTTGCTGAGACGAGATTAAAGACCCTGTTAAATCCTTTTCTTTATATATATATTTTTTCTCCTAAATGCATTAAATATGTTTTGAAGATAAGTGCTGATAACATCTACAAAAAAAAAAGAAAACAATTTAGCACTGAAATGCTGAGATACAGCGCTAAACTCTCTTTCACCTTTTAAATCTTTGGACGTGACTAAAACAAGGGCCGGTGAAACACTTGCGTCCTCTGGTATGAGTTGGCCTTCCCTGACTAAGTGCTCATTTCATTTGTGGCTCTCCATCGCAATTGAGACCTAGTTGTAAATAAAGCTTTGGCACATTTCTACCTCTAAAGTGTGCAGTTAGCCACACAGCTATGCCCCCACACCCCCCAAAAAAACATCTGTTGAGTGCAGTTGGAGAGCTCCATTGCTAATTAGTCTTCTAGGAGGCAGCTAGTAGCTACTAGCTAGGATGATTAGCTGCTAGCAGGCTCACAGACCAAACCCACTGGCATCGCGTCACCACGTCTTTACATCGCCAGATGTAGATTCACAAAACGGAGATACTTAAGGGAAAGGAACCTAACTGTTTGTTACGGTTTGCTAGTCTGCAAGCTAGCAAGCTCACAAGCTCGCTGGATGTTGCCGAGGTCGTCCCATATGTCTTTGGGTCCCCAAATTACAGAAACACATGTGCCTGTGGAACTTGAAAGCAAAAGAAGTTTACTTACTACTTCTTTTATTAAGTATAAATACAGTATATACACCCGCACACTTTTCAGTCAAGGTCATACTGAACGCTGTCACTAATAAATACTCACAGTGTGTCAA
The DNA here is from genome assembly GCA_018466805.1 of Hippocampus abdominalis. Taxonomy (NCBI): domain Eukaryota; kingdom Metazoa; phylum Chordata; class Actinopteri; order Syngnathiformes; family Syngnathidae; genus Hippocampus; species Hippocampus abdominalis. The sequence goes on from CM031699.1 coordinate 2,578,451, forward strand.
ATGTCACTGAAAATGAATAACATCCTTTCTTAAAAACAGCATGGAGATATTGGAGTGACCATATTATTTGGAACACCTCAGAATTCTTTGGCAGAAAGTAGTTTTTTTTTTAGTGGAACAAATGTCTAAGAACAGAAAGTTGCTGTGTTTGCGTCTTTCACGCTGAGCTGGTGACAAATTGGGTGACTGAACCAACATCAAAAACTTTTTTTTTTTTTAATTAAAAAAACACTCAAACGGGTGAAAGACGGGCACCAAACCATCTCTCTGAAATCCTTTTTACTTTCTTCTACGATATTTATGGAACTTGCTTACATGTTCAATAAACAGAGAGTGTGAATCAAAATTTTGACCATGAAATTTGTCATCACATTCCAAACACAAACTTTGCTGACCGTCAAAATAAATCCGTTTGAACCATTCGGCCAAAAACTCAGTCTTCCATTTGATTTAAAATCATATGGCACAAAAATAACCTTCAATAAATGATATATAAAAACAGAAGTTCAAACTCAGATGACTCAGATCCATACGAAGGCGGCAAACTTAACCAGCCTAACATCATTTTCCAACCAGCTCAGTGTGAAAGGGTGAACTGAGAGGCTCACATTCACAGTTCATCTTTGCCCGCCGTCACCCGTCCTCTCGCTCTGCCCTTGGCTGGCGCTTGGTTGCGAACGTTTCGAGGGGCGGGGACTGCGCCACCGCCACCGCCACCGCCGCCGCCCGCCATGTCGTCTGTCTGCGCCACGCCCTGCCCGCCGGGGGCCCACCCCTTTTCCACCTCCTCTCGCTCCTGCAGGCAGAGAGGGGTGGCAAGTTGGAATCTCTGCCTTTAGAATTTCATTCGATGAGTACACGGGGACAACCGGTTCTGACAGGGCAACTGCAACTCATCACGGTGTGATGTCTAATGTGTTGACCCTGCACTCTATATGCCCGTCTCAGTGACAATGCTACGCAGTAAATGTCATCACCTCAATAGCAAAGACAAGGTTGCGGTATACGTAACATTTTTTCCAGATGACGAACTCAATGAGGTCGACTCGACAGCAGTCCAGCAGATTTGCATTGCGTCACTCACCATGTCCCTGTAGAGCTTCTCTTTGGTGAACCAAAGGGCCAGCGCGCAGCGGCGACCTTTTGTCAACGCCGTAACGCCGTGCGGATTGATGGGTCCCGACGAGAAGCCGACCAGGCGGCCGCACGTCGGTTTGACTCGGGCCTGCGGGGCGAGGCCACAAATGTCAAGAATCTTAGTTGGATGAAAGAAATACAGTCAAACCTCGGTTTTCGGCCATAATCCGTCCCAGAAGGCTGTTGAAAAACCGAAATTGTTCAAAAACCAAACCGCGCTCTTTTTAAAATAAAAATGTTAACTGAACACGTCTGCTCACAATGGAAAGCAACACGAGGAAGCGTCACTTCCTCGTGTAAGGAAGGCGAGAGGAGTCAAATGGTGCATTCAAGTGCGCTCAGTTTGTTCGAGAACCGAAATTTGTTCGTCATCCGAGGCATAAAAAACTCGAAATTTTTGGTCGAGAACCGAGACGTCCGAAAACTGAGGTTTGACTGTACTCAATCCGGCATCCCCCCACTGGATCGCAATTTGTCATTCGCATCCCTGCTACATCACTGATTTCGCTTACGGCGTATGAATATTCACAAATATTGATTCGTGAATATGATGAACACTTCCGCGTTTGTGAAAACGTTTTGGGGTAAAAATTAGACTTCCGAATTTAGAGTTGCGGGCCTTCAGTTGAACACCATGTTGTGCTGCAATATGCCTGGCAGCTCTGATGTTAGCATTAAGCTAGCTGACTTTTGTTAGTCAAAATTATATGGCTGAGATGAACCTTTTAGGAGTGTAAACATGTTGGAATGTTGAATTCTCTTTTGTTGTGGGGCTGCACTGTCACTGTGTGCGCTTCAGTAAAAGTTGACACCTACGCTAGCTTTCGTTTGTGTTTCGCATTGCTAGTATGAGGCTAATTTTTTTTCGACAAAATGATATGATTTGCTTCCTGTTTAATTGTACAAAGTGCATTTCTAACATTGGTTTCCTGTCTGTTTTACCAGAAACTTCAACCGCGATTAAAGAAATCAACGGAACCGTGCAAGCGAGGAGTCTTTGCCTCCTCTTTTTCCGAACGTCACGGCTCCCATTATTTGACAGCAAAAGAATCAGAAGACGTTTTGAGGAATTCGGTACATCTTAAAGTGGGAGGATTAAAACTATTTTTTTTTTAATTCATTGAATGGCCTCTCTGAATCAAAGACTTTCACATATTGTGGGTAGGTTTGGAATGGATCCCTCTTCATGAATGGGGCTACACTGGATACAGTATAATATCAAATACTTACCGTGACCGTTTTGGCATCCCTGTTGGTGAAGAAGAACTCACCACCATCAACGTTGTCATTCAGGTAGAGGACGGCGCTGTGTGGGGAAATTTTCGTTTTATTTTGATTTTAATTTCAGTGGGCGAACAAGTGGTAGTCATGCTGGTTACATCTTGAACTCTTCGAAAGAGTCTTTTTCAAGGTGAAAACCCGAAAAGTCCACGTGCGCACCTGAGGTCTCTGTGAATGAAGGCAGGCGGTTCTTTCCAACACTGCCTGGTGTCCGGCTCAAGGAGACAGTTGTCCACATGGACCGGGTGAGACAAATCCATTCGGCCCTCTTGGTCCCCTGGTCCACAAAAAAAAAAGTTATTTCTTAAAAAAAAAAAAAATTATTCATAAGTGTGTGAATTAAAATTTCTATATCGGGGGGGGACTTCCGCTATATGTCCCCTTTTAAGACCTGGTAGGGATGAACCCTTTTTGGTGGTTACCTGCAATGGCACTCCGACAGACGAGGTGTGTGAAGGCGACAAAGAGTCCCGAGGGACTCCTGAAGTAGGAATGCAGCAGGATACGCGCCCTCTCCCCGAGCTCGTGCAGCAGCTTGGCGTCCGTTTCGTTGACCAGGCCGTCCTGAGCCAGCTGTTGTGTTTGAATACCACGTGTGACATAATGTCTTACTGTACTTCGCTATGATTTTTTTTATTTTTTTTAATTTTTTCGTCTCACCTTGACAGCTCTGAGCAATGTGAGGCCCATCCAACATCTCATGAGGAGTGTGCGGTGACCGTCGCCCCCGGTAACCGTCTCCTGCTGATGCAACCGCCTGTCAAGAGACCAGACAAAGACAATAAGGTGAGATGGTTTATTAGGCTTGATTTACATTGTAGGTCCAACTGTCCAATCTTGAGAATAAGGCCTGTATCCGATTTGTTTTTTACTGTATAATTTTCACTTCCTTATACATGTAAAGTACCACATATCCCTTGCAAAATTGCACGCACGTCATCAGATACACAAGCGTCAGCGTGGAAGTTTGTTTTTTTTTTTTTTTTGAATACTGCCATGACACACATTCCTGTTGCGCCACTTGAGAGTTAAAAAAAAAAAAAAAATGTCAGAATTGCGACGTTTAAACCGCGGTAGCCTTCGACTTGTAATCGGACTTACTGCCGCCAGCTGCAACATCCTTTCACACTCCTTCTCAGTGGTGACTCCGTCCAGCACCACTCGGTTGGTCCCGTTTAGGAGCAGCTCGTCCATGGTGATGGTCACACCCACCTGGCGGACTGGACCACCTGCAGAAAAGGACGAACCCGAGGGACAGGCGAGTGTGAAAAAAAAAAAAAAAAAAAAAGAAAAAGATGGAATTCTTCATATTTAACAGGGGCGTGTTTGAACCTGCAAAGAAGCCACTGTCGTCCACCTCCTCTTGCTGCTCCTCCTCTTTTGTCTTCTCACTCATCTTCTCCTTCTCAGCTCTAAGAAACACAAAGTCATGTCGACGTTTGTTTGAGTTGATGATTTTTTTGTTGGTTTGCTTGCTTTTTTGGGGGGGGGGTCTTGCTTGGGAGCTTGACTTACTTCCACGATTCCCTCAGGGATTCTGGGACAACATCCTCCGGTGTCCAAAGATCCTGCAGAGGATAACTCTTAAAAAAAAAAAAAAAAAAAAAGTTTCCCCCGACGCAAATGAACGCTAATGATGAATACGTACTGGGTCAGTGAAGGTGTAGTTTAGGTTCTCCATGCCAAAATAGAGAAGCTCCTTCTCCTCTAGCGAGCGTTTGACATAGCGGACAATCTCCTGTATAGATGAACACACAAAAATGAGAAAATGACTTTTTTTTTTTCCTCCCGCAAATGTCAAAAAATGACATTTTGCCCAGCAAGAGAGAAGTTAAATTAGATTTCTGAAAAGCATGGAGAAAAAAAAAGGATGCGAGGGATTCATATGGAGGTCTGACCTGTGCAGGCTGTGGGTCTTGTGACTCTTTGTCTCCCCCTAGTGTCTCTTGGTAGAGCTGCAGGTTGTCGATGGAGTCCTTGTCCGAGGGGTAAAAGAGGAGCAGGGAGCGAAGCGTCTGCACCGCGCCTCTCACATCTCCAGCTGTGAGCAAGCACGAAGACAGGTGGCACAAATATTTCAAGAGGAATCCCGGTTGGCCAGTCATCATATTCAATACGGACAAAAGCCTTGGGACATTGCCACCGTTAAGCGACAGAAACACAGGACCTTTAAACTGCGCGAGGTGCAGGTGTTCCAGCTGCGTGGGCAGGAAGTCGTCCTGAGAGGAGACCCTGCCGGGACGGCATGGCCACCTGTGTCACGCACGACTGCTGGCACGACAACAGCGAGAGGGAAAGAGCTGAATGACAAAAAAAAAATGTTGAGTTAACGGTCCTGTTTCATCTTTGAAGAACAAAGACACTTTTGTTTACCCGCGGCTTTCTCAAAGACACCGTCGACGCTGTCAACTCCCCGGTCCTCGGGCAGACGCTGCGCAGCCACCACGCACTGCACCCTGCACTCCTCGATCTTACGCAGCGTTTCGTTGACACACGCTCGCCATTCATCCGCCGCCTGCGCCCACTTGGACGTCTCCTCCAGTTGCAGTGCCGAATCGTACAGAAGCTGAGTGGCATCACAAAACCAAATCATTATTTTTTTTCAAATGTTGAGAGCGACTAGTCTAGTGCTTCAACAAACTACTCGTTGCTAAACTAGCGTATTTTTTCGGGACTTTAACTCGCACTTATTTTCAGAGGTAACCTGGGCCTGTGACTTGGGTGCAACTCGTATCGACAAAAATTCAAGTTCGGACTCGCAGCCAACGCGTATGACTTCCAGTTGGATTGGAAACTTCCACATCTAACTTTTGGAAACGTTTTTCTTTTTAGTTTAAAATGGCTTATCTTAACTAGAATCCTGCATCTCATTGTGGCCAAAAGGTAGATTTCTGGTTGCTTATTCTGCCTTTTGGTGTTATAAATCATTTAAATCCTTGTCGTGGATTTAAATTTCCTGATTCGATTTAATAATAAACTATTGAATAGTCTCGCACGCACTCCATATCGGAAGGTGGCAGTAATACACCAGAAGTATTTGCCAACTGCCAAAAGAAACTATGATAAGAAGAATAAATGGGAGGAAGAATTGGAAGAAAAAACTATTGGAAGAAGTAGTCATGGCAACTAAGAAGCAAGCTAGCTAGTTTAGCATCCAGCATTGCGCCACACCAAGGATGTTCTATTTACGCCGGCAAAAGGCGCAATAACTGAGCGGGATTCTATCTTTGGCCGCAATGCAATGCGGGATTCTAGTAAGTCATTTTAAACTAAAAAGAAACAAACTGTTTCATTGTTAGAAGCGCAACACTTTAATCAAAATGGAGCTCGTTGGCTGCCATCAACACGATAAGGGGACCAGGGAGTTTGGGTGCCAATCTAAGCTCTTCTGTTTTTGGTCTTGGTTTTTGTACATTAAATTTCCCCCCAAAATGTGACTTAGTGTCCAGTATGACTTTTATTTGACTTCTTTATGATGCATTTTTGTTTACTCTTGCGATACATACTCCGGACCAACTTACAGTCCTGAAAAATGCAATACAAAATTTAATGAATGGTTTGCGAACCAAAACGTTCAGAATCCAAGGTTGAAATGACCGATGGACATCTTTTGAAATTTTAGTTCACCTATCAAGGTAATTGTGTATTTTTTTTTGTTCATCCTGAAATTTCTAAGGCCGTCAAAGCACATTGTTGTTGTTTTTCCTCACCCAGTGTTTCTCGGTGTCCGTCTCTCGGTCGTAAAAGGCTTCGTCGCTCACTCCGTCCATCCTTCGGTACTTCTCGATGTTGTTCCTCATCTCCAGGTGAGTTGGGTTGGCCACAAAGTAGGTCTGGGCCGCCGCCGCCGCCTTCTTCAGTTTTTCCATCTGATGCGGAGACAGCGAACGGAGAATGTGAAGGCAGTATTATAATGAGAACATCTCCCTTATGAATATACTAAAACAGCCTCCATAACACACTGATTTCCAGACTAAATTGAAATCTGATTGGTTAAAGAAACAATCCAATTGCCAATACCTGAAGGCGCTGAGCACATTAAATTAACATGGCAGCACATAGAGGCTAACATCCACATGTTCAGCAATGAGAAATGCTACGAAATGAAGAAGAAGCAAGTAGCCACTATTTGTGATTGGTCACTAACCTTATAATATGTAACCTGCAGGAAGTTGTACACGTTACGTGAGCCAAACTCGTACTCGATGTCCGTGGAAACGGGAAGCTGTCCCACATGGCTAACCGAGCGTCCCACACAGAACCTCAAGCACTCTGCCTTCTTCTGCACCCAGTCCAGGGCCCAAAGGTCCCACAGGCTCCCTTCCTCGGTGTCTGCCAATAAATAGAAGAACTGGTGACCGCAGGTATCTGATGACATTTTTTATCATGCATTTAAATCAAGGGTTTTTATTTTTATTCAATGCACCATGGTGGACATTGTGCTGGTCCTGCTGATGCGCGCGCCTTATATTAAAGACGTGGATATTTCTGGAAACGGTTTTCTTTGCAGAGGATGAATAATTTATGCCTGCAAGTATTGTTATGTCTCCATGTTAGGCTATAAAAAAAAAAATTTGGGATGTCGGGTTTCTCGTATTTCATGGCACGAGTGTATTTTTATGATGAATAACTATTTTGGAAGTTGAAAAAAAGTGACCAGTAGAGCCTGATCTGGCCTCATTTCACACCTGGCAGTCATGTACTTCATTCGTTAATCATTCTGCCAACAACATACAGGCAGAAGGCTTTTCCATAAGACGACAGATGAAGGTCCATAATCAAATCCACTTTTTGTGACAGTTTTGTTTGGTGGTGTGCCGTAACATTTTTATTATGTAAAATGTGTGCATTGGCTCAACCAAAAGTTGGGAAACATTAAAGTTAAGATGACATAACTCATGGCTGTGCCACACACAAGTAGAAAGACCAGAACACAACTACTGTATTAGTAATGTACTGTACCTAGTTTTTGAAGTGCATCTCCTCCCGTAGATCCACATTCCTCATAACACTGCCTTCGGACCTTAAACAGAGCCTCCTTGGTCGCAAGGGACCTCTCTATCAACTCCGCAGACTTCGCCCACTGCCCGTTGAAGTACGAACGCACCCCGGTGTAGTACAAAAAGTCATAGGGTTGCAGCAGCGACGAAACGCCGTCCGAACTGACCGATCCTCCGCATAGAAAAAGCACTTGCGACGCCACGTATACAGCGAAGAGGTCGGGGGAGAGCGCCATAGTCCCGCAGAAGAGGAGAGACCGCGTCGTTGGGAAAGTTTGGGGAACGAGGTGGAACTTGCTGTACCGCGAGGGGTCGCTTGGTAGCGCTGTGTAGCGTCGTCACGCTATTACCGTAACTATCATAACACGGAGTCAACGCTTCTTACATTCACTCTCAGGCAGTGTCATAACCATCAACGAGTATGGTAATTTTAAAAAGATTTAATAATATGAGTTAAAAAAACTCGACATCTGCGTTCTAGTGGAATAAAAGCTTTAAAATCCGCCTTCCCATTCGCGGGTGAAACGTTTACTGTAAGAGTTACGGCAATAGTTTGTTTTGGGAGCTATTACCGTAACTCTTACAACATGATATCACTTTGTTTTGAACTCTCTCAGTCAGGCAGTGTTATAATAACTGCCACTATTTTAGTATTATATTTATATGATTTAACAACAGAATAAGTGCATTAACAGCTTTAAAATGCCGGCTTTCCATTCAAAGTGGACGCGTGTATCGTAATCGTTACGGCAACACTTTGCATTACCGGTATTACCGTACCTATCACAAAACCTATATAGTATACTTGTCACTACAAACATATAGAGTATTTTCATGTTGGTACCGACTTCCGAATAACAAAATATGCGTAAAACTGTGATGAACCTTCAAATGAACGCATCTCACTTTGTGTTAGTGGCCGGTATTGCAATAGTTACGGTGATGGCTGTGTTTGTGCCCAACAGCGATTAACCGTAACTATCCCAAAAGGGATCGTTCATCACACGTTGTTTGAACATACTCATTTAATCCAATCCATCCAATATAAGAGTAGTCGCTAACATTTCAAGTACTGTGTTTTTATAAGTTGAAAGACATGCAAATAGAAAAACATGTGCGTTTAATCTTTAAGGATACGCATATCCATTCATGGAAGAGGGGTGTATTGCGACAGTTACGGTAGTACCTGCGAAGCAGCTGTGTTCACGGCCTTCCCACAACACTAGCCCAGCGGCGTCTCATGGTTCATTCAAGCCCAATACACGCGCAGCATTTGACGGGTTTCAGCGACGCACACTCACTCCGAGCCGGTCGAATTACGGTGCCCGGTGGACTCACGCACACTTTCCGAACGTTGGCACCAGCTAACTTGTCATGGCGGACGTCAGCGAGGTTTTGATGTCGGTTTTGTCCTCAATTCGGGTACCGAAGCCCGGGGACCGAGTCCACAAAGATGAATGCGCCTTGTCATTTTCCTCCCCGGTGAGCAACAGCCTCGCTCTTTCTCTTTCTATTCGTTTTCTAACCAAGGGGAGCACCGTTTGACCGTTCCACGCTGCCTTTCGTCGCGGTCCCTTTTTATTCTGACGGTACCTTAAAAAGGTGTCGTGCTCCAGTTACCTTAAATGCTCCCGTTAACTATCCTGAGAACGTTAAGCTAAGCTAATAGAGCGCCATAAGCGTAATGGGGAAACATAGCTGCTTTAGCATGTTAGCTTGCAGCTCGACTCTCACCCGGAATTTCGCCAAAGTATCTCGTGCACTTGCTTTGCCGTCTTTTTTTTTTTTTTTTACACTGTATGCCACTTAGAAACAATAACATGACTTCGCCGTTTTCTCGATCAGTTCGCGGTGTGACAGGTTGACTGTGGAAAGGCAAGTTAGCGACATCGCTGCCAACTTCTCAACGTCTTTTGGTCATGGAGGAGGCGTGGACAGGTTGCGCCCGGAGTGTCTGTAAAATGTCTATTTGATTTCCCAGGAAAGCGAAGGAGGCTTGTACGTTTGCATGAACAGCTTCCTAGGCTTTGGAAGTCAGTTTGTGGAGAGGCACCATGCTCGGGCTGGTCAGAGGGCTTACTTGCACATCACAAGGACTCGCAAGGCCAAGGTAGACACACATGTGGTGTCCTTAAATGTTTATCAGTATATGAGTTGACACAATCGGCAGTAATTGCTTTTGTCTCTCAGAAGGAAGAAGATAATAACTCTGGATCGGGACATCCGCCGAAGAAGAAGCCCACCAGATTGGCTATAGGTGAAACATGGAAGCATATTGATTTCAAGTAGTTCAACAGTAGTACTTTGAAGGTTGACACTCTAATTTAATCGACATTCAATTCAAAATGTCTCCTTCACCATCCATTTTGTATGGTGTTTGGCCTGGAGCCTATCTCAGCTCAACTTTGGCTGGTTGGCAGTCACTCATTAGGCACAACAACCACTCACTCATACGTATGGTCAAGTTAGGGTCTTCAACATGCATGCTTTTGGAATGTGGGATGAATGCAGCAACACAGATTTGAACTCACACCCTCTGCTTGTGAGATAGATATGTTCATCATCCAAAACATCAATTGCCACTTCTTAAATTCAAATTCATACCAGCCATCCATTTTCTGTAAAAGGCACATAAGGTCATGGGTGAGCGAGAACTTTTCTAATGAATTAGCATTTCATCCCTTGTTTAAAGTTGTATAGTTGCATATGTGACAAACGTGAAACTAAGCATGCTAACCAAGAATTTGAACACTGCCAGGAATTGCAGGAAAAATATGGAAATATAAGTGGTATTAAACATCACTTAGTAAATAATTTTTTTTTTGTTGGCGTCCAAATGACCTCTGCCAACATTTCCTGCTGTTAAACAGTGAAACATTGGCTAATGCTGGGGGGGAAAAAAACAATGGCCAGCAACGAGTGTGGCATTCTTTTAACGCAGTCCTATTTTTTCTTGTGAAAGATGTCACAAAAAGACAACAGAAAGAGCAACGCACGCAATTAATCCTTTTGAGGTGCACTGGTAGCTCACATGCTATGTTGACGTGATGCTTTATGACAACATTTTTTGCCACATTTAAGGCATATTCCCCGGTAGAGTTTCAAATGTTACCTTCAAGGCGCTGTTGTAAATGCAAATGTCAATATACTGTTTGCTGTGTGTACTTTATGTCTGTATTTTAGCATTTGTCAAATTTATAATTCGACCCAGGCATCGAAGGCGGTTTTGATGTGGAGCAGGAGTACTATGAGGAGGACTACAAGGTTGTAATTTTTCCCGAAAGACAGGAAGTCACACCGGAGCACCTCGGAGCCATGCCCGACGTTGTGAAAGAGCGGGTGAGTTATTCTGAGGTTATTGCAATTAATTGCATTTCAATTACGATTATTAACCTCAACGATTATAAAATTGGCAAAATCTTAAAAAAAGGTGTGTGTGGATATATATATAAGTCAAACCTCGGTTTTCGGACGTCTCGGTTCTCGTACAATTCGGTTTTCGAACTAACATTTCGAGTTTTTCATGCCTCGGATGACGAACAAATTTCGGTTCTCGAACTAACTGAGCGCACTTGAATGTGTCACTTCACTCCAGTCATAATACTACAGTATTTTACATATTACCTGCTCTCCTATTACATTTGTACAGTTTATGGTGTGGAAATTGTAAAAAAAAAAAAAGTGCTTTAAAAAAGTTGTTTTCTTGACTTGGAACGGATTAAAACATTTTACATTGATTTCAATGGGAAACATGGTTTTCTGGAACGGATTAAGTACGAAAACCGAGGTTTGACTGTGTGTGTGTGTGTGTGTATGTATATATATATATATATATATATATATATATATATATACATAGTGACCTACCTAAGTTAAAAAATGCCTTAGAGAAATCTATCAAAATTATTTACTTAAATGTTACAACAGTTTTAATGGCAATTTACTAGTGTACAGCAAATAAAGTCCAATCCACTGTTTGTTTCGACAAGGAAATTTAGATAGCTAATTTTTCCCATGCCCCACAAAGGTATCACTGTCAATGGCGGGCATCATCGCGGCCGACTCGGTGTCTCACGCCTTGCAAGTACAACAGTGGGACGGCGAGGTGAGACAGGAGTCCCGGTTTGCCCCCGACCTCAAGCAACTTGACAATGGCGTCAAGATCCCGCCCAGGTGAGCCCTGACGTCACCGCCAGGCTCCTTCAGGCCACTGCCGATTTAGAGCGCAGTCACTTTTCGGATGGTACACATTAAATTTGTTTGTATTTTCGAAGCAATTGTTCCCATTCAGGGGAAAAAAATGGTCTCCAATTTTATTTTAGATTTGTGTGTGTGTGTGTGTGTGGGGGGGGGGCTCCAGTGAGGACAAGCGGAATTTTGCGCTTCGACTCTGCAAGGAATGGATAATACTGTCTCGCGTCGGTTTAATTTTCCACGCTTGCATCTTTCTGTCTCCGATTGTCCGATGTCCTAGACATGGACTTTTAGATGTGCTTGAGTCCCGTTCACTGTCATCACGTGTGCCCCTCCGTGCGATAGTGGCTGGCGATGCGAACTGTGCGGCCTCCAGGAGAATCTCTGGATGAACCTGACGGACGGCAAGGTGCTGTGCGGTCGCAGGTACTTCGACGGCTCGGGCGGTAACAACCACGCCCTGCTCTACTTCCAAGAGACGGGATACCCGCTGGCGGTCAAACTGGGAACCATCACCCCAGACGGAGCAGGTAAGACGACGCCGATCGAAAGAATTCGGTCAGAAAATGAGGCCTTACCGAATTCATTTCCGCCTCCAGATGTTTACTCTTACGACGAGGATGACATGGTGCTGGACTCCAAGTTACCCGAGCATCTTTCTCACTTTGGCATCGACATGATGACCATGGAGAAGGTAATCGCACGCCGTGACGCAACGTGATCAGCATGTTTCGCTCAATCCGAGCTTTCGCACCTGCGCACGTTAGACCGAGCGGACCATGACGGAGCTGGAGATCGCCGTGAACCAGCGCGTCGGAGAGTGGGAGGTGATCCAAGAGTCCGGGACCAGCCTGCGCCCGCTGTTCGGGCCCGGCCTGACCGGCATGAAGAACCTGGGCAACAGCTGCTACCTCAACTCCGTCATGCAAGTGCTCTTCACCGTTCCAGACTTCGAGAGCAAGTTAGTATCCCTCTCGCTCCGCCTTCTCCTCCTGTTTATTGGCTTTTCCGCACAGTGAAAATGAATCTGAATGTTTGATTTCGAGCTGCTAGCCAATAAAAATAAATCTCCAAATTTTACTCGTTCTCTTTTTGGTGGAATCATATTTTGATTATGTTCAATACAAAATGCAAAACGGCTGAATTTGCATCATCCGTCGTAGCAATGACGTCACTTTAGAATCTGCTTGCGTTCCAGGTACGTGTCCAACATGGACAAGATATTGGACGAGGCCCCGGGTGACCCCACTCAAGATTTCAAAATCCAAGTGTGAGGCGTCTCTTCTTTGTATCCGCGCGATGCCGAATTGAGCTTCTCACTTTCGCCGTCTGTGCGATGAGTTCACATTTAGTCCTCCCTCACAGGGCCAAACTGGGCTTCGGCCTGTCGTCGGGAGATTATTCCAAACCAGCACCGGACCCTGGGGATGAAAATGCTGCAGAAGAGCACAAGGTCAAGAATTATTTTTTTTTTTTTAAATGCAGGTTTTTGGTCTTGCCTGAGAATGATTCGATCAAGCGTTTTCAATTATTTATTTGCAGGATTACCAAATCGGCATAGCACCAAGAATGTTCAAAGCACTTGTGGGGCGGGGCCACCCGGAGTTCTCCACCAATCGGCAGCAGGACGCTCAGGAGTTTTTATTGCACTTCATAAACATGGTGGAGGTAGAGTTGAACGCTCGTGCCACTTCGCCGTTGGAGTCACCCGGCTCCCCCCCTCCTCATTTTGTGTCTTTCTCTCAACTACAGAGAAACTGCCGCTCGGGGGCCAACCCGTCTGAGGCCTTCAGGTTCCTGGTGGAGGAGAAGATTGTGTGTCAGCAGTCCCGAAAGGCCAAGTACACGCAGCGGGTGGATTACATCGTCCAGCTGCCCGTGCCCATGGACCAGGCCATCAATACAGGTGAGCGGGATGATGGGAAAGAGGATCTCTTCACCGATTGTCTTTTTAAAAAATTTTTTTTTACATTTTTCTTGTGTTTAATTTGAATGCCCGTATGTTGCGTGCATGGTACTTTTTGTTGTTGTGATTGTATTTTTGCTGTTTGTCTTTTGTGGGGTTTTTTGGGGAGGCGATGATGCTTATAGTTTGACAATTCAAAAAAAAAATCTGAGAGGAAACACGTAGAGCATTTATTTGTATTATTTCTGCTGTTGATGTTTGTGAATGCTGAGGGTGAGATCAAAAGATTGTTTGGTGTCGAGATAAATAAAGCAAAATCGCAGCCATGGGGCTAAATAGGACTAGTGTGCTTTCAACTCTGCGGATTAGAATAAAAAAAATTATTTTTGTGAAATATTTTGTTATATATAAATATATACTGTCCGCCCAACAGATGAGCTCCAGGAGGCAGAGCGCCAGCGCGAGAACGGCGACTCGACGGTCACGCCCGTGCGAGCGCAAATTCCCTTTGCGGTTTGCATGGCGGCCCTCAGCGAACCCGAACTCCTCACGGACTTCTGGAGCTCCGCCGTGCAGACCAAGACCACCGCCACCAAGTATGCGCACAGTGACAGGATTAGCAGCATTGCATTGTTGTTGTTGTTTTTTTTTTCAATTGCTCCAACCTGTTTCTTTTGCTCAGAACGACCCGCTTTGCCTCGTTCCCCGACCACCTGGTTATTCAGATTAAGAAGTTCACCTTTGGCCTTGACTGGGTCCCCAAGAAACTGGGTGAGTAAAGCAGTGACTTAGTTGGGAAGGATTCTTCATCTCGGGTGAATGGCTGTACAAGATGTCTTCAAAAGTTGGTTTCGATTTGCTGAAAGTAGGGCTGAGCATTCAACGAAATCCAAACGGATACTGCATCTCGGTATGCAAAATGCAATTTTCAAATTGCAAAAAAACCTTTTGCTTCATTTCGGTGGGCCAGTGTGACAAGCAGTCCACATGCTTATTTTTCTTGTTTCACGAGAGATGAAAAGTGCTTTGTTGTTGTAATCTGATTGTTGACTTGCGGTGACGCCACACTGGTAAAAAATTTCTGAAGTTGTCGTCGGCTCAAAGACTGCAATTCCAAGTGGCTAGTACTCCACTTGAAGTAGGGAAATAAACTGTCAGTTTGCCAATTTAAAAGATAAGACATGGATGGATAATAAATCTCGTGTTGGATATCGTAAAACAGAATCATTGATTGCTCGGACGGCCGCTTTCTCTGCAGACGTGAGCATCGACGTCCCCGACACGCTGGACCTGAGCGCGCTGCGCGCGATGGGCCAGCAGCCGGGAGAGGAGCTCTTACCAGAGGTGGCCCCGCCCCCACTCATGACCCCCGACGTGGAGGTTAAAGGTATCCTGGGCTCCCACGGCAACGAGGAGGACGACTCTCTCTACTCCCCACTGCTGTGTCAGTCTTGTCTGTCATTTTCCGCTCCTTTCCTCCCTCTCATCCATGTCCGCTCGTCTTTTCCTCCTTTTCTCGCTTTTCTTTTCTGCCTTTGACGTCCTCATGTTGCCTTTGTTCTTCACTTTTATATCATGGAGGGTCTTTTTTTTTTGTGGGGGTGGGGGATTCTGTTTTGGACCTTTTTTTTGTTGTTGTATTTTTTCCTCATATTTCCTCAAATAGTGGCCATCCCTAAACGTTGACATTTTATGCCTTTCATGTTCGATAGAGATGATCTTCATTGACATATTTTTATACAGCGGTGCCTTTTACTACTCACACGTTTAATTGATGTCGTGACTTATATCGTTCCTATCGCAAATCATTGTTACTCATTGAAATGGTAATGCCATTTGTCCGTTCAAGCCCCCACCCTCCCAAAAAAAAAAAAACAAAAATAAATTTTTGTTCTGTTTTGAATTTAAAAACAATAAATAAATGTTCCACCTGGTGGCAGGATAAGTCGGGCGTAGGGTTATGCACGGCAAATGTTCACAATTGCTCAATAGCGTATTTGTTGTTCTTGGCGGAAGATGCAGAATACACGCCTGTGAGTATTGCTATCTTCTGTCTCCATGTGTTGCACCACCGTTTGTGGTCTGTTGCTTAAAAAGGTTATCAGACCACAAGAGTTAGCCTGTCTGTGGCGTTTCCCACTGTGTTAAGCTAGTACACGCTTAAGTTTAGTTTGACAATTTCGTCCGAATGACCACTGAAATCCTGAACTCCGTACGCCATGTCACTCGTATCTCAAGGCACCGCATTTTTAACTTTCATTTGGCATAAAGCGGTAATATCACGGCAACATTGTTTAATATGATCCTAAAAATGCCCCTTCTGAAGCATCCCCCCCAGTCACCAGATGAGGAAATGTGACATCACTTTGATTTGAGTCACGGTTTCACTCGTTGCGCTTTTCCGAACAATGAAGTCGTCGAAAGTAATTCGGCCTTTTCACAACCCTCAGCTCCAGTCCTGGACGACTCCACCGTGTCGCAACTCTGCGACATGGGCTTCCCGCCGGAGGCGTGCAGGAAAGCCGTGTACTACACGGGAAACACCGGCATCGACTCCGCCATGAACTGGTTGATGGGCCACATCGATGATCCAGGTGTGCCGAGCGACGCCGAGTTGAACGGTCGGTGCGGCTCAGTCCCCCTTTTGAGCAGCTTCGCTCAAGCTGCCCTCTCCCCGTCCTTTTCGATTGGCCGCAGACTTCTCCGCCCCTTTGGTCCTGCCGGGCTGCAGCGGCGGCACCACGCCGACCATGGAGAGCGTCTCCGAGGAGCACCTGGCAACCATCGTCTCCATGGGCTTCAGCCGAGAACAAGCAACCAAAGCACTTCGAGCAACGGTGAGAGGCTCGGATGAAACGTATTTAATTCGGTGGCCAACAAAATGGACTCATTTGCATGCCCTCGCTTTTGGGATAGGGAGAGCCATGGTTTCGGATACGGTTAACAAATAAAATAACAAACAAACATGCATGTAGTTAATTTCGTCAATCACCAAATATGAAAGTGACCTCCTAAAATGTCCATCAGAGCAATACTCTGGAGCGGGCCGTGGACTGGATCTTCTCACACCTGGACGACCTTGAGTCAATGGAAGTATCCGAAGGAGGTCGCTCGGCCGCCGAGAGCGAGGCCACTCGAGAGCCTCCGCCCGGGCCTTGCGTCAGAGAC
Source organism: Hippocampus abdominalis (assembly GCA_018466805.1). Taxonomy (NCBI): domain Eukaryota; kingdom Metazoa; phylum Chordata; class Actinopteri; order Syngnathiformes; family Syngnathidae; genus Hippocampus; species Hippocampus abdominalis. The sequence continues at coordinate 2,595,137 of CM031699.1, forward strand.
GGACCAGGCAGTGAGTGGGGGTGGGGGGGGGGGGGGGTGAATGAGCACTAGGCCTTGAAACACCCGAGCCCTTTGTGGAAATGCTTTTCCAGAGTACATGTTCGTCACTGATATCACGTTCTTTTGTCTCTCATCCAGAATATGAACTGTTTGCCTTCATCAGCCACATGGGCACGAGCACAATGTGCGGCCACTACGTCTGTCACATCAAGAAGGATCAGCAGTAAGTGTCCTCAAACGATCGCGTTCTTTCACATGCTGCACGTTCTAACACCCGGTAGCCATGAGGCAAATTACAAATCCCTCACGAATTGCGGTGGAGTTAACTGCACTGCAGGTCGAGACTTTAACAATTTTACAGCCACAATAATGCAATGAGCGTAGTAGCTTGTACTCTTTTTTTTTTTTCCGCATGTACTCAATATCTTGATAGCCAGCTTAGTCCATCCACTAGTATGCTCTTTGCCCTCACTAGTGGGACATTTTGAACCATTAGCAGAACGACTGCAACTCACGAGTCATTTTTCGCCCCCCCCCCCATTGCTATAGCCACTTTTGGGCTACGAACATACAAATCCAACTCGAAAACCACTGTGCTACATTAGTAGCCACGTGCCACTAAAATGCCCACAAGTAGTTTAGCCTCACTAGTAACGTGTCACTAGTTGTCCTAAGTATGCTTACGTTGTAATAGTATTGGGAAAAATGTTACTGGTGAGGCACTATTGTTCCACAAATGCACCCTTTTTGTCTGCAAGCGTGCTGAATTGTCTTACTATAAAGAACAAAGAGCGTGCTAGTACACAGACCTTAAGGATAACAAAACCCCCCCAAAAATAGATGCTCAAATGGATTCCCGTGTCATTTCCTAAATTCAGTCGAAACGCTTTGGAAAATGGAAGGATCGATGAGTTTCAGCGGCATGTTCCATCGTAATACCTGCAGATGGCGCTGTCTCCATATAAAAGCGCCACTGGGATTGTAAACGGGGTCACTCAAAAGAAAAACAATCGGATGCAAACGTCTTTTATGATGTTTATTTTTAAAATGTTCATTTTTGGGTGTGTTTCCCAAGAGCGTCATCTTTTGAAACCACAAATTAAACCTGAGTTTATAATTCTTGGTCTAAAAGAAAACTACCATTTTACAAAAACAATTTTGCCTATTGTTTCTGAAGTGTTATCTTTAAAAGGCCACTTTTTTTTTTCTTTTCCTTTCATTTTCCAGTATTTCATAAACACGTACTTTTTACCTTTTTATACCAAGAACCTCCCAGTTTTAAACATTACATCATGATTTGTATTGTAATAAGCGTTATTTAAAACGATAAAACAACAAAACCACCAATTTTCCCTTTTTTTTTTTTGTTTCTTTAAAGAAGATTGTATTTTATTTCATAAACATTTTTTTCCCCCCTTCATGGAAACTCCCCTCTCCGCATTATGGACGCTACCCAATGTTTCACAGGCTTGCCATCTTCAACCGACTACATCTTTAAACGTGTAGTTTAACGACACTCTCGCACGCACCCTATGACGTACGTCTCTGTGTTTGTGTGTGCGGCAGATGGGTCATCTTTAACGACCAGAAGGTGTGCGCCTCAGAGAAGCCCCCCAAGGACCTGGGGTACCTCTACTTCTACCGGCGGGTGGCCGAATGAGACTGAGCGAGCTGTTGCAACACTTTTTGCCGGGCAAACGGGGCGAGTGTGGATTCTCTCTCACACACACACACACACACACACACACACACTCACACACCGCTTTTAATGGCGCACTTCCCTAAAATGTCTTTGAAAGACCCTGGCACACGTCATAATTGTAAATACTCTCTGATTGCTGTTTTTTTTTTTTTTATCCAAGTTTTCTCAGTGAACCGAACTCTCACTTCTATCCAAGGCCTGAAATTGTGTCTCCATGATTGGTTTACAATGCATGTCTTCCCCTTTTGAAAAGTACCAGACGCGTCCTTCCAGCCCCGTCCTCTCCCCCCTCTAACTTGACACCACTTAAGCCAAGTCCGCCTCCCACCTTTTAGTCCGCCATTCAGAGCGAGCGAGTGACAGAGGGAGAGAACAAGTGATGGACAGAACGTCGGCTCCGCGGTGTGCTACGAAAGAAAATAAAAACACCAGACCAACTTTCAGCCTATATGTTGTTTTTGTGTAATCCCTGCAAAAAAAAAAAAAAAAAGACAAAAATCAACTCCATCGTCATCCTTCATCCGCTTTCGGTTTTGCAATTTCATGTTTGACGTTATCTATTGAAGTGACGCGTGAATGAGGAGGAGACGTTACGCAAATAAGACGTGTGCAGAATCTCAGCTCGGGTGTTTACTAAAGCACGAAGAGCAAAGCCGCGCTATTTATTTATTTATTTATTTTCAGTGTGGTGGAAGTTGGCCTACAACTTTCCAAAGGGCTGCGTTCTTTTCAAGTTGCGCCTCCTACAGTGTTTCACATCCTCGCAAGTCTAGCGGAGGATGAGCAAAGATTTGTGCCTCCGAATTTAACCCCGAGTCTTCACAAGTGAGGCTGTATGATTGAGACACTGAGAAACGAGTGTGGGCAAACTCAAATGTTTTGGCTTCTCTGCTGTTGTCTCATTTGTGGGATGGGACTCGTTTCGCCGCACTTTCACAATGAGAGATGAAATGGTTTAAATCTACACAGATTTAAAAAAAAAAAAAAAAAAGTCACGCTTGAATTGATATTTTCTGGTCACGTTCACGCGACAAGAAATTTTGTGCACGAACCACATCGGCGACAAATTTTTAGTTTTGCTTGTGTCACGTCAGTCATGAGCCTTTGACTTAATTTACCGACGACAGTCCTTAATCATCTAATATTTGTCATCAATTATTTTTATTTTTCAAATGAGATTTTTACAGATTTTTCTGTATTTATGAATACATCATAAGAGTGCCTCGATGTAAATGTGTATTTTCTTTCCTTCTACACCTATTTAGCTCACAGACAAGGAACAACTTTTAACAGCAGTAGAGAGAGGCGATTATATGAAGACCGAAAAATAACTTTCGTCACAGAGTTGGTGTCCCAGAATAAAATTAGGCGGTTTCCAAAATGACAAAAAGCCAACAGTTATCCTTTGCCATGTCAAGGTACAAAACATCATTTTATTCTGTGACTTTGCTAATTTCTACCTCACCTTATTTGGTCATGGTATTTATTATCTGATAGTTGCATTTACAAACATATTTACATATTTTTTTTGTATTTAACACATTTGATTGTAGAAGGGGAGAAAAAAAATCTAATTTTAATCCTTCAAGTAGAAATTCAGATGAGGATGCAAATTTGAATCCTTTTTTTTTTAAATCATGTATTTTCTAAGTGGGGATTAGTTTTCATTTCAAAAATATTTTTAAGGTTCGGCTCAAAAATGAAGGGGAAAAAAAAATATATACGAGTTGTGTTTTATTTAGGCACTTTCAACATCCCAGAAAAAAAATAACGAGTGCTTCAAAACATGACAAACATTCTCCAGTCACAAGCCTACCAACTTTTTTTTTTTTTTTTTTTTTTTTTTTTAAATGAGAACAAGAGAGGAAGGAAATAAAGATGCAGCTGCGTGGTTTTGGAATCCGCTCTTCTTATCTCACACAGAAGCTCCGTGTGCCACATCGATCCCGGATTTAAAAACGACACTTTCACGTTTGAACATTTTTTTTCGAGATTTATTTTTTCCCCCCCTCAAAGGACAAATTTCTCCCATGAAGACCATCCAATGGCTTCCACTGGGTGAGTCAGTATGTGCGTATGAACACCATATAATCATGCATTGTGACGATATTGATGCAATATGTTCTTTTTCTCAGTGCTGGGCGCTCTGCAGGCTGCGGCCGAGCTCTTCCACACCAAAGTGGGCCAGGTGACCGTCATCAAGTGCGGCCTGGACAACTTCGCCACCAGCCTGTTGTGGCGTCGCGGCAGCCAGTCGCTCTTGAGGGTCACCAGCAAAACTCGCATGCTGCAGAAAAGTATGTCGTGCGTCGCCGCCCCAAAAAAAAATTGTACCAAGTCCAATCACTTATTAATTCATCTTGTATTGTTTTCTGCCAGGCGCCGTTAACATCGTAAAGAGGTCCGAACTGAAGGACGGCACCAATTTGCAGATCTCCATGGTGGAGGAAGGTGACGCCGGAGAGTTCACATGCGTGGTGGACAACAAGGAAAAAGTGCACACGCTTGCCGTCGCCTTGGGTGAGCACTGAACTGCACACAAATGGGGAGACTGTTTGGGAGTTTATAGACTTGCCTGTCAATTTTATAACAACAACAATGCAGCGACTTCCATTTTTGTATTTTAGTTTTTTTTTTCTTTTTTCTCAGCAGTGTTATAACAGATTTCTGTCATTGAAAGGTGTATTTTTTTTTAACAGAAGGTCGTCATTGTTTCAAATGTGATTTGTCCAGTATGCCATATTTTCTGAATCCTTACATTGTAATTAGGAGGAAGGATTTTTAATACACAAAATTATCAATGGAGTTGATCAAATTTGATTTATCCACATTCAGAATTTGTCAAATGAAAAAGGACGCAATCAAAGCACAACAAATGAAAGACCCTGCATTGTCATTGGAATAAACCTGGCATTTATTTCATTATTTTTCTTCTTTTAATGACAATTTTTACCCATGGTGGATTTTATTTTTTTATTTTTTTTTATATAGGCACAATGTTTAAACTAATTCGTTGTTTCCAACATCATGAAAAATCCATCCCAATATATATTTCAATCGGAATCTTCATTTTAATGTAATTCACGATACCTTGTTCTATATATACAATTGTGTGCAATAAGTTTCACACAATTTAGTTTTCTAAAACGATATTGCAACATCAATATGTCAATGTGTGGATTCTCTCCATATTTCCCTGCCGTCCTAAAAAACAAATGTTCTATCAATTTATATTGATACCAAAAAAATCTAAATTAAAGTCATACTTGTTGTCCACAGTTTTCCACGTATTTGATCTATTTTATATCAAAATTTGAATTTAAATGTGCTTAAAAATTTTATTCGTTTATCATTCCATTGGTTAATTTATGTGACTTTGAATTTCATTCTTTGGTTTAATTTGCCATTGAAAATTTTTTTTTCAGCAATTTATGACAAATGTTAATAATAAGTGACTGGTTATCTTTCAATGTCAATTGCATTCATTCTTTTCCAAAACAACTGTGGATGCACACAGGCAACTCAAGGGACGAGCAATCCTAAATCCACCAAAAGAATATCTGGTGTTGCGAGTCAACCATGCGATTTCTACGGTTGTTTCCAGTGTCGGTGGACCCTCCGGGTGACGACTTGCGTCCAGGCAGTCTGGCAATACTGCGGTGCCGCGTGGCCGGGCTGCCGTCGGACTCGCGGGTGGAGTGGAGTCGACCCGGCGATGCTCGTCGATGGGATGGCGGCCTGGCTCGCCTTGAGCCGGTGGAGGCGTCCCATGCTGGGAAGTGGCAATGTGTCTTCCACCACGATGGGGCCCAATACATGGAGGAAATCGAGCTTAGCGTGAAAAGTAGGACGTAGGAATCCACTTCATTTCTACCGAAAGGACACTTTTTAATCAATCTGTTTGTTTTTTTTGTCCTCGCAGAAATGTCCATGACAACCAGCTCCCCAAGTGCAAAGGGTAACTCGAACTTTTTAAACTCTTTCATGCATAAAATGTCTACTGTGGTAACCGCTGTCCCTGAAAGGGTTAATGTGAATTTTTCTAGGGGGGGAAAAATGCATTAAAATGTCTTGAAATCAGCCTTGCAGAAGTCTCCAAAAATGTTAACAGGAACTGTCTCATATCAAAATGAATCTTCTTAAACATATAAAAAAATAAAAATTAATACAGTCTGACTCCCGCAGTACGATTGCACAATCGTGATGGCGGAACCAAGGTTGTGCTTTTAGTTAACAGCTGCTTTGTTGTCTGGGCTGATTTTCAGGTCATCCGTCCCCTGGCCCCATCATGGTGGCGCTTCCCAAGCTGGGCTTTTGGCTCGTGGCCTCCGGTGGCAGCCTGCTGGTGCTCCTGCTGCTCATCTTGGTCTTGATTATGTCTTGCCACATCAGAAGAAGGAAGGTCAGAACACAAACATGGCCAACCTGCCAGTATGATTTTATTTTATTTTATTTTTTCTGAAAGAAAAGAATTCTTGTTCCGATTTGGACATGATTGATTGAGAGATGAGAAGACCATGTTCTTAACTTCAGCTTTCTTGTCGGGGTTGAACGACAAAATACTGTTTTGTCATCGACTGCGGCGTGATGGAAGCTACGTTGAGCACAATTAATCTGCGTCATTGATGTTTCGGCACAGTCCGAGCATTCTGCGCAAAATAGCAGTCAAAATATATTTTACTTTCCTTCCCTTTGATGATCAAAATATCCATGGCAGCAAACGAGTCAACTATTAAATGTTGTGGGTCTGTATTTTATAGAGGTATGACCTCAGAGCTTACTATGTGCCACGACCAACCTCGTGAATAAAAACATCTCAAATCTTCTATCCATATTGAAATTTCTGTTCTTTTTCGTAAAAACAAAAATAGTACTCTGCAATTTTGTATTTTTATTCAAACATGCAGTTCAACACAATTCAATCATGATTTCAAGCTTTACCCTTAAATTTGCTGCCGTTACATCTGGTGTGTGCACCTTGGCCACCAGGAGGCAGTATTTTACGTAGAACAACACAACTGCAGTAATATTAGACGTGTTTTTTTTTTTTTTTTACTGAGGATAAAGAATATATGCCTCTGAATATTGAGTATGCTCTGTCTGCATGTGTTGCTACCGTTTGTGTTCAAATCTAAATTGTTCAGAAGTACTGTAATAATTGACGCTAGTGTTGTTGGCCTGTCCATGGATTTCCCCATCTTGCGTTAGCATTAAGCGAGCGGACTTTGTAAGCCAATGTTTGTTGATTTAAGTAAAATTATGGGCCGCTTGTTGTTACGTTAGCCGCCACGAAAAAAATCGCCCTTGCAGCTTGAAAAACGTGTCGTAAAAGAGTCCTCTCTGTGAGAAGCACGACTTCACAAAAGTGTACTTACACGGGGTTAAAGAAAACTGATGAGGAGTTGCTACCAAGCTGTTTTGAAGAGTGACATCACAAGCCCACACACACACACCCCAAAAGCTTAATAATTGTTTTGTTTTTGTTTTTTTTGTTTCCTCCCCCCAGCTTCAGAAGAGATTCCTGCAGATGAACGCCAGAAAACCGATGAGCGGCCGCCAATACTGCCAGTGTCGCTGGTATTTCATCTCCGTCTTATCCCCCCCCCCCTCCCCCTGCACTCACTCGGCACATTTGGCAGCCACCGCTGTGCTAATTAGTGCAAAAACCTCCCGTCCTTATCACAGCCCGACAGCTGCCGTGGCGCCACGGCGGCCGGAGAAGACGACGACGACGACGACAAAGAAGAAGAAGCCGCCCGCCCTCCCGATGTGCTGAAAAAAGCGACTGAAGGAAAATAAAGAAAAAAGATGACGTGAGAGAGAGAGAATTAGTAAGACAATGACGAGCTGAATATAAATTGGATCGTTCTGAACTTATTCACATGAACGCAGCAGATGAATTTAGTTCCAGCGCATTTTGAAATGCGAGCTGCTTTGATGCGTTTTATCCCTGTGAGTCATTTTGACTCAACTCCTATTTTTTATTTTTATTTTTTTAAGGATACACTTTTCTTTTTTTTTTCTGTTCCCAAGTTGCAATACACGCGAACGGTTTGACATCTGTGGTGTACATCGTCTGTAAATATGACTCTGGCTATGTCGGAGGCAAACTTCAAATAAAGCAAATGCTTATTTCCATCTTCTCAATGCCGTGCGATGACTTGAACCAAACACATTGCGTCGGGTAACGTCGGTGCCTTTCGCCACAACTGCTGCAGTCGGTCACGAGAACACAGGTGCGCTCACATGAAACCAAAACCACCAGAACGTCCCAAATTTCAATCTAAAGAAGGCAGCGTGCTTAAAAAAAAAAAAGGAGGGGAGAAAACGAATCATTGATTATCGTCACTGCCTCCACATTTTGATGAGATTTTGAATTATTTGGGGGGAAATGAGAGCAAAAATGACTTGTCGCCATGGTTCTAAAATGTGATTTAAAACTTTTGAGGAAACACCAAAGTCTGTAAAGTTGATCCCAAATTCATTTTTATCTTTAAAATTTTAGATATAATGTAATATATAAAATACCAATTTGACGCAATGTGTATTTCTGTTTTATACATTGTGAAAGATACTTATCCAATATCAAGTTGATCCGACACTCATTTCTTTTGTCTTCATTCATATCTGATGTGGAATGTATTGTTGGATCAATATCCCCCCCACCCCACCCCATGTAATATAGAAACGGGTCAACTCCATCACTTTCGTGTTGAACTCACAAAATGTAAGCATATTCAAGAAATGATATGAATATATATTAATGGGATCTACGACATTTCCAGATGTCGACCGCTAACTTCCAAAACTTGTGTAGAGTAATCCCGTGAGAAACTGATGGCTGTCTGACTTCCTGTGTGTGTGTGTGGGGGGGGGCAGACACCTGCATGTGTCCTCTCAGAGCTCCGCTGAACGCATCATCTGACACCCACATGGTGTCTTCCGTCGCTCTCCATTTTCATTGTTCTTTCTCTCCCCTGCACTCATTCTTTTGCAGATGACTCGGGGGCGAGGCGGGCGGGCTACACCTTGGACAGATCGCCTGTCAATCACAACGACGACATCCAAGTAAGTGTTCTCAAATAGTCAAAGAGTTTGGACTTTCCAGCATTTACATGGAACGGCGCCCTGTGAATTTGATACCTGGGCCTTGAATGGAGAATTCATTCGGTGTTTCGTGCTGCCGAAATCACGTCTTACAACAAAGAAAAATCATGAAAATTTTTGTTTTGTGTTTTTTTTTGGGGGGGGGGGTTAGAGGTGTTTGAATGTCATCTTTGTCTTAAAAACCCTGAGTAAAATCGCTAATATCGAACAAATTGGATTGAAAATGCGTACTTCGGCTTCTCCTTAGACCCCCTTGAGCCAGACAAATCACCAGTTTGTTACATAAATGGGGGCGTTTTTCATTAAAAACAACGGGATTACCTCTTTATGGCTTCATAACGACGTGTATTAATCTGTGTGTGTGTGTGTGAGTGTGAGAGAGAGAGATACACACTAATGAACACATTCTGTACGCGAGTGTTTCGGCTCTCATCTTCGCACCTGGGGTGTCGTTTCCATTTGTGCAAATTATCAGCAGCCAAAGTCGCGTCAGATGATGTGATTTTCGACAACAAAATCAGCTTGTGTACACACAGTGGGCGACTCGACGTGAAAACAGACAATAAAATGATTTGGGCTGACATTTGCCGAATGAGGGGCAAAAATCAGTATGTCGGTCCCATTTTTTTTTTTTTCCCCGCATGGAATTTTGTAGAGAAAAAAAAAGAGCACTGTAATTAGAAATGGGGCTGCTAGTTAGTTTTTCCTGGAATACAAATGCAAAGTGTGGTCGGGATGGGCAGGATGTGTTCTTTTTATGCAGAAATCCCGAGGGACTGGAAGCGTCACAGAAAGGCGTCCTTGTTAGAGGACAGCAAATTGTGCAAAAAGCACAAAAACAGTTGCGCATGTGTTTAGAGAAGGTGAAATTAAATTCACCTTTAAAAGTTTTACTTTCATCCTGAAAGTTGACTTTGTGAGGAGTGCGGAGCCACTTGTTGCTAGGCGGACTTTTTGGAGGGCAACAGCCACGACCACTAGACAAGGGAATGGGACCGGTGGACCAATGCATTTTGTTTTTTAATTTAACACACATTAGTGCCGTGTCAACTAAATCTATGAACTCGATTTGTTTTTCTGTGCTTTTCGGTTAAACTCCTCCCCTGGCCTGGATCCCAATCTAATACTTCTTTGTGACCACACACCCGGTGCAATATGCTCATTCGCTTTATCACGTTAAAGTGTATCCCTCAAGGAAAATGTGATGAAGAGAAATGATTAAACAAATATGCAAATTAGACCGCACGATGCCACATACTGAATCCTGCGAGGGATAAGCCCCCATTATTACAATTATTCTTTTTCTTGGTTTTTTTTTGTATATTAACATACAGTTTGTAGCAATAACACTTTTGCCCTCAAGTTTGTGGTATACCGATTTAAAAAATCCATATACAGTATATTTAAAAAATGTTATTCGTCTAAAATATGTTTAGAAAAAAAACCCCCAACAACCCAATTGCGGTGGTAATGTGAAATGTCATCACGAGTGAGTAAGAAGATGACTAACATTGTGACGTGGCGATTAATTAGCGATTGTGCGCTTCTGTTTGCAGACCAATCACACCCATGCGCGTTGTGCGAGGTGCAACAGCAACGCCACCGCCAGTCAAAAGACTTTCTGTGATCACTCTTCAGTGCATCGATAACTGTAAGTACAGCATACTCATTTGACGCGTACTCTCAGCTATTTAAGACGCTTCTTTACCGACGAAATATCGCCGCATGAATGTACACTTGAACAAAGCAGTGCCCAATGTGAGCTGAGAACACCCATTTGGTAAATGAGCAAAATATTTTTGGGGTATATTTCCGTAATGATTAATAAACCATTATGTGAAATATAAAATATCATCCTTTTGTTTGTTTTTTCAAACAATAAAATGGCGCAATCCCACCAAAATTGAAATAGTCCGCAAAGCTGTAGTGTCAGATGGTCTCTTTTTTAATTTATATTATCGGTATATTACTTCAACCCTTTTTTGCTTTTTGGGGGGAGGGTGGGGGGAGTTCTTAATCATAAAACATTTTTTTATCGTTGTAATATTGTTTTTTTTAAAAATTGTTCTATAATTAAACAGCAGCTAAATGAAAAATTGTGCGTGTTTTAAATGACTCGTATTTCAGTCCAATCGTTCTATATATCGTTAGCCGAAAAACAATCCTGCCGAAAATGAATAAATAAATAAACAAACAGAATCGTCCATTTTCCTCGAATTAGCCTTTGCGGATGACCATGACCCGGATCACTGTGAATCCGCACTGAACAAAAAAAAAAAAAATACAACCTCAAGCAACCACATTGGTGCTATTTATTGATTTGGTGAAGTTAAAAATGGCCTTGGCTATTAGGCGAATGATATTGCATAATATTTCATGTAAAATCACTGGTCGTGTTGTTCGTAGAACATGTAGTCAAGTTTCAGATGTAAAAAAAAAAACCAAACAAAACTATATGTTCTGTATTTATTCTCAATGCACAGCGGAAGGCAGCATCAAGCTGAAAGTGCATCGGTGACCTTAATCGCTCCAACCACGTTGCAAGTACATCTCGGCATGCATCAACAGAATAATGACAACGGTAGTCATGCTGCCTTCTCAAATGCCTTCTCATTATCACAAACATGGCTCCACGGTGATGTTGTTGTTGCTGCTGTTGCTGTGTGGCACGGCATAACGCGCATGCACGCTTCCCAAGGGAGATAAATTGGCAGCTGATAAATCGGGGAGGCACGCTGTTTGCTCCCCCCCCCCCCCCAAATGAATGTCGACGTGTCTCAAGTGTGTGTGTTCAGCTTGTGCCTAATTGCCGCGGTGAAAAGTAACACAACTCCACTTTATTTAGAGAGCACGTTCAAAACAACCATGGCTGCATGCACAATGCCGTACATTAAGTAAAAAAAAAATCTGACATATAAAAACAAAGAGTGGCTAAAACATTAAATGGATCACACGAAAAGAGTCTCATCGATGTAACGATCATCCGCATGGCGGGGAAAGGAGGTTCTATGATTTCTGCCCAAGGGTCAGCAGCAAAGACAATGTGAACAGCAGGGGCCCTAAAATTGAACCCTGCGGAACACCAAACGACAGTGGGGCAGAGTGGGACTCGGAGCATCCAATGTTAACACCAAAAGCCAGATAGGGCCTAAAGTCAACTGCTGTTGAGATCTTGATTGATTAATTGAGGTCTTGCGAGCTTAATAAGCAGGAAAAAAAAACATAGACAGCAGCAACTTGGAGGAACATGAACCAGGAACTGCGACAAATTTGGGAGCAGTAAGATACTCTCTGTTCATAGCCCTATTAAGACGTGTTTTTTGTTTTGTTTTTTATGAGGTTGGATCCAAAAATGATTCATGCCTTATGTATTGCCTTTTGACAGCCCCCCCCCAAAAAACAGCTTCTTGGATTCATAAATCATCCGTCTAATGTGGAAAAAACCCAACCCCTTTTTGCATTAGTACTAAACAGTGTGAGGTTTTTTTTTTGGTCGGCTTTTTGTGGGCCATATTATTAGGCGCACCTGCATTTTTCCTTCCCGATCCAATGGAAAATGTCATCTTTGCAAGAATCAATAGAACTTTTAACAACCCCGCTCAGAGAAGTTTAGAGAGGAGCCTCGAGCGCAGTCTCCGTGTGCTGTGGTTTCCTTTCGAGCGAGGGAGAGATCCGTCTTTCTTGGAAGAGACGAGGTGTGGGAGGAAGCACGAGAGAGGGGCGAATCAGGATAACAATCTTAACTAAATCAAGGCCCGCCGCAAGCCTCGGCAAACGCGCATGTAAAGCCCGCCGCGGGACGCCCACTCTCCACTGTTGGCGGCTTTTTTTTTTTTTTTTGTAATCTCTGCTGAGTTCCTCAAATCTAAGACCACCACAAAGGCGTCACTTCCTCCACATCCACACCCCGCTATGATGTATTTTGCACTAAAAGCAAGAACTGGGAATTCAAGAAAATTTGGAATTGTATGAATGTATTACCAAAAATAAGAACAAAAAATGGATGCATTAATCCACAAACAGAAATACAAAAGAAACACATGGAAATAGTTTGATTTTGCCAACACGGCCACTTATCGGGACCATGAAGTGTGACAAAAAACGGTTGGTATACTTTTTTTTTTTGCTTGTAGTTTTTCATTTAAATGTTCATCTTGTAGTTCGAAAGTTTACCACGTCTGTGCGTTTGAAGATGAACTATTAGTGTACACAACACATACACATAATACAACAATACTCAAAAGCATATATTCTTTATCCTCGCTAAAAAACGAGTCATATATTTGGGGGGCGGGGGGACGCTGAGAAGGCGGACCTTCAGGACAGTGACGATACTTCCAGACTCGACGTTGTCCCAGCGCATTTCTGAGGCGGGGCAAACCTGAACAAACAGAGAGCGAAATGAACCAATCGGCGAAGAGCGGATGTGACGCATCTTCTTTTGAAATAAATGCTTGCATCTGGCGTGAGATGCTGACGTTTTCATGATTTCTCTGTGTTTCTGCTCACGTCTTCACCGGCCCCATGGGGCCAAAACAACAAATTCAAGGCCTTTTTTCCAGACACCGCTGTAAGAAGATGGCGATTTTAACCCCCATGCAGTAATTATCCCAAAATTGGACATTTCGGACACTTTGGACGATTTTGGACTGTTGGACAAATGGACACCACAGACAAAACAGTGAAAAATAACTCCACAAAGCTGAAATTTTGCATAGGATTTATATCTATGTCTTGGCCAATTCCCACTGAACATTTTGAGGGGTTGAAAGTGAAAAAAAAATGAAAAGTGAAAAAAGTTGTTGCACATTGGAAGAGGGACATTTTTGGGACATAATACCCTTCATGCAGCCGCTTAAAAATACTGCATGAGGGTTAATCAAGCGGAGCAATACCAAAACTGTATATGTATGCTAGCACATTTGACAATAAAGTTGTATTCAATTCAATTCAATTCAATGTGCGTTTTCCTCTTCTCTTTCACAGGCCGGCATGAAGGTCATCATAGAGATGCTCGTCCTGGCGGCGCTCATGTGGACACCAAGTAGGTTACACGTGAGGACCGAAATGGTTCCTGCCCCCGCGCTTGCTGTATGAACTCGCTTTGAGTGCATGTGTGTGACACAGGCTGCGAGAAGGTGGTCTACGTCAAAGAGGGAGAGACGGTCACGCTGAGGCTGGATGCACTCGAAGCCAATAGCCAATACTTGTACTGGTCCCACCATAGGCTCCAACCAGGCTGGTTGGCCTGGCGTCATCCCTTGAGGGGCTGGTCCTTCACTCAAGGTGCGCTTGCGTTGCCACGAGGGGAAATTCAATCGGGAGTTGTGACCATGATGGCGTCTTTGCTTGCAGATCAGCGCTGGGCCGGCAGGTTGTCCGTTTCCCAAGACGCGCTGAGCATCAACGGAGTCAAAAAGGACGACTTTGGCGCGGTGGTCTTTTCCAGACTCTCCAACCTACATGCTGAAATCACTCCAATGAAGAGCTTCACAATTTCCAAAATCTCAGGTGGGCTTACCAGATTGTTGCAAATAGGGATGTTTGAGGACCACTTTTTCAGGATTCGGTATTGACCCTTGAGTACTCACTGATACCAAGTACCGATACCGCCAGTATGATTTGATACATTTCAAAAAACAGATCGGGGCAGCCCGGTGGTGGTCGAGTGGTTAGCGCGTCGACCTCACCGTGGGTTCGATCCCGGCTCCGGCCTTCCTGTGCGGAGTTTGCATGCTGTGTGGATTTTCTCCGGGTATTCCGGTTTCTTCCCACATTCCAAATACATGCGTGGCAGGCTGATCGAAAACTCTAAATTGTCCCTTGGTGTGAGTGTGAGCGCAGATGGTTGTTCGTCTCTGTGTGCCCTGCGATTGGCTGGCAACCGGTTCAGGGTGTCCCCCGCCTACTGCCCCAAGACAGCTGGGATAGGCTGCTCTAAACTGCAAATTTCCCCACTGTGGGACAAATAAAGGTGATCTTATCTTATCTTATCAAATATCTCGATTTCCCCCAGTGTCTGTCGACGCCAAACACTCTGTTCTGGTGTCCCCTGAAGTCGTGACGCTCTCCTGCCACGTGGACACTCCTCCAAACCACCGCAAGCCGGACCTATACTGGTTGAATCCGGCGGGAGAGAGGATTACTCCGAACGGAGGACAATTTCGAGTGGTTGCCACGGGCCGAGACAACGGCCGGTGGAGCTGCGTTGTCGTCAAGGATGACGGGGAGGACAGGGCATCGCTTTTCATTACGGTTCTCGGTCAGTCACCTTTGCTCGATTATTCCGCTGCTTCTTTTGATATGTTATCGGGAACATCGGTAGTTTGTACGAGACATTGATTTTTTTTTTTTTTTTTTAATGAAAATTCTGCATTCTGATTTTTATTTTTTTCACGCTCATGAAAGTGCTTCTGAGCTTCAATTCTTTCTCCCTCCTTTTTCCCAGACCTCTTACCAGCTCCCGAGTTTCCTCTGTACACCTCGGAGCAGTCGTCTCTCAGCATCCCTTGCCCTTTTGCCTTGAACGTCTCCTGGGAACAATTCCAATCCAGGAACGTCAAGAAAGTCAGCTGGTCATATGTTCCAAAACTAATCTACCATCACTTCGTCATAAATCCACAGATGCTCCTGGTCTTCTTCCCAAAGGATGCGGAACAGGGCTGGAGGTCAAACACGAGCCGGGGGAAAAGTTTTGTGGCAGACGTCCAAAAGGGTGGCTTGATTTTAAGCAAAAAACAATGGGGAGTAGAGGACCGAGGACACTACAGGTGCAAGTTCAAATTTGGCAACGGCAACTCCCTGAGCAGGACTGTGAATGTTGAGGTGCTAAGGGGTAAGTCGAGAATGGCTTCTTCATACATGTTGACCAATTTAAAATGCTTTTTTTTTTTTTTCATGTCAAAATCCATTTGAAAAATACAATTCAAATAAAATTCACTCGTACATTCCAGACAAAAAGATGAAAAAAAAAATACCTGTCCAAATTAGCTGGGGGGGGAAAAAAACAGATGATCCAATTTCAAAATAAAAGTCTTTTTCTTTGGGCAGGAAAAAAGCCTAGACGGATTTAGAGAAGCTTAAACGTTGATACCCCTGCAACATTAAACACTTGGCAAAGTCCAGTGCTGCAATAAAATCATGATCATTGTAAGAAGAGCGATCATGACAATTAGAATAACAAATAAGAAGTACGTAATCATAACTTGTTCTTTTTTAAATTATGTGTAATGGTAAAAATACAATTCCAAAATAATGTCTATATTTTCAAAGCCCACGACAATGCATTAACTACAAAACACCAATGACAATAATAATAACATTAAAAACAATACAATAAGTGTAAAACAAAAATGACATGAGTCATAATTTTATAATAAAACAAATACATGTAACAAAAAAAATAATGTGAATAGACGCAGTGTATTTGCAACCCTGTATAATTTAACTCATTCACTCCCAATGACGTTTTTTAAACGTCTTTTCAGACTTGGTCCAGAATTGGCTGGTACTGAATGAGTTAATAAAAAATAAAACAATCACAACAATAATATCTTCTTTGTATTGATAAAAAAATACATGACGAGGCATCTGGGTGGTTCTCAGAAAGTACGGTGCCGAAGTGAGAGCCCAAAAATGAACTTCAAAGTTCAAGGCCAGGTCAGAATGTCAATCAAACTTTTCTGTGAATGTGCTGTGAATAAATAAAGATCGTTCGCAAGAGGCATTTGAATGTTGTGGCACTCCCTTGTTTCATATTGGAGGGCTTGGAAGCGGCACTAAAACAGGCCAAAACACACACGGGTGAGAAATAGACGTGGAGGGCTGGGGCAGCTTGAAAGTAAACACGATTTGTGACTTTCTGTCGATCCACCTAGTCGTCTCCTCCGCGGGATTGCTGCTCCACAGCGGCCAGAGCGTCAATCTGACCTGCAGCCTTGGCAAGGCCTTGCCCCGAGACCACTGGGTCAAGTGGTTCCCACCTGAGCGCTCCGCCGCGCGGTCTCTGCTCAGCTTCGGCCGTCCGGACCCCGCGCAAATCGTCCTCGCTGAAGTGGGCCCGGACGACGACGGCGGCAGGTGGAGGTGCGAGCTGTGGCGTAACACCACAAGGCTGACGTCGGCTGAAATCACCTTGGCCGTCAGCCGCCAGCCGAGTGCGTGGGTGCTTGTGAGCATCGGCGGCGCTGCGGCCGTCATCGCCGTTCTGCTCCTGCTTATTTGCATCACCGGGAGACACAGACGGGTAAGAGAAACACCATTTCTCTGAAACGTTTCGATAATCATTGTCCTCTCCCCTTGGTCCGTCTGGCTCAGCGGAACACGAGACGCCACCGACATCGCGTCTGCCGCACCAAACAATGCGCACCGACAACCGCTTCCCGTGGCCGTGACAAAGCGCCACTCCCAGGGGCCCAGCGGTCTGAAGGCTACGTGGAGTGTTTTCCTCAAAGAAAAACCACGTTCAAGCAGACGTCTCTTTCATATTGTCCCCGTCCGTCCGCCGTCTCTGTTGCAGCCCCAAGCCCAAAGGATTCGATGTGAGATGTGTCCCGCGGCGTTTCAAAATAAGCGGGAAGTGCGAGTTACGTAGCGCGCCGATGCTAGCGGATGATGTCGCGGAGTCCTTGGAACTGTAATGTGAGCTTAATGCATCGCAGCACATTATGCAAAAACACAAAGACATTTTGTTTGTGTTCTTCTTGTCCTCACATTCATACCTACCTAAATAAACACAACATAAGAAACACGTTTTTCGATAATAGGAGGTAGCCGGAGAACCTTGAAAAACCTGAAGGATAAAAGCTAAGAGTATGTCCCCCACCCAAAATTCACCCTTACTAGCTGCTTTAAACGAAAACAGCTGACTTTATTTTTTTAATCATAAGAAAACCTTGATTTGTCTCGCAATGGAGAAATTCCCAATTTACAGCAGCAAAGTTATGAAAGGGAGAAAGTCGAAGGCAAAAAGTATAAATATAGATGAGATGGGTCCTTGAGACTTTTTCGTGTATCCTGTTATGATAAACACTTCCACCAAATCTCAGGTTGGTCGCTGAAACTGGTTTGGACTAATCACTTTCCAACTTTCCAGGGGCACTTTTCAGGGATCATGTTCAGGCCCCCTAAAATTTTCACCAGGGTGCATGCACAGGTTTCTGAGGTCCACTTAAAAATGTGATGCAAAAAAAATAGGAAATTAAGTGTCATGAATGTCCACCCAATTTCGCATTGAGCGTTGTAATTCGTGACATGGGCTCATTTGTTTCAATTCTCTCTATTCTGACACACACACACACACACACACACACACACTACGACAGATGCTCACACTGTTGCTTCAGCAGAATGTCATCAGTTTTTTTTTCCCCCTTCCTTGTACTTTTGGTGTAAAGTTTGCTCCTCTCTTTAATGTCAATCTCCGACACCGTCCGTGTTGCTTCACCTTGTGACTCTCATCTGCCGTGATGCAACACGGGGCAATCTGACAGCCGGTCGGGCAGGAAGAAATCACATCAAGCCAATTAGCGGCGGAAAGGAACATCCCCCCCCCCCCCCCCCCCCCCCCGTTAGGAGCCTGACAACACCCTCGCAAATTATGCCAAGGATGAAGCATGCTTCTCATAAAACCATCCTTACCAAAACACCAATTTTTAACAATAAATTGCAGTGCGTGGCTCAATATATCAAACTTTGGCTTCGTTTTTTTATTTCCTGGAGAAATATTACTACTAACCTGTACTTGAAAGTTGTTATGGGGAGTTCAAAGAGAATGGTAAACAAATAATCTGTTGTGTGTTTCAAGTGTAATTTTCAGTGATCACTCAATCTTTAAGATTGACTATATTGAGTTAATTTTTTCCTTTTTGAGGCACGGTAGTTTTCTTTGTTCTCAGCACTTTACAAAATGGAGCGTGGGTGTGTAGGAGCAACACAAGTGGTTATTAAATGTCAGCTACTCCATTTGTACTGAAGCCCAACTTCGTATTATTGCACGAGGAAATGAGCCGTGATGCACAGCATTAAAATCAACATATACAGTCTGAAGTACGCTCCACCTCCATCAACACCTGACTGATTTATCGAATTAATAATCGAAATACAGTAGACAGGCTTGTAGCTGCACTGTTGTGTTGAACACAAGTTGGGAGGACTATTTCCCAACCTGCAGGGTAACTGCTAATATTGTCAGTGAGGTGAAAAAGACCTATTATTCTAATTATGACAATAATTGGACTTGTGAAAATAATCATAAATGCCAGTATCAGTGCCTTTATCCGCGTTCTCAGTCCGTGATTTCGATAGGCTAACCGCTAATATTTCTTCCATTGGGTTTGAAGACCAAGTCAAACGTTCACCCTTGGATTCTGCCCATCAACAAGAGAGACCGCTGAGATGGAGTGGGATGACCTAGCTGTGACTGAAACGGATTGGCATGTTTTGGGTGACATTCTTCCATCCATCCATTTTCCGAACCGCTTCATCCTCACAAGGGTCGCGGGGGGTGCTGGAGCCTATCCCAGCAGTCTTCGGGCAGTAGGCGGGGGACACCATGAATTGGTTGCCAGCCAATCGCAGGGCACACAGAGACAAACAACCATCCACGCCCACACTCACACCTAGGGACAATTTAGAGCATCTAATCAGCCTGCCGTGCATGTTTTTGGAATGTGGGAGGAAACCGGAGCACCCGGAGAAAACCCACGCAGGCCCGGGGAGAACATGCAAACTCCACACAGGGAGGCCGGAGCTGGAATCGAACCCGGTACCTCTGCACTGTGAAGCCGACGTGCTAACCACTGGACTACCGGGCCGCCTGGGTGACATTCTTTTATCACGCCATTCTTTTTCTCACGCTGTCGAAACGTTAATTTCGGTCGACAGCAGAGGGCGATATTGCTCAAAATGGCGGCTCCCCGAGATGGCTCACGAAAGAATTTATCCGGCGTTCTTGACTGTGTTTAGACTTGTGGTGGCATGTGCGACGCATTCTTTAACCCAAAATATTTGGGGTTCATTGAAACATATTCTTTCCTTTTCAAATAAAGATAATCATTGAAAAATGATCCAAAATGTACAGTGGCCTACTCCATCGTAGTTAGCACAGTGATCTAGCTAGTGGTTGCCACGTCTTGTTCAAGGTTTGAATTTTGAGACTGGCATTCCTATGAGTTTAGTTTGCACGTTCTCGTAAATGACTAAACATCGTAGCTGAGGTTATCTTAAAAAAAAAAAAAAATGTTTTGTGACAATGTTTTGGGCTTCTCAACAGTGTTGACAAATGCCTCCAATATCGGAGTGATTAAAAAAAAACACTGCGCTTGAATGCAGTCTGCATTATTACAATAAGTAGCTGCTCTAAGTATGCCTACTGTATGTAAATATATCGATTTACAATATTGCTCCCTCTAACCAGTAGACACATACGGCATGTTGCAAGGAGGCGCAGATTGAAACAAAGCACTGAAAGATTGTATAAATGCATTTCCCCCGGGATCACTAAGTACAGTATATGCATTATGCATGCTTTATTACCATACAAGCAAAAAAAAAACCCCCAGCATACAGAAGGCAATAAACAACACTTATCCTGCGTTTTTAAGGACAATCACTTTCTGTATTTTCATATGGGTTTAATAATTCTCTATAAAAAGAGTGTATGAGTCACACATTTCGTAATGAGCTTCCAATTAACTTTTCTCTCATATTCTAATATATTGAGACATACGTGTTGATTTTGTTTGTTTTTCTCCATTTAACATGGTGTGCATTTATTCCAGTGCAGTGCCCTCACTTCATCGAACCTATTCGAGCTGACTTTGCGTGAAAGTAGTTCACACCTTGCACTGGTCACCAGCCAATCATAGGCTACTTAAACAACCATTCATGCTTCTATTGATTCATCTATTTATTAGACTTATTTTTTACATTTTTGAGTGGGAATGGTTGTTCGGTCGACATGTGTGTCCCGCGATTGGCTGGCAACCAGTTCAGGGTGTACCCCACCTACTGCCCCAAGAATGCTGGGATTGGCTCCGGGATGCCCGTGGCCTTCGTGAGGATAAGCGTCTCGGATAGTGGATGGATAATATTGTAGACTCTCCAATTCTATTTTTCCTCATTAAAAAAACATGACCACAAAAAAAAAAGCTGCTGCTGTCTGCACTCGGGTCAGCATTGCTAACTCAAGGTTAAATAAAATCTATGAATAAAAGTAAATATGCTCCTCTTCACCTTACTTTAGAAGAATGTGACATCCTATAGTAAATATTTTGTATGCCAAAGGTTTGCTCTGCGCGACCTAGTAGAGGATTAAACACAGTGATTTGACAGCTCGCACGCTTGGCTTGCTCGCATTTGATCAGGCTCCCCAGGACCGACTTGACTCCGTGGCCCCCCCATCTGCACCAACATCCTCCTCCTCCCGCAGGCTAAATGTTTCCTTATACAAACTGATAAGGAATTTATTCCTTACTGTGATTTTATTTAGCCCCACTGTACTTGGCTCTGAAAGAAACAAAGAATGTAGAATGTTGTTGGAGGTTTTCCTGCTCACTGTGTTTACAATCACCTTTAGTGTCCCTCACCCCCACCACTTTTAGGGCCCCCCTCCATAGGACTTGTTTAACACCAAAAGAACAACTGTTGTCTCAAGCATCTGTGTTGCAACTATTAAGAGACTATGCCTTGTGTTGAGGAATTTTGCCTTACCATGAGAACTATTGATACTAGTCTCTGTAATGAACATCTGCTGAAGCACTTGGAACAAACACGTGGTGTTTTGGTTGACTCCCCTCTTGATCCTTGGGCAACTTAACAGCCCCAAAGGTCTTCCTCCCAGTACTCCCATCCTTTCATGTCCTTGAAGGCTGTCAAGTTGCCTGGGAAAGGAGCTCCAATCTCATAATTTGTGCACAGCAGATGTGGTCGGTACTTCATCACCATGTCAAGATTGAACTGCATTGACCTTTCTTTGTCTCTGATTTTACGTAAGGGGAAGGACTGCCTGCCCCTCATTTACATACTATGCCTATATAGACGTGTGACTGTATTTCTTCTGGGCTTCCTGATGAAATCTGAAACTCTCAGGAGCCCGAATCGATTCGTGTTGTGTTGTGATAAACTGAGAAAAAGACAACGTGGTGTTGGGTCTTCTTCCACCTTATAGAGAAATAAAAGGACTTGTGTCCAAGGAGGGCCGTAAAGAAACAGAATTCTCCCCTCCTCTACAAATGGCGTCACGAACAGGATTTCTCTGGAAAAAGACCAACATCGGTTTCAGGACCTTCAGACTCAGGCAGTAACCAAGGAGCGCTCCACTTTAAAAAGGTAAGACACACCGGTTCCTACGGGCAAAGTGTCAAGATTCGGCTTATATCCAAATCAAACTGCTCTGAACCTGAATGTGTTGAACCAAGTATAGTGATTGGATTTTGTGTAGGTGGCAAATACCAAATTGATACTGTAATGGCTGAGTAGGACCGCCGACTGGAGATCGGGGTCTGAGTAGAGTAGGTGTGAGGTATATTCAAATTAATATACCGTCTAAAATTTGCCACTGAGTAGTAGATAACTGAATTGGCACAGTTATTGAGTCACCACGTAGGCGGTTTAAAATTAGGTAGAACCGCTGAGTCGTAGGTTTGGCCAGTAGCTGACGAGCAAAGAGCAAACTGAGTTTGTAGGCAATTAAAAAATTAGTGGTTAATTGCTGAGGCAGGTCCAGATAATTTTTATTATTCTGGATGCTGTTAAAGTGTAGGATTGACGACTGGAGATCGGGGTCTGAGTAAACAGCTGTATTTTTAGGGCAAGTTAGGGACAGCTCCGTTGTTACAATTGGAGAATTACGTGACGTCACACGGTCCATAAGAGAGAATATTGGACGGTGAGTATGATAAAAACATGGTGAACTGTAAGATGGACGGAAGGCCTGAAGGCAAGAAAACGGGTAAAATGCCGTAAGGAGGTAAGTAGAAAAAAAAGGTGAATGCATTGCGCAGAAAGAGAAAAAGGCGAATGCATTGCGCAGAGAGGTAAGTAAAGCGAAAACAAGGTTTTAAGAATAAGTTGTAAGAATAAGACAAAAGTTTAGAAAAAGAAGAAAAAGCGAGGTGAAATTCAATTTGAGCTATATTGCATTTCATGGGCGGCTTGACCACTGCCGTCGACATTGGAAAAAAAAAAAAGAATTAACAAAGTAACACAGAGAAAGTTATGATAAACGAGGCAGCGATGATGTCTCCTCCGCCGCATGGGGTGAGGAGCCCTCAACTTATGATCCCACTACAAGCGCCGAGTGGCCACTTTAACATAGACGAGAAAAAGGGGGTAACACATTCTAGCCATTTTGCTGGTCCCCACCCAAATCCATTGTGTGCCAAGCTTCCCCCTGATTTGCCCAGGGTGGTTCATAAACAATTGGTAAAATTAGAAAAATGTATGCAAATTAAACAGGATAATGATAGCATGAGTGCTTGGGATGCGACCACTTTTATAAGTAATGAGACTGAATTGGCTAGGCAAATGTTGCTGGATTTGCCTAAAATTGACTATGACATACAGTCGTGGGCAATAGACTGGCTTAAGAGTAAGTATTTACCCAAAGAAATTATGGACCTTCTAGAGGGAATAGCTTCTTGCAATTTGACTAGGTTGAATGATAGAAAATCAGACGCACTGAGTTCCCTTTATCCGACTCCATTGGGTTCCCTACAACAATTGGCGTTTGAATTGTTATCTGAGGTACACCCAATTACTTATTTGGTTAATTGTATGGATGCTTGGGTGACTGCCACCGGGCAGGACCCCAATAGTCATCCATTGAATCAAGCTTTGTTCAGGCAAGCAGTGCTGGGGGGTTGTCCGTCTGATGTGCAGAAAATGATGACTAACTCTCCCACTCTCCCCACTTCAGATGACGCGAACTGGCGAACTCATTTCCTATATTATGTGCAGCATTCTCGAATGAGAGCCAAGGAAGAGAGTGAGAAAACATCCAAGCTACAGAACAACTTTTTGAACTCACAAATACAAGAGGCTAAGAGAGTCTCCAGTAATGCATGCAAAAAAGAGAAACTTGGGAGATCTAATCAAATGTCTATCAGTGTCTCTCAACAGGCTCCACCACGGCTGATCACACCCCCACCGCAGCTCCAAGCCCCACCTCAACATTACGGCCTGCCCCCAAGGCAGGGCCGAGACGCATGGCTGAGGGGAGGTCCGAGACGGGAAGGTGGGCATGGACGAGGAAGTCACGGGAACCAAGCTGGCTGTTTCATTTGTGGTGATGTGAATCATTGGACATGGAAATGCCCACACCGCCGGCACCCATCTGTTCATCAATCAGGCTATGATCAACAAGCTCTGACTCCTCCTCCACGAAACTTGCAACAATGACAAGCTACGGCACCCTCACATGGACAATACCCATCTGCTCCGTGGGTACCCGAATCCTGAACAAAAGGGATCGCCGCTGGCCTCATCGAAAGATTGTCATGAACTTGAACATGCTGGACCACACTTGCTCCCAATGACTGCTGACACCAGGCTGGCTATTGCTAAAGTCAGCTGATACCCCGCCACTGAACTCTGTCTTCCAACAGTATCGGCTTTGGTTTCCTTAGATTTCCTCCATATGACCTTACCATCCGCTGATCGGTCCTTCCCACTGCACAATGCTTTTGACAGACTAGAGAACAAAATCTAATCGCATGGCCTGGTTGGTTGAAACACAAGGCAATTTATTTAATGTTCCCTATTCCTAAATTGTCATAGGTTCAGAGGAGGGTGTGGCAGCCGCAGTGGACCTGTCAAAGGATCTCATCTCATTGACTGGTATCGTATGCCTGACATAGCCGCCACATAGTTTTTGCCGTCTACTCAAATATACAAAAATTGTCATTCGTACACATTTTTTCTGTAATTGATTTAGCAAATGTTTTTTTTTCCATTTACCACTTTCAGAATCATATTGGGAAATTTCTCATTCTCTCACCTTGGAGCGATATTTCGCTACACTCGTTTACCGCACGTATTCAATTTTGTCTTCGGGAATTTTTTTTAAGTGCGAAAACAGCTACTTCTACTCTTTCCAACCTCCAGATGGCGTTGTACTATGGCAATGTTCTTCCCGGTGCAACATCAGGGATTTCTTGTCTGGAAGCCACTAGGTGGCTCCTTTTGGATTGGCTACAACTTTATTGTCAAATGTGCTCTATGTGCAACATACAGCACAGATGAAATTTCTTCCCTCTCATTGACGTTTGGCTTTTTGCGGTTTCAAACTATTGCATGGGAAAATTACAATGCGCACTGTAATTAAATTTTGGGGAAGATTGGACACATCAGAAGGTACAGCGATGCCGGCTTCTCTTGTGCAGCCTGATCTAGCAGGTTCATTTGGATGTTTCCGAAAAAGAAGACTCTCTTTCCGTAGTTCTTTTTCAGAAAAGAGAGGGGAACGTGAATGAAAGGAACGTGAACAACAGGGAAGTATAAGACTAATTTTGACACACGTCAGCATGCAATTGGACCCAATCGAACAAAAACATTCAGCATGTGTCAGATATGCGGCAGCATTAGGCAAATGTTTGCAAAAAGTGGATCACATTGTGTTGAACAATCCCCTTACGGTCCTTACTTCTCACGCAGTGGCGGCATTTGTCTGTTCTAAAGATTTTACGATGTCAGCAAAACGAAGCGACAAATTGGACAGAATTTTACACAGACCAAATCTGACATACAAATCAGAAGGAATCAATGCGGCAGATGGAATGGTTGAAGGCACACCCCATTGTTGTGCTGACCTTTCCCTGGACGAAGAAAAGCTCAGAGATGGCTTGTATGCCACACCAATATCAGAACCAGATTATAGCGTGTTCACAGATGGCTGCTGCTTTAGACATCCAAAAGAAGGGCTGATTTCAGCTTATTCAGTAATAATCGATGATGGCAAGCAAACGAGACAATTTCAGATTCAAGAAACTGAAAGAATAGAAGGGAAACAGTCGGCCCAGAGAGCCGAGCTGATAGCAGTTATAAGGGCACTAGAGAGGGCGCAAGGATTAAGGGTTAACATCTACACTGATTCAGCATATGTGGTCGGGGCAATTTTTACAGAAATGCCCCTCTGGCGAAGGAATGGGTATAGAACAGCAGCCGGAACATCAATTAAACATAGTGTGGAAATCCAAAGACTCGGAGAGTCTCTGCTAAAACCAAAAGAAGTAGCCATTGTTAAATGCAGGGCACATACTGGAGGGACTTCCTATGTAGAAGTGGGAAATGACAGGGCAGATAAGGTAGCGAAAGAGACAGCGGGCTACAAGGTGAGCCAGCCAGTGATGGTAATAGAACCAGCAATGGGGAAGATGTATGATTTGGACATTAACCACCTTCTTGCAGATCAACAGAGGGCATCTCCTGAGGAGAAGAACTACTGGCTATCCACAAACAGGGTGGCCAGGGATGAGACTGGTTTGTATCGGCATAAAATTGACGGACGTCCAGTTCCGTCAGCAGATAAATTGAAGACTTTAATTCATGAGGCACACGGTCCAGCTCATTTGGCAAAAAGGAATGTGGCAGATAGGTTAAGATCCTGGTATCATCCCCGCCTTCATGATATGGTTAATGAGGAAATTTCGGGGTGCGATGTCTGTAATCGACATAATGTTAGGAAAAGTCTCAGGACGGTACCTGGGGTGTATCCGCTACCCCGGGGTCCAGGTGAGGAAGTCGTTATTGACTTCACTGACATGATAGATCGAATTAGAGGCAAACGATACCTTTTAGTGATGGTGGATGCTTACACTCGATGGCCTGAGGCTTACGCATGCGGTAAAGAGGATGCGATGGCTGTGATTAAAATTTTGGTAAACCACTACATTCCAACACATGGGTTTCCACGTG
Source organism: Hippocampus abdominalis (assembly GCA_018466805.1). Taxonomy (NCBI): domain Eukaryota; kingdom Metazoa; phylum Chordata; class Actinopteri; order Syngnathiformes; family Syngnathidae; genus Hippocampus; species Hippocampus abdominalis. The sequence continues at coordinate 2,621,859 of CM031699.1, forward strand.
TGGTTCGATCGGATAATGGCACTCACTTCAAGAATAAACATCTCCAACAAGTCGAGCAGCTGTTGGGGCTTAAGCATAGATTTGGCACGGTTTATCATCCACAATCTCAAGGTATGGTCGAACGAATGAACCGGACGCTCAAACTAAAACTTTCCAAGGTAATGGCATCGGCAAAACTGAATTGGGTCGATGCGCTGCCGATCGCGTTGCTTGCTGTGAGGTCCACCATTAATTCTGCCACAGGTTTCACACCTTTTGAGCTGGAGCATGGCCAGGAGTTCCCTGGTCCGTGGCGATCCATGGACCAGGGCACTCTTCAACAGATGATTCCCCATAAAGCATACATGGACTCATTGAGTGTTCTCGTCTCTCATTTCCAGAAGCAGTCTAAACTCCAGTGTGAGCAACCGAACGAGCCAGGCGTAAAACCGCAGACGTATCCTGAGCAGGTGTATCTGCGGGTCCATAAGCGGAAGTGGCACCAGCCGAGATGGACGGGACCCTACAAAGTGACGGAGAGGACCAGTCATGCTGTTCGCCTGGAAGGAAAGGGACCGACTTGGTACCACGTGTCGCAGTGTACATCAGCCCCCGGAGAGTGTCCGACTTCAAAGTAACGTTCAGAAGGGCAACTGGACGTGAAACCACTACAAGGCCGCCTTGTGGCCCAGAAACCATGACATACGTTCTTCTCATCGGACTGATCGTCGTGGCCTCCATACCACCACTAGTGTGGGGGTTTCGACAAGGAAAGGAAACATTTCAGCTGGCAACGAGACTGAAGAGGTGGGCGTACCACCCCAAGTACGAGTGGCACAACCTGCAAGCGACCATTCCGGAAGAAACTAATTTGTGGTATAAATATGTTCGATTCATGTCAAAAAGTTACAACAAGTCAGGTTGTTATGTGTGTTCTCTCATGCCCAAATCCGCGACCCAAATATCCCTGACTGGGAAATCTATGAATCAAAAACAGGCTAAATGTTTTGCTTCTTATGCAGGTGTAGGTTATCAACATCCCTCAATAGTATTTAATGAAAGTGTTGGGCCCTGGGCACGGGTTGGGTTAAAAGATCAAGCATGTGACAAATCCCTTTTGGTAGACTACAACTATAAGATAAAGGGAACCCCTCTCCCCCAAAAGGTCTTTATGGATGTTAAGCCCGGGAAAAGATATGAAATGTGCTATGGTAGGGAAAACGGCTCGATTGCTCTTGGAAAACTTGATGTTATGACTCAGTGCAGGGACAACAGATTCGTAATAAACGGAGGAGGCGCCCCCGTGAAGAATGGCACATATAACATACGAGGGGGATGGTGGTTATGTGGTGATGATGCTTACATGGTATTGCCTCCAGATTGGACAGGCGTTTGTACTCCTATCTTTGTTACAGACCACACCTTTTTTATAACGCACTCCAGCCAGACGTCCAGACTGAGGAGAGACGTCCCAACATTTTTGCCCCACGATTCGGTATGGGGATCAGACGTACCAGACGAGTTTAAACATTGGTCTGCGGGAGAGAAATTTGGCCTGGTTTTGTTTCCGTGGGCCGGTGTGGCTAAAAATATGCTCAGATTAGAAACAATAGACTATCGGTTTAAATCCTTTGTAAATTTCTCCATCAAAGTGGAAAAGGGCCAAAATAGAGAGTTAGAAGCAATCCGCCTCATGGTATTACAAAATCGGATGGCGTTGGATTTGCAGACTGCAGCAGAGCTGGTGTCTGTGCTCTATTTAATAAGACCTGTTGTCCTTTTATCCCGGATGAGGTACACACGTCTGTTGCAGAGGGTATGTCCAATTTATATGCCCTCCGGGAGGCTATGACCCGGGATGGAGCCCCTACTCTAGGATTTTGGGATTGGCTGTTGTCGGGGGGTTGGAGTCAGGCTTTATTGAAACTTTTATTTCCGGTTGTAGTTTGTTTGATGGTAGTTTGCATTTTAAGCTCTTGTATTGTACCCTGTGTCCGCCGAATGTTGTCGTCCATGATTTTCAATCAAGCACCAGCAGTTCGCCAAATGCCACTGTTATCTCCTGGTCATGGGGGGAAGGATAGGTCGGTTGTTCCACTTCTTACCAGGGAGGATATGCAGACAATTTTGTGAACACAATATTAATTGTGTTCAAGAGAGGGATTGATAAGGAATTTATTCCTTACTGTGATTTTATTTAGCCCCACTGTACTTGGCTCTGAAAGAAACAAAGAATGTAGAATGTTGTTGGAGGTTTTCCTGCTCACTGTGTTTACAATCACCTTTAGTGTCCCTCACCCCCACCACTTTTAGGGCCCCCCTCCATAGGACTTGTTTAACACCAAAAGAACAACTGTTGTCTCAAGCATCTGTGTTGCAACTATTAAGAGACTATGCCTTGTGTTGAGGAATTTTGCCTTACCATGAGAACTATTGATACTAGTCTCTGTAATGAACATCTGCTGAAGCACTTGGAACAAACACGTGGTGTTTTGGTTGACTCCCCTCTTGATCCTTGGGCAACTTAACAGCCCCAAAGGTCTTCCTCCCAGTACTCCCATCCTTTCATGTCCTTGAAGGCTGTCAAGTTGCCTGGGAAAGGAGCTCCAATCTCATAATTTGTGCACAGCAGATGTGGTCGGTACTTCATCACCATGTCAAGATTGAACTGCATTGACCTTTCTTTGTCTCTGATTTTACGTAAGGGGAAGGACTGCCTGCCCCTCATTTACATACTATGCCTATATAGACGTGTGACTGTATTTCTTCTGGGCTTCCTGATGAAATCTGAAACTCTCAGGAGCCCGAATCGATTCGTGTTGTGTTGTGATAAACTGAGAAAAAGACAACGTGGTGTTGGGTCTTCTTCCACCTTATAGAGAAATAAAAGGACTTGTGTCCAAGGAGGGCCGTAAAGAAACAGAATTCTCCCCTCCTCTACAAATGGCGTCACGAACAGGATTTCTCTGGAAAAAGACCAACATCGGTTTCAGGACCTTCAGACTCAGGCAGTAACCAAGGAGCGCTCCACTTTAAAAAGGTAAGACACACCGGTTCCTACGGGCAAAGTGTCAAGATTCGGCTTATATCCAAATCAAACTGCTCTGAACCTGAATGTGTTGAACCAAGTATAGTGATTGGATTTTGTGTAGGTGGCAAATACCAAATTGATACTGTAATGGCTGAGTAGGACCGCCGACTGGAGATCGGGGTCTGAGTAGAGTAGGTGTGAGGTATATTCAAATTAATATACCGTCTAAAATTTGCCACTGAGTAGTAGATAACTGAATTGGCACAGTTATTGAGTCACCACGTAGGCGGTTTAAAATTAGGTAGAACCGCTGAGTCGTAGGTTTGGCCAGTAGCTGACGAGCAAAGAGCAAACTGAGTTTGTAGGCAATTAAAAAATTAGTGGTTAATTGCTGAGGCAGGTCCAGATAATTTTTATTATTCTGGATGCTGTTAAAGTGTAGGATTGACGACTGGAGATCGGGGTCTGAGTAAACAGCTGTATTTTTAGGGCAAGTTAGGGACAGCTCCGTTGTTACAATTGGAGAATTACGTGACGTCACACGGTCCATAAGAGAGAATATTGGACGGTGAGTATGATAAAAACATGGTGAACTGTAAGATGGACGGAAGGCCTGAAGGCAAGAAAACGGGTAAAATGCCGTAAGGAGGTAAGTAGAAAAAAAAGGTGAATGCATTGCGCAGAAAGAGAAAAAGGCGAATGCATTGCGCAGAGAGGTAAGTAAAGCGAAAACAAGGTTTTAAGAATAAGTTGTAAGAATAAGACAAAAGTTTAGAAAAAGAAGAAAAAGCGAGGTGAAATTCAATTTGAGCTATATTGCATTTCATGGGCGGCTTGACCACTGCCGTCGACATTGGAAAAAAAAAAAAAGAATTAACAAAGTAACACAGAGAAAGTTATGATAAACGAGGCAGCGATGATGTCTCCTCCGCCGCATGGGGTGAGGAGCCTCAACTTATGATCCCACTACAAGCGCCGAGTGGCCACTTTAACATAGACGAGAAAAAGGGGGTAACACATTCTAGCCATTTTGCTGGTCCCCACCCAAATCCATTGTGTGCCAAGCTTCCCCCTGATTTGCCCAGGGTGGTTCATAAACAATTGGTAAAATTAGAAAAATGTATGCAAATTAAACAGGATAATGATAGCATGAGTGCTTGGGATGCGACCACTTTTATAAGTAATGAGACTGAATTGGCTAGGCAAATGTTGCTGGATTTGCCTAAAATTGACTATGACATACAGTTGTGGGCAATAGACTGGCTTAAGAGTAAGTATTTACCCAAAGAAATTATGGACCTTCTAGAGGGAATAGCTTCTTGCAATTTGACTAGGTTGAATGATAGAAAATCAGACGCACTGAGTTCCCTTTATCCGACTCCATTGGGTTCCCTACAACAATTGGCGTTTGAATTGTTATCTGAGGTACACCCAATTACTTATTTGGTTAATTGTATGGATGCTTGGGTGACTGCCACCGGGCAGGACCCCAATAGTCATCCATTGAATCAAGCTTTGTTCAGGCAAGCAGTGCTGGGGGGTTGTCCGTCTGATGTGCAGAAAATGATGACTAACTCTCCCACTCTCCCCACTTCAGATGACGCGAACTGGCGAACTCATTTCCTATATTATGTGCAGCATTCTCGAATGAGAGCCAAGGAAGAGAGTGAGAAAACATCCAAGCTACAGAACAACTTTTTGAACTCACAAATACAAGAGGCTAAGAGAGTCTCCAGTAATGCATGCAAAAAAGAGAAACTTGGGAGATCTAATCAAATGTCTATCAGTGTCTCTCAACAGGCTCCACCACGGCTGATCACACCCCCACCGCAGCTCCAAGCCCCACCTCAACATTACGGCCTGCCCCCAAGGCAGGGCCGAGACGCATGGCTGAGGGGAGGTCCGAGACGGGAAGGTGGGCATGGACGAGGAAGTCACGGGAACCAAGCTGGCTGTTTCATTTGTGGTGATGTGAATCATTGGACATGGAAATGCCCACACCGCCGGCACCCATCTGTTCATCAATCAGGCTATGATCAACAAGCTCTGACTCCTCCTCCACGAAACTTGCAACAATGACAAGCTACGGCACCCTCACATGGACAATACCCATCTGCTCCGTGGGTACCCGAATCCTGAACAAAAGGGATCGCCGCTGGCCTCATCGAAAGACTGTCATGAACTTGAACATGCTGGACCACACTTGCTCCCAATGACTGCTGACACCAGGCTGGCTATTGCTAAAGTCAGCTGATACCCCGCCACTGAACTCTGTCTTCCAACAGTATCGGCTTTGGTTTCCTTAGATTTCCTCCATATGACCTTACCATCCGCTGATCGGTCCTTCCCACTGCACAATGCTTTTGACAGACTAGAGAACAAAATCTAATCGCATGGCCTGGTTGGTTGAAACACAAGGCAATTTATTTAATGTTCCCTATTCCTAAATTGTCATAGGTTCAGAGGAGGGTGTGGCAGCCGCAGTGGACCTGTCAAAGGATCTCATCTCATTGACTGGTATCGTATGCCTGACATAGCCGCCACATAGTTTTTGCCGTCTACTCAAATATACAAAAATTGTCATTCGTACACATTTTTTCTGTAATTGATTTAGCAAATGTTTTTTTTTCCATTTACCACTTTCAGAATCATATTGGGAAATTTCTCATTCTCTCACCTTGGAGCGATATTTCGCTACACTCGTTTACCGCACGTATTCAATTTTGTCTTCGGGAATTTTTTTTTAAGTGCGAAAACAGCTACTTCTACTCTTTCCAACCTCCAGATGGCGTTGTACTATGGCAATGTTCTTCCCGGTGCAACATCAGGGATTTCTTGTTTGGAAGCCACTAGGTGGCTCCTTTTGGATTGGCTACAACTTTATTGTCAAATGTGCTCTATGTGCAACATACAGCACAGATGAAATTTCTTCCCTCTCATTGACGTTTGGCTTTTTGCGGTTTCAAACTATTGCATGGGAAAATTACAATGCGCACTGTAATTAAATTTTGGGGAAGATTGGACACATCAGAAGGTACAGCGATGCCGGCTTCTCTTGTGCAGCCTGATCTAGCTGGTTCATTTGGATGTTTCCGAAAAAGAAGACTCTCTTTCCGTAGTTCTTTTTCAGAAAAGAGAGGGGAACGTGAATGAAAGGAACGTGAACAACAGGGAAGTATAAGACTAATTTTGACACACGTCAGCATGCAATTGGACCCAATCAAACAAAAACATTCAGCATGTGTCAGATATGCGGCAGCATTAGGCAAATGTTTGCAAAAAGTGGATCACATTGTGTTGAACAATCCCCTTACGGTCCTTACTTCTCACGCAGTGGCGGCATTTGTCTGTTCTAAAGATTTTACGATGTCAGCAAAACGAAGCGACAAATTGGACAGAATTTTACACAGACCAAATCTGACATACAAATCAGAAGGAATCAATGCGGCAGATGGAATGGTTGAAGGCACACCCCATTGTTGTGCTGACCTTTCCCTGGACGAAGAAAAGCTCAGAGATGGCTTGTATGCCACACCAATATCAGAACCAGATTATAGCGTGTTCACAGATGGCTGCTGCTTTAGACATCCAAAAGAAGGGCTGATTTCAGCTTATTCAGTAATAATCGATGATGGCAAGCAAACGAGACAATTTCAGATTCAAGAAACTGAAAGAATAGAAGGGAAACAGTCGGCCCAGAGAGCCGAGCTGATAGCAGTTATAAGGGCACTAGAGAGGGCGCAAGGATTAAGGGTTAACATCTACACTGATTCAGCATATGTGGTCGGGGCAATTTTTACAGAAATGCCCCTCTGGCGAAGGAATGGGTATAGAACAGCAGCCGGAACATCAATTAAACATAGTGTGGAAATCCAAAGACTCGGAGAGTCTCTGCTAAAACCAAAAGAAGTAGCCATTGTTAAATGCAGGGCACATACTGGAGGGACTTCCTATGTAGAAGTGGGAAATGACAGGGCAGATAAGGTAGCGAAAGAGACAGCGGGCTACAAGGTGAGCCAGCCAGTGATGGTAATAGAACCAGCAATGGGGAAGATGTATGATTTGGACATTAACCACCTTCTTGCAGATCAACAGAGGGCATCTCCTGAGGAGAAGAACTACTGGCTATCCACAAACAGGGTGGCCAGGGATGAGACTGGTTTGTATCGGCATAAAATTGACGGACGTCCAGTTCCGTCAGCAGATAAATTGAAGACTTTAATTCATGAGGCACACGGTCCAGCTCATTTGGCAAAAAGGAATGTGGCAGATAGGTTAAGATCCTGGTATCATCCCCGCCTTCATGATATGGTTAATGAGGAAATTTCGGGGTGCGATGTCTGTAATCGACATAATGTTAGGAAAAGTCTCAGGACGGTACCTGGGGTGTATCCGCTACCCCGGGGTCCAGGTGAGGAAGTCGTTATTGACTTCACTGACATGATAGATCGAATTAGAGGCAAACGATACCTTTTAGTGATGGTGGATGCTTACACTCGATGGCCTGAGGCTTACGCATGCGGTAAAGAGGATGCGATGGCTGTGATTAAAATTTTGGTAAACCACTACATTCCAACACATGGGTTTCCACGTGTGGTTCGATCGGATAATGGCACTCACTTCAAGAATAAACATCTCCAACAAGTCGAGCAGCTGTTGGGGCTTAAGCATAGATTTGGCACGGTTTATCATCCACAATCTCAAGGTATGGTCGAACGAATGAACCGGACGCTCAAACTAAAACTTTCCAAGGTAATGGCATCGGCAAAACTGAATTGGGTCGATGCGCTGCCGATCGCGTTGCTTGCTGTGAGGTCCACCATTAATTCTGCCACAGGTTTCACACCTTTTGAGCTGGAGCATGGCCAGGAGTTCCCTGGTCCGTGGCGATCCATGGACCAGGGCACTCTTCAACAGATGATTCCCCATAAAGCATACATGGACTCATTGAGTGTTCTCGTCTCTCATTTCCAGAAGCAGTCTAAACTCCAGTGTGAGCAACCGAACGAGCCAGGCGTAAAACCGCAGACGTATCCTGAGCAGGTGTATCTGCGGGTCCATAAGCGGAAGTGGCACCAGCCGAGATGGACGGGACCCTACAAAGTGACGGAGAGGACCAGTCATGCTGTTCGCCTGGAAGGAAAGGGACCGACTTGGTACCACGTGTCGCAGTGTACATCAGCCCCCGGAGAGTGTCCGACTTCAAAGTAACGTTCAGAAGGGCAACTGGACGTGAAACCACTACAAGGCCGCCTTGTGGCCCAGAAACCATGACATACGTTCTTCTCATCGGACTGATCGTCGTGGCCTCCATACCACCACTAGTGTGGGGGTTTCGACAAGGAAAGGAAACATTTCAGCTGGCAACGAGACTGAAGAGGTGGGCGTACCACCCCAAGTACGAGTGGCACAACCTGCAAGCGACCATTCCGGAAGAAACTAATTTGTGGTATAAATATGTTCGATTCATGTCAAAAAGTTACAACAAGTCAGGTTGTTATGTGTGTTCTCTCATGCCCAAATCCGCGACCCAAATATCCCTGACTGGGAAATCTATGAATCAAAAACAGGCTAAATGTTTTGCTTCTTATGCAGGTGTAGGTTATCAACATCCCTCAATAGTATTTAATGAAAGTGTTGGGCCCTGGGCACGGGTTGGGTTAAAAGATCAAGCATGTGACAAATCCCTTTTGGTAGACTACAACTATAAGATAAAGGGAACCCCTCTCCCCCAAAAGGTCTTTATGGATGTTAAGCCCGGGAAAAGATATGAAATGTGCTATGGTAGGGAAAACGGCTCGATTGCTCTTGGAAAACTTGATGTTATGACTCAGTGCAGGGACAACAGATTCGTAATAAACGGAGGAGGCGCCCCCGTGAAGAATGGCACATATAACATACGAGGGGGATGGTGGTTATGTGGTGATGATGCTTACATGGTATTGCCTCCAGATTGGACAGGCGTTTGTACTCCTATCTTTGTTACAGACCACACCTTTTTTATAACGCACTCCAGCCAGACGTCCAGACTGAGGAGAGACGTCCCAACATTTTTGCCCCACGATTCGGTATGGGGATCAGACGTACCAGACGAGTTTAAACATTGGTCTGCGGGAGAGAAATTTGGCCTGGCTTTGTTTCCGTGGGCCGGTGTGGCTAAAAATATGCTCAGATTAGAAACAATAGACTATCGGTTTAAATCCTTTGTAAATTTCTCCATCAAAGTGGAAAAGGGCCAAAATAGAGAGTTAGAAGCAATCCGCCTCATGGTATTACAAAATCGGATGGCGTTGGATTTGCAGACTGCAGCAGAGCTGGTGTCTGTGCTCTATTTAATAAGACCTGTTGTACTTTTATCCCGGATGAGGTACACACGTCTGTTGCAGAGGGTATGTCCAATTTATATGCCCTCCGGGAGGCTATGACCCGGGATGGAGCCCCTACTCTAGGATTTTGGGATTGGCTGTTGTCGGGGGGTTGGAGTCAGGCTTTATTGAAACTTTTATTTCCGGTTGTAGTTTGTTTGATGGTAGTTTGCATTTTAAGCTCTTGTATTGTACCCTGTGTCCGCCGAATGTTGTCGTCCATGATTTTCAATCAAGCACCAGCAGTTCGCCAAATGCCACTGTTATCTCCTGGTCATGGGGGGAAGGATAGGTCGGTTGTTCCACTTCTTACCAGGGAGGATATGCAGACAATTTTGTGAACACAATATTAATTGTGTTCAAGAGAGGGATTGATAAGGAATTTATTCCTTACTGTGATTTTATTTAGCCCCACTGTACTTGGCTCTGAAAGAAACAAAGAATGTAGAATGTTGTTGGAGGTTTTCCTGCTCACTGTGTTTACAATCACCTTTAGTGTCCCTCACCCCCACCACTTTTAGGGCCCCCCTCCATAGGACTTGTTTAACACCAAAAGAACAACTGTTGTCTCAAGCATCTGTGTTGCAACTATTAAGAGACTATGCCTTGTGTTGAGGAATTTTGCCTTACCATGAGAACTATTGATACTAGTCTCTGTAATGAACATCTGCTGAAGCACTTGGAACAAACACGTGGTGTTTTGGTTGACTCCCCTCTTGATCCTTGGGCAACTTAACAGCCCCAAAGGTCTTCCTCCCAGTACTCCCATCCTTTCATGTCCTTGAAGGCTGTCAAGTTGCCTGGGAAAGGAGCTCCAATCTCATAATTTGTGCACAGCAGATGTGGTCGGTACTTCATCACCATGTCAAGATTGAACTGCATTGACCTTTCTTTGTCTCTGATTTTACGTAAGGGGAAGGACTGCCTGCCCCTCATTTACATACTATGCCTATATAGACGTGTGACTGTATTTCTTCTGGGCTTCCTGATGAAATCTGAAACTCTCAGGAGCCCGAATCGATTCGTGTTGTGTTGTGATAAACTGAGAAAAAGACAACGTGGTGTTGGGTCTTCTTCCACCTTATAGAGAAATAAAAGGACTTGTGTCCAAGGAGGGCCGTAAAGAAACAGAATTCTCCCCTCCTCTACAAAACCCACTCTCTACGTCTACAAGTCGAAGTCCATTTCACTCCCTTGCTGATTATTCTGGCTTTTATTTTTCAGGGCCGGGCGTGCTTTTGGACACCTATAATTGGCCATAAAAATCATTAAAAAAGAAGATAACGCACTCTCTGAGTCCAGAGAGGGTCATGTAATAGAAGAGGTGGTGCGGGAGGGGGGGGGGGGGGGGGCACCAAAAGTCCATAATTGTGAAATATTTCCCCCTGCAGGGCCAAGAGACTCTATGGTGCGGAGTCTCGCTCGTTTAAAGCAAACACCAAGCGGGTGTCAGCTTGATCTATCACTGACTACACACATACACGCTGGCATCCCTTGTTTTGTTCAGTGTGTACTCAAATTCATATTCCCATAGAACAATAAAGCCACGCTCACACTTGCTTGACTGCAATTTAAGTGTCTTGACAGTTTATATATGGCAACTGTGTGTGCGCGTGTGAGTACTGTCCTCATAAAAGAAAGCAGATTTGATTGATTCTACACATTTCTTTTTTTTGATTGGAGCATTGCTTGTGGAACAAACGCAAATTACTTGACCCTGGATGCTTTTATTGGTCCAACTGGTTACACCGTGAATGTTGTTGATGTTAGTGACTTCTGTAGGGACAGACTGAGCACCGGGGATGGAGCTCCACTAGGGCTAGGGGGCGCTATAGCCACGTCAGAAATCTGTGTAGCCCTTGTTAAACCCCTCATGCATTTTCTTGGATATTCTGCAATACGTTTGGAATGTATTTTCTCAACCCCACTGTGTCTTGGTCAAACCCCCTTTTAGTCGTGGAGTCGTGCCTCCTGGGGACCAAGCAGACATTTTTACACAGCGTCTAAAATGTTTCGTTGGGTTGGATTGCGTTATATTTGATTAATTTCACAAATCCTAATGGCTAGCCCGCTAACTAATAGCAGCTATAAAACGCGCAGGTACGGCGCCAGTATTTGTTTTTTTCTCTTCTGGGGCTTAGGGGGAGCTTGACCGATTTGTTGGAACGTTTGACATACGTTCCAACAAATTCTTTTGGAAACTTTTTGTGTGTGAGGAACCCCGCTGCCTCGCGCAGGTGTTCGGTTACCACCACATCTAATTGATTCGCCGTCCACAGAGAAGCAACTCGAAAACTGCGACTGAGATTATTTCCTGCATTTATTTTCGTTTTAAATTATGTCATTATTTAGTACACCGTATTAAATTAGTACGTATTTTTTATTGCCTGACTTTTTGTTCCTTAAGTAGAAAACATTTCACGTAGCATCGTTTGAGAAACATTCTAAAGTCACAACGTGTTGGTATGAAGTTGAATAGCCTCTGGATGTCGCTGTTCTCGCTGCTTCACTCTGGTGACGTACGGCAGCTACAAACCGCGCCCAGTCCTCCACCCCCAACGCAACGAGTGTCCAATCAGAGAGCACGTTAACTTGTTGTCGTACGTTAGCTGAGCGGAAGTGAACCACCGACCGGGAAGGCTAATCGGCTTGCTACCAACACAACAAGGTAACATTTACTCAAATTTGTGTTATTTAGAATAGTTTTATGGCGACTTTTATGCATTCCCAGGCCTTTTAAATCACCTATGTGTCTCCTTGTATTAATTCTGGTCTATGGAAAGGCTTACAATAAACCGTGGCCTAGCGTTTATGGATGCTAATGTGCTAGTATGACATGCCAGCTTTAGTGGCAGAAATAACAACACACTATTATGTGTGGATACATTATCACCCTTCTCGGTAGGGTCGTTTCGTTTCACTTGCTCACAGTAGTGAATGTAAAACACCGGATGACGATAGAGAATCTGCATGGCCGAGGAGGCAGGAGACAATCAAGACTTTAAACTCAAAATGCAATTTATGACCACAGTGACAAGTGATAAAATAAATAAGGCGGAACGAAAGGTCAAATATGGCTTTGTTGTCTAATAATTATTTCGTCTTTAATGCTTTTTAGAACGCGTTTAATTCTGGTAACCCGATGCTCAAAACATATTTTTTTAAATAAATACTTTGTCGATAAATAAATGACACAAACATCTTGGGGTTTAATTCCCCTTTATAGATGTACCTACGTATAAATGGAAAAGTATTTATGTAACAATTACGTTAAACAAAAATTATACCGAAATAAATATTTTAATACAGTCGTTGTCATGATTATGTTCAATCAAGGTAAAAGTTCTGTTTAATATTTCTCCCTTTCATTAATCATCCGTATTTCACAGTTTTCTGCCTGTTAAGTAGCGATCAGCATCTTTCGAGTACGTGAGTTTGCGAATGGCGATTCACCGTACTGCGTTCGTTGCTTTTGTTTTCCTTCCTCCTAATAAGGATCAGAGGATCGTATTTATATTCCAGCTCATCAGCAAAATGGCTAAAAGCTAATTCTTGTTTACATCTGCGGAAGAAAAAAAAGCCATTGCAGTATAAGCGGGTTATAGGCAGCGTTTAATTTAGAGTAAAACTCAAGTAATAAAATTGTCTGGTGGTGATTTTCAGAGTCATCACTTCTTATTAGCCCGGGGGGCTTGTTTATTTATTTATTTATTTACTTACATTATTAAATGGAGTGCAGCCTGGTCGAGTTTGTGCTTGAATGTTCGAAAGTTGCAGCACCCCAGTCCAAACCAACTGGACTGGAAAAAAATCTTCCCCCCTCAAAACACTTCTAATAAATCAAATAACAGTTAAGCAAAAAAAAAAAAAAGAGCATGGCTGATATGGTAGCTAGTGTTGGAACGAGTGTATTATTCATTATTTAATTTCTGGTGCAGAATTCTTTCTTTCTTGCTGTTACCCGCCTGGCAGACTCGTCAAATAAAACCCAAACAGACTTTGCGATGAGCACACGTGATATTCCTTGATGACGTCCTCCACTCACTGACCCGACTTGTTAGTCGTTGGCTCTCCCGACTTTGTGTTTGAGCTGTGCTGTTTTGTCTTTTTCGTCTTGGATATTGGGATGCCATCTGCTGCTCAACTCGATTAAACACCCGGATGGCGGGTAGCAAGTTGGCAACACATTGTTTGTACCATCACGCATTCAAGATGTCACCAACAAGCTGCTAAATGCTTCAAGTTGTTTTTTTTTCCCCGCCTGTTGAATTACTTGCAAATAACATTATGCACCCTACAGCGGGATTCGTCCGGATTAATCCGATTCCATTCATTCATTCATTCATTATATTTAAATGAGCAATGCATACGTCACTGTTTTATTTGTAGCAGCTTCATTTTGTTGGACCTGACATCTCATTTTATAAAAAAAAAAGTAGCAATTGAAAAAAAAAAAGCAATTAAAAACAAATAGTGGCTGTTCTGTGCATTTTGTCCTCTAGGGGCAGTGTGGGGCCATGCGTGGATGGAGGATTTAGAATGAGAACAGGAGAAGCTGCGATTGAGCTCTAATCATAAAAATTGTTTTCCACCGATTGGGAAGAATTTGCGCTTTTGAGTCGTGTTATCTTGTTTGTGTTATATTATTTGCATTTGTGTGTAAATAGTCGTTATTTGAAGGACAGTCACTCGTGAACTCGATGCTAATTTCCCGTTAGCATTAGCGCTAGCAATGGCTGAAAAATGAGGCATGTTTTGTATTTAAAGAAAAATACAATGTGTGTCATTCTGGTGATTGTGCGTTTAGTTTTACAGTAAACACTGACTGGGTGTCATCAAACATCTTAACGCGCACAATGACATCCACGTTACATGCGTCGGTAACTTGTGAAAGCTCTCCATCATTCTGCGCATGAGTAGTGTTTCTTCGATTATATCATCTCAAAGCTCGAGAGAAACCAAAATTGAAATCACCGTTACATTTCGATTAATCGTCCAGCTACTGTAGTCTATGTAGAACCCAAGCAAATGGAAATTTCTTTAAAAAAAAAAAAAAAAAGAGCTTCAAAGGCCTCTGAATCCTTTCTTCACAAAAAACCAAACCAAACAAAAACCTCTGGAAAAGTTGATGACTAAGGTACATGACCTAATCTCCCGCCCCCCGCCCCTCAAAGCATCTCTCTACGGCATTAATTTGAAGACGTAGCCCGCAGTGGTGAACGTAGTCTGACGCAAGCCGAGCATAATTGTATCGTGCATTGCGAGACTTAAGATGTCCCAAGTGGGCCACCAGGCGCTCTCTGGGAGGAAGCTCTTAAAATAGCCGATTCAAATCAAGCGCACATGATGCCACTTTGTTCTCTCACCCACCCGGATGCGGAAGAACATCTGAAGTGTCCAAAATGATTCCCCCGTTCGTCTACTACTGGGGGGGGGGCTTCAATCCTCTTCCCAGAGGTCCTGCCTGTTTTCCGCGTCTCACTGCTGCAACACACCTCATTCAGATGAAACCGGATCGAAGACCCTCGAGATATTGTCCTAGCCACGCCCACCCAGGGGTTGACAACGCCTATACAGCACAAATGTCAAAGTTAAGGCCCGGGGGCCAAATCCGGCCTCCCACGTCATTTGATGTGGCCCGCGGGAGCAAATCATGTGTGTCAACTATCAGGCTTCTTGTTGAAAAGTGGCCCACAACAAAAAATGAGTTTGATTCCCCTGCTATACAGAGTCCAACATTAAGCCTTTTTTTTGGGGGGGGGGGGGGGGGGGAGTTGTGGTGGCCCTACCAAAACCAGCTCTAGCTCTGATTTCAAAGTATTATTCAGTGATAACTTTAGAGTTTGAGCCCTGCGAGTCCCAGGGACTCGCTGATCAGAAAAGTATGAGTCCCATTATGCATTTAGAGAGTCCTAAATTTCGAATTCTGAAATGGTCTACTTATTCAATTGCATATGATAATAACACAAACAACAACAATATAAATTGATAATTGGTTTATTTCATTATCAACAAATGCTGCAAACATTTCAATAATTCAGGCATACATGATTATTATCGCAAAAAAACGATCCAACTTGTTCGCAACACTTGTTTTAACGTTACACGACTTGGCAATCGTCTGCTTTCCACCAGGTGAAGGCCGATCTCGCCAATCCCGTCTCGCCAGAACGGAAATCTCGTCTCGCGAGATGACTTGATGCGAGATCAAAACAACAATGGCGGCGATGAACAAAATGCGATCGTTGCTGAAAAAACATTTACCGTAGTTTATGTTATTGTATTTTTTTTGACTGAGACATTTCCTTGTGTCCCAAAAACGCACGTTATTTGGAAATGTGTGTCTGGTGAGAAAATTATGCGTCTACGATGCGGGACGCAGAGGTAACAAGATAGCTAATAATAATAATAATTCATTTAATTTATAAGCGCCTTTCAAAACACCCAACGACACTTTACAATCAGGAACAAGAACAATAAAACACAATGCGGGTTGACAACATTATAAAAAGATTATTATATATGTAGGCGTACCCGTAGATGAAATAGTCAATGTGTTCAATCGGGTGTCCTTTCATCGCACCACACGAAGCCGGCGCTGCTTTTTCGAAGGGCACGGGAAGGATGCCTGCACGCGGCTTGGACTTCCACTCGCGAGCTTAGGGAATCCCCCGAAAGTCTGTTTTGTGGTTTTTGAGCGCTCTGAACACACTGGCAGCCATTAGGACGGTGATCATCCTTGAATGCGAGTCTCTGCACGGCGAGCGCAATGAAGTAGCCGTCTGCGTCTCTCGCTCTCTTTTTGTAGATGGAGGTGGAGCATCTCCTGTCTCTGTCCGGCTCGGCGCTTGCCCAGGCTGTCAGCTCTCTGCTGGAGACCCCCGGCCTCTACGTCTTCTCCGACATCCTTGAGCTGCCTAACGTCAGAGAGGTAACTGCCTCCGCTTGAGTGAGATGGGGGGGGCTCGCAGCTCACAGCCAAACGGCCAAATTGTTGCGGTTATTGCATCATTGCTTTGGTTTTTCAACCTTTTTGGCGAAACGAGACAAAACACAACAAATGGAGTGAAGACTTTTGAGTTCTTTACGATCTACGAAAAGTCTTGTGCATCATCTTCATTGGGAGCAGTGAACAAAAACTATGTTTTTATGTTGGGGGGGGGGGGGAATCTGCCATCATCAAAAAGACCGTCATAAAAATAATTGGGATGTTTATATACACGTGAAGCTCCTTCTCTCAGGTCAACATAGTTCTCCGGCGGCAAGATGGCGCCAACGCTACACTTTTATTTTCAGCACAAAACTACAGAGTAGAATAGTTTTTCAGCGAATTACAGAGGATACGTTAAAAAACAAAATGTCAAATGCCATTTGCGTAGACTATTCATAACAATCGGGTCCCCCCCACCCCCCCACTATTTGCATAATAATCTGGAACGCTGTGTTGTCGCTTATCAGGCGAACAAAATACAAAATGAGAGCACTCGTAAGGCGCTGCTGTAGGCCACAACTCGCACCCAGACGCTCACACGCATACGCTGCTGCCAGCTCCTGACACCACTCGCTCGGCCACGCCCCACAAAGGCACATTCCCAACACACAAATACCATGTGTGTACAGACAGGAAATCGAAGCAGTTTATTTCCTTCTCTTCACCCTTAATTGCTGTTTTGCACCATGTGGTGGTTGTTCAATTGACAACAGTGTCAGTCAAAGATAAAGCTAATTTTATACTGCCAACGATCCACACGGCACCATATTCCAAGGGTCTTTTTTTGGATTTAATGTGGAATCTGGCGCTTGTGCCGGATCTCATTAGATGGTGTAGGTGGATCTGGCAAAGCAGGCATGACGAACGTGAAGTGGCTCACGCTGTAATATTTGCTAAGTTAAACGCCGTCGGGCCCGCGCAGTCACTATGTGCTAATATGCATATTCATCTTGCGCGACGGAGCGGCTAATTTGCTAATACGCTTGTTTACTTTCAGCAGAATTTATTCCAAATCCCATCTCGGCTCATTCCCGGTTATTTCTGATCTATCTTTGAAACGCTTTAGGTGTCGCGAATTGCGGGATTAATGGAAAGAAACAAAAGGTCTTTTTTTATTTTTTTATTTTTTCCTCCCAAGCACCAAAAAATGAACAGTCGTGCAAATGCGCAGCGTCCTTGTCTCTGATTGGTCGATCCAGTGCTGAGCATGGACGTGATTAGTCACGTGCTCGCATGAGGAGCTCCTCCTCTTCATCACTGTCAAGGACAATTTAGGCCACATTGCTTTCCACACTCACTGATGTTTAATAAAAGCAGAGAAATCAGCGCGGATATGAGCAGATTGTTTCCGAAAGAACAACGGCGGGCGTGTCACCGCTATCGAGCGCATTGGCATGAGCCCCGCTACGATTGGCGAAAAACTGCCACGTAATTGACACTCCTCCAAAAAGGCTTTGAAATGACCGACAGATGCCATAAGATGGCACCAGAGCACGACTTTTCTGTTCGTCGGGGCTTTGGATTTTCAAGCATAAGCTCCGCCCCCCCAACCCCTCCCCTTTCAACGTCCTTCTATTTCTTGGGAATCCAAGATGGCATCACACATGAACTTTTTTTTTTTTTGCCTTTTCCATGCCATCAAAGCACTCCACAAACCGTGCCCCCCCCCCCGGCGTCGGGACAGTGAAAATCTGCGAGTCATTAACTCATTCACTCCCAAAGACGTTTTTAAACGTCTTTCCAGACTTGGCCCAGAATTGGCTGGTACTGAATGAGTTAATTAATCGCCCCACCCCCATCCAAAAGAGTCGCGCAAGGTGGTGCCAGAGCACGACTTTATATCGGACATGGCTACGGCCTGACTAGATGAAGCTTCGTCTCTCAGGTCAACATAGTTCTCGCGCGGCAAGATGGCGCCAAAGCTAACACTTTTATTTTCAGCACAAAACCATAGAGTTAGGTGAGTTTTTCAACCAATGACAGAGGATTCCTTAAAAAACTTTTTTTTTTTTTTTTTTCAAATAGCAAATGGCGACCGCTCCTATTGGGAATTCCTCTCCGTGTTCGGTGACGCTTTCTACCTCGCGCAATTTCATGTGATCTCGCCTTCGTTTTTCCTCATTCGCCAGATGGAGAATGGCCCTCACGCCCCGATGTACCAGCTCCTCAATCTCTTCGCCTACGGAACCTACTGCGACTACAAAGGTACGGCGTGGCATGCCAATAAGCCGCTCGAATACGCCGTGAGCGCACGCCCGCGTGTCCCTCGCAGCGAACCCTTTTATTACAAAGCTGTATTTTGTGGCTGCGAGGCACGCCGCCTTGACTCGGAGGCGTGAAATAAACATGGTCTCGGAAGGTGCCGTCGGCAGCTGCTTCACAAACAAATTGCCGCGTTCCTTCTGCCCGGCTCATTACTGACTGTGTCAAAAACAAGACCAAAAAAAAAAAGACACAAACATTCATGGCGCTTCTGTCTTTTTATTATTCGGGGCCGTACCAACTTGAAGTTTTAATTGTTTCATCTTGATCGGAGTTACCCTGTTTGGCCAGGGGACGTTTGTTTACTGAGCTGCAGAGGATACGAGGCATTGTAATCCTCCCCCCCCTCATGTTTTCACAGTGTAGTGGAAGTCCTGAGCTAAGGTGGATATTTGACGTTAGTTTTTTTTAATCTTCAAATCCACCTGCAAATTAATTGGTGACCCGTCGATTTTTAGCCACCCAAGTCAAAATATGACAAACTGTCTCTTAGTACGATGCAGTCATGCAGTACAGTCAAACCTCGGTTTTTGAACGTCTCTGTTCTCGACCAAATTGGTTTTCGACCAAAAATTTTGAGTTTTTTATGCCTCGGATGACGACCGAAAGTCGGTTCTCGAACAAACTGACCGCACTTGAATGCACCACTTGACTCCTCTCGCCTTCCTTACACGAGGAAGCGTCACTTCCTCGTGTTGCTTTCCATTATGAGCAGACGTGTTCAGTAAACATTTTTATTTTCAAAAGAGCGTGGTTTCGGTTTTCGAACAATTTCGGTTTTCGAACAGCCTTCTGGAACGGATTATGGACGAAAACCGAAGTTTGAGTGTACCTCTCAATACTGTGCCTACCGAATTGAGCGACCACTTGTCACCCTTTGACTCTTTCCAGCTCGAGCGGCGTCCCTCCCAGAGCTGACGCCGGCGCAGCGGAACAAACTACGCCATCTGTCCATCATCAGCTTGGCCTCCAACCTCAAGGTACCCGTCCGTCCGTTCTCCTTCGTCGGTGTTGTCACCCCCGCAGAGGAGCCGTCACGAGTCGAGCTGGATTGTCTCGTTAGAATCAGACGAGTACTCCCAACGTAGCGCGCGCTATTTTCAACCCATCAGCTTGATTTCTTTTTCTATAATTTGCGACTATACGGCTGTCGTGCATTTCATGAAATGTCGAACATTTAAAAGTATTGACCAAAAAAAAAAAAAAGCATATTACAGGAATACAAAGTAAATTATTCAAATAATGTACAATGTAAGAACAAGAGTTGGGGGGGGGGGTATTTTAAAAATAAAAGATCCGTTTTTAACTTTGATTTAAAAGCATTCCACATGGCGCTGACATCACTTCTTTTGCCAGTTGATTCCATTTGCGTGCAGCATAACCTCTAAATGCTGCTTCACCGTGTTTGCTTTGTTTGACTCTGGGCTCCACTAATTGTATTCAAGACTTCATCCTAAAATGGTCGATTTTTGTGTAGATTATTGTAGATTTTTTTTTTCCAGGACCATTATCTGTCTACTCTACATAAAGTACAGTCATACCTCGGTTTTTGACTATAATCCGTTCCAGAAGGCTGTTCGAAAACCGAAACCATGCTCTTTAAAAAAAACAAAACTTTATTGAACACGTCTGTTCACAATGGAACGCTACACGAGGAAGCGTCACTTCCTCGTTCGTGTAAGGAAGGCGAGGAGTCAAGTGCGCTCATTTTGTTTGAGAACCGAAATTCGGTCGTCATCCGAGGCATAAAAAAACTTAAATTTTTGGTCGAAAACCGAATTGGACGTGAACCGAGACGTTTGAAAACCCAGCTTTGACGATATTTACTTTTGTGATCCTTTTTACATTTACTCGCTACATTGGAAAACCGATATCTGTGCTTTTTTACTTCGCTGTCAAAATAAGGGTGTTGCTTTTCATTGTTGGATGCCGGTCAGAAGCAGAAAGCTGTCATTGAATTTCTTTCTTCTGGAAGGTGAACCGCCAGTTGACATTTTCAAAATGCTGCAAAGTGTTGCTGTGGAGGCTCTAATGGGCTACATCTCAGTCCAAAAGTGGGTGTCCAGGATCACGAGTCATATCTCATTTGAATTCCGCACGGTCAAACTTAGCTTTCAAATGTTGAATCTGCTTGCCGCGCGCTCCGTTAAAGTGACACGGTAAAACAAGATTCAGTTTTCTTTTGTTTGTTTTTTTTCCCCCCTTCACGCTTGGGTAGTTGACCGTTTGCGGAATTAGTTGCGTTGGCCTCGCCAAATGAATGCGAAGCTAAACAAACATCACGATTTGTTGTTTCCCATTTCTTCTCCCACTTTGAACTAACAAACCGGCGCTTGGAGAAACTGTCGTCTAAAAGCAATCGGCACACAGCCACGATGATGTACGGCCACTCGACGAGCTGGAGTGCGATATCGCTTAATTCCATCCCATCTGACGTCCTGCCGCGCTTCTCCCCTTCCTGCGATTTGCCGCGTTTAATGTCACGAGCCCGAACTCTCGGAATTGCCCGGCAGATTGTCCCCCCAAATTCCTCCTTTGCCGGCGACATTTCAACAAATGTGACATTTCCCCACCAAAGTTCGCGCAGCCTTTAGAAAACGTGCCTTTTGTGTGTCCCCCCCCCCCCCCCCCCTTTCTCGCCCCAGTGCCTGCCGTACTCGTTGCTCCTGCAGCAGCTGGAGCTGAAGAACGTACGCGAGCTGGAGGACCTGCTGATCGAGGCGGTGTACTGCGACATCATCCAGGGCAAATTGGACCAGCGCAACCAGCAGGTGGAGGTGGACTGCAGCGTGGGTCGCGACCTGGGCCCCAACGAGCTGCCCAACATCGTCAACACACTGCAGGAGTGGTCAGTCACGCCCCCCCCCCCCGCCCTCCCTCTCACGACACCGCGCGCGCTTTCCGCCCTCTCCATGGCCCCGCCTCTGCTGTCCTCGTAGGTGCGCCGGCTGCGAGGCGGTGCTGTGCGGCATCGAAGAGCAAGTCTCCCGGGCGAATCAATACCGCGAGAGCCAGCTGAAGGTCAAAGTTCAAGTGGAAACAGAGGTCAGTGTTGACGCCTTGAGTCCTTCCCTCTCCATCAATGCGACTTTTTCTTCGCCGGCCTACCCTTTTACGCCTCCGGCTTGCTACTTGTGATATTTAAGAAGAAAATCCCAACTGGACCCCCCCCCCCGCCGCCTTTCTCGCCACCATTGCCCCTGGCCGTTGTGCTCCCAGTTGTGTTTGCTGGTCTACCCTCCCTCTCTTATGAAAGCCACCTCTCAAGAGCAGCTCCATGAAATTACTTAACCGCCTTCCACACGATAAACTTCCATCATGAAAGGCCACTGTGACCACAAACGGCGCTAAATTACTTTTTTATTTTTTAAAATTTTTTTTTAAACCAAAAACCACATTTTGCTTTTTCAGCCACAAAGCAGTCCTCATTTGATATATTAAGACACGTGCTTGTGTACTTTTTAAATTTTAGGTCTCGTACAAAGCTACATTTTATTTGAGGCAACATAGCACTGTCCATTTGACCGTTTTCATGCAAAACCAAACGCCGTATGTTTCAAATGTTGGGCCGCAAAAAGTCTTGGCAAGTTCTATGTTTTAGCCCCAAACAAGCGCTGAGAGTAACCTGGCGAACTCGTGACCCAATGGTGATTCCTCCTCAGGTGTCAAACCTACAGAAAACCCTGAAGGCCAGTGCGGCGTCGCCGTCATCCGGCCCCGCCCCCGCCGGCGCGGCCTCCAATCAGGATGCCGACCAGCCGGCCGAACCGCGGGACCCCGCCTCCTCGCAGGAACCGCGACAGCCGGGGAAAAAAAGTTCCAAAGTCAAAGGGTGAGTTGCCTTGAATTTATTTTTTTTAATCAATGTTTGGCTAGTGATGTCATTGAATGTATTTTTTTTTTTTCCCCCCTCAAATCTTTCAAAGTAAGTACATTGCCACAAATAGATCACATGGAATTTAAATTTTTTTGTATTAATTTAATTTTTTTTCATTTTTCCTGCGGAGCACTTTGGGCTTTGGAAAGTCTGCTTTATAAATATGCATTTGGCGAGTAATAACGACAACGCGGCTAAGTGTCTCCTTCAACATTAAATGAAAGCCATTAGTCCAATGTTCTCGTAGAGAGCAAAGTTAATTCAGCGGGACGCCACCGTGGGTGCATTTTTTTTTTTTTTCTTTTTCCCTCCCAATAAACATTAAAAAGCCAGCTGCCGCCGGAAGTGGCTGTCAGGGTTGTTCTGCTCTGCCTCCATGACCAGTTTTCAATTGCACATCTGTCCCGGAATGAAAAATGTCACGAGGTACGCGTTCCGGGCAAATGTTGTGGTCCACCTTGTTCAAGAAGTCACCCCCGCCCCATGTTTTTATAGTCGTCCGCTCGACTTCGGCTGTACCCCACGAAATCCATTTTGTCAGTCGGGTGGAAGAAGATCCACTTTGTTTTAAAATACCAATTAATGAGAGCTTAACCTCAATCCCAGAATTAAAAAGACTGATGAGACCCATTTTTCAAAAGCGACTGGAAGGATGCGAGTGTTAAAGGGGACAATTTTTTTTCCCCCCTGATTTAAAACCATTGCTGTCTCAATAACGCTTACATTTGTACACAAACGATCCCCTCCCCAAATATCGAAAATGTCAAGGTCAATGCAAGTATTGAAACGTGGCTAGGAGGCAAACGTGAAGGTCAGGCAGTTGTCTCTGGGAGAAAAGCAAAGCTGAGGATGAGGGCAAATGAATGGGAGCTGCTTGCACAAACAATTTGGAAGGTCCTGTTCCAATACTTTTGGAGGGGACTTTATGATCCCCGCGTGAGCGCCGATTTCCTGGGAGCAAAAGAAAAACGAGGAGAGCAAATGAGCGCCTCTGCCCTCCCTCTTATTTGTGTGTGTGTGTAAGGGGTGGGGGTGGGGGGGGGGGGTACAAAACAAAACAAAACCCCCACACATAACCAGTGACATCATTCTCTACTCGCCAGGCTGCGAGGCAGCGGCAAGATCTGGTCCAAGTCCAACTGAGGAAGTGACAAACCGCACCACTGATCCGCGCTCTCACGGGACTCGTTGTGGGACAAAAACGGAAGCGTTCAAACAAAGTGATGGGATGCCATCACGCCCCCCCCCCCCCCCCCCCACTCTGACGAGAAGCTTCACTGGAACGTTTTTTTTTCTTGTTTTTTTTAAAGTCACTCACTTAATCTCACCTTGACGGATTTTGCGCCCGTCGCGGCGTCGCGGCTCCCTCTCCCCGCCGTTTTGAAGAGAGTGAACAAGACTGGACAGCCCGTCGCCTCAGCCCATGCGCAGGAGCTTTTCTGATACGTTTTGTCATGTGCGTGTGCTCTCAACGTGCTGCTGCCTTTGGCTTCGACTCCTTTTTGTCATCTCCTCCCATCCCTCCTGAGTTGAGAATTGTATAAATTGTTGAGAAATAAAAAAAACAACAAAAAAAAAAAAAACAAGCCATTGCACTTAACCCTGACGACATCTCATTCATGTCAGTGTGGCATCTTTGAATGCAGGCGCTTTTCTCAGCGCATCTCCGGAGGGCGTCGCCGCCGCTAAATGTTAACTCCCAGAAGGGGGGCTTCCATGAGGAGGTCAAGCCGTTAATTAGGGCGCGTCCCCGTAGACTCATTCAAAGGCCATTCCGATTCCTCCTGCGGTCTGCCCTGAGCTTCAACGGAGGAACGGCCCTTCATGCACCCGCATTATGGAATGCGTCAAAAGTCGGGTGGAAATCAAACAAATTTTAAGAGAGGTCGAGCTCAGTGGGGCTTCAAAATGTTTTTTGTTTTTTTTTCGGGTTGGGGGGGGGGGGTTGTGAAATATGATGAGGAAATCGAGACACGACGTGGGAAAAGTTGTACACATTGCTTTCCAAGCTGTTTGGTACGATCTGGCTGAATTGTCAAAAATAAAAGAATTCTGCATGTAGGCGAAATGATTTTTTTTTTTTCATAAGAGTGTTTGATACACGTCATCAAAAGATTCCACCGTTACAGATCGTTATTTCAGTCGTTCAATTTAGATTTTTAAGGGACCCAAAAAATGTTATTTTCTTCATGTTAATCAATTATTGGAATTTTAATCTGCCAAATATTGGAATCGCCTTGGTGTCTTGCATGTGGGGCCTCAAAATTGGGACACAGGGTCGGCGTTTTTCTAGCTGTGGCGCATTTATCATTGTTGTTGATGCAATCGCTTGGTGTGTGTGTGTGTGTGTGTGTGTGTGTGTGTGTGTGTGTGTGTGTGTGTGTGTGTGTGTGTGTGTGTCTCAAAGAGTTGCAGACTTTGATTTGCTTGCATGGTCCGCTGCCATTCGGTCTTGGCTGTGGTGCGCAGGGTGCAATGAGTTATTAAGGGTTTTGCTGTCACAACCATCATAACTCATCACCCCCCCCCCCCCCCCCCCCTCCCGTTCTGTTACCTTGCATCTTGCCCTCCATATTTATAAATAGTGGCGTTAATTTCACTCACTGTCACTCGCAACACTCACCCCGGCCCTCACCAGTGCGAATTTTAACAACTGTACATCCCTGGAGAGGGTTTGCCAGTGGCAGGACGTCTCTCATCTGCCGACGGGCAAGTCTTTTTCAATATTTTATCTTTTCAAAGGCGAGACGCTCTCCTCAGCCGGTCCAATCAATTACCCCGACCGGTGAAATTTTTCTCGACTGCTCGCACGGTAATTTTGTGCATCTCGATACACTCTCGTGGCATTTCCTCTCCAGCTCGCCCTCCCCTGATTGCATTGACACTTACGGACACGAACGGAGCGCGTGGGGATTTTCAGCCGGCATCCTGCTCATCTGCCCGCAGCTGGCGGAAGGCAGACAAGGGGGTCCGGATCAACACGCGCCTCCTTTCTCAAAGTCCCTTTTGGCCTGCCGCGGGATTTGTTGAAATCAACGCTCCACTCCGCACGTTGCTTGAAGAACCGCAACGTAGGCCGGCGATTAAAAGTCAACTTTTGAGGCGTGATTCCACCAAGCGCTCAAATGAACAGATGGGCGACAACAGTTTCAAACACTCGGGTTGTCTTTTATTGAACTCGCATGGTAAAGAAAGACCATGTCGTCCTACGGGGGTTGTACTAAAAACCACAAGACTGGAAATGTGCACGAGCCACGCATGACGCCACCCCCACGACGCTTGTGGAAGAAACTCGATGGGGACAAAAGTATTGGGACGTCAGGAAGGCGCCAGCCTTTTTTTTTTTTCCATGGCCTTGGCATCCACTTTCGAGTCCACGTATTGTCCGACACTTTTTCCTCACAAGTAAGACAATTCGGCACACGAGTAGAACAGAAGTAGCATTTTTTTCCCCTTCTCACTAAATGAAATTTCTACGCACGAGGATTACTTTGGCATCGTAGCAGGACAACTAACTGGTACTGCTTAAAAAATTAAAATCTAGATATATATTTTTTTTAATCCCAAAAAAAAGTGAATCTGAAGCTGCCAAACCCTACTAGTGAAGCTCTGGATGTGAACAAGTCGAATTTGGTGTCGAGACGAGTACGAGTAGCAACCCGTTGTCGACAGTTTTGCCTCAACATTAGCAACAGTATTGTGAGATGGAGTTGATGTTGCTAGTGGGACAGCTTTGGGTGAGGGAAACAGGAAGTGACGTGTGTTCCCCCCGATGTTACGAGACTGCGTTACGTACTTGTACTTCAAGAGTTCTGACGATAAAAGCTAAGTTAGCAAGATGCTATAACCGTCCATTCTGTATGGTCAATGAGAACGGAACAGAATGAAATAGTCCTCACTGCGAGGATATCAAGTGCACACCGCGTACGTGGGATTTTCCAAATGACCTGCCGTCTCAATACTTCGGTCCCACTGCTTGGAAAATACGAAAGTCTGACGCGTGTCTTTGCGCGGTTCTAGAAGACGTCACAAGCCCACCGGTACGTGAAAAATAGACATTTATGAATAATACATTTGATTGTGATGAGGCGGGCGACGTGAACGTTCCCTTGAAAGTTCCTTTGGTGCCTCTTTCGCATGATGTACGGTGATTACGTGTGAAGGCAGATGATGGTGCTTGTTTCCACAATGCAGTACCTGTCCCCCCCCCAAAAAATAAAATCCCCGTCGCCTTGTCGCGGTCGTCCTTGGCTCTCCATGACGACGTCTCGGTAAATCTGTCTGTGTTGTCAAGCGTACACAAAGACACCTCCCCCCCCCCAAAAAAAATGGGGAAAAAAAAGACAACCTTTGGGATTGGTTGCCGGAATATCCACGAAGACTTTGGAATCAAGTGTTTTGCTCATCACACCTCGGTGTGAAAAAAGAGGCGAACGCCAGATAATGAAGGAAACAAATCATGAGGAATACCAGTTGGAAAAACACCCGGACAAAGAAAGAGCATTTTCCCAGGCTGGAAACGGGGAGCCATTTTGGAGCTGGACGTGTTCAACACAATGCCTGGTGGCTCCTGCCCCGTAAAACAGATTTGTGAAAGTCACCAATCCTTGTTAGGAGATGCTGACGCTCGATGGCGGATGGATTTTTCCGACCATTTACAACACTGGTGTCGCAATCAAGACACTGGTAGTCCTTTGCTGCTATCGTGTGGCAATCGCTAGTCACATTTTTAAACCCATCAGTCTGCCGGCTTCTTGCACTTGAAGAATTTTCCCTGACGTATGATTTCCAATTCAATTTGTTGTTGGTATATTCCACAAAGGTGCCTTGAGATATGAGTTTACTTTGCTCCGCGACCGCGCGCTGAGCTCACAATATTCATATTTCAAATCAACTTTCCAAATGAAATGAATGGAAATCCCAAAAACGTTACTTTTAACTTGATTTTTAAAGAAACTGTCAAGTTGCACGATGTACAAAAATATAGGCATAAGACCAATAAATATCAATAACTAGAGTTTGTGCATCAAGATGAAGGAGAATAAATATATGCCTTTGAGTAGAGCTATATTTTCTGTCTACGTGTTTTGTTGCACCATTTGTGTGCAAAATAGGATTACTTCACCACATACAGTAATAAGATGCTACGGCCTTTCCCGTTATGTGTTAGCATTAAACCAGTGGAGTTAAGGCAAAGTTAAATCTGTGCTTGTTTTTCCTTGAAGCCCCTTTTTTTTAAACAAATTGGTTCACTTTTTGCCAATGATTGCGACTCACAGTCATTTGAGTTAAGTCCCACCACACCGTTGTCGAAAAGCAAAAGATCGTCCGAACGCTGGCTAATCATATCTCAAGGCACCGCCGTAATAACGATCAAACTGTCAGGGGGCGGGGGGGGGGGGGCAATTGTGCGGATGTAATCTGTCGTAAGTCTACATGTTGTCTCGACAGCCTAACGAGGATGCGGTCCGTGACGAAAAACGCCTTTTGACACTCCGCCATTTACCAGCAAGAAAACAGGAACGTTTGTGGCGACGGAATAGCGAACAACAAGTCTTGCGAGGTGAGGTGCAACTGCGCGACTGGAAGCGCGCGCGGGGGGGGAGCGAGATTGGGCCCTCAAACGGGGACGCTGCACGGCTGTTAAATTGTTTGTTTGTGAATTCGTCACGGCGGGTCGGCGCTTGGCACAGCTCGGGGCCGTGACAGCCACACAGAGGAAATTTACAGAAGAAAGGAAGGAAGGAAGGAAGCAAGGAAAGAGGCG
This sequence comes from Hippocampus abdominalis, assembly GCA_018466805.1. NCBI lineage: Eukaryota > Metazoa > Chordata > Actinopteri > Syngnathiformes > Syngnathidae > Hippocampus > Hippocampus abdominalis. The sequence goes on from CM031699.1 coordinate 2,650,131, forward strand.
GGCGTGATGAGTTTAGGTTTAAGACCTCAGGGAAGGCGAGGAGTTTGCGCGGCGGCTTGAATACTAGCAGTCCCTGAACGTATTTCACAGTTTGGGAGAAAATGAAAAATGCTGCTGCAGGCGGGCCCCCCCCCCCCGCCAAAAAAAATATCTGGAGGCTCCATAGAAGTGTTCACCATATGGCAGAGAAGAAAAAAAAAATAAAAGGAGTCCCTTCAGAGGTTCACGACCGGGATCCTGACACAGCAAGAGACAAGACAAGAAAAAGTGTTTTAAAAAAAAAAAAAAAAAGGGGAAACTAAAAGAGAAGTCTGAATATGGAGAGGGGTGGGGGGGGGGGGATAATGTGAGGTAAAGTGGAACGGAGAGGCCTGAAGCTGGAAAAGTGATGTACTCCCAAACTACTCAAGCTGCGTCACCGGGGACTTAGAAGGAGGAGTGCAGCACTATAATTATCCTTTTTCAGATTAACTCTAAATACCCTTGAACAAAAGCAGCGTTTTGCGGATGGTGGCCGGGTATTTAAATTTTTTTTCCCCCACACACACATGGGGCCCAAGAGTGACTCATCACGGAAGGGGAAAAAAAAAAAAAAAAAAATATATATATATATATATATATATATATACATATACATTTTCAACACTACTGGCTTGAAAGGTCCTCGGAGAACGCTGTCCAATTTCAGTAAAACACAATTTAAAATTTTTTTTTTCCTGAAGCGAGTCGTTACCTCTCCCGGTCGGCGAAGGAGAAGGAGGTGCTGTGCAGTGTCTGCCGGCTCTCCTCGGACGACGCCAGGGAGCACGGGAGCGCGCGGGAGAGGGGCGGGGCCACGCCGCGGGACATCGGGGGCGGATGCCGGGAACAGCTGCGATCGTAACTGGAGACACGGATTGATGGATAGTCAGGAGGCGAAGAAAAGGAACATGAGCACAGGGGGGGGGGGGGGGAGAGGAATGGAGCGTGGCCAAGGATTTGCGATCTGGGGCCTTTTTCGCCGGTTACTCAATTCACCTCTTCGTAAGCGCCACGGTTACGACCTCAATTGGAGAAAATACGATTTCAGCCGATGTTTCTCGACAAACGTAACCCAACCCAAAAAATATATGTATGTCATACGTCCCCAAAATTCGGATTTACAGATGCGTTTTGCTCCGATCGACCCATCGGAGGACGCAAAAATGCCGATGTCATACTTTCGGCTCCGCCGTGCTGCGAATTTTGAAGGCGGATCGGATGGGCGGGGCAACACATACAGGCTGAAATCTGATTGGACAAGGAAAAAAAAAAAATACAACTAAAAACAGAAAAGATTGTTGGGAAGAACCGAATACAGTTTCATGGGACCCAAAATGAGAATTTAGGTTGTCAACGTAGCTCAGTGCCCACCGCCGGATGAGGCGGTATGAGGACGAGGCGAGAAAACAACAAAAGGAGACACCGTCGGGAGCGAGCGGCAGAGTCGTTTTCACAATCGTCAAACGCATTAACGCTGCCAACGCGAGAGAGGATTACTCGCCCTCGTTGGACTCATTAAAACGAGGTCCGTGGGAAGAGAAGCGGGAGGGGCGGAGCCTGTCGGGATGAGATGCCACAAGGCGTAGAAATGGACGTGGAGGGACGGCGCGCTAGGTGAATTATTGCGCCAGAGGTTTTTTTTTCTTTCTGTTTTTAATTGCGCTTGCGACAACTGTTTGGGAGGTACGACAGATGGAAGGCTACCGCCGAAGACGGAACGATTTAATTCGGATTAGTATTTCGTTGTCACCGATTAGAAGGACACTTGGGCGGTGACATCACTGGGTTGCCTCGCTTGGCACGAAAAGACAGTAAAAAAAGCGGCAACGCGTGGCCCCGCGCAGAAGGACGTGTCACAAATTCTCCCCTTTGAACTCGACCGGTCTAATCCTCCGATGAGGAAACTGGCAAACGTCACGTCGCCTTTTCACGTACGGGAATACAAGAGACGCGAGCCGCCGCGTTTTGATGCTCTTGGCAGCGCGACGCCGACATGTTGACTCGAGTCAAATCGCTTTGCGACAAAAGAGATGGATCTTTTTTCAATTTCTCTTGTTTTGATTTTGGGGGAAGCGAGGTAGCGTCAATCAAAAATATTAACTTGGCTCTCTCACTTTGTTGTTTGTCACTGATGTATTGATCGGTTCCGACATGCTAGGATTAAAGCTGTCAGAAGACTGTCGCTGCGAAAAACAAATCATCATTTCTGATTTTCATGTCGGTGTTGCTGCACCCCCCCCCCCCCCCCCTGCTTATTACCCCGGCTCCGATTGTTGTCTTTCCTGCAACGTGTGATATTTGGAATGCTAATGCGTACCCTTGGGCCCATAAACTCAACCACTAAACCCAACCCCGCCCTCGCACAAACTAAACGACTAACCCCGACTACTGAATCAAACCAAACTGCAGCACTAAACGAATGCTAACGGTCTCACAGAAACCCCCGCTAACCCTCCCCTGCCACTAAGCCTTATTATGCCACTAAACCAAGCAACAATTTACGTGGCAACGGTGACTCCGATTGTTTTAAACATCTGAACAGTCCTTTTCGTCTATGAAAAACCAACAACAAAAACTGAAAATGTCAATGCCAATGACAAAATCATGTATGCACAAAAAAAATCACCAGTGTAAGAATTTTACATACAAACTACAGTCAAACCTCGCTTTTCGAACGTCTCTGTTCTCGACCAATTCGGTTTTCGACCAAAAATTTAGAGTTTTTTATGCCTCGGATGACGACCGAATTTCGGTTCTCGAACAAACTGAGCGCACTTGAATGCGTCACTTGACTCCTCTCGCCTTCCTTACACGAGGAAGTGACGCTTCCTCGTGTTGCTTTCCATTGTGAGCAGACGTGTTCAATAAAGATTTTTTTTTTTCAAAAAGAGCGTGGTTTCGGTTTTCGAACAAATCGGTTTTCGAACAGCCTTCTGGAACGGATTATGGTCGAAAACCGAGGTATGAATGTATTTGCACTCTATGTAATAGTACTAGTAGTAGTAGTATATAGTAGTGTGTGCGTGTATGCTCGTGTGTTATTGTGCGTTCAAGAAGCCATTGCTTCGACTTCTAAAAATAAATAATCACTGTCGTCTTCTCTCTTTGTTGCCACGTTGCGTTTTGGGCCGACAAATGTCGTGTCTCGTCGCCGATTTCGAGTTACTTTGACGCATAGTGTAGCCCATGCGGTGTGACATACGCAACGATTCGTCGTCCGGGATGCTTCCCGACGACCACAACGCCGAAAGTCTGCAAAAACTAGAAGCTGACGAGCAAACGTGGTGTCGTCAAACAAATTCGTGAGCTCAAATGCTTTTTGGAGAATAGAGCGTCCGTACCAGCCTCTCGCCACCATTCCGGAACGAGGTCCATATTCTCTTCCCTATCATAATTGGACAAACAAGGTTTCTGCGCTATAGCGGCAATGCGGCATCCGCCATTATTTGTCAGAACGTAAACAATCAGATAGATGCCTTTCGCGCTGCGCACCAGAGCTGAATGTACCTCCGCAAAAGCAGTTCTTTGACCTCGTTGGACCCGAGTAACACCCGCCCTTGGCCTCCGTCGAGCGCGACTTCATCACGCCGACGATTTTCGCGCCTGCAAAACAACTCTCTCTCTCTCTCGCACGCGGCTCTTCTGTAATCACGCCGAACTGGATGGCGGCCACTTGCCGCTCGACGCTATCATTCCGGTCCATCTGCGGCCCATCCGACACATGGCGTTATTTACACATTGATGACACGCGATAGACCGGCACCAGACGGTCTATCGCGCCGTATGGAAATAGTGCGAGCGGCGCAACGTGCTATACCCTCGCCTCTCGTTTGAATGAGGTCACGGCTGATGCAAATTCGAGAAGCAACAGTTAGGTTCTGTCTGAAAGGCCCTCCTGTGTGTGTGTGTGTGTGTGTGTGTGTGTGTGTGTTTATTTATTTATTTAATGGTGGAGCAGCTCAGAGGATGAATCTGCAGCCGCACAAAGGAGACTGGAGTCAGAGATAAGATGCAAAGACGGCAATTACAATACGGATGGAAAGCCAAGAACCACAAGGAAAGAAGTGTGGGGAGGGAGGGGGGTGGGGGGTGGGACAGGTATTGAGAGCAAGAAAGCAAATCCCTGCGAGGCAAGCGAGGCCCAAGTGGGAGGAGGAGGAGGAGGAGGAAGAAGAGAATGTAAGACCGTGGGGGCAAATCTGAGCTCAAGTGCGAAAAGGGAATATGAAGTGGAACAAATTAGACCGTTCCCGACGCCGGATTGAAAAATTGGCCGTATGGAGACGGAGAACGAACGCATAAATAAGCGACGTAAAACAACAAGAATCCTTGACAGAAGAAGATGCAGGAGGGAGGGGGGGGGAGGGGGGGGGAAGCAAACGAGGCGCACAAGACCCGCCGGTCAAATCAACTTGACGTTATTGGTCTGATCAGCAAAGCGTGGAAGTGCGCCACTATATCATCGGGAATGCGTCGCCCGTTTCCCCTTAATGGCCGCGCTCTCCCTGCCGCGGTCGTACATAAACAACGGCCGTCCTTTGTACGAGCCGCGTGATGGCAGGTGGAATATGACACCCCCCCCCCCCCACCTCCACAAAAAGTGAAAGCAAATCTTTCAAGCTATCCGTACAAATCTGAAGAAACGAGCGGTGGTGGCGCCTCGCTTCTTTGTAATGTGCCCCTCAGGTGGTGAGAGCAAGATGGAAAAGTCGCAGGTTTTAGTGGTGAAGCCCGCCAAAGATTTATGTATTTATTTATTTGGTCCCTTTACGACTTTGAAATTTCTCATCCGATTAGAATCGTTACAACTTTAGAAAAAAAAATTCTTGCTTCTGGCAAGATCGTTTCTGTCTCATTCCGAATGTTTCTCAGGTTTCTGGCAATTCAAATATCAACCCCCCCCCACTAATTTCGAATGACACCTTCAATGTTCTAGATCAAATTGCCTTTGAGTTGGATGGAACTCGGATGTGTGGAATGTACACACACGTCCATGTGCAGTATACAGTGGTACCTCTACTTCGCGAAATTAATTGGTTCCGGAAGAAATTTCTTAACTGGAAATATTTGTAAGTAGAGACGCATTTTCCATGTAAATGCCCTAATCCGTTCCAAGCCCCCCCCAAAATTCAGACATACAGTCAAACCTCGGTTTTCGAACGTCTCTGTTCTCGACCAAATCGGTTTTCGACCATAAATTTGGAGTTTTTTGATGCCTCGGATGACGACCGAATTTCGGTTCTCGAACAAACTGAGCGCACTTGAATGCATCACTTGACTCCTCTGCCTTAAGTGACACTTTCTCGGGTAGCGTTCCATTGTGAACAGACGTGTTCAATCAAGATTTCTTTTTTTTTAAAAGAGCGTGGTTTCGGTTTTTGAACAATTTCGGTTTTCGAACAGCCTTCCGGAACGGATTATGGTCGAAAACCGAGGTATGACTGTAAATGCTTTCTGAAGCATAAAAATGCATCCAAATATGTAACAAATACATGTTGCAATTAGATTCTCGCGCAATAAATGAGAGTTGTGCGTAACGTAAAAAACAAAGAAGGAAATAAAAATGGTGGTCATTTAACTGAACTGCGTCCTCAATGTTTTTTGCCCTATTTGGTTCATGTTCTTTCCCAGAAGTGGTTTTTGCCTGACGTTTTGTCAAGAACCGATCCAAGGACGTTTGCTTTTGTTGGCTTATAATAAACCTTCAAAAATGTCCAAGGCAAACATCAGCAGAGTGAGCGATCGCCCGACTGGTGAACACTTTTTATGGGCGATTCACATCTACGCAAAACTATCCAAACACGTCATGGCCCGAGGGGCGAATGACGAGGACGTTGAAAATTTCACAAGAAGAGACGTTCCTAAGTTAGGGGTACTACTGTATCTGTCTGTCGTATACTGCCCCCAGGTGGTCAAAGGTGGGCGGCAGCATATTGGCTCTCCAATTCATGCAAAGTGCATTTTATGGAGAGATATTTTTCCACGTTAAAAAAAACAAAAAACAAGACAATTTATTTCCTCGTATCTCAAGGCACCGATGGACTGTACTGTTCAACATCCAGGTTACGGTATTTTCTACTCACATGAATGTTAGAAGAAAAAGAAAAAAAGGGCGATAGAAAGCCGTCTTGGCGGAGCATTTCACGACGGATGAAAGAACACATCTGTTTTCCGCGCGCGTCATGTGCCCGACTGCGAGCTCCCGCTAGTGTCTTAGCGCCTCGGCCTCCCGTGTTGAAGGCAAAAAGCCACAGAGGGAAACAAGGTCAGCTCTGGAGTTCATTAGAGGACGGTGAAGGATGGAAAGAGCCTTGACAGCTTAGTTGGGGTGTCCCCTCCCCACCCCCTCACCCCCCAGCGCTCGTGTTGGCTTGGCTGTGGCCTAGACAAGCTCTCAACAAAATTCCTCCAAACACGCGTCCGCCGGCTAAGTGGGAATTTCGAAAGAGCTTGTCCAGCTTTTGGTGATCCTTCAAACACCGCGGGTGACGGCTTCCAATTCGGTGTCAGTAGACAGCGCGGTGGTGCCCGTTTTTGGACCTCAATGAGAACATTTTGGGACGTTTTTCGGCGGTTTGCGATCGGCTCTCGTACTTCTTGGGCTTGTGAGCCAAACCGATCCCGAAGAATTTTGACGATCGTGCAGCGATTGTCAAGGTTGGCGCAGTGCTACTGTTTTTTGAGGCATTCTTTCCTTTGATCGTCCAATCCAGTCGCCGCCTCGACACCGTCCGAGGCGTCGAACTGCAGGAAATCGCGTCGCCTTCCTAAAATACCGGCCGAAGTCACCTCGGAAATTCCATGTTCCCTGCGGCCCACTCGTTTGAGTCCATTCTGACGACTATTGCGTTTGTGGAAGATGAATGAAGCGGCAAGATCCAACCGTTTTTATCCATATCGGGGGGGGGGGGGGGGGGGACGCCGGACGCCGGACGTGGTGTCGACTGAAAGTGACATCGCAGTTGCCCAGGGCGACCGATCGCAACTCAGCTTGCAGATGTCACATGACCGAACCCGTGATTGCCGAAACCTTTTCTCACGCTCTCAAAACGGCTTCGGACGACGCGTGCGGCGCAGTTGCGTGGTGATGATGTCACGAGTGGCCGTGGCGTGAGAGAGGTGGTCCCGAAAGACGCGGACGGATGAAGTCCCCCCCCCCCCCCCGCCCCAACTGAAGGCCCGATTGGCAAACGCCCGGCCCGCGTGCTGCCTGATCATAAATAAGAGAGGAGGGAGTTCCTACCAGAGCTTCGCCGTGATGATGATCGCCGTGAGGATGAGCAGCGAGGAGATGGTCACAGTGACGTAGAACTGAGGGTCCACTGGAACACACACACACACACGCACGCACGCACACGCACAATTACTATTCTCAGAGCGTGCCGGTATATAATTATAGCAAGAACAAAAGAAAAAAAAAATCAATGAGGGCAGCTGAACATGAAATTAGATGTGCCCAAAACAAAACAGCCGTCCCGCCGCTTCTCGCACATCTCTCAGGCGATGGCAACTTGATGAGGCTTTTCCAGACGCGGCCGACTGCGCTCGCTTGGCGGGGGGGGGACGGAGGTGGAGCGGGGGTCAACCTTCACCCGCGTGACAGTTAATTCCCAGGAGCACTCCTGGCAATGCGGCGGCGCGTCATTTTCCCCCTCGCCCCACCCACCTTCCTCCAGCTCGGCCTCCTCCGCCCGGCCGTCCTCCGCGCCCTCTCGGTTCCGCGACTCCGGGCGCGCATCCTCTCGGGGGGGCGTGCTGGCGTCCGGGTAGAGCCAGTCGTCGGAGGATGCGGCGGCCGTGCCCGCCTCCTCCCGCTGGCTCCCGTGCTGCTGGCGCAGCCGCTCCGTTTCCTGGCTGGAGAGGAGGTGGTAGGTCTCGTCCTCCAGCGGCTGCGTGGGCCCCCAGACCACCGCCCAGAGAGGGGTGGGCGTCGCCTGGGCGCCGACGGACAGCTGGACGGCCAGGGCCTCCGCCCGCTCCTCGCCCTCGTCGTCACGGTGACAGGTGGAGGGCTGCGTCACCAGGACGACCAGGACCAGGGAGACGAGGGCGGTCAGTCGTGCGACAGGAGCGATGGAGCTGGAGAGGGGGGGGGACACACAAAGATTAGGAGCGAGGTGGGAGAAGTTGCCTGCTTTTCCGCCCCCCCCCCCCCCCCCAAACTCTGCCGTTTTACCATCTCTCCATCGCTTCGCTGTGTTCACTGACACTCCGGCGCGCCGATCATCTCTGGAAGATGAGCAAAAAGAGAGGAAAACAAAAGGGGGAGGGGGTCCGGCTTTTCTCTCTTGTCTCGGATCCACGCGCTGATAGTATTGGCAAAAATCCCGCTCTTCAATCTATGCGAAATCTACCCGCTTCCCGCGGGGCCATTTCAAGTTCTTAACGCTCAATTATGCTCTCTCTTGCGCGCAATCAACAGCCCAAAAAAGTACACCGCGATTTGCCCGGGACCGGTCGCACGCGTTCACAGCCAAGCCCATAAATCATCGTTAGCGACGTCACGTCGCGCGCGCGGCCAACGACACTTGGAGCCAACTTCCCATCTACTACTCGGCTGCCCAAATGTCAACCAAATGTCACTCACGCGCTCCCGACCCATATCGGTGCCTACCTCTGGCAAGTGGAGAGAGGGAATGAGACTGAGAGAATAGGGGAGATACAGAGCGCAAAGGGGTAGGGATGGAGAGGGGGGCTGGGGGGGGGGGGGGGTGGAAGCATTGGTTGCCTTAGCGACCGAGACATGAAGTCCGCTAGCGAGGCAGAGCGAGCGATGGAGGGAGAGAGACTGCCAGAGAGAGATTTAAATGCTAATTATGTGTGTGTGTGTGTGTTTTTTTTTTTTCATGACTTCAAATTAAAAGCAACAAATTTGACGTGGCAAACAAATGATACACAAAGCGATGTTTAGAAGATCCTTTTTATAGGCAGCAGAAAGGAGGCAGGGGGCAAAAAAAAAAAACAAAAAAAACTTTTTTTTAATATAATTATAATAACTGCAGGACGCGTTCGAGAGAAAAACAAAGCCGGGGGGGAGAAGGTGGAGAATAATTGAATTCACATTCATTTACATAGGTCACAGCGGCTCAGCGGCGGGATAAGCCGGTTATTGCGGAGGAGGAGCCCGGGTCAGGTTGACGTTTTGGAAAATAAATAAATTTAAAAAAGGGGACAGGCGAGATGCAAATTTGTGTGTGACGGCTTTATTGAAACGAATATTTACAGAGGAAACAATCGCAGGCAAACACACGCAGGGGGGGGGGGGGTTGCTTTCCCAAAATATTTTTTTGTCAGTGAGTTTTTAATCAAGAAAAATTGCACTGTACTGTCCCCCCCCCACCCCCCAAAAAAAAAGACAAGAATTTTTTTTTAGTACATGCTGCAGTTGTGTTGAAGGTTGTCCTTTAAGGGGCGTGGCCTAGTGAGTGACATCATGAACTGGAGTCAGGTTGGCCCGGTTAGTCTGCGCGCGAGGGTCCGGGTTGGGAGTTGTGGCCGACAGCAGCTCGTTGCAAGTGTTCTCATTTTGTATTTGTGCGTTTGACTAGTTCGTCCCATTCGATAAACGTCCGAAAGTGCATCGACGACTGCGGCTCTCCTCGCCCCCATGAAAAGGCATTACACTAACTTCAGTGCTCCGATTTTGTTTATTTCGTTTTTCTTATCATGTTTGAAATATCCTTTGCGTTGGAGCCTTGAATGTTTTCTCACGGAAGTTCTCCTTTTGCTTCATGATACATCTCCGCGTTTATTAGGGTTGATATGCTGAGTTTCAGACAGGTCTCTCCTCCCCATCGTGGCTCCTCACTGGAGGACGCAACGTAACCACGAGCCGGCGGACCCCGCGTCGACGTCCTCGTTTCCCCCCGCGCCGCCGTCGTCCTCGTCATCATCAAGGTGTTCTAAGTTTAACAAGGAGGCCGCAGGCAATTGTCACGACGAAGCATCATCTAAAAATGAACACTCCAAAGGCGGTGAAACCAAGGCGAGAGAAGCGTGCGGCTTTTACCGTCCGACTCCTCGTCATCTTCCGTGTCCCCCTCGGACTCCAGCGGCAATTCTAACCGGACGTCTCTCCGAACCGTAATGTCGCCCCTGGTGTGTTTAAAGTCACATATTAGGCCTTTTGGGGGGTTTTTTCAACATTTTCTACAGTGGTTAACCTCATTATGGTATAGAACAGGCGTGCCCATGACGTCGATCGCGGTCGATCGCGAGGGGTGGAGAGGGAGAAAAAAAGCTTCCCGTTAACCTGGCCAATCTTCGACCCACTTTTCTCTAGGTTGTCGCTACGTTTCTCATTTTCTGTTATCTCTTCTATTATTTTCCTCTCTTACCGCTATTTTTATTTTTATTCTTCGTGACAGGGGTTCACTTTGGCCTGGGGAGTCAAGTTCAACATTCGCTTCAATGATATCTGGCGCCATCTAGCGTCGTGAATGGGTATAATGCCTAGACCCCAAATATAAGACGTCCCCCACTTTTTCAGTCTAATTTCAATGCAAAAAACACTGTCTTACATTCGGGCCAATACGGTAAATGAGAACTTACTTAGGAACTTGGAAGTCATCTTTTTCAGTTGTTTTTGCGTGTTGACATTTAGGTCAAGTCCAAACAGCGGGGTCTTCGGTTCAAGACGGTCCCGACAGAGGCAGTTTCGAACAGCGCGCGATGAACTCGTTTGTGCAGTGGCGTAGGAATACAGTGAAACTCCTCTACAACGAAATCATGTTTGCAGCAAGAAATGTTTCACAACAGGGGGTTTTTCACTGTAGCAAATTTGAAACAGGAGAGTGGGAATGGTGTGAATGCATGAAGATTTTTTCACACTAGGGGGTATTTTCACCCATGTAGATTTCGTTGTAGAGGAGTTTCACTCTATGCGGAAGAAGGCTTCATTTTGTTGTCCTTCCTGGTTTGTTTGTTTTTTTCCAATCGCTTTATTTACTGTCATGAGTGTGTTGTCAGCGTGTGATGTCACGAGGTTCATAATCGCAGGAAAGTGGTTCATCCCCTGTTTGTGGAGTAGTTACATTTTGGCAAACATTGGCAATGAAGAAACATTTTAGGCAGGGCGCCAATTACTCGCCGTTCAGGGCAAAGAAAGTGCTGGATCTTCACCCATGCACCTGTCAAGTCATGGGTGAAGAAACTCGGCGTTGGGGGTGCGTTATTATTTAAATTAGCCCGTAAGATTTTCTGACAGGGAGCTCACCAAAAAAAAAATAAAAAATGTAGTTTAATTTCACACTTGATGGGTGGGCTGACACTCCAGAGACCCTCAGATGTGCGTAAGCAATTAAAATGTCCCATTAAACAAATGCAATTAGCAATGCAAGGGGAGGAAAAATGAATATGCAAATTAGGGAATATCATTGACCGGTCTGAACTAAATGCAAACTCTTTTTTTTTTTTCTTTGAAAGACGGCGGCGTACCTTTGCTTTCCCGAGCCAGGGAGCTGCTCCCACACCACGAGGTCGCGCCCGCCGCTGACCCAGCGGTGGTCGCCGCTCCCCGTGGTCCACGCGGCGAAGCAAAGCATTCTGGGGGCTCGGGGCCAGGTCAGCGAGGCCAGGTAGCGACACTGAGGCAGGGAGAACACTGCAGGGAGAGACCACGGAACGGAGAGGAACTTTTTCCAAAATAAGAGTCATTTGCCCAATCTCACTTTCTCATGAAAATCGCTCGCCGTTGTCAAGTTCAACAAATGCCAAAGCGCTCAATCCAATGTTCTGCCTGTAATTCACACTTTTTGGAGTTTGAAGGGACCCCCGCCCCGCCACCACCCAAAAAAAATTAAAGTTCTCATAATCATGATATATTTGAAAGTACGCCTTTCGAGTGAAGCACTCACAGTTGAGCGAGCTCTCGCCATTGGCCACGTCGTAGCAGGAGCCAATGAGGAGGCCGGCTGTCTGGTGCACGCAGTCGGTCACCCCGGTGACGCTGCTGTGATTGGTCAGTCTGGAAACCGTTCCTGCGGTCGGTGCACAGATGCGAGGCGAAACGTGAAATCTCAAGGCGTCCGCGAGCTGCGGCCTCCGGTTGTCCCGGCCGATGATTTTGTTTTCTTCACGCCCCACTCACCCGTCATCCAGTGCAGGATGTTGATCCAGGGCCGCCCGTACGCGAGCAGCACTCTGTCCCCGCGGGGACTGAGGGCCAGCCGCCCCCCCGGCGCAACCCGTCACCTGACCGCTCCAGCCGTGCAGCAGTCTCAGGGGGTCTCGCTCGCTACAGCGGTTCTCCCACACGGACACCCCTCCGTCGGACGAGCCGCTGAACACCAGCGGACCCTGGCACTGTGGAGAGCAAGCGGTTGTCATGGTGACGCGTGTGTACCGTACTCACCGGCGCGCGCGCGCGTGCTTTCAAGGGGCAACGGTTTAGAAATAAAGAGGGCGGCACGCTCGGAGAGATGAACAATGACAGCTCGAATGCCTCAGGCGTACTGCGATGATTGCAAATTGAACAAAAACAGCTCGGCGTTTCAATAATCATTAAAAAAAACACAAAAAAAAGGCTTTTGCTGTACATTTGGCCGGCTTACGCGTTAACAAAAGCCCATTTGGAAGCAATAAACGGGCTCGGATAAGACGCGGCAACGGATGAATTTTTCCAAAGGCTTTTCTACAGACACGTTTCTTGAAAAACGTGTCCTCGCGCGCTCCTTGAGAGGGAGGAACATTTGTTTTCATGTCTTTCACATCCGCAAGCGGCTTAAAAATAACCCTGTGAGGAAGGTGGATCGCCATACAGTGAGTTTCTTTCACAAAAATCCTCCTGGGGAAAGGATGGAGCCAAACTCTTTGGAAAATGGCAGCCACGAGAAAGCGGCGCGCGAGGTGACGTCGCAGTACTAGCTTCACTCAGACAAAACGGGTCCAAATATAGTCACCAATCAATGTCATGTCACTCTTATTCCCAAAATATATTTGAAGAAGCAAATAGCAAAGAATAGACAGAGCCTTGTCCAACAGAAGCTTCTTCCCCTCTTTTCGTTTAGTTCCTGAGGGTAAAATTGGTCACAAGAGGGCGCCTTGGTATCGGCCGCCGTCGTAACAAAAACATCGACGTAAGCTAGCGATACCTGATATCACGGCACGCCCATCTCTTGTCTGCATTATCTTGCCCACCGCCTTCTTTTTTGGTCAAATCAAGTATCAGACTTGCCTTTCCATCGAGTCTTTTGAGTATTTCTCCGTCTGTCGCCATGGCGATAGTGCCACTTACCTGAATGGAGGTGACCGCTTCCTGGTGTGCGTTGATTGATTGGCAGTTATCCAAAGTGCGCCAGCTCCAGGCTTGAACCTTGCCCCCGTCTGCGGAGCGGGGGTGTGACAGAGTGCGAGGTTAACGCTCAGCGACAGGCGCGCGGCGGCCATTAACGCCAGTCACGGCCCGACGCACCTGAGCCCCTTCGCCGCCTGGCCTAAATTGGGCGCCAATGTGTGCGCTAGCCGCTCACACGTAAACGGCGCATTCATCTTCATGCTCTCTACGCGGCTTGATAGCACATTCCTTTGTCTCCGGTGGACTTTGATTGACGTGTCTTTGGTTACACACACACACACACACACACACACCTGATCCAGTTACGATGTAGCCGTCGCCCTCGGGCACAAAGCTGAGCGCCGTCACAGCGTTGAACGTGTAGATAGACTTCACACACTGGCCTGCGTGGGAGGAAAGGCAGGGGGGGGGGGGGGGTTACGGGCTTAATTGCCAGCCCGCAGACCACTGCTCACACAAACATAAAAGTCTGTTGCTAGCATCACACAAAGGCAATTTTGAGCAACATTTGTGCCAAGCGGAGAGAAGCAGACAAAATATTCCACTGATGTTCAATTGCGCCTAAATCCTCCTTTACTGTCCTTTGTTTTTGCCTTTCGGGTTTAAATGGGAAGTCAAGTGAAAAATGCTCTTTAGAATGTGTTCTACACAGCCCCGCTCGTCTAAATACGGCCTTCTGATTGCCGTAATATTGGGTTTGTTTCATGTGAATTTTTATCCAGCTCAGGGGGCGGCCATTTTGCCACTTGCCGGAGCAAGAAACGAAGCCACTGGCGGCCATTTTGCATTGTCACTCGCTAAGCGTTCCTAACGCGAATACATGGATTCTCTCGGCAGCGTTTTCATGGTATTTTCTGTCCGTACGTACGGTAAAAATCCCACAGTGCGTGGCGTACGGTTGTACCAAGAAATCTGGGAGAAGTTCTTCATGCGTGTTTCATCGGTAAGAATGGGATTATACATTTTCTCTTACAAGGTTTATCTCCCGAGTGCTATGCAACGATTCGTCTACATTACTTTGTCAGCACCATCCACAATGAAATAAAAGCAAAGCCCCTCAGGACAAAAATTCGCTGCAAAATGAAAGCCTAACCCTGTAAGTCACGATTCATCATACTAAGACAATATACTCTGAATGGTCGATGCAAACAATGAAGTTTGTTCTTTGCGAGGCTCTCGTGACTCCATGCAGGGATCCTGGTATAAAACGCCCACTGCTCTGTTTTCAGCTAGGGGGAAAAAAAATAACTGAAGTCGTCTGTCACAGTGGCAACGTAAGATGGCTGCCCTTTGACTTCAGCTCCAAGGGACCAATTGGTGCTGCAGTTATATGTGTGCTCGAGATGGACAAAAACGGGTGAATTTGGCTGCTTAATTTATATTCCACAAACGCGATATTAATCCGAGTGTTCTGTTTACACGAGATGTGACGCACAAAACAACCGCAGTTTGTGGCCCAATGACGTCGGGTGTCTATGAAAGCCCATCTTGAACCATCTTCGGCTTACCGACGCTCAGGGCCCAGATCTTGACGTTGCAGTCCGCCGAGCCGCTCAAAATGAACCTCTCGTCGTCTGGCAATGACAGCGACCAGGCTGCGGGGGGAGGAGGGGGTGTCAAGAGGGGATTACATAACAGTAAATACGTGCTTTATTTATGCTTCTGTTGGGACGAGGTAATAGACGAGACGTATCGAGTGCATGAGTTCAAGTGTTCTCACTCACTCAGCCAGTCAGACAGACACAAGAGTCTCATTTCTCTCTGGACTTGATGTGATGAAGCGCTTCAATAATTAAAACGCTGCACACATCCGTCGACATGTACCGTATTTCGACGTGTGTGTGCGCGTGTGTGTGTGTGTGTATACAGTGAACCCTCATCTATCGTGGGAGACAAGTTACAGACGCACTTGCATTAGATGAAAAACAGGTGACAGAGCGCTGGTGTGAAAATGCGAGTAATTGGCTTTCGCCTGAAAAAGGTTTTTAATTGACCTTTAGACGTGAAAATATGGCAGCAAAGCACCACTTTTTCTAAACGAACCTCCTCAACTAACCTTAATGTTGTTCCTTGGCACCAAGATGCCACAGAACGGCGGCACCGCACTACTCTAGTCTAAATGAAGCTTCGCGACTCAATTCAACGGAGTTGCTTGGCAGCGAGATGTCACACGATGGCAGCAATGCACTAGGTTTGTCCAAAAGAAGCTCCCCAACTAATTTCGACAGTTCTTGGCACCAAGATGCCATCGGATTCTGGCAAAGCACTACGTTTGTCTAAGTGGAGCTCCTCCACTCACGTTGACGTAGTTCTCAAACTGAATCGCGATACGTATCAAATCGTCTTTTGTTGTCGAGCTGCACACCGCTAGCTTGAGTGAAGAATGACGATTCGCCTCCCAAAACGTGTGAAGCTGCCAAACTAAACAAATTAGCGTGCTTTCACCGGATTCTGTAAAAAAGCAACGATGGCTTAAAAAAAACCAAAAAAAACAGCAAATAGCGGGAAGGGAAGGCCGTGTCCTCACCCAGCTTTTTGCAGTACTCAGCGGGAGGGGCAGCCAGGCTGGTAACCCCGCCGGTGTGACCCCCCAGGTTCTTGTGCTCCGTTGCCGTGGGAACGTGCCACACCTTGACGGTCGTATCGCGGCTTGAAGAGTGCGCGAGGGAGAGAGAGATGAAGCGAGCGCGGGAGTCAAGAGCTCCGATAAAACGCAATGAGATCTGAGGCGAGCGATCGGAGCGGGTGGAACATAAAGCAGCGGGCGCAAAGAGAGACCATGAAATGTTACAGTCGCGCTAATGCAAAGTCATAAAGATCACACACACACACAAACGTTGAATAATGCATGAGACGCTCAAACTCGCTCACACACTCACAAGGCCTATTCAAATGATTTATGTGGTCGTTTTTACCTGCCAGAAATCACCAGGTTGTCAACGGCGAGCACGCAGGTGATGATGTCATGGTGACCCTCCAACAGCCTCAAGCGGAACTTTGCCTTCTGCCAACGTGTTTTCAGGGATGCCAGCTCGGAATCTGAACGAATAGGAACACATTTAGCCTGACTTTTGTTCCTCGTGCCGAGTGCAGATTTTTTTTTTGGGGGGGCGGGGCTGTCTTATTAGCTCTTTTAAGATCTACAAACACCAGAAAAGGTGACGGTCAAACACACACACAAAAAAAATATTTTGCCTTACAGAGAATCGGTTCAAATTCTCAAGGACAAAGTACAGTCAAACCTCGGTTTTTGAACGTCTCTGTTCTCGACCAAATCGGTTTTCGACCAAAAATTTCGATTTTTTTTTTATGCCTCGGATGACGAACAAATTTCGGTTCTCGAACAAACTGAGCGCACTTGAATGCACCATTTGACTCCTCTCGCCTTCTTTACACGAGGAAGTAGACGAGGAAGTGA
The DNA here is from genome assembly GCA_018466805.1 of Hippocampus abdominalis. Lineage (NCBI taxonomy): Eukaryota > Metazoa > Chordata > Actinopteri > Syngnathiformes > Syngnathidae > Hippocampus > Hippocampus abdominalis. Next base: position 2,666,864 of record CM031699.1, read on the forward strand.
CGCTTCCTCGTGTTGCTTTCCATTGTGAACAGACGTGTTCAGTAAACGTTTTAATTTAAAAAAAAAATATATATATATATATATATTTTAATGTCGGTTTTCGAACAGCCTTCTGGAACAGATTATGGACGAAAACCGAGGTTTGACTGTATTCTCAAAGAGTCAAATGATCTCCCCAAATTCATATCTTCCTTGTTCTAAGTGTCCTGTAATCTGCCGAATATCGGAATCGTCAAAATAAAATTCACATCCATTGGGCCCGACTAAACATTATCGGCAGCACTAGGCACCTAAATTCTACTGTCTCTTCTGTGTAACTTTATTTTCGTAAATTCTCAAAATTATTCCCAACTGTCACACATGAGTTAGGTGTCAAACTCAAGGCCCGGGGGCCCAGATCTGGCCCGCTATATCATTTTCTGTGGCCTAGGAGAGCAAATGAAGCATGTCAACTTTTCCATGAGTCTGAACCCAAATTTAAAATTGTCACATGTAATCCTTCATTACATCGAGATATTGCAAACATTATTTCATTCCGTACTTATTACATGAATGTAAACAATGGCCGAACTAACCATTATTCTTGACTTCTGATTTCAAAACTAGCAATCCACCAATTTGTTGTGCACTCTATATGTAATATGTGGAGGTGATCAAACATTTATACGGTTTCACAAAGCTCACAGTCATAATGGCCCGCTCAGGGAAACTGTAACTGCAATGTGGCCCACTACAAAAATGAAATTGCTTTAGAGGGGGTGGGGGGGAGAAAAAAAATATACATCTCACTCCCAGTCTGTTTTTAACGGTCACTGTATTGTCGGCTTGTGTTCCGATTCAGCCCACCTTCTCCTCCCAGTTGCCTTTCATCCGCGTCCCGTCCCGGACGTGACACCGCCATGACATTCTGCGGCCTTTGGTGGCAGCGAGCCGCCCCCCCGGCGGCTCCTGTCGCTCTCCGCGTGGCAGGCGGCGCTTCCTCCAGGCCCCTCAAGATCTTGGAGGCCGGGGGCGCTTGTGATGGAAGGACCTCGGGGGCGTCCTCCCTGTGCCAGTGTGCAAAAAAAGGAGGGCTGAATGAATAAGCATGAAGGAGAGAAGAGGCACCGTGGGGGGGGGGGGGGGGGCGGGGGTCTTGTCAGGTCAAGACTGAAATGTCCTCCTTTGCCTTGACCCATATTTGAGATTTTATTTTTTTTAATCAATTGCAAGACGTGATGGTATGATTGATCAATCCTTGTGATCAGTGAGGCATCAAATGTACATGTACTAAAAAAAAAAAAAAAAACAGCATTACTTTGCCTGAGCACAAAAACGGTGAATATGTGAGTTTTTTTCAACCGATCCTCCTATAAGCCCCCCCCCCCCCTCAAATTTAGATTGTGCGGGGCTTCACCGTATAATGTTTTAATATTTAATATCCTCGGGGGCCAATGCAGAGTCTGATATTTGGCGGAGTAAAATTCAGATCACTGATTAAATGGACTATTTATTCGTTTTTGAAATATGAATGAATGAACGATTCATTTTCAGATTGAGCAACATCAAAAATCCCAATTTTCTCGGAAACCAAAATGTGTGTCGAACAGAACATTTGACTATTTGTTTTAACTTTACAACACAAAGAAAAATGTACCGATTTATTTATGTTTCTTGCAGATTTTAAAACATTTTAAATGTAAGATACCACTGTACATAATTTTGCTGACATATTTGTCAGTGCACAGTGAGATGTGTCGATAATAAGAGACGGACTTGCTGCGGGCCACTTATGGTATCCGGACTCCCTCTAGTGGTTCGAATCGCTACCCAAGTACAGTTCAGTTGTATTTCACTTTTACGTACAATTTGCTGATATTTAGGCACAGTGTTCATTTTGTAACTGTGTATCATGTTAGCGTGGGGATTACCTTCATGAACACTTGCCCTACTAAGCGACAGTATTTTACCGTTGGTCATAATGGTAATATTTGGATCACTCAGTATTTATTTATTTATTTTGGTGGCATTTGGTCTTAAAAGATTTGCGGACGACTGGCCTCATGGAAAACGTGCGGCGGCTCCGTAAAGGCTGGGAAACACTGAGCTCTAGGACGCTATGTTGCGCTGAGCAAGCCTACCGGTTGTGTCTCCCGCTGATCAAAATGAACGCCATCTGTGCGTTTTGTTCACTTGGATGTTAATAACCAAACATGATTTCATTTATCCACCTCGGGGGGGGCTTTCATAGTACCGAACGCAGCCCATATTGAGCAGGAGAAAGTTCACTTATGTTCTTGAAGGCAGTGTTTGACCTCCACTGTGTTTGTAAACACACACACACACACACACACACACACAGGCACACAAAAAGATCAAATGCTTCCACGTCAATGTTTGGAGTAATGACGCTTCTCTCCATCTGGCCCTTCCCGCCTCTCGCTTCCTTACGCCGCTCTTTTCATGTCGGCCTCCGGGCTCCCAGGGGCTTGTTGCGAGCCACAGAGCTGCAGCTGAAGCTCCGCCAATCTGCACCGCAGCTCCTCCTTCCTGGAGATCTGAGAAGGAGACGTGCGAGAAATTGGCTGTAAAGCAAGCCGGCGCGTCCACAGGTTGTTAGTCGGCGCGGCCGATCTATTGCGCGCGGCTTGGCTTTTAATATCGCGTCAACAAGCGAAGCCGCGCCCGTCTGGCTGTCTTGAGTTTTATAGTGTCTGAATTAAGGCAAGTGATTTTGGATGAAGTGTCTCTTTGCCGAGTTTGAGGAGCACTCTGTCTATTACTCACATGATAATGGAGGGAAAAAAAGGGTCAGCTGACTCGGGTTTGTGTTCAGAGAAGAGCTTCATTTCTATTTAATTTTTCAGCATTGTTGGATGATGTCATATTAATACATTTAAATGATTATGCATGTCCATCCATCCACTTTCTAATCTGCTAAAACTCGCGAGGGTCGCGGGCTGTAAGTACTGTATATAAGTTTAATTATACCTCATTGAAAATCCTGAATCTAATAAAGACTAGCAATCGTTTAAAAATGGTGGACTCATTAAAAGTTTTGACATAGCAGTAGTTTCAACAGCAAAGATGAGAAGTTGTGCTTGGTACACTGGGATTTTTGCTCTCTACCAATGCCCGGTGCAGAGTCCTCATTAAGTATGATTTGAAACAACACAACATGCAGTGTGGCGTCTTTGAAAGCTACCCATTTTGAAATGTGGCAAATAAACAAGCGGCACTAAAGTGTCGGGTGAACGCAGATCGATGACCCTGTAGCAGCCCACAACACATTCACTTTATCTTCTGACTTCCAATTAGGAACAGTCAGGAAAGTTCACAACGTTGCAGGGTTTCATGTTAGATACATATTACAATGGATTTAAAAATTCAACACACTTCTGTTCAAATGACAGGATTTTGTGGTATGGAAAAAAATGAGCTTCGAGATAAACAATTCAAAAACTTTTTCTACCATAAATTGTTAATGGGAGAGGAAGTAAAAATAAACAACTGCGATCCTATGATTGCACGCGCGCAAACACCCTCTTATAACGGTGGGTATGGCTGTGTTCACATTTAAACTTTTAAAAATGGGAGTCATCATACACTGGACACCATTGAAAGTGCCGATGATGATCCCCAAATAAAGTTCAGCTGTTCTTGTTTGCGTTTCCTGACATTTTTTTGCAGTCATGTTTTCGAACACAATCCATTGTGCGCAGAGAGCTTCCACATCATCGGTGGGGATCTCATTGCTCAAAGTTATCAACCAAAAGGTACAAAATAATTCCCAAGGTGTTGTTACATTTGAGATGTGACACAGTAAAGTCGGTCATTATTAAGTGGGGAAAATAGGGCACAATGGTGGCATGAGCAAGAATTTGGATTCCCCCCAAAATTGATTAAAAGACCAAAAGAATTGGTCTTTTAATCAATCCAATAAAGGCTGTTTGAATGTTGAGCCACGGCAAAGAGTTTGAATGTGAATGGTTATTGCTGAACACAGCGACATCCCCAGTTATAAGAGGGTGTGCACACTTGTGCAACCAGTTGTTTATTTCCCCCATTGAAAAGATGTTTCCCACCCAATAGAGTGTACACTTCACATTAATGGCGAAAACGTGTTGAAATGATTTATCCAAGTCTATTTTTATATATCGCAAAAATCTGCCATTTTCACAGCGGTGTGTGGACTTTTTATACACTGTTGGCGTACAAGTCTTGTGCAAAAGTATATTTTTAAACACATTTGCAAGTGTGTAAAATAACGTCCTGAGTACAATAAATGGTAAAATAAATGAAGCCAAATTTGAAAACCAGCTTTGAACGTAACGTGGAAAAAGTGATGCACCGTGAATATTTGCACTCGTCGTCATTACAGTATTTGAAGCAGAATCGCTATTTCGTACATTGATGTCTTGTGTTAAAGCTTTACTGATGTTCACATGATGTCCTCGACGCAACCAGAAAATGAACAATAAGCGTCTTGGTATACCTTGAATCTTTCCTCGGGGTTGAGATCGATTTTTATTTCCAGATTCTCAATCTGCCTCAACTTCTTCTGCAGTTTCCTCACCTCCCCCATTTGGCCCTCAAATCCCCTCTGCTTGGATGACTAACACACGGACTCTGAAAGTGGAAGATATCGTTAAGGGGGGAAAGGAGAGAAAAACGTGTAGGTTTATCATTAAGACGGTGCTAAACTGATTTGGATGGCGAACTGGGAATGAAGACTTTAGGCAAACGTGTCGCCGGATGTTGATACGGAAGACGTGCCGATCTGCTCCCACAGCGACACCACGTGGACAGTTTTGGAAAGACGTGGAGGCCACCTGTCGCCCGCATCATTTTTTAATCTGACATACCGCGCATATTTACGTTTCATTAAGAGGCCTTTTATAGTTTGTTGCAATCGTTTACCCCTTCCCCTTATAAAATTCGTACAAAATGTATTCATTTTTTGAGTTAATTTATTTAATAATTGGTTTATATGTTCATTTTACTCGACTAAACTTTATTGATATAACACTTTAAAAACAACTTGAGGGCATACAAAGTTTTGTTCATAAATTAAAAATCAAACATGTAAAAACAAAGACGGTTTAAACAATAAATTAATAGCATAAAACAGTAAACACTAAACATTAAAACAATCCAGAATCTCATGCCACATTTATATAAAATTGTAAATGTGTAATAAAATAAAGCAATATTTTAATTTCTTTATTGCTTATGCATACATTCATTATGTACGATTGCCAAAATACAATTATTTTATTGTTGACACAAACTATTTTTAAAGCAATCAATAAACTGATTAAACATACACTTTTTATGTTAATACGTATTTTTTAAAGCATCATCTACAAATGACCTGTCTTTAAAAAATAATGTGGCTCATAAGCACAAAGATTTGCCCACCCTTGGTCTACAAGTCGATTTACCTACTGTCCCTGTCCATGTTCTAAAATAAAATTGCACACATTCATTTTTTTTATTATTACATGAAAAATATGACAAAAATAGCTTCGTACTATTTCAAGTTTAGATGTATAGATAGAAAAAAATACATAAAGTATACGGATTCATCTTAAATGTAGAATTATTTATGTACGTACTCAATAAAAAAACCGTAACGAGTCTTTGTTTCTACAATAGTACCTGAAGGCAACACTACTGGTTCCAAAGCCGAAATAGTAACGCGGTAAGTGTCAAAAATGTACATTTTATAAATTTAAAAAAACTTTAATGAGTGCCACAAGGTAAATGGGAAAGAATATTTAAAATATTTGCAATTGTACCTATTTATTTTCATTAAAAAAGCGGTGCTATTGCAGGACGTGACGTCACCGTGTTCACCTCCTTTTGTCTGACGAGCTCATCCGGAGGAAGTGAAGCGCCATCCGAGGCGGCCACCATCCGAGGAAGAAAAAAAATCTTGAAAAAAAAAAAAAAGGAACTTCATCGTTTTTTTTTTTTTAATACACACATGTGGGAATTGTGTCCGATTTGAGGCGGACGAACGATCTTCGGGGTGGGGGCGGGAGACCGATTCGACGGTGCAATCGGGTAAAGAGCTGCTTTTGATCATGTTGTGCGATTGCTTGCTACATTTGCATGACTCGGCAGGAGGAAGTGTGTGTATGTGCGCCCGCGCGTATGGGTGGACGCGCTTGTTTTTTTTTCCTCTTTTTTTTTTTTTAAATCATCCGTTTCTTTTATTTTTTGCTCTTTATTTGTTGCTCGCACGTTGACACCCGCGCTATTGCTCGTTGCTAACATGCTAACCCGAACATGTCGGGCCCGATTAGATAACCTCAATTTAAATGCTATTTTTGTGTATGGTCCTTAATACACTGTTGTCATTTCTAGAATATCATTGGAATTTTGAGCGAATAGCCTTTTAAAACTAACGTAGTTCAATGTAAAAGCACTTACATTTACGGACACTTTAGGCCACACGTTGCTAATAGGCTAAAAATAATCTCCATTCTGAACATTTGACTGGTTTGACATTACTTTGAAATATTTTCATGCTGGGTGTGTCATTGATAAGCGACGCACAATTGGGCTTTTAAAACATGATCAAAACAAAAATAGTTTCATAGGCTGATGATAAACGTTGAAATGTGTTTTGTTTTTAACTGGACTTTTACTGTCTTAAAATTGTGTCCCATACTTCCTCCTCCGTTTTTTGTTGTTGTTCCTTAACCCTTTTGTGACTATGTGCCTTTTATGTTTTTGTGTGCTGTAGAGAAATCTCACTGTTGTCCACTGGGTGACAAATGACAATCGCGTTACAGGGCCGGTTTTTACATCAGAGGTTTTAGGGGCGGGAGTTCCCCGGCCAGGCAAGATAAATAATTTCCTTTCCAGTTTTCTGAAAACGCTCTGACTCAGATGTACAATCCAATAAAGCCTGTTTGAATTCTGAGCCACAGCAAAGAGGAATGGATTGATGTATATAACAAAAACATTTTGGCCCTACTAAATTATGGGGAATGACATCTCAGTTGGATTTACATATTGATTACAATGTGCATTTTTTAAGGCAATTCTCAACATGTAAAGCACAATAGCAGGTTTGTGACTATAATACTGTGAACACTAATATGTTAAGTAAAACTAGGGGAAGTGTAACTGGAGTTCTGCACTGGAACTCCGCAGCAACAAAAAGCGCCATACCGCGGATCCATTGGAGAGTGATAAAGCATTCCGCATACTAACTTGAGGTTGTTGAGCATCCTACTTTTGCTCTTGCGGCCTTCAAACGAATCGTACTGGGTGTCGGAGCAGTGTGAGGGAAATTGAGGTTCTCAAACTGGTGGTGAACTGCAGTCAGGGACAGAAAACTTTTGTCATTTGGTGAGCCACGGGCAAGGTAGCTTACAAAAGCTGTCAAATGCTGATGGCCTGACCTATGTCAGAGTGATACCTGAAACCAAACAGACTAAATGAAGTGTCAAGTGACTTTTGGGACATACTGTATAATGGTACCATGTTTTATTTTGTTTATGTCACAGTAGATGTGTCGCAATAATTCAAACCATCCACCGTTTTTGTCACATCGCATCATTATTTCTCCAGTGTGATATGTCACAATTTAGACATTTCAACCTGATGAAATTGTTGTTGTCTTACCTGCAGGAATAATGGAAGATTCTCATTTTAACTCATCCTATTTCTGGTCTCCCATCCCCACTGTACCTGGACAGGTAAGATACATTCATTTGACTTATGGCCAAACTCAGAAACCATTTAAACCGGACTAAACCGGAGATGTTTTGTAAAGAAGTGGTCAAGTGTAATTTTTCTGTTGGGGCGCCCACCTGCCTCCTTTTGTTGAAGAAATTAGTGCAAATCCTAGGAACTTCTTTTCACTTCTCAAATATCACTGTGTTTGTCTGCTAGATGATAAATTCAACTGACAAAATCGTTAGCAGTAATAGCAATGTGAAAATAGCTGGCCAAATTCAACAACACTCGAACATTTGACTAAAAATAATGTGCATAATAATCTCTATACTGTACTTATACAGTATATATAAGGTCCAATCCATGTCGCAAATGGGCAAAAAAAAATTTTATTGCTATGCAGTGTGAACATAGTCATAGTCGTTGGCCGTTTGTGGTTATTGGTCGGGAAGGCGTAAAATGGGGACAAAAACAGCCCGGTTGTCTTCATGCGTAACCTGACCTAAGAATGGCCGTAACGTTGTTGTGTGACGCCTTGCGCGCAGCTGGAGAATGCCGTCTTCCTGAACAAAGTGAAAGAACAGCAGGAAAAGAACGCCTCCTTCCCGCCTTCGCACTACCAAACGACGCTGCTCACCATCCCCACGCCGGGAGGCAAGACAGATGGCGGCGGGCCACCCGCCGGCACCTCCCACCTGCACCCGCCGCACAGCAGCCAGAACATCACCGTGCTGCCCGTCCCCTCCACGGGCATCATGACGGCAGGTGAGTCGCTTTTCCCCCCCGCCACCCACCAAAAACAACGTTGTAGCTGTCATATCTTACCGTAGGAACCATGAAGGGCCTCTGCATTAAGTGAACGCAAAGCGTCTCCGTCCACAGTGAGCAACGTTGTTGTTTTTTTTTTTTTTTTCTTGTCTTTTTGCATGCGCGCGCTGTGCAGCGGGACTGGTCATCACGACTCCCCAAGGAACCTTGGTGTCTCCCACGTGTTCGCAGTCCTTTGTGTCCACGCACCCGACCACCACCATGATTGTCTCCGCCGTTCATTCACAAGGTAAAACGCACCACAAAATGTGTTTATCGCTCAAGCGGTGCTTCTCCGTGACAACAGCAAAGTTGAGCCGGAGATGTCTTTGTGTTGCTAAACATCTCTTTCAAGCTGATTTAAAAAATAAAATTCTATATATATATATATATATATATATATATGTTCATATTTATTTTGAGAGTTTGACCTGTAAAATACCATTTTGTTCCAATCTTCCAAAGACAAAAAAGAAGACGGTACGCCCCACGTGGTGGTGATGCCGGCGCCGTCCAAGCGAGGCCGCAAGAAGAAGAGCATGGTGGGAGCGGGCAACGAAACCGTCATACTGGCTCAGCTCAGCGCTGGCGGACAGGTGAGAGACCGACTGGAATGCCATAAAACAACAACAACAACAACAAAAATCAACGAGTAGTTGTACTCGTGCAAAGAAATCCGGATATTTCTGTTTGAATCATTTTTGTGTCACTTTTTGCCATTAAAAATTCCCCCTGCTATTTTCCTCTTTTTAGACTTAGACGACAGTACAAAGGGGCACAAGGAATAGAAATAACTAACACTGAGGATTTCGAAATGCAATGTCGTCATTTTAGGAGGAAAAAAAAAATGCAACTTTTCGAGTAATGTGACTTTTTGGGGGTTTTTTTTCCCATGCCCCCCGCTGACTTAAAGTATAGTGCTGAACACGTCTGCTCACAATGGAAAGCAACACGAGGAAGCGTCACTTCCTCGTGTAAGGAAGGCGAGAGGAGTCAAATGGTGCATTCAAGTGCGCTCAGTTTGTTCGAGAACCGAAATTTGTTCATCATCCGAGGCATAAAAAAACTCGAAATTTTTGGTCGAAAACCGAATTGGGCGAGAACCGAGACGTTCGAAAACCGAGGTTTGACCGTATATAGATTTTTTTTTTTTTTTTGCTGGTGGTGGTGGTGAATCCTTGTGTATGCTCACACTCAAATGCAACCGAAATGCTCAACTGAAAATCCGAATCATCTCTTCCAAAATCTTCACAAGATCACAACTTTTCAAAGTCAAGCCTGTCAGCAGCGGCTCAATGCGATTTATTTATTTATTTGTTTATTTTCTGGGCAGGTGACCTCTTTGCATCATCACACGCGGGATCCGTATGCCGTGTCCAATGAGGACGACGAGCCCGGGCTGAAGGACAGCACGAAAACCTACAGGTACGTGGCTCCCGCGCGCGCATCCCGGCGTTCTTTGCTTGACTCGCGGGGGGGGGGGGGATGCAAGCGCGCCTTCAGTCGAGCCGCTGGAGGCGTCACTTTGCTCGCATGTCGGAGCGCAACCAACGCGCGTGCCTGCTTCGCTTCGCTTCTTGTGTCCGACGCACACAAGTCCATGGGAAAACTCTTGCCGTTTGTGTGCCGCATAGTCCGCCCGCCCTCTACCACACGGCATGCGCATTGACTTTTTACAGTACGGACTTGCCTTTTTCCCCCACTTCTTCTGCTTTCACTGATATCTCCCTCGACATCTTTCCCTGTGTCTCATTTGATCACCCCCTTCGATTGGTGTCTGTGGTTCACCATCCCGCCCTTTCCTTTTGCTTCGCTGTCTCGTCGTTTGTCTTGCCCCCGATCACCCTACCCCGCCCGCCCCCTTCCCCCCCCCCCCACCCTTTCTGTGTCTCTCCCGCCTGTAGGTGCCGGATGTGCGCGGCGACCTTCTTCAGTAAGTCTGACATGCAGATCCACTCCAAGTCGCACACAGAGGCCAAACCTCACAAGTGTCCGCACTGCGCCAAGTCGTTCGCCAACTCCAGCTACCTGGCGCAGCACATCCGCATCCACAGCGGGGCCAAGCCTTACACCTGCTCCTACTGCCAGAAATCATTCAGGCAGCTCAGTCACTTACAGCAGCACTCACGGTACTGCAGACACCCCCCCCCCCCCCTCTTATGCCCTCCGCCCGCCTTCGAGCCCCTTACCTAAGTCCACGCTTGCTCCCCCTTCTGTACCGTGGTATGCATATCGCGCATATCACTGGGCCATTTGAATGTCGGGCTTGCATGGCGGAGACCCTCCCTCCAATAGCTCCCAGACATCTTTTTTTCAAGAAAGGCGACCAATCGGGCTGGTTTCGGAATCGCGCCCTCTTCGCTTTTGCCGGGAGTTTGCCATTTTGTAGTTCATTAGAAGTCGCCCGTGTCCTTGTTATGTGAATGAGGACAAATCAACAAGCAACAAATCTGAATTGGGCCTCGTGCGACGTGAGCGTATTTTAACACTCCCAAAAAAAAGGACTTAAAATGCGATTCAGTTCAAATGTGGGCCGGCAAGGCAGTTTGGTGTTCTCTGCAGCTCCATAAAATTACCAGAACAACGATCAAATAAATCCATTAACTTGAAATGAAAACCCTGGAGTGCAGCTACTCTGTTTTCACATGCTCTCCGGCCGGATTTGAACATTGCGGACTTGAGGCTGGAGCACTGCCCCGTACTAAATTTTAGCAGCATGAAAACGTCAACGCAGCCTCACAGTCTTTAGTCCTGACTCGGGACACCGGCAGGAAGACGTTCGCAGAGGCCCGAGAGGGTTCATACGTGGCGCAAAAAAAAAAAAAATTACACTTGAAAGTTGCAAAAACAACCCGCTCTTCAAAATTAGATGCCAGTGGACTGTCGTTACGTCAAAATTAAATTCCACTGAGCTGTACTCAAAGCATATGGTATTTAAATATGCAAATGTGCTGTCGCCCCCCCCCCCCAAAATATTTTTTTTTGCTCTTAAAATAAATAAGCGCCCCTCATTGTATCCCACAATGCATTTTGTAAAATAGCAAACACCCGATGGTCACTTGGATGGATATTAATCACTATTGTTTCTATTTGGGGGGGAAACCATTATTTTCTCTTTTACTTATGAGTGAACCAGCATGTTAAAAAAAAAAAAAACTTACATAGTGAGTAGGGAATGAATGAATGAATGAATGAATGATTCGGAGCACAGCCTCAGGTTTCTCTTAATTGGGGAAGACTTCATGAAAAACGGAGTGCAATACACTTTAATTATTTTTTTTAAATCTAGCTTGACACATTTCCTCAAATAATGGCCCCTTCCCAATTAAATGGCAGTTGTGTCATCCACTTCTGCGTCGAACGAATATTCATTTTGCAATTTAATTGGTGGCTTGAAAACGAACAACACGACAAGGTTGCCGGGGAAGTTCATGTTTGATTGCTGCTCACAATGCATCACACTTTTCCTTTGTCTAATTAGACGTCGGATTTGCTACCGTCCTAAAACACGTAAATTATTTCATTAACCGCTCCCGCCCTCCCCTTACTTTTTTTCCTTACCTTTCGTAAAGAAAGTGTTGTCACATGGCCACTGCTGCTCCAAACTGCCCAATTGGTTACAGCAATCTCATTTCCAATTGCTCTTTAATCACCTAACGGATGTCATTGTCAACACTTTGCTCTCCTTTTTCCATTGACGTGCCCCACCTCTCATCTGTCTCTGCCTGACCGCATGCTCTTGCCTCCTCTCTGTCTGTGCTTTCCCCTGTACAATGACTTTCCCCTTTTTAACCATTAATGTCTTTGTTGACTAATGTCCCACCATTAATACTTCTTGTCTGTGTGAAATGCTTGCTTTTTTTTTTTTTTTTTTTTTGGGGTGCTGCTCGTTCACCCTCCCGTTGCCAGCGAGCGTTTGCATACAGTCGGTGTTTGCACAAGCCCAATCATGCATGCGCATTCTTGACATGTGCTTTGTGAAGCTGTGTACACACATGGGCGGCGTGTGCGCACACACACGAGACCCCCCCCCCCCACCCTTCAACCCCTCCCCTCATTCGCATGTGTGTCATGCGACTCCAAATTCCAATTTGAATAACTTTGCTGCTTCGCTGTGTGCCTGTTTGCCATTCTCGTTGCTTCTGTATTTGTTGTCAGCACAGATTTTAATTATGATGACCTTAAATAGTGGCTGTGGGAGCGATGGACGCTTAATTTTTTTTTTTTGGTCCATAATATGAAACAGTTTGAATGGTCTGTTGTCATTTGCATCAAGTGAAGCTAGACTTAAACTCAAAAATAAGAACGCGACGATGTGCAATGGCCACAAGTCACAGTCTGCTGGTTATGTTCCACATAATGTTATCTTCACTTCAGCGTTCCTCCATTTTTCTAAAGAAATTGAGACCGAGAGCCCTGCCGCTAACAATAAAAATCTGCCAGGAATTGGAACTTTTATCGTTGCCACAAGACGGTGGTAAAGCACCACACGCCGAGATGGCACAAATTGGGGTTTTTTTTTTTGTTTAATATTGAATCTTTGTACAAAATTGGATTTGATCTCCAGTAAAAGTCCTTGAAAAGTGCCTTTTTATTTTCAGAATCGACCACAGCATGTAGGAAAATATTAAGAAATGCCGAAGCAGCAAAGTTTCTGAACACAAATATGCCACAACCATTAACATGACTGTCATTTCATCATCACCAAAACGAGTGTCCTCACACTTTTTGTAACCGCCACACCCCCCACCCGCAGATGTGTGTTCATTGCTTGGTAATGTGCTGACAATTTTAGACCACATGTTGTGGAATTTGACTTCTAAAAATAGCTGTGGTGTCGTCCCCCCCCCCCCCCATCAGCAACCACACGGAGTCGAAGCCTCACAAGTGTCCCCATTGCACCAAGTCGTTCGCCAACTCCAGCTACCTGGCCCAGCACCTCCGCATCCACACGGGCGTGAAGCCCTACACCTGCTCCTATTGCCAGAAATCGTTCAGGCAGCTCAGTCACCTACAGCAGCACAACAGGTAAAAACGCTCGAGTTTAGCGGAGGGTGGGGGTGGGGGTGGGGGGGGTGCTCTTTGGCTCTGTGCACTCACTCAATAATCGTGCTTTTAATTCAGGATTCATACCGGAGATCGGCCGTACAAGTGTACGCATGCTGGATGTGAGAAATCCTTCACGCAGCTCTCCAATTTACAGGTGAGGGGCGGAGGGGGGGACTTCTGTCCGATTTTTATTCATTTTGTTTGGGTTGACTTGTGAGCAAAAGTCCACCCAGCACACTTTGCAACGAGCAACACTTGGGCTAATTGCTTAAAAAATGAGGCTCCGAGCTTTTTGGCAGTTACATTACAGTTGAAGATTACTGCCAAATATAGGAATCGAAACCAGCCACCCCAAAAATCCATATCAGTTGGGCCCTACTTGTTGTATTTTGTGTGTGTGTGTGTGTGTGTGTGTGTGTGTGTGTGTGTGTTAATTCTCTTTTTAATTAAAAAAAAAAAAAAACTTAATTTTGTATAATTGTTTCTTTTAGGGGGAAGCTAGAACAGATTAATGACATTGCCTCGCATTCTAATGGTGGAAAGATGTTTTGTGCTACAAGTGTGGTCATGGAATAAATTAAAATCGTAAGCCAGGCGTGTCAAAATATTTTTTTTGTTGCAGTTACAGTTTTCCTCGGAGGGCCATTGCATATAAACGTTAAGTCACTTTCTCAAATGTTTACATATACGGTACACCACAAATAGATGGATAACTTGTTTTGCCATCAGACGTCAAGAATATATATTTTTTCAACCCTTAAAGTTGCTGTAGAAATGCTTGCAATATCTCAACATTTTTTATTGCATAGGACAACTTGAAACGTTGGTACAGATTTTAGCAAGCATCAGGGAAGTTGATTTAGTGTCGCGGGCCGCATAGAAGGATGTGGCGGGCGGAGTTTGATTTTTTTTTTCAAAGGAGCCATGCGGGAGATGGCGAAATTATGATCCGGAAATGAGTTGCTGCTTTTTTCTTTCTCGGCATTTAATGATGATGTCACGTCATGGAGACGTCTACTAAAGATGACGTCGCCTCATTGCCGCGCGTAATAAATGGAACGTCTGCGTGGCTGAAATGCGACCATTTCTTATCATACTGTATGCAGTATGTTTACAATATCCTGGTCAAGTAGCTAGTTTACATTTTTAAGATCTTTGCCTTCATATCGCTTGTTCTATCGCAAACCCTGAGTCGGGTGAAAGGTCATGAAAATAAAATCTATTGTCAAATAAATCTTCCCTGAAGGGACAGGGAATACTGATGTTAATTTTATAAACACAATCTTCCACAGTGTTTTGGTTTTGCAGATAATTTCCGAAAAGAATTCTTCATTAGTACATTCATTTGCTTTATAACATGTCATTTTAAATTTATTTTTTTTAATGCGGAAAATGAACTTTCAAGCCGCAGAATCAAGATTTGCTCCCCGCAGAATCGGATTGTTTACCGAGGAATCAACGTGTTTTCTCCAGGGGACTAATTAGGCTCAGGCACTCTTACGTTAAAGTGAGAGGACGTCACACTTTTGCTACCATCTTGTGGCATCTTAGGCAATTAATAATCTTTTGTTAATTACCGTGTGGATTTCACTATTGGCAACGGGGCTCACCCATGCACAAATCCGATTCCCTGTTTTTTTTTGTTTTTTCTTTCTTTCCTAAATGTGTCACTTGAATCACGCTGTGCAAATCCAGCCTTAGACATGTTCCAAAACGTCTCACTGTGTTCTTAACCCTCCCCCACCCCGCCCTCCAACAACCCCCCCCCCCCCCCGGTCCTAATAAAGTCCCATCGACGTCAGCACAACAAAGACAAACCTTACAAGTGCTCCAACTGCAACAAAGGCTACGTGGACGCCGCCAGCCTGGAGGTGCACATGTCCAAACACACGGTCAGGCACGCCCGGATCTACTCGTGCGGCCTCTGCAACCGCACGTACACCTCAGTAAGACCAATATGCATTTGTGAAGAGAATTCCCAGTGGCCCCAGTGGTGCCACACGCCTGCCAGCTACTTTACACCGTATAGTCACATGTCCACTGTCTCCCCTCTACCCTCACCCCAGGAGACGTATCTTGTGAAACACATGGAGAAACACGGCCAAGAGCAGTTGAACGCTTCGGACGCCGTGGCGGCGCAGCAGAGCCAAAGTCAGGCGGCCCGCGCTCAGTCCGGAGCTCGGGGCCAGGCGGAGGGCTCAGAAGGCGCGGCAAGCCGAGCCGGACACGGCCAAGGCGGCTACGGCCAGCAGGACGCCATGCCCTGTCCCTTTGACCTGCACCAGTACAAGACGGTGTCGGCAGGAGACATCCAGTACAAACCCGTCGGCGTGTCGGGCATTCCCTCCCACAAGGACCTCTGTCTAACTGTGTCGTCTTCCAGTATCCAAGTGGAGCACCTCAACTCGTAAAAGACGGAAGGGGGGGGGGGGAGGAAAACCGCAGAGGACATAAAAGCAATACTATAACGGAATGGGGAACTTTTTGGAACTGTGCCTGGGTATTTTTTTTTTTTTTTGTTGGTTTCACCAACAGGACAAGCAATGTGGGTTTTATTTTACTCCAAGTGTCCTCGCAGAGGGGAAATGTGTGTGAAAGGCTGCCGTGAAAAGATTTACAGTCCATCACAGTGATGGTTTAAAAATGGAGAAGAAAAGGAAGCGAGAGAGTGCCTGTCTTTCGTGTCGTTTTATCACCTTCTGCTCTTCTGTACAAATGCAGCGCGCGGGTCATAACCATGTTATGCTCTGGAGAGTATTTGGAATGACTTTTTACGTCAGTGTTATTAACTTTTACTGCGTGGCATACATTAATGTTAAAGGGACAGAGGTTATTTCCTTGTCAGGAAAGTCAAAAATAACAATCATGTATTTGTAGATACATTGTATACTACCAGCTGATAACGTGTGACGTGTGTATGTACTGTATATATAAATAATGGATACCTAAATGCAGGCTCTCGCGGTGTAATCCCATCATTCTGCTTTTTGTGTATGTCTTATCAGTGTCTCGCTTTGAAATACATTCAGAATAATGTTTGTTATACGCAGTTATGGACGCACTTGCACATCTGACTTTTTTTTTTTTTTTTTAATAATGAACAATAAAAAAATGTTTGGAACATTTATCACTGGTTTGTTTATGGACATTCATCATATTCAGTTGCATAACATGCAAATAAGAAATGACATGTCTGAAATTGACTTCGTTTAAAAAAAAAATATTGGAAAAAAGAACTCAAGAAATTAGTTAAATGTAATTGTCTGTGTAAATAATGATCAATAAAAGTTTTGGAACCTTTATCCCTGGTTTGTTTATGCACATTCAGTTACACCATATGCAAAAACTAAAATGTCTGAAATGTGCTTCAACCAATTCTGAAAAATACTATGAATGAAAATCTAAAATTAGATTAGTTAATAATCAAAAATGTAACCGTCTGACATTAAAAAAAAGAACATGGAACCTTAACAAATGAATTTGCATAATATGCAAAAAATATATATTTAACTGGTTCCTAAAATGTGAATGTTTTCTAACATTACACTTCGGTAAAGATGTAACAGGAAAATATATATACATGTGTAATTTAATAAAATAAAAGTACAGCACTTATGAAGTTGTCAGAATTCTCAACCCGGCTTTCGTCACACACGTCAAATAATCGTAGTCCCGTTCGCCGGAATGGACAAAGGTGACAAACATGCTTTTTACACAAACCTACGTCGACGCTCGGATAGTCATAACTGTCAAGTTGAGATGCCGTGCCTCTTTTGTTTCTATCTGTTGGTCCAAACTACAGAAAGTAATTTATCGTTAAGCAAAAAAAAAATCCCACAGCGTCTGACGCGGCATTATGAAGTGTTTACAAAGTGGACAAAACTAACAGACCTCATTGTCTGGGGGAGCACAATCGGTGACGGTTGGCATTTCAGTCACATTTTGTCGTTGAAATGTAAAAAGGCTGATGTCACTGCAGTAATGTGTAATGTGGTAATACATTTTTGGTAATATAATTGACACAAAAGCTAAATTATTTGGATCCCTTCTCGCTCGGTTCGTGAACATCGCGATGGTTTCGCCCGACATTCTCCGCAGTCTGCAGTGAAACATGGCGTCACTGAAAAGTGACCAGAGTCGAAAAACTTCGCCGCTGTAAAACATCGCCAGATACCCGGGGACGTAACGACGACATTTACAAATAAAACTCGTACCCACTACCCGTCGGAGACATGCCCCGGAAAAAGCCATTTAGCAACAAGCAAAAGAAGAAGCAGCTGCAAGTCAAACGGGAAAGAAAGCGAGGTAAAAAAAAAAAATTGACATGAAGCGTTACCCTGTTAGCATTAGCTCTTAGCCAATTAAAGTTTCTGGATATGCTACTCGCCGTTATCGTCATTGTGGTGGCACGTTACGTCAAGCTAATTATTAGCTCGTTTATAGCACATTGTTGTCATTGCAAGCGGTATGATAATAATCTACTGACCGCGAGAATTAGTGGTTTTAACTTCCTTCACAATTGATATCAAGTGTGGAGAAGCGATGTGGACTGTGACACTTTGTTTCGCACATTTACGTCATCGTGTAATAGAATCTTTTATCCATTCTGGCAACGGGTTCATACACCGTACCTATTGGGTGTTTTGTAATTCATTAATATTTTATAATGCATTACTATCAATAGTGTACTTGGTACTAGCTTTCTGGGGATTGAATGTAATTAGACACGCTGGCTAAAACATTACTGTCTACAATAGTTTCCTTTCAAGTACAGTGGTGCCTTGACATACAAACGACCCTACTTGAGTTTTTCCGAGACATTGTTTTTTTTCATTTGCCTTGCATTGCAAGCAACAATTTGAGATAGGAGCCCCGTATGGTGGCAGTGAACTCAACTCATCTCATCTCGCATAACTAGCAGCCGTTCGAAGTTTAGTTCAACTCCGCTCAGAGATGACGTTTTTGTTTTTGTCAAACAAAACAAAGATGTTGTGTACATACATGTTGTGTATTTAAAACTTTTAAGCTTTGGAGTCTGCTAGCTTAATGCTAACACATATTTGGAGACGACATTGATGGAAGATGGGTTCAATATGGCATTTTATAAAGCTCTCGGCGATGGAAGTAGTCATGTTTGTGTTAGGATAGTTTTGTTCAAATGATAAAAGATTGAGACAATTTGGAAGAACTCTTTTATTCCCCCCCCCTAATACATGGTTGATTTATCGGGACTCTACTGGCACATCCTCAAAATCAGGTGACTCAGACTTGCTTGCAAAAAAAAAATGTGATTGGGACATCCCCAGTAGTGACTGAATGCCTGCTTTGCCCTCGCAGGTGACACAGGCTCAGGACCAAGTAGCCGGAATGCCAGCATGGAGCGTGGGGGAGATCGGCAGTCGGACACGTCAGACAGTGAGACCACCGACATCCTGAGGATAAATCAGCAGCCATCAGGCCGAGAGGGCAGACATGATCCCAATAGGTGACTTTGCCCGTGCACTTAAGCTTGCATCCCTTTCCCATAGCGTTACAAACGGGAAAACATTTGTAAACACATGAACATGACTTGACATGCTAGTCTTCAGGAGACATACAAAATCCAAACAGGAAGGCCAGAGCAGAGGTTTGAACCCCGAACGTCAGAACTGTTAGGCCCGTGAACAAATGAGCGCCACACCTCGAATCGATACCTCCTTTCACCCAACAGGATCAAAACTAGCTGGTGTTTATAATTTTTGTTTGCCATGAAAACAACCACGTGGACATTGTAGACCACGTGATAAATGGCACACTTCAACCATTTGCCGTGTTTGTCATTTACCGGAATACATGAGCACCGCGCTTGAAGTAAATGCCTCTTCTATCCCCCCCTCAGAAACAAAAATATGTAATAGTAGACCATGTGCCACACCCCAATTTATCGCCAGGTTTGTCATCCACTTTGAGGAAATGAGCAGCATACCTCTAATGTATGCCACCTTTCCCCCTCTGGAAAAAAAGAAGTGATGGCTTCTTTTAGCTTTGCTTTGACTGAGACCCAGCACTAGACTCAACCACGGCACACCCCGCCTGCGGAGCAAGCCTGGCATCTGTAAAGCTGAAATTTCCTGTGAAGTTAAATGCTTGTGATTCCTCTCGGGAGGTTTCGTCTTCACTTTGAAAAGGAGAGCAAAGAGGAAGTGGAGAAGCGGAAGAAAATGGCCCAGGAGAAGATCCTGCTGCCCGTCTCGGACAAACAACTGGAAATCGGCATCGAGGACATCTACCCGCCAGAGAGAGGTCTCTCTCTCTTTTTTTTTTTCCTTTTTTTTTTATGTTCTCCACATGATGTTTCTCAAAATAGAAGTGTGCTTAATGGATGCTCACTTGTCATTGTGAAACTCGATTATTCCAGGCCTAGGTTTCCCACGACGGCCGCCCTGGAACTACGAGATGAGCCGAGCCGACTTGCTGAGGAAAGAGGAGAAGTCGTACAGGCAGTACCTGGATGACTTGCATTCCAGGAACCCGCCCGGATCCCTCAGCCATTTTGAGCACAACCTGGAGGTAAAACAATGAGGCCAAATGTCTTTGCAAGCATCTCTGTTGATTTTCAGTTGCGTTTTATAAGAGCGGGGCTCCCCAAGTCACCTGTCCTTGGCTCAGGCCATTTGGTAGCAGGCCACACAGAGAGAGGGGAAAAAAAAATAGTGGAGCATATAAAGCGAGCAAACCAGCATTTTTATTTTCACTTCTCCGAGATTTTGTAAACTCTTATAGGGGAAGACGCCATGATGGAGTGGAAAACAATTTTCATTTTAAACGTTGTGACTTATTATGTCCGCCCGTGGGATAGACGCCGGCATATTGCAACCAGCTAGGAGAGCAGTCGGTACATGAATAAAAGGTGGACCTGCCGTATTCCCTTTGACAGAACCCTTGACTTTTTTTTTTTTTTTGTCTTTACTGTTGCTGGCTGAGAAGAATGTAATTCCAGAAGGTACCACTAGCTGGCAGTAGTTTCCTCCGAAATAAACCATCCGGATTGTAAGCAAGGAATTATGTTGAAGATGAGTTGAACTGTCAAGTCTCTTCATCTTTTTCTTTCCTCTTTTCTGTTTCTCTCAGACATGGAGGCAGCTGTGGCGAGTGTTAGAGATGTCAGACGTCGTCCTGCTCATTGTGGACATCCGGCACCCAGTAGGTGGCCTGATGTATCAAAAGTAACAACGCCCTTTTGCGAGGGCACTTTGGCTGCGGTATGGCGTTCGCATGAGCCAGACGATGTTTGCGCACACGCCTGCTACTTTTCGGCGGGCGGAATTCTTTGAAAAAATTCCTCTCCCTAGTCATGGTGGAAGATTTTTTTTTTCCCCTAACGAGTTGATTATTTTCATTTCTCCATTGCTACAGGTTCACCCTACTCCATCCATGCATCTTCCCCCCTCAAACCCGCCACTTCAACTTATTCTGCAGAATGATCCTGGCTAATCCCTTAACATACACTGCCACCTGCTGGACAGATTTTAAATGATTTACAATGTCAAGCCTGATCCTCAGAGGCTACGTCAGACCCTTCTGCACACTATGATGCAAAAAAATAAATAAAACCCAAAGAAATAAATATAAATACGTCATGTGTAGCGAGCCGTAGCGGGTTTTCAAGACGTATTTATACGTCTTGGGAATTGAACGAGTTAATACCAGACACATCAGAACCACAACTATATGTATGAAAGCAATTTAAAAGTCAGTAATTTTTTTTTTTCACCTTTATAGGCAGAATCTTTGACACAGCGCGTTCATCCAGGTGTACCTTATCATGTGGCCCGTGTATGTTTTTGTGTGCCGGGGATTTTTCTTCTCACTCGAGTGTCATTTAAGCGCATGTAATTAGTGAGCATTAATTACGGCATCATGTGCCTCCCTAGGTGCTGCAGTTCCCCCCCGAGGTGTACCGCTACATCACCGGCGAGCTGAAGAAGCACATGGTGCTGGTGCTGAACAAAGCGGACCTTTGTCCGCCGCCTCTGGTGATCGCGTGGAAACACTACATGACTTCGCAGTTCCCGCAGCTGCACATCGTCTGCTTCACCTCCCACCGCGGCCAGGCCTATAGCACAGGTGCGCGCGCATTGTGAAAGAAACCTGCCAATTTGGTAGACCCGGGGGCAGTATTTCCAAACATGAACTGAGCCCAGCTACTTATTTTACAGTACGATATGATTGACAATGATATTGGATTATTCCCCGCGTCAGATCTTTGGGATCGCTGGACGAGGTAACGTTTGGCCTTGTTGCTGATGTAACCATTGCCTGCTTGTTTGCCGGCTCACAGTGCTCCAGAAAAAGCGCATGAGGCGCAAGGCTGACTGGAGTCACGCCGGCGGCCCCATGCAGATCCTGAAGGCCTGCCAAGATATCACCACTGGAAGAGGTGAGCGAGTTCGGCTGGTCGACATTGACCCTTTCATGCCATTTTTAACACATCGGCGCGAGCCCATTTAAAAATGTCGTCTTCGCGGCACGCAGTCGACCTGTCCAGCTGGGAGCAGAAGATCCAGGCGAATGCCGTTGCCGAGCAACAAGACAACGAGGGCCCGGACGAGGAGGCCGCGTCGGTGCTCGTGGAGCATCAGAGTGATAGCGCCCTGGAGATGAGTAACCCGACGCAGGAGCTCTACAAAGATGGCGTTCTCACCCTGGGTTGCATTGGTCAGTTTCTCCTTTCCGCGGCATGACACTACACTTGAAAGTGGAACACCAACTGTTCCTTGCAATACCAAATCCATGACCAGCTGAATTCATCGGTCCCCACATGCGGCGGGAACTGGACTGTGTTACTGATATGAAAAATTTGGCATGAGAGCTGCTACTCTTGACTTAAATGTGGCAAAATGGAGACCGAACGGGGGGAGAGAACACACCTGAACGCCCACTGTTTTCTTTTTTTTTTTTTTTTTTTAGGCTTCCCGAATGTTGGCAAGTCATCAGTCATCAACAGCCTGGTTGGCCGCAAGGTGGTGAGTGTGTCACGGACCCCAGGCCACACCAAATACTTCCAGACCTACTACCTCACCCCCACCGTCAAACTCTGCGACTGCCCCGGCCTCGTCTTCCCCTCGTGTGTGGATAAACAGTTGCAGGTACGCGGGAACTTTTTCCGACCCCCCCCCCCCCCCCCCCCCTGCCCCCCCCTTCAAACTTCTCCCTTGTAACGTATTTTGTTTCCCTTAGATTCTGGCTGGCATCTACCCGGTGTCGCAGCTGCAGGAGCCGTACAGCTCAGTGGGTTATCTGTGCGAGAGGACGCCTTTCCTCTCGGTGCTGAAGCTCAAGCATCCTAATTTAGAAGAAGTCAACACCCACCAGGGAGACCAGGTTTCGACGGAGGCCCCCTGGACCGCCTGGGATGTTTGCGAAGGTACGTGCCTCTCGTTTTAAGAAGGGAACGCCTCCTTAAAAGTTGCCGAGTAGTCCCTAATGGGAAGGCGTGTTTTAAGTCGAGTATATCAGTGCGGCTGAGTGATTATTTATGTTTATGTGTGTATTTGTTTGTGTTTATAGCAGCTTCAGTAGTGCACTCACGGCCTGGCTGCAAACAGAGGGGAGCTCGTTTTTCAAAAGCACAGTCAGGGTTGCCAACGTTGGCAAATTTTCCAACCACTTCAGCAATTAGTTTCCCCAAAAAGCGATTTGCGACTTTAATTCCCGCTGAGACACAAACGATATTCACAGAATCATTTTTCCCTGAAAGGAAATCACAGTCACTGAACATTTCCAAAGCCGTACGACCCATTGATTCATTGCGAAAGCGGTTACTTATTGACATGTTGGAAACGTCTGACCGTGCCGTTCATACGCCGCGTTTCCTTTTCTGAAGCGCATTCTCCCCGAAAAAGTTCATCTTAACCCGAGATGGCGCGACTTTTAGAGGAATACGCCGTATTGATTGTTCTTCTTGATCGCCAGCGTGGGCCGAGAGGAGGGGCTACAAGACGGCAAAAGCGGCCCGTAATGACGTCTACCGTGCGGCTAACAGCCTCCTGAGGTTAGCCACTGACGGCCGCCTGTGCCTCTGCCTCCGACCGCGTGGCTACAGCTGCTTGAGAGGTGAGCTTGATTGTTCATCTCAGTTTTTGCCCTCCCGCACGCTTTGACTGCATTTAATTTTTTCGCGCCACAAACATCTGAACAGCCTTTTTCTCCTGTAAAATACAACAAAGTGTGTTTTTGGTGGCAAAATAATGTATTTACAACGAATCACCGGTTTAGCAGTTTGACAAACTTTACAAACTATGTGCATGCTATTTAGTAGACGTAGTAGTATTGAGTAGTGTGTGCGCGTGCATGCTTGCCATGCATGTGCATGCGTTTGTACGTAGATTACGTCATCGCTTCTCCTCCTAAATCTCAGTCATCTTTTCTTTCCTTTTTTGTCACCCTTTATGGTAGATTTAATTTCTGGGAATTTCTCCATTGTGAGATCAAGAAATGTTTTATCTTATCTTATCTTAACGTGACAAACGCTTCAATCATCAGCCTGCATTTAAGGGTCCACCATGTTTTAGGAGCTTACACATTTTTATGATACAGTGAAACTCCTCTACAACGAAATCTACATGGGTGAAAATACCCTCTAGTGTGAAAAAATCTTCATGCATTAACACCATTCCCACTTTCCTGGTTCAAATTTGAAGAATGGTGTATGATATTGCGAGGGAAACACTTCTAGCAGAATTCTTCATGAAATAATTTGGAAATTAAATACATTTACAATTTGCCTTCGTGTTCAGAGCATTGGGAAAGCCACACCGACATCCTGGAGATCCTGGCGCTGCAAGGACGGACGTCGGAGGAGGACGCCACGGGCAAGAGGGACGACGAAGAGGACGGCGAGTCCAGCACCGAGCCCGAGGAAGAGCGAGACCGAGACGCCGACGACGATGACGACGGCGACGAAGACGAGGGCTTCGGACAGCCCAGGCGGAAGGAGCAGACGGCGACCGGCTTGGCCGCCAACATGTTTCACGTCCTGCGGGAGAACGAATGTGAGTGAAGGAAAGGAGCTTGTTTTTTTTTTTCTTGTTTTTTTTTCTGACTGTCTCCTGCTCCCAACTCCTTCATTCCGGTTTCCTCCTCCCCAACCTCTCAAGATGCCTTCCATCTCATGTGTCGTGATCTTTTCCAATATACACACGATAAGGCCGCCGATGCTCATTGTTTTGGATTTCTGCGGACCTTGAAGCAGGATTAACACCCGAGGAAGCTAGTTAGCATGCCTGCTGAAGAAACCGTGCCACAACACGGCGTCTGCTCCTGCACTTTCCTGCACTTCAGCAAAGCCACTAGATGGCAGAAGGTACTGAACAAAATCACCTCTGGGCTTCTCACCATTATTATTATCTCATTTCTTCATACATATTGCATAATGTATGCGGAATGGTTTTCCGGAGCTCAGCGAATCAAATTGAAAGTTCAAGAAAAAGCCCTGCATCCTTACCTGACATTTGCACACTCGCGTCCCTAATACAGAACATATTTTTCTACTCCGTGCTGTGCCTCAGCTCTGCTTGTTAATGCACAATTTTTTTTTCTCTCCTGGTATCAAGCGGCGGGTGCGGGATTCGTTTTTGTGCGCGTGTGCATGTTTTCAGAGGAGAGGAGAGAAAAAAAAAGCGTCAGTCTGGTTCAGGGATGGGCATCATCAACTGTCGCGAAAAGTTTGAAGGCAAAGTAGAGCGCACTGCTCGGCTGCAGTCAGCAGGGGCACTGTAGAGTCAGTTTCAGCTCGTTGCCGTGTAAAGCGGTGCGCACACTTACCGGCAATGTTGCGATCAAAGTCGGCAGCGCCCAATTGTTGGATGTGAACGATTCGCCTGTGATGCGGGTGTCTTAAGAGTGTTTTTTTGTTGTTGTTTTTTTGTTCCCGCCCCCTCTCTCAAATCTCCTCAGAAAACGACCGAAGTGGACAATCGTAAATGATAAACCTGTTCAGTATTTCTGATCTTGATCCATACATGACAGAACCAGTAAAAATGTACTTGATGATTTTGTTGTTTTTTTCCTCCCTGAACATGTGTGTAGTCTGCCCCTTTTTAAAAAGATCACAATTATAGAAAGAACCAATTCCAAATGCAAGTGTGGCACGGATGTCATCTGGAGAAGTTCCAAAACATTGTTTATCCCCCCCCCCCCCACCCCCAAAAAACCCATGGCATAAACTTTCGAAATGTGATTAAATTCATCATACTCACCAGAGAAGAGAGATTTACGAAACGCATTAACTTGTGCAGAGCGCGTCAGACGTGATTTGCGATTCAAACTTGGCCTGCTCTGACCAGCCAATCAGGACGGAAAAATGCTGAGATCGCCCTCCGAGGCAAATTAAAAATCTGATTAGTAAAAGAAACAGTCTGCTGCTGCTGTCGGCGAAGTTCTATATGCCAGCACTACAGATTTTTGAAGGCTGGAAATTGATGGCGGACAAAATAAATAAAATAATTCACATCGATGTTCTGGAAGCCGAGCAACCCAAAAGAAACACTTGGAAGGGAATCTGAATAAGTGAAATCACTTCAATGGGTGGGGGGAAAAAAAAGAACATTTAGAAGGCTTGTGAAGATAAGAGACTAAACCACATGTGTTTACCCTTCAGAATAAAATATTTGACCTTATCTGTGGAAAGTTGAACTTCATCCACACTTTCGCACAACTCCATCTCAGTATGACACTGGCGTCAAAAACCTGATAGATTTTCACTCTCCAACCCAATAACAATAGTTGCCCAAAAAAAGAAAATAATAATAATAAATGCTCTTCCCTCACGTGGTCCCAATCAATACAATGGCGTGACCTCGCGGGCAAGATGCCAAATGCACAAATTGCTCGCCGGGCTCATAAGCTGTCAATCACGGGACATGAGGAGCGTCATGCCGCTCTCGGTCGGGTCAGCAGAAAGCAGGAGTCGCAATCCGAGGTTCCAGACCTCCGCTTCGGGAGAGTATCGCCTTTCTGAAAGCGCTGCGTTCTTTGGTGCGGCTTTGGATTCCAACGTCGCAACCTGGAGTCTTTTAACTACTTGGCTTCACCGTCGCTTTTGAAAATGGGAGTACGCCACGCTCACTCCAACAAAGCACTTTTTGCTTTTTTGGGGAAAAGATGTTCTTTCATCGCGGTGTGAGGCGGGGTCGCGTCGTCGTCATCCTCGCCCGACTTTTTTCCAAAGCAAACAAAACTGCAGTTATGAGTGTGTTTTTTTTTTTTTTTTTTTCTCCCCAAGCGTTCCACGTGTTCCTTTAACCGCACGGGAGGCGGCGAAGGAGATGACGGCTTCCATGTGTCCCGCCTCGATAAGCAACCGCCGTGTTATGTCATTGAAACGTGACTTTGGCGTCACCCGGCGCTTATCTTGTCATGTTCGCCACAGACAGACTTTCCACTCCATCTTGCGTATTATCGCAATCTTCTCAGCGTGATAAAAGCCGACTTTTTAAGTGCAGTCTGCCTCTCTCCATCATATGGTATTGACATATATATATTTTTTTTCTTTTTTCATTTCCTTTTATTTACTCATGAAACAGGAAGGTTATAAAGTGTAAATCCTGGATGTGTGTCATGATACTTGCCCCATTCCTTATTTTGTTCCAGAATCTCTTTAAGTGGACTGCTTTCCGCAATAAAAAAGATCCTTCAAGCCATCTTAGGGGTTGTTGTATCTGTAAACAAACTTAAACCTGCCTGAAGGGCAGAGGTGGGCTGCGACTCGCAGTTAGCTAGCTCGCTAAGCAACTCGGAAAGTTAGCTAGCTCGCTAGCTAGCTTATCCTGAGCTAGTTAGCTAGCTAACTAGCTCAGGATAAGCACTGATGCTAACAGGTGCTCAAATTTTTCGATTATTTTATATTATTATACAATATTTTTAATTAATTATTTTTTTAATATTATTATACTATATTGTGGGGGAATGTAAACCTAATCCCGACACCGAAGTGCATCACCGGGTGCTCTTAATGACACCCCCAAAAATTAAGTGAAAATTTTTTGAATGCCAGACTACGAAGATTTTTTGTCAACAGTTTTGTCTTTATTCAAAACAAACGGCAAATCACTTCACACGGTCTTTCAGAGTTTTTAATAGTCTTTGTATATGCGCATAATCGAAAAGGGGGAGATTCCACGTCGCTGTGAACTTTTCCTCTTTGCGTGCCTCGACACCGAAGCCTCCCGAACAGGCTTATAATCAGTGAGGAAATCTGAGAGAACGTCTCCCTAATTACTGTTGATAATCTCCATGCATAACTCATATCAAACATGTGTGCGAGCGGGACGTCTGCGCTCCAACACGCAAACTAAAATGACTTAATGGACCCTTTTCTACACGGATGACGTCCAAAAAAGCAAATTGCACGCAATGAAGACAAATAGACTGTCACTTTGCCGGTTGTAATACACATTAAAACGATTTAGTCAGAGGGGGGTGGGGGGGCTAATTGGCCGCCAAGTTAATAAATGCCCTGTTTGCTCTTATCAATTATCATTATGTTCAATCAAACATCTGTGTATAAATACATCTCAAATATCGTCGCTTCACGAAAAAACTAAACAATTTGCAGTGTCAATCAGTGAATACCGAACTGCAATTTTGCAAGGGTTCAACGAATATTAACGCATATCGTATTATGATATATTATCAATCCTGTGACTTTGGATTGATTTTGTGAGATGTGGTACATTTTCTTGATGTGTCAATCACTGCGTAATCCATCCATGGTCATATTTGCCAAATTGCAAATTACTGTACTTTAATTTCCCACCCCTGACCTATTGAACTAGTAAATGGCTCCTTTGCACCCTTTTCAAACACTTTCAAAGACTTTGAGGGTTGACAAAGTCCCATTTTGAGGATCTGCCGGATCATTTCAACGAGCAAATCCTCACACTCTCGACGCCAAATCGCTCTTCTTGTCAATGTGGCCTCACTTATTATGTCATTATGTTAATTGCTCCCCACGCTTACAGCATTCGTGCGGGAGACAGTGCGACGAGTGCCGCCTATAAACGGTATTTACAGTCTGGATGAGGCTGGAAACTCCCTCATCTTTTTTTTTTTTTTTCTTCTCTCTGCATCATCGTGACGACTCGCCAGCCCGTATGGTTCTCATCCGTGGCTGACGAGATCATCTTCCGACATCTGGAATTATTTGGGATTGAACTGCGCTCCAGACGTAGATAGCAAGCATGTTAATGACATCCAGACGGATGCTTGACAACGCGCATGTCCACGGTGTTGTTACTTTGGTGCGCTCCAGGCTTCGAGGCACGCTGTCAAATCCGCGTGCTTTCTTATTTCGTCGCTTGTCTTGTTTGGCCGGACCTTACGGTACACTTGCCGCTGCGTATCATGTGACTTAAGAGGTGTTGGTTAAGTGGGTCCTGCCGCTCGATTGAAGGAGAAAATCTGCACAAATGTAGGTGGCATTTTTTAATGTATTTATTTTTGGAGGGTCAAGCGGAACATGTGAGATTTCAGGGCGTGGAAGGACAGCCTTGACGTGAAGGAGTTTGTTACCAAAGGTTACCAAAAAGTGCATCCAAATGGCGTTGGTCCGTTTTTTTCAATAGTGCTTATCGCCTTCTCATCAGGTAGGGAACAGAAGCGGAAAATTCAACAAAAAACATTCACTGCACAGTTTCAAACCCATCCAAGAGACATAAAAAAAAATAATAAATTTTTTTAAAAATAATGACCGACCAAGGGAGACAGAACGGGGAGGTTCCCACCCGACGCCCAATTTTTTTCTTTTCTTTTTTTTATGAATAAGAGACAAGTCCCAAACTATGCTCCCAAAAGGGAGGGGCACAGTATGAGTTTGGATTTTTTTTTAAAAACCCCACAAAAAACACTAAAATATTGAGTAACTTTCCTCGAAAATCACAATGTCCTATCCCTGGTGAGCTATTTTTCAAGCAGTGGTCCTTACTCATGTGGTCCTTGGGGGGGGGGGCTACCTGGCGCCTGCCTTGGAGATAGATCCCTGGTCTGGAACAACAACATGGTCACTGGTGGCGGGGGCCATGGACGGCAACATTTGAAATGGCGTTCAGGCGCGGTGATCTCACCGCGTGCTTGTGTGTCTGCTGATGACATCATCGGCCTGTTCCGCTTGAGCCTTTTGCGGAGAACTGGGTCACAACTCTTGTGAATGTGTCTGCGTACCCTGCCAGTCGCTTTGCGCACCTTGAATGAGAGCCAAGTCGTGTTCACCTTGTGTTAGCAGTCAGGCTTTTTCATACACACACACGTACACACACAGATTTATCATCTCAATTATTTTTTAGCGAAGCATACCCATCCTGATCGGGAATATACCGTATTGGCCCGATTATAAGACGGCCCTGATTATAAGACGACCCCCTCTTTTTCAAGACTCAAGTTTGAAAAAAGATTTGAATACCAAATTAATTTTTATACAGAAAATCATAATCACATTGGTAAATGAATGGCTTCTGGTTTTTGAAATGTAAATTTCATCATAACTTCTCTTCAGCTGCCGGTTAACCTGGCCGATCACTTTTCTCCAGATTGTCGCTCTGTTTCTCCATTTTCTGTTATCTCTTCTATTATTTTCGTCTCTTTTCCTTCTTACCGCTATTTTTTATTTTTCTTCTTCGTGCTACCGCTATTTTTATTTTTATTCTTCGTGACAGGGGTTCGCTTTGGCCTGGGGGAGTCAAGTTCAGCATTCGCTTCAATGATATCTGGCGCCATCTAGCGTCGTGAATGGGTATAATGTCTAGACCCCGAATATAAGACGACCCCCACTTTTTCAGTCTTATTTCAATGCAAAAAAACACAGTCTTATATTTGGGCCAATTTGGCAACCTCAATTCACCCCCGTAGGCGACGAATGGTTGCCGTTGCGTGAAAAGTCTGCCCTACATAAACCCGGCCTTGGTGGGAAAAAGGTCAGGGGCAACACAGTGTCAAAATTCTCAAATGTTTTCTTTGCCTCTTTCACACGACTTGAACTCACGATGTTATGATTATTCGACTTGTCAGCCTAAGTGTCATTTGGGCTGCGAGTTTGTACGCTGTTTGCGAACCGGAGCCCGTGTGTCAGCGGGGTATTTTTAGCACCACCTCTCACTGCATCGCAATGGCACTCGTTGGCACCTCTGCAAGTTCAATGCCTCCCACCACCATTCCTCACCCCTCATGCACAACCCCCTGACAACTAACTCTCCCCAAAAAGCTCAGGAAAGAGAGAAATGGTGATCCGGCAGTGGGAGGCGGGAAGCCGGTCAGACTGTCGTTGCCGTGGTGACAAAGAGCAACGGGTCAAAGTGCTCGATTGAAAAGGAGCCTCGTTTGTCTCTCCGCTTGGTTCACTCGTGGAATTTTAACGAGGAGCATCTGAGCATTTTGTATACGGTGTTTATTAACTCTCCAAGTCACACTTCAAAAATCATCTCGATGAATGTTCCATCATACAGCTGTCGGTTGGCATTTTTTTCTTGAGAAGGAATGGGCAAGAGAGGAGGAGCATTAAATGACAACGTCTATCTTGGACAGGTGAAAGGAAGACAAGCCGCATCATGGAAGGTTTGGAGTGACCCGTTGAACAGGGCGGCGGGGCAACAGTTGCAGAGGAGCTTCCTGAATACCACCAGCGGCAGCCCGCCACACCGTCACATTAGTGTGTGTGTGTGTGTGTGTGCGCGTGCGTGTGTGTGTGTACAGATGAATAGCAGAGTCTGAAAGTGAAAGGCGACACCCCCCAAAGCGAGCCGGCCACCGGCGCCCTCTCCTCCGAGCAGGGGCACAAGTGCAATGCTACAGCTGAGGAGGTCCCCAGGAAGTAGAGGACTGTGTGAAGGGTCATCTCTGGGGTGCAGGGGGTGGGGTGGGTGTGCTGACAAACATTCAACCCCCCCCACCCCCACCCCCGAAAATGGTTACATCTTGCTGTGCGGTCAAATGGACTAATCGACAAGTGTGTAAACCTAACGTAGGTTTTTATCACATACCTGCTAATGAAGATAAAAGACAGCGATGGATAATAGTAATCAACCGGAGGGGAGGGACTGGCAGCCTTCAAAGTCCATCCATCCATTTTACGATCCGCCCAGCCGTCTTGGGGCAGTAGGCGGGGGACACCCTGAACCGGTCGCCAGCCAATGGCAGAGCACGCACAGACGAACAACCATTCGCGCTCACATTCACACCTTGCAACAATTTTGACTATTCGGTTCGCCAACCGTGCATGTTTTTGGAATGTGGGAGTAAACTGGAGTACCCGGAGAAAACCCACGCGGGCCCGGGGAGAACATGCAAACTCCACACGGGAAGCCCAGACCCACGACGTCTGCACTGCGAGGTTGATGCGCTAACCACAGTCTCACCGGGCGCCGCCCTCAAAGTCTTCGAGGATTTTCCGCAATCATTTTTTTTTTTTTTTTTATAGGCTTAGTCAACGATTTTTACTCATCCTCATGAAATTACTGCAATTTGTTGGGCGCAAACTTAGAACGCAATGTGTAAAAATATAATCAATCCGTCAGCATCGTAAAGAAGTTTTACCTTCGCCATTAAAATGGTATGCGTCCAGATTTTTTATCCGCTTTTAAATCTCCTCCAGGCAAAGGGTCTACGGCATTGGAAAAAAAATCATGATCAAGGTCGTGCGCTGTGAATTTCGGCAAAGTCGGCGATTTAATTAAAGCCGTGAGTTCAGCAGTTCCAAGTGGCGGATGTCATGGCTAGATGGGCAAAATTAAGTTACGCAGTCCCCATGACGCTAATTCGCTCCGGTTTTCCGTCCACTTCGATTCGGCAGTCATTAACATTCGACGTCCGTCATGGCGCACTCACGTGACGGAGCTGTAACGGGTCAATCGAGCAGTGGTTCTCAAGTACCACTTCAAAAACGATTTCGCTCTCCGACACGTGACCCTCCACTTTCACTCCAAAATATCATCTATTCTCTTTTAGCCCGATTTGTTCGGTTTTGTTCCTTCATCCGATTAACCAACTAACTCGAGCGGTGGATCTTCTGAGAGGTTTCAGCAAGCCATAAATTGTTCCACTTTGACAGTATAATATTTCAGATGTCTGGATGTGACTGTCTTATAATTAAATCAGACGCACCGCTTTTTACTGCCTTCCTTCTAAAAATGGATAACAGAATGGCCGGCACGAAAAAAAAAAGATGCTGATGTCATCGCTTTCCTTCACGTCTACGGATATTCTCCGGATTTAACCCAGGGATATCCAATGATATTTTTTATTCAACTGAGTGCTGCATGCAGAACAAGGCGAAGATGCGCCGTATCGTTTGATATTTACCACCTGTAGTACATTAAACACACACACAAAAAAAACTCGGTCAAATTGGAGAAGTTACGACGCACTCTGATGGAATTAATATATCCCGTGTTGATATGAATTCAAGATATAATTTCATATGTGCAGTATCCGTGGCTACAAAGCGAAGCGCGGAGAGTCTCTGTCACCAAAACGCACGAGCATTTCCGAGTACGTTCAGACTTCTGACGTCAATCCAGTGTCCAAGCCTGACACGATAGAGCTTTGGCTTCCGTTGAATTAAAAAAATCCGATAGGCAAAATAATTTTGTTGGATTTTGTTTTTTGCTTGCGCTCCTCGACTCACCAGTTGAGCCACTGAATAGTTATATACAGTGTCATTCAAGAAAAATCTCTACCGTAAATACTGCAGTGACAGGTTCTGTTATTGGTCACAAATAGAGCCAAACAATTAATCTAATTTAAATTGACATCACATTATAATAGAATGCAATGTTTCTTTTTTAAATTGATTTGTATAGTGTCTAGATAAGGTCAGTGCTGAAGAAATGCGGTCCAAGTGTACATATTTTTCATGAAAGATGGAAAACTGGAGCGGGGGAGAGGCTAAATCACTATCGAATTATTTTTCAAAATCATTCAGCCCGAGTCTGGTGAGTATGATGTATTTTATTTCACTATTTTATGTTTTTTTCATGTTATTAATAAATATTGATTCTGAACAGCTCCAGGTGATGAACGTGGCACGGCCGCGTGCTGTTATGTTGCGCGTTTGTATACTATTGATCCATCCATCCATTTTCCGAACCGCTTTATCCTCTCTAGGGTCGCGGGGGGGGCGCTGGAGCCTATCCCAGCAGTCTTCGGGCAGTAGGCAGGGGGACACCCTGAACCAGTTGCCAGCCAATCGCAGGGCTCCCAGCAGTCTTCGGGCGGTACTATTGATGTTTGCCATAATTGCAATGTGATGGTGGTATTAGAATTTGATTAAGTCCTCACTGAAGGGCCCGGGAGTAAAAACGCACAGCCCGCCGCTGTAAAACGTCCACTTGCATGTTTAATTCAAACGGAGGACGTCCAGTCTCACGTCGGCGCGACATAGGAAACGGAAATACATGGTGGGGTTCAATCCGCATCCCAATTTCCTGGTTGCGGATTATTCCCAGTGAAAAGAGGACACACGAGCCGTTTTCAATGCGGCCTGTATGCTCGGTATGTGGTTTTCCGCGGGTTCCCAACATACTGCAAGCTTGGCATTCTGCGAGTGATCTGTGTTGTCTGAATTTTGCAGCCCTGCACAGCTGTCAGGGTGAGACGGGGTGGGGTGGCTGGATATATACAGGCTGACTGTTTGGGCTGCTTGTATTGTCCGTTTTTTTCCCCGTTTAGCCATTTCCGCTTTGCTCTGATGTTTTCACTGTTCGTCAAAAGGCACTACTTTGGATTTTCAAAACACTAGGCGGTAAATCACCTGTCAACGCGTTTGAAAAATGTTCAATGTGAATGCCTGATGCCTTCCCACCATTTGACAGCGTCTTTTTCATCTTTCCTCAGCGATCAAAAAGTACTCACAATCGGTAATAAGACCTTGTAAAAAGAATTCTGAGATTTGTTTGGATTGTAAATGCATTTGTACACGTTTGAAGATAATTTCGAAATCGTTTTTTTGATTTATTTCTTTGCGCAGCAGTTTTGCTAATGCTTTCTTCCAATTATGAGGATCCATTTTTTTTGCAAGCAAAGGTTATATTAAACAATAAAAATACAACAGCATACTGAATGGACAATTATTAAATATATATCAAATGAACAGTGGTAATTTCTTCAATTCACATTGTGTCAAGCAACAAACTCTATTTTCCATAGTGTTACTTCCGGTAGCGCAGCTTCCGGTTTTGGTAGCATAGCGAATAAGATTGATTCATATTGCCTATTTTGCTCTTCACAGTTGTGTACTCTCCGCTTTACCGTGATGTGAAAAGTCTACTCAATCACCTCAGCACTTTATTCCGTTATTTCACGATTACATGTCAATTTCAGGTTAGCTTAGCAGTTTGCACTTAGCGAGAGCGAAACTTGTCAGAAGCGTGTAGCATATTTGCCGCCATGTTACTGACTTAGAAACGACTCCGGTCACATGATTAGCCACACTTGGAGCCCCCCAAGGCTCGTTGCTAGCTAGCTCGTACGCCGTAAGTAGCACCTATCTACTGTGTCAGGAAGCCTGTTAGCTCGCGAGCTAGTTTGCGACTAGCGCCTCTCGTCACAGCACGGAGGTCTCTGCGACAACCGTATGGGGGTATATTCCAGCGGATAGATTTTCGTGGCTCAAACATGTGAGGATGTGTTGGCATCAGACAGATGCTAGACATAGTTGCATTTGATTGACAGTTAACAGTTGAGTGGGGCGCGGTTTCAGCATATTCAGCGGACATGCCGACATTATCTGAGAGCGGAAACTGTCTTGGTTTTTCATGAAATTGAAACCTCATTTTCAACACTTGGTAATTTTGTGTTGTTTTTGTTGTTGTTGTTGTAATCATTCAAATTTGGCAAGGTCATTAATGAAACTCTTCTCTGTGGTGTGTCAAAGACACAAGGTATTTTTATTTGCCCTTAATAGCACAGGTGTCAAATTCAAGCCCCGTGGGGGGCCAGATCTGGCCCACCCCATCATTTTGTGAAATGGTAAAAGTTTAAAAAAAAAAAAAAATGTAAATCTCCAAAAATAAAAATACTCAAGAATAGTGCAGATACCTGTGAAAGCTACCGTATAGTAACAAATCCGTTGGTACGGCGCCGGCTCATGTTACAATGTCCTCGTTCTCCCAGTAAATTCCTCACAGGATCAGACCTGCTCTCTATGCTCCACTGCTTTATGCACAAAACGCTTCGGGAAGAGGAGGGAAGGGTTTTTGTGGGAGAAAGTGTGACCAACATTCCTCCCACAAGAAAGTCCCTTTAAAAAAAAAAAAAAGAAAAGAGGTCTCGGAAATTAAGAGAGAGTGAAACACAATGAAAGAAGAGTGCACAACAAGGAAATAATGGGGGGAAAAGGTCAACATTTCTACCCTGGGATTGACGGTTGCCTCGGTGACAAAGTGTTGAAATGTCGCCAAAAGGGGCGCGAGAAAACACAAACTTTGTCCACCCATTCCTGCGTACAAGATAACATATGCAGACACACCAATCTTGCAAAAAAGCTTTTTAATTGCATCTTTTATCCTCGACTGAAAGTTAGGAGAAAAAAAAAAAAAAAAGCAGGACACATTATCAAGGCCAAACATTCGGAACACTTAAGAGTTGATGTTATTTGATTGCTTTTCATCAAAGTGGCAGAATGTAAACGACGCACGGAGAGAATGAGGCTAGAAAGAGGTCTTAATTTATTCAGTCATCTTGTTCATGTTGCCGCGTTATGCCATGATATTACCTTCAATTAACCCCCGCCACCCACTTGGTAAAAATATGCGCTATCGAGGGCGTACCATTTGCAATATTTTGTGAACAATAACGCGATAATTGAGAGAGATGCATTTTACAGACATGTCGCGCCAGACACACACACACACACACACACACACACACACATACACAAGAAAAAAAAACAACCCTACCACCATTGTTGTCGTCATCAAGTTTTGGTCTGTGCACCCAACTTCACGTTATTTTCAGTAAGGCTCTGATTGGCTTTTGTCGAAAACACTGGCAATCATTCCAACAAAATCTCACTGACACTTTTTGAACGTCTTGGGGATCAACAACTCAATTTCATGACACAAAAACAGCTGCTGTGCCAAAATAAAATTAAAATGTCATACTCAAGTTCATTTTTTTGGGGAAGATCAAGTAGTGGGGTTGCACGGGGCCCTAATGGGCCACCCGTGGGGGGACGGGCCTGGTGAGAAGTGTCCATCGGTTCTTAATATACCGTATCATGAAAAAAAATATATATATAATAATAATAATAATACATTTTATTTATAAGCGCCTTTCAAGACACCCAAGGACACTTTACAATCAGGAACAAAAACAATAAAACAATACGGGTTGAGCAATGGCAGCCAAACGATATATAATGACTTTATTTCTGGCACGTGATCATGTGGGCATTTCTCAGTCCCAACTCATTTGAGGTGTGTGAAAGTATTCTGTATTCATCCTTTTCTCCCCCGACCCGAACGTGTGACAATGAAATAAAATGAAATACGAAGCCAAACTTCGGGATGTATTAATTTATTTCATTGAGCATCTTTTGAAGGCATTCATGGCCCCGCGAGTGCACCGTCAACATGATATCAACATCCGAGGTGGATCCCACTGGGTTAATAACCTTCATTGTCCCTTCCAGCTGCAGCTTTTGTCCGCCTCCCAGTCAAATGGGCATGTAGCAACACATAGTGGAAATTGCAGCCGATAAAGCTTTCGCTGCAAAACGGCGTAAACACACACACACACACACACACACACACACACACACACACACACAGCCCTTTTTTTTTTTTTTTTGAAGCGCAAATTTCCTCCCAGTCTCTGCTTCTGCCTCGGGGTCCCATATCAACAACTCTCAGCCTTTGCGGCCGCATTGCTGTGCTTTACTGCAAAAGCCTTCAATTTGACTCATTATGGCCCAGGGGCCGTAATGCTGCGCTGTTATGCCACCGACGCTCGGTAATAAAGTTTCCTTCACAAGCATTGGGAACGTATTAAAGGGGTGCTTTGTAACGCGAAAAGACACGGCAGAGTTTATATGTCAGGAAATAAAGGGACAAAAAGTAACAATGATGATAAATAAGCGCATCAAATGGGGTAAGCCGTGGTAGGTCAAATAATGTACGCCGGGATTGCAAATGAGAAATCGTTCTTAATCGCCTACCCGGATAAATCACGGTAAACTAAGTAAATGCCAGGACTTCTCAAAGAGTGGCGCAAATAATTACCAAATTAAATGCTCAAACAGTGAATAACGTTGCGCATTATGCGGCTTTCACATGTTTTTTTTTTTTTTATCCAGTCCGCCATGTTTGTTAAGTACAGTTCAGTTGTATTCAACTTTTAAGTTCAATGCATTTGCCTGTCATCGTTTAGAACTGTTGGCAAACATTTATTCAGTCTTAACTTACATTTCCTTTTCACGTGAAATACATTTTCATGGAATTTAAAAAAAACTACAGTATTAACAATCAGCCTGTTAATAATATTGCCCGGTTCTGTTGCATTCTCTTGTTTTGTGTTTATTATTGGGAGCAAAGGGTTAACAAGGCATGATGCCATCGGAGCTCCTTGGTCAGGCTTTTAAAAAGGCTTTACACACACACACACGCACACACACACACACACACACACACACGCACACACACACACGCACACACGCACACGCACACGCACACGCACACGTTCGCGCACACACGCACACACACTGAAGTTTCACTCCAAAGTTGTTGTCAGGCACGCAGCCCCGCCCCTCGCAGCTTCCCATTGGACCAGGCCCCCCTCTTAAATATCCAATGAGGCACCTTGCTCTCATCCGTGATTGGCCACAGCCTGTGCAGTTATGTAAATGAGCACCTGGTGGCGCCCGCTGCGGGGCCCGGCTGCCTCGCGTGAGTCGCCACAACCCGGCCGCTCACATTCACCGACGGACTCCGACCGCTCTTCGCTTCTCCTCCGCCACGTTTTATCGGAACACTTATCCCCTTTTACTTTGTGACAAGTGGACGCGTTTCGAGGAAAAACAAGCTCGCTGACTTCGGCGCGAACGTTTTTGGGATTTGTTATTTTGTGCGGACGCTTCCCGAAAGCAGGTCCGAAGCGGAGAGACCCAAAAAGTTTGACGGGGAACTGTCACCAAGTAGCGGTTGGGGCTCATTAAGGTAACGTTTCCCTCGGCGGTTTCCTTCCCATTCACGGCTGGCAGTTCGTGCGTTTGTGTTGGCGTGCGGCTTGGCGTCCGTCAGTCTCGTCCCGAAGCGGTTTTTTGGACGGCCGCCACGGTGACGGAAGCCCCCCCCACCCCCTTGCCTGCCGCATATAGGCCGACCAAGGTGTAACGTTGCGCAGAAATATTAGCCGCGTGTCTGAAATGCCCTGACGGTGTGCATCACGTCCTGGATTTACTGCAAACTCAAGTGAGCAGCCAGCAGAAAGCACGTCCGCCAAGCAAGGTGTCCTGGTTGGTGTGCCAAGTGACTAAAATGAACCAATTAGTCATCATTACTATTTGTTGTCCAGCACATGATTTCGTCACAAATTTGACTCCCGTCATACGTTTTTAACAACGAGGATGTTGGTCGCTCAGAATCCAGTGCGCACTGCGAGTTATTCCCTGCTGACTGTAAATCTGTTCAAGCAACAATCTACTCAGTGTGACTCTGGAGAGCTTTGTGATTTTGGCCTTAAAAAGGGCCACCGTGCGTCACTGTGAACCAATTACTGTGACAGTTGAAGCCCAATTTGCATATTGATATCTCTCAAAGTTTACAATTGTGGCTCTTTGACATTTCAAAACCCACGGAGAGGATTTCATTGACTGCTGACACACAAATCTGACTCACTCAGTTTTAC
Source organism: Hippocampus abdominalis (assembly GCA_018466805.1). Lineage (NCBI taxonomy): Eukaryota > Metazoa > Chordata > Actinopteri > Syngnathiformes > Syngnathidae > Hippocampus > Hippocampus abdominalis. The sequence continues at coordinate 2,706,266 of CM031699.1, forward strand.
AATTAAGCATTTTTTTAGTTCCCTCCAGGCCGCTTGAAAGTTGCTGAATATTTAAATTGGACGATCGAACTTGGGAGAAAGTTGCCCGTTTTTTTTAATTTAAGACCACCGTACACGTCGGACCGTATTATCCCGTCGGTTATATTCATGTGACGGTTGAAACACAATTCCAAATGCTCAGCAGCCGTAAGAAGTTTTCACAATGGAGAGCTTTGCCCTTTTGGGGCCCTAAAAGGCCACCGTAACTCGCTTGCGACAAGCTGCGGAACATATTAATGTGACAGTTGAAGCAGAAATTAGAATATCGAGGAGTCCTAACAAGAGCTCACTGGCAAATTCTGCCCTTCAAGGGCACCGTACGCTGCTCGTTATTCACTGATGACCGTATTAATGTGACAGTTCAAACACAACTGCGCATACTGAGAAGTCATAAATTTCCCGATGTTGTTTTATTCGCATTTTTTCCCTTTCGTGGCCACGGGACACCGCTTGTTATTCAGTGCTGACGATATGAATATGACAGTTGCAGCCCGAAGCTGAACGTTGAGAAGTCATACGTTTTACAACAGACAGCTTTGCTTTTTTTTTTTGTCCCCTGAAGGCCACCATACACTGTAGAAAATTGAATTAGCATCAATGTTTGACAGACACACTTAGGGATGCTTAATGCTGATTTTTATTTTTTTTTTCCCATTCCGATACCAGTCCAGAGTAGTCACTCTTTCTTTTACTCACCAATACCGACTATCACTACCTCTAGTACTTTTGATATATAACATTTCAATGACATAAATGCTGAAAAGCGACACAGATGATGATTAGCGAATGTGTCAATCTGCCACATATTGCGCCACCTACTGCGGAGGAGGACTCACTCAATGTCAGATTTGTTGTTTTTTTTTTTTCTCGCTAAAGTATCAGTGGCTTGGTATCGGCAGCCCCCATGAGTACCCGATACCTTAAAATAAGACCGGTATTGGCCTGATGATGACCTGATATCAGTACTCGCCCATCCCCTAGTCACAATTTCTGTTTGTTAGCAGGTGTTGCCTCTGTACTGCACCGGCTAACTTGTGGTCTTGTGAAATGCGGTTTACGTCAAGCATACTTTCTGTCAATGTTTTGCAATTTTTTTTTTTTAACTAATCGCTGCACCCTTCTAATATTAAAATGCTAGGGCTCTCACTTTATATTTTGGAGTGGGATGGCACCCCTAATTTGGATGGGAGCATTTCTATCTCCAGAGAGCCGCATTCCTCCTGCCTTTCTTTCTTTACATGGCACCTCCTTCACAAAACCAAAGACAAACAACAGCCATTCTTCCCTGGTTTCACAGCCCCCCCCCCCACAGCCAGTGTTTGGTGGTCACCACCTGCGCACACCCAGGTGCAACCCCTGTTACGCTTGCACGTACTCAACTGACCTCAGATGACATCATCACGCGCATGTGCTTTTGCCTTGGGGGAAGCGGACACAAACATGACCTGAAGCTCTGTGGCTTGCTGTGAAAAACATGCTCAAAAATGTCAAAAGAGCAGCAATTTTTTTCTTTTTTTTCCCTTTTGTTAATACCCAAACATGAGAATTAAACTCTTGACAACTCCAACATCTCGTAAATAGCTCACAAAAGTGAGTGCACCCCTCACTGTTTTTTGTAAATATTATATATTTACAAAATATATAATATATATATTTATATTTTATATAATATATATATATATATTATAATAATATCGATTCAATGCACAACACTGAACAAATGACGCTGTCATGCAATCGAAAGTAGGAAGTGCGCATCTTCTCAAACGAACTCAAAACGCAGCCACTCGTGTCTTATCCGCTTGCAACAAAAGCGAGTTGACGCCGAAGTGAAAATGTTTCAAAAAGTGTCCATTTTTTTTTCCATCTCTATTACAATTGCGGTCTCAATAACTGGCACTGGCAGCCCGGTGGAAAAGTGGTTAGCGCGTCGGCCTCACAGTGAAGAGGTCGTGGGTTCGATCTCGGCTCCGGCCTTCCTGTGTGGAGTTTGCATGTTCTCCCCGGGCCTGCGTGGGTTTTCTCCGGGTACTTTCGCGCAAGAATCTCTGGCTATCTCTCAGCTAGGTGACGGTGGCTGTAATCTTTGCACAAACTGTCGCGATGCAAAAACTGAAACGCAACGTTGCGTTTATTGCAAAGCCATGAAGAATGGACGGTAGCTGTAATTTCATGCTGCGCTCACCTTTCTTGGCACATAAAACCGGTCGACGTGTTTACTGGCTCCTGGCTTGAAATGCCAGGCCCGCCCAAGAAGAGTTTTTTTTTTTAAAAAAAACTTTATAGGCTTTTTGGAGCCGTTTTGCCTTTTTGGGCAAAGACGAACTAAAAGAGCGCAAAGGAAGGGAGTATGCAGTGCGGAGGGGCCCCGCCGGGTGTGGTTCCACACCCCCCCACCCCCAGGTGGCGTGTTCAGGTCGCCCGGTTGCTTGGTTAATGGCCCTTTGGCTGCTAATTTCTCCCGTCACGTCCCGCCCCCCCCCCCCCCCCCCAGGAGCCCTTGGGCCCCGTGTAATTGCAGTTTATGTGGTTGTGCGGAAAATCGCTTAAATGGGAGTTTGTGTTCTGTTTTTAATATATTTTGAAGCCGCTGGGGTAAACTGCGCTATTATTTTTATTGTGGGCATGTGGGCAAGGAGAGCCACAGTCGTACATGCACTTGAAAACATTTTATTAAACAGGACAAATAGTCAAAGATAAAAATCCGAAATGTGAACACTCGCAAGGAGCTGCTGTAGGCCGCAACTCGCACCCGGACGCTCACACGTCACCTGGATTTGAAAAGACACTCGCTTGTTTTGACAGAACTTGTTTTGGGGAGAAAAAAAAATGTCTAAAAAAAAACAAGAGGCAAGAAGAGCACTGGTTGGTGCGCCCTGGTTAATCATTGACCGGCAGCCTGTTTGGCGCTTTATCCGCTTCATTGTCTTACGCGGGGCGACTTACTTCCATTGTGCCCGTTGACCTCTGGCCAAAAGACTTGAGCAGGTTGTCGCGGCGCGTTGAAACCTCCAAATTGAAATCACAGTTTGCTGATTTTTGTTGTTGTTTTGTTTTGTTGTTTTTGAGCACGCCACGACAGGTTATACCCACGCCAGAGCACGATGGCCACAATCGTGTTTTCAGTCCAAAAGTTCGCCGATTCACGTGACCCCCCCCCCCCCCCAAGCAGTCAATCATTAAATAGCATCGGCATTTCAATTTTTTTCAGGGCCGAACGTTTCAGGAACACATCAGACTTGTCTTTCTAATGGGGAAAGAAGGCAATGCGAGACGGGGGGATCCTCTTGTCCTTGTTTCTCAAGCGCGCCCTCATCAAGTTGAGACCGATTCGCCTTTCAATGGAATCGCCCTGCTGCGGTCAGAAGAGCACATTGATTGTGTTAAACGGCAGGCGAGACTTCAAAGTGGGCGTCTGCGTCTGGGGTTTAATCTTCGCCGGCTTTTCAAATCTCGATTGGATTTTCCCTAGCTGTGAATCTTCTCATCCGCTAATTACCTCCGCCAAGGAGACGACGTTGGTTCGCGTGTTCGGATCAAGCCTATGCGGCGGCTCGTCTGATTCCCGGCAGATTTTGTGGCGCGGTCGCTACCTTTCGACTTTTCACTGAATTCCAGTTGCGCTTCATCGATTGCCAGCGATTCCTTTTTCACATTTTTTTTTGTCTTTGTATTTTCCTTCATTTGTCAGCATGTGGCCGCCGTCTGATGACAACCTCGTCTGTGACAAGTCTGCCACCCACAATTTCATGCAAAACACAAAAGATTGTTTTGAGACAGCTCGGCCGCACCGGAAACATCGATTTAGCGTTTCGCAACCTCCGCCGTACGACGTCTGTTCAAGGACTTGAAACATCGAAGTGGATCGGAATGTCCGTGTCCGAACGAGAGCATGTGTGCAAAAAAAAAAAAAAAAAAAAAAAGACGAATGGAGTAAATCTCCACTTGCCGTCCATTTTCATTCCTGACATGTTAGCATACTTGTAAAAAATTGTCTATGCTTAAAAAATGAGGCGTGACCTGATGTTGCTTAGTACAAAGTGACAGATGTCGACATTTTTCTCGACTTTTGTTGCTAGTCTGAAAAGTGAGAATTGCTGACGATTCTGGTGGTAGCTTGACTTACGCGTGCCCCCCCAAATTGACTGCCTGTTGAACAACTCAGAAAAGCCATTTTCGGTGGAGGGAGCACAAATGCACGGAGCATCCTTTCGGGCTGCCATGGACCCCGAGTGGGCAACACCAATCGCATGATGCGACGACATACAAAGTTGCACATGAATCCATGAAATGAAATAAAAAATCACAGGATTAGTCAGACTTGGCCGCCACCGCCGCCGCGGCCTCCAGAAAAATCGATCAAAACCTTTCATTTAACCCTCATGCAGTATTTTTAAGCGGCTGCATGAAGGGTATTACGTCCCAAAAATGTCCCTCTTCCAATGTGCAACAACTTTTTTCACTTTTAATTTTTTATTCACTTTCAACCCCTCAAAATGTTCAGTGGAAATTGGCCAAGACATAGATATACATCGTATGCAAAATTTCAGCTTCGTGGAGTTATTTTTCACTGTTTTGTCTGTGGTGTCCAAGAGTCCAAAATCGTCCAAAGTGTCCGAAATGTCCAATTTTGGGATAATTACTGCATGGAGGTTAACCAGGAGAAGAAAAATGATTGAGACGGAGGTCGCTTTTTTTCCCCAAGCGTGACGTAGCCATGAAGATGGGAAAACACTTCACGTCATGACAGTGTAGCCATGAAAGACCACCATACAATGACAAATGGGAAAACTACCAGAATCAGAATCAGAATCATCTTTATTGGCCAAGTATGTAGAACACACAAGGAATTTGTCTCCGGTATGACACGCTGCATTACTATCGTCATAAACAAGGACATGACAAATGAGTATGGAAGGACATTTCGTAACGTAAGTGCGGTGGTACCACCCAGTGACAACTGTGGGATAATGTGCAAAGTATCAAGCAGAGCTAAAGTGATCAGTGGTAGAATACGATACGATAACAGTTGTACAGTTGGTTGCAGAAAATCAATGAACCATTTTAAAGTGACCAGTAGCAGTATTTGTCGTACAAGAAGTGTGCAATTATGCAGATGTCCTTGAGCGCTTTAAAGTGTCTGGTGCGGTGGAGTATACGTCAGTAACTGTTTAGGGAGTTAATGGCGAGAGGGAAGAAGCTGTTTAAGTGTCTGCTGGATTTGGTGCGCATGGATCGGTAGCGTTGCTACTTCTTTATTTATCGCTCTCACCCCCCCCCCCCCCCCCCAAAAAAATCATACTAATGATCAAATGTATCAAATCCAACACACCTGTGTTCTTCTAGAATCCTGAACAGCAACAGCCGCACTTTGCTCATTGCCACCGATTTCCGCCTCTTTGAGCTCAAGGGGCGGGGGTAAAGTGGCAGTAAAACAGGCCGAAATCCAGTTTATGCAGTCATACCTCGGTTTTCGACCATAATCCCTTCCAGAAGGATGTTCGAAAACCGAAACCATGCTCTTTTTAAAAAAACAACAACAAATCTTTATTGAGCACGTCTGCTTACAATGGAACGCTACCCGAGGAAGCGTCACTTCCTCGTGTAAGGAAGGCGAGAAGAGTCAAGTGGCGCATTCAAGTGCGCTGAGTTTGGTCGAGAACCGATTTTCGGTTGTAATCAGAGGCATAAAAAAAAACTCGAAATTTTGGTCGAAAACCAATTTGGCCGAGAACAGACGTTCGAAAACCGAGGTTTGACTGTATTTGCCTTTATCAGTTTTTCACAATTTTTCTGAATTAAAAACAAATACATTGTGGTAGTTTGGGGGGGGGGGGGACTAGATGGAAGGGATTTTCTGTTAGATATTTTGGGATGTCTTCTGTCATGTTTTAGGTTCAATGTTCCGTAAAGCGCTTTCCGTTACAGCCGCCGCTGTTGTGAAAGCGCTATATCAACAAAGATGTATTCGATTAGTCAATGACGGGGTTTGGTTACAGAACAAATTCCAATCGTGAGTCAAGGTACCACAAAATTAACATGTGGTGCGGCGGCAGAACTTTGCAGTGCGATTGATGGTGTAGCGGTTCATGTTACAGTTTGTTTGTACAGTATTTTATATATTACCTGCTCTCCTATTACATGTGTACAGTTTATGGTATGAAATTGTAAAAAAAAAAAAAAGTGGTTTAAAAAAAGTGATTTTCTTGACTTGGAACGGATTAAATTGTTTTACATTGATCCCAATGGGAAACATCGTTTCGGTTTTCGAACAAGGCGGTTTTCGAACAGTCTTCTGGAACATATTAAGTACGAAAACCGAGGTTTGACTGTACTTGTCTTTCTGCGACCATCCAGCCCGGCGGCAGACAAGGCCACCGTCTCCCTTTTTTGAAGCAACGCTGTATGATTCATCATTCATAACCACCTCTGCCGCCACTAATCCATCTCCTGTGATCTTCTATCAGTCTCTTCGTTTTATCAGGCCCCCCCCCCCTGCCCCTCGCCGCCAGTCCCGTCAAGGAACGCTGTGATAAGATAAGCGTTGACGCCACTCGCTTGTGCGTGCGGGGGGAATAGTCGAATTTTGTTTTCTGAGCCCGACTTCAAAGAATTTCTCATTTGTCTCCGATGGCATTTTGGCACGATGCCTCGTTTTTTGTTTTTTTTCACTCGGGAGGGGGGGGGGGCCCGCCGAAGAGAAACCCCGCCCCGCCTCCCGCGCCAGCATATGAAATTTGAGATGAACAAGATGATGTCGCGCTCTGCTCGTCATAAACCCGCAGATGAAAACCATGACATAGCGGAGATTATTTGCCGGAGTGAGTCTGAGGATTGATATTGTTAGATAGCCACTTGAGGGGAAAAAAAAAAATGGCGGAACTCTTCCAGTCAAGAAAGTCGACGGCCTGGTCGAGATAATTCCGGCTTCTTTTTGTTTTCGAAATGTAGCCTATCAGTTGATCCCGTTGCATAGGGGAAGTGAATTTTTCCTGATAACAGGTTGCGAAATGTTAAACGATGAAAAGTCTGGATGGTTGAGGAAAGTTTCGGATTCCCAAGTCATGCCTCCACCAACTGTGGCCTAAACCATGCTGATCCGTGAAATAACTCGAGATTGGGTTTGAACAACGTACGTTTGATGAGGTGCGAAGCTATCGCTAGGCCGGGGGTGTCAAACTCATTTTTGTCGCGGGCCACATTACAGTTAGCGGTTTCCTTGGAGGGCTGTTATGACTCTGAAACCATATAAGGAAATCAACAATCATTTTATTTTTTTCAACTCCAGTCAAACCTCGGTTTTCGAACGTCTCAGTTCTTGACCAATTCGGTTTTTCGACCAAAAATTTCGAGTTTTTTATGCCTCGGATGACTAATACCGAATTTCGGTTCTCGAACAAACTGAGCGCACTTGAATGCACCATTTGACTCCTCTCGCCTTCCTTACACGAGGAAGTCACGCGATTATGGACGAAAACCGAGGTTTGACTGTATAGTTTATGTTACCGTCATGAGGGTTTTGGTAACAAGAAAACTTACTATAGCTCTCTTATATATTACATTCCGAAAATTTGGTATTTTAGCAAGCGTCGTAGAAGTCAACATGTTTGATTTGCTTTCGCGGGCCACATGAAATGATGCAGTGGGCCAGATTGGCACCCCGGGCCTCGAGTTTGACACCAGTGCGCTAGGCCGTTCCAAGCATCTGAAGAAAACGCCGCTCATCGTTCAAAACATGGCGGTGGCTCGGTGATGTTGGGCTTTTTTTTTTTGCCGCATCCGGCACGGGGGCGTCTTGAATGTGCGGGGTGCCATGAAATCGCTGGACCGCGAGACATTCTGCAGTGAAATGAGTTGCCGAATTAATTTTTTTTTTTTTTTAAACCTTGGTCATGCAAAATCAGGAATTTCCTCAGAACAAAAGGCTGCACTATCGCCCCCGCCCTCCCAAAAAAAAGGTGATAAAAAAAATTGCACCTTGAGCTCATTGCACATGAACATTTTTCTTTCTTTTTTTTTTTTTTTACTTGTTCATCTGCTCAAGACCTCACACATGCATACAGGCTACTCGGGTGGGGAGTGATGATGGGGGGAGGGGGGGGCTCTACTAACACGGGCATCAATCACCAAAGTCTCCTGGCGATGTCGGGGCTGTAGACGACTTGGACTGCTCAGCAAAGTCGTGCTCTGCATCAAAGTTGAAGCAGCCCCACGCTACGTTTTTCCTCTCAGCTGTGAGTTGGCTGATGCGTCTTTGGGTGCCCGCGGGTGGGACGACAGAGTCGGGGGGGGGGGGGGGCTCCCATTAGCAATGGGAGCTTGTCATGAGCCGTGTAATTTAAGTCTCTTTAGAACTGGAGGAAGGGCTCCGGGTGGTGGGGGGGGGGGGGGGGGGGGGTGATTGAGGTGTCAGTCCAAGTTGAGCACTTCTGGCTAAGCTCACACCTTTTTGTTTTTTTTTTCACCAGCACATTTCTTTGCCTTTCTGCGACCGCTTCTAATGAGATGAAGGAAGGCTGTCAAGAAAAACGGTTTGCTACTCGATATTGTTGTTGTTGTTGTTGTTTTTAACACTGCCAATATTACGACAGAGCATCTTAAATTGAGTGTTGTCATGTTTCGGTTGGTGACCAACAGGTGGCACTGTGGGGCTTGTCCCCTGCAGCTGCACACCTGTTGGTCGTTAGGCAATTAGTTGTACAAAAAGGACTGCCGCCCGAACGCTCATTGTCGGGTCATTGTAGCTCTTTGCTGCTGTCGTGTTTCCTTGTTTGTCGTGTGTTATTGATAGTTTTGAGCTTCAGACATGGTTTTTCTTTGATGCTTTAGATTCTTTTTGTTTTTGTGACTTTGTTCGTTCTGGATTTAGTTTCTGTGTTTTAATACAATTCTTCAAGTTCACCCTGCTCCTCCCTCCTGCCTGCTTTTTGGGGTCCACCACCACCTTGCTTCGTGACAAGTGTATCCATTTGTAAAAGCATTGGCATTGAAATGCGGAAAGATCAAAATATCCTAAATTTTAAAAAAAATAAATTAAGTGCCATTCATTGACGGCAGCTCGGTGGTCGAGCGGTTAGCGCTTTGACCTCACCGTGCAGAGGTCGTGGGTTCAATCTCCCGGCCCTTCCTGTGTGGACTTTGCATGTTCACCCCCTGTGCCTGCGTGGGTTTTCTCCGGGTAATCCTCCCACATTCCAAAAACATGCATGGCAGGCTGATTGAACACTTTAAAATTGTCCCAAAGTGTGATTGTGAGGGTGGATGGTTGTTGGTCTCTATGTGCTCTCCGATTGGCTGGCAACCGGTTCAGGGTGTCCCCCACCTCCTTCCCGAAAACAGCTGGGATAGGCTGATGGGAAAGTCTTGACGTAAACCCAGCTGGTCTCATTTTTTTTTTTTTTCAGCCAAGGTGGGTAAAAGATTCGTTTAGCACACCGCAGGTCAACCTTCCGCCACCCAATTGACCGACTTTGAATGGAAAGCGAGGGGAAAATGTGGCCGTGTGCCTCAATTGAGTTTTCTCAGCGGGAATCAGACTGCTGAGCTCCACCAAACTGGTTCCCGTTCCACTTTTCTCCCACGATTCGTCTGTCCATTCCGCTTTCTGTGCTTTTGAAATCACGTTGGCCCTCCTGGCCCAGCTGCCCCGCCCCTCCCCCAAAATAGTTTCTTCTCCGCTTCATTGCAGTCGGTCAGTCTCGTTGCTCCTCAGGACTTTTTTTTTTTTTTTTTCCTCGGCCTTTTTTTTTTTCAAGTGGCGTTTACCCGTCGCATGCTTCTGCTCGCTCGCAAGCAGGTGCCGGCAAGGCGGTGCAAATTGAATTCGGGGAATTCCCTGCCCGACTCCAAGCGAGGGCATCCACAAACGCCCACGCGTTAATGGGAGCACATATTTGCTCCTGCCTCATTTGGAGTTTGAACACTGCCGCTTTTTCTCATTAGCGGCGAGATGCAAAGGTCGCGGCCGCCTCCCTTGGTTGGGTTGCTTCTCGGCGCTGGAAAATGAAAACCTGCAAAAACTTTCAGGAACTAAAGCAACACTGATACGGACGTGCGATACAAATTAGAAACACTTCAAATTGATTCGTGGCGTGAGCAAAAAACCTCGTCCTTTAATAAATCAATCCGGCATCCTTTAACTGGAGCCGCAGCGCAAATAATTCCTCGGGCCAAAAAAAAAAACCTGTCGACAAGAGAAGGCCTTTTGGCCCAGGTAAAGCCGTTGTCATGGTAACAGTCAAGAACCGTCGACAGCCCGTTGCGCAACACCTGAGAGGTGATTGTTTGCAAACGGCGTGATTTAAATTAATGAAGCCCTCCGCCGGGCCAGGCGTGTCGAAATGAAAAAAGCGCAGAAGCGCGCCAGGGCTCGTAGCGAGCGCTTGGCCGTCGCTTTTTAGCGAAAACGAAGGCGCCGCTCCTCTCATTCCTGCCGGGTTATACAAAACAAGTGAGAGGGGAAAGTGAAGTGGCGAGGCTATCGTTTGGCATGTCCCGACTTGACTTGTGTGTGTGTGTGTGTGTGTGTGTGTGTGTGTGTGTGTGTGTGTGTGTGTGCGTGAGAGTGAGAACCACAACACTTCCACCCCCGCGTTTTCAGTCCAAACTTGTTCACCCTCCCACATGCTGTTGAGGTGGATTTTGGACTCGCTTCAGCCTCGAAGAAACAAGCGCGCCGTGAGAAATCAAGCAGGCTGAAAATTATTTTATTTCCTCGCAAAACATTGGTTCACCTCTCGGAGACGGACGGGCGGGCAGAACAATGAAATGCTCTTCCACTCTCTGGCACAACCCTCTGTCAAAGTAAACGTCAAACAAAGAGGATTATACGTGGCGTACATGAAAACAACCGCATAACTTGGCCTGAAAAATCAGATCGCTTAATTCTATTACATCATGGGAAATTTTAAAGATAAACTAACAAACATCTGTGCGGTGGTGTTAAATGAAACACACATCTGGTCATACACACGACGTGTGGGGAAACTATGATCCGAAAACGATGTTTGGAAAATCCTCGTTTTGTGCCTTTTTAATCATTCTTTTGAAACCTGTCCTGCTGCAACAAAAATAGCCTCTCAGAAGCGACAGAAGGCGTGGCCAAAGCGTGCGTCAGTCATTGCTGCGCATGCCTATGCACGCTCGGTCTGTCCGCAAGGTAAGCAGAGCTGCACTGGAAGCACCGTGATATCAACACTGGTCTCTGGTAGCCGGCAAATTTTCGATTATCGGCGTAGGGGCAGCTGACAATTCCGTTGGGCCAAGTGTCCTCTGCATGTGCCACATGCACCGATCTGCTACACGAATCGGCAAGGGCAATGCAGCAATGATACTTTTTATTTATTTATTTATTTTTTTTACTGTCCCGCTTTGCTCTTGCGATTCTGGGCTGCTTGGGAACACGCGACCCCTCGCCTCCTCTCGATGCCCTGGCGCTGCCCCGGTTGTCACGGTAACGAAAGCCACGCTGGCCATTTTACCTTTTAGACAGGAACCTGGGGTTCAGATAGTCGTGGAAAAAAAAAAAAAAGCCTGATCCCGTACGTCTCCTTTTAATCAAATGTGTAACTTCCAGTGTAGACCACATCTCATTAATCCACTCCAGGATTCGAGAGATTATACTCATGCAACATACCAGAACGGCTACTGATGAGGATTAGAGGATTAGCTCCCCCCCCCCCCCCCCCCCCCCCCCCCCCCCCGCCCCAAGTGCCGATTATTTTTGGTTGAGTCATTTGGTGCAAGGGTGCTGCCATGATTGTTCAAAACATTGTTTTTAATCCCTGATCTGATCTTTTTAACGGCGTTTAGCAAGAAATCGTGAAGGTGAATTTGTGTGTGTGCGCGCGCGTGTGTCAGAAATGCTTTGGCCAACTTTTAGATTCCCGTCGAGTGAGACGGGGACATAATCGAACCGTGTTTCAAAACGTTGCCTGTCGATGGTCTTGCGCATGAAGGTGGTGGACTGACAATTATTATTTTTTTAACTGTTGAAAAAAAATCCACTGGCGGAAATAAAAAAAATTAAAGATTGCTTTTTTTTTTCCCCACCGGGAAAATGGGGATTTTACAGTGTGAAAATATTAGTTAAAAAAAAAAATATATATATATATATATATATATATATATATATATATATATATTTTTTTTAATATATTTTTACACTGTAAAATCCCCGTTTTCCCGGTATATTATTTATTTTTTTTTTCTTTAAAAAATATAAAATATATCATTTCAATTTTTAGTTGAAATTGAAATAAATAAAAATATATATATATATATATATATATATATATTTTTCCTAAAAATTAATGAATAAAAATATATATATATATTCAATTTTTATATTAAAAAAAACAATATATATATATATATATATATATATTGTTTTTTTTAACTAAAAATTAAAATATATTTTTTTTGAATATATATTATATTTTTGTTGATATATATTTTTGCTTGTTTTCTTATCATGTTGTCATTTTGGAGCGAAGTGCCATAAAATGCCTCGCCAAATGCTGAAATTCACTTTGAAAATGATGATGAAATGATGGCAAATCACGGGAGTCGTGTGCATGCATGTCGCTTTTTCAGACTCCCCCCCCCCCCCCCTCACCCCCTCGTGAAGGATTGACACTGTGAGAATCGTGAGTCCCGATGGCCCCGCTCCCCTCCCCTCCTCAGCCTAATTAGCGCTTCGTTCCTGTCACCTTCCATCAGTGAACCAGAGCACGGCCTGTTGACATTCAGACACGCAAACAAGCAACCCCTCCCTCAATTCAACCTTGGCAGCCATTTCAGTTTTAACGTATAAACTACTTGTGTGAGTTATGGATCATATCCTCTGCCAAGGATTGTCATGAACACTAAGTTAGATGAATTTATGGGATGGGGGGGGGGGGGTTTGTGTGTGTCTTTTTATGGAGGGGAGTCGTAAAAGAAAATGCGCTTTTGGCCTCCAGCTGCTCATGATGTTTTCTTTCACCTTGTAGCGAATGCGACTGCCGCTGATGAAGCCAGTCTAGGTCTGGCAGCGCGAGCCGTGGCCATCAGTCACCATTTACCCCCCAACCCCCCCTTATAAACTTCCGCCTGCAGCGCCGACATTGAGGGTGCCGGTGAAACTGCGAGTCCTCATTGATTGCACTTGTGCGGCGTTTCGCGCCGACAAACTCCCGATCTTATTGCCTTCATTTCTTTCTCCGCTGCTCGACTCGTAGATCTCCGCCAATAAGACCTTGTGAATTTGTGCAGTTATTAAACTGCTTGTGTGCTTCTGTTTTTTTGGGGGGGGGCGTGGGGTGTACGCGCAAACAGCATAGCTGTTTTAATGGCTCACAAATTATTCCAGGAAATGTTCCCCTCAGCGTGCTTTCTTCCGCCTTACATCACCCCTGATTCACCACCTCGCCCGCTCACTTTTCTTTTCTTTTCTTTCTTTCTTTTGAGGCAAAGTGCTTCACTTTCATCGCCCTTGCGCCTCGGTCATTCTGCTGTTTTCAGAACTCGTGATCTCTCCGTCTGCCAACACCCCCCCCCCCCCCCCCTCCGCCTCACAACTCATAGTAGTGCGACATTCCACCGCGCTGACTCCCATTTCCTTACATAGAGGATTCGTGTGACACGCAAGTGTAGAATTTGATGACCGATGCTGACCGCTCACGCTCCGCTTTGCTTTGCATCCTGCAGTGGGACTGAGAAAAGCATCTCGACGCCACGCCTGAATCGGCAACTCGAGCAGGCTGTCGGATTGGCGGAGCAGCTTTTGCGTTAAGATGGCGCCGACCAGGACCATCCACAGTTTTTTTTTAACTTGGTTACATCAAGATAAGAGAAGATACAGTCACGCAGATTGCCTTCAAATTTGGACTCTCAAAATTCTTGGGAGATAATCCTGAGCTCTTCTGATTTTCTGCCGCGTGTTCATTACTATTACTTCTAATAAATTACAAATAAGTTTTTTTTTTGTTTTTTTTTTTGTGAGTCTGAGTAAAGGATGCGATGCAAAGCCGCAATGTTTGACCGTGCCAGGCAAGTCTCATTTTTCACGGGCTACCTGGCGCTTTAGCCTTTCGCGTCCCTCATCTTGGAAAGCTGTTAGCGCTAATTTTGCGCTAAGCAGTGCTAATGTTGCTTTCCGCGGTCGTGTCAAGAATCTGTACCCCCCCAATACATTTCTTTTAAGACATGAAAACCGAGTCGGTAATTTAATTTTCCAACCCAGAGTTAATGAATTTTTGTTTGCTCCGTCTCACCCTTTAGCATCAGTGTTATCGTTAATACTGATACAGAACTGATTTCAGTTATTATCGGTCATTGCCTTTGAAATTTGTCGAGTATTTGATGAATTGAAGTCTTTAAACACAGATTTAATTGGCTGGATGTTTTAGATGCCGACCATTTTGCGTCGCTCGCGTTCCAAAAGGTTCCAACTAGCTTAAATGCTAATGTGACAATTCTCAGGGACCCTGTACGGTTGTGGACGGGGGTCAGTGTTTATTCCAAGGCTTTGCAGATGTACCGTAGACGAGTTGGTTCACGTCAGGCGAAGCAAAGGTGAAACTTGAGTGTTCCCGACTACTGATTCAAAGTTATCCATTAGCAACATCAACAAACACAGTAGGCAGACCCGCATGGCCACTTCAAAATGTCCTTGCTGGTGGACTCACACTTTCCTCACTTTGTCTGCAGAGTCTCACAGCAACAAAAAAAAAGAAACAACAGTTTTCAGGAAAATACAAAAAATGACCCAGAGCGCCCGGTTGCCCTGCCCTCCTCGAAGCGCTGCGGGGAAATCATTCATACTTCCTTCCCTTCAGCGACAGTGTGTGTCGGAAGGAAGTCCAAAACAAAGAGCTCGGTACTCCTGATGTCCCCTGTGGCCATGAGTCAACTTTTAACAGAGGACGTTGGAGATGGAGCGTATGAAGCTCATACCAACTCGGTTTGAGCATTTCCATCCCAGGCCATCAAATATATGACCCGAAATGTTGATGTCCTGTGATTGTGACATGAAGCGGAACAATATTTGGGAAGCGACCCGTAGCGCATGCTGTTACTTGAGCGACCGGTTATGTCAAGTTTTGGTAACATGACTCGCCAAAGTAGAAATGACATATAGCTCGTCTCTGGAATCTCGTAACCAGATGAGCTAACGTTTGGCCGGATGATTTAATACAGTGAAACTCCTCCACAACGAAATCATGTTTGCAGCAAGAAATTTTCACAACAGGGGGTTTTTCACTGTAGCAAATTTGATCTCAGATGTAACTATTATCGGGAACTGTATCGGGACGCTTCGTAGTCCTCTATGGCCGTAGTTAGCGCGATGAAACTCGCCTTCTCTCTCATTAGCGCTCCAGTTAGCGTAAGGTTTTTAGCATGATAACAAGTAAAGTATTCCAGGAAACGTTCGTTTATTTGAATGTCCGTCGAGCCATAAGCAATTTACTCTGAGCAGCTAATTGAATGCATTCCACTCTATCTTCCACGGATCTAGCTACAGTATCTACACGCATAGATAGTGAGGTCCCTCTTGGCCAATCGGAGGCCAGGATGATGCTTGGTAAGCCAATGGCAAGAGCAGCTATGAGTACGTTGCGTTCAGGAAACTCGGAGCCGTGTAAACCAGTGTGGTGGTTGCTTTTGCCGTTTCCGAAGCGAAGCAGTAGAGGTCGCTGTTGGATTAAACTTCATTGTAGTGAATCTCTCGCGAGGCAAGAGCAGAGAAAAAGATTTCGTACAACGCAACAGGGTTTTTTTTTTCATCGTTTGGGGGGGCAGGAGAATGGGAATGGTGTTAATGCATGAAGATTTTTTCACATTAGGGGGTATTTTCACCCATGTAGGTTTCGTTTGAGAGGAGTTTCACTGTATCTTCTTCTACGCGTGTACTTTCCTCTTCTTTGTATTTTCCATCAGTGTGGAGTGGCAACACGTCGCCTCTCACAGGCCATTCATGGTACTACAAAGACATTGCCATGCATGCGATTGTGCTGCAAGCGCGTGTGTTTCACACTCTATTAAACAGACGCGTTGTTTTTATTTTATTTTAGTTATTTGTGGGCTCTCACATTGTAAAAAAAAAAAAATCAGTCCGCCTGCTCCCCACTTGAAACGTTTTGGAGCCAAACGCACAGCCAGAACTGGTCGGCCGTCAAACAATGTCCACACGCGATTTTTTTGGGAGGAAACCGAAACGGCACGAGGAGACGATCTCCCTTTCATTTTCATTCACGCCGTTGGTTTTGATCAAGAAAATGGAAAGTGGGGGCGGTTGCTGGAGGGAGGCCAGTTGACTTCCAAAACGCTGCCAAGGTGCCCTTAGCAAAGCCCCCAAACTTCCAAGTTGATATTAGACGCTTACCATGCAGCTCACATTTGTATTAGTAGCAGATGATGTTGAATGTTTTTTTTGTTGTTTTTTTTTTGTCTTGGCACGGCTGACATGAAATTCATGTTATTGGATAGATTACTTGTGTAAACGTGGTACAGATGTGCCTCGATAAAGAAAGCACTGTGACTCTTTTCCAAGCAAGTACCTTTTCCCTCACTTCGATTTCTGAGAGCGGCGAACACACACCACCTGTTCGCAAACGATAAGCGATGTGGTAAACGGGAGCTTGTTTTGAGCACGCATGCCACTTGTCCTCATTTCATCAAAAGCTTCTTTCCAATAAAATTTTTTTTATTTTTTTTACATCTTTCAAAGCCTTTGCGGTCGCAAACCATCAGAAACTGCGACTGTGAGCAACCACGGAGGCCGTCAGCGCAGCCTTCAGAAGCCTTTTGCTTAATAGCCGCCGTACACAAACGATTCAGTACTTGGGAAGTCTGCTCTCATACGTTTATGTGAGTTTGAGTCGTTGTAAAAATTGGCGTCGGGGCTTGTAACATTGGATTTCTGAACAGACTTATTTTATTTGACGTATATAAGGAGCGGCAGTTGTGAAACGGTTGCGACGAATTGAAAATTGTTTTTTTTTACGGATCAAGGAAGCAGTGCTAGCGTTTCAATCCAAAATGGCATTTTCACATTAGCACCCTTTTAGTTGAGTTGAATCGGTTCATGGCTTGTTTTTCCCGCCTTGGTTCCGTTCGTTTGGCTCGGTCTGAGCACAGTAGCAAAACGCCGGTGATGTAACAAACTGGGCAAACGTCTTATGTTTATCCATAAAACGCTCATTGCGAAGCCTCCACCCGAGCTTCACTCTCTGCTCATTTGTGACCGTTTTATTCACCTTGTGCTATGACGTCACTAGAATCACACCGAACAGTTTGTTGTGTACATATTTGTTATTTGCTTATTTTGCTTTGTTTGACCCTCGCTGTTTGCTGCCGGGTCGGCATGGCACATGAGAATCTGTTCTCGGTTGCCTGGCCTGGATGAATAAAGATCAAATAAATGGAGAAATACTGTGGTACTTTACTTCCGAAATTAATTGCTTCCGGAAGAATTTTCTTAACTAGAAAATGTTGTGAGACGTGTTTTCCATGTAAATGCCCTAATCCGTTCCAAGCCCCCCCAAAATTCAGACATAAATGTTTTATAAAGCATAAAAAAACGTTACAAATTAGATAATGCACCATAAATGAGGGTTACGCATCATGTAAACAAAGAATAGTCAAGAATAAAAATGGTCATTTAAATTAACTGCATCCTCATGGTTTTTTTGCCCTCTTTAGTTCATGTTCTCTCTAAGAAGTGGTTTTTGCCTGGCGTTTTGTAAAGAACTAATCCAAGGACGTTTGCTTTTGTCAGCTTTTAACAATCCTTCGAAAATGTCCAAGGCAAACATCAGCAGAGTGAGCGATCGCCTGACTGGTGAACACTTTTTCTGGCCGATTCACATCTACGCAAAACTATTCCAACACGTCATGGCCCGAGGGGCGAATGACGAGGATGCTGAATAAACACACATCCCTCTATCTACACACATAGACACAGAGGCCCCCTCTTAGCCAATGGGATGTCAGGAAGATGCTCGGTAATAGCCAATGGCAGGGCAGCTAGAAGTATGTTGCGTTCAGGAAAACTCAGAGCCTGGACGAGCAGCCCAGACTGTATTTTTACCTTTCGTATCTTGAAATTTCTTTCCTAACAAGAGGCAATATTTTCCTGTTGAGGCGTTTCGTTTCGTAACTTGCAATTTTCGTACGAAGAGACGTTCGTAATGTAGAGGTACCACTGAAATCCAAACCGGTGATTTATCAAATTCCTCTTTTGTTTGGCAAATGTTTGGTTAGCCAGTTAGCAAGTTTGGTTGTTGCAATCTGTCAGTTTTTTTCGTGTATGAATTTGCCCACGAGGAATCCAAGTGACTAAATGCCTGTGCATTCTAGCTTGTATGTATGTCCACACACCAAAGTCTCTCGTTAGCCTATAAACCGTCCACCTGAGCACTAAGTCCAAGTGCCACATGACCTCAGTCCCACCGAGGGACCGTGCTTGAAACTGCAATTAGCGGACGCTTCATCACCCCAACAAATCTTCTCCTGTTTTGGATCTCCTATTGAAGTGCTCTCCGGTTCCAAGTTTGGTGCCACTCCAGAAAACAGCTGCCGATGCTTCTGCCACGACATCTCATCTTAGCAAGTCCTCAATGAGGCAATGATGCAAACCTAATAAGTGGCTGATTCGATCCTCAGGGTTTTTTTTTTGTTGTTTTTTTTCATTTCCAGGCAATAAGAGCAGCTGCTCACATGTGCATTCACGAGCGCAGCGCCCGGATTAGCCGAGACAAAACGTCAGAGCACAGCGCTCCTTTTCTCCCATCGGCCCGAGCGCCAACCACAGCTGTTCGGCACCACTTGACTTTGCCAGCTAAAACGTGGTCTCGGATGGCTGCAGACACTTTGGTCCCTGCTCGCCAAAACATTTGTCTTGGCTGTAATTTTTTTTTTTGTGTGTGTGTGTGTGTGTGTGTGTGATGATGTCCTCCTCTCCCTGATGTGTGCTGGGAGACATTGAGGAAAAACATAGCCGCTAGCCATGTGCGCCGTTGACAAGTAACACCCGATCAGTGGAGCTTCTCAGCTTTTTAACGGGTCCTCCAAAAAACGCCATCTTCCATGACTGGGAACACATGCGGGGTGTACCTTTTTTTTTTTCTTTTTTCTTTTTTCTTTTTTTTCTTTTTTCAAGGACCGACTCGAGACAACTGAAGCGACTGTGACGGCCTTTCTGCGCTCTTCGCTAGCCCTTTGCACTCATGTTTTCATTCTTTCCGAGGCCGTAAGTCACCAGCCCCTCCTACAAGGTCGTCATTGCTCCTGTTCGCTGTTTATTTCGTTGATTCCCAATGAGAATCAACCGTCACAGGTGTCAAAATCAAGGCCCGGGGGCCAGATCTGGCCCGCCGCATCATTTGCATGTGGCCCGCGAAAGCAGATCATGTGCGTCAATTTAACTACAGTCAAACCTCGGTTTTTGAACGTCTCGGTTCTCGACCAATTCGGTTTTCGACCCAAACATTTTTATGCCTCGGATGATGAACAAATTTCGGTCTCTCGAACAAACTGAGCGCACTTGAATGCACCATTTGACTCCTCTCGCCTTCCTTACACGAGGAAGTAACTCTTCCTCGGGTAGACGAGGAAGTGACGCTTCCTCGTGTTGCTTTCCATTGTGAGCAGACGTGTTCGGTAAACATTTTTATTTTAAAAAGAGCGTGGTTTCGGTTTTCGAACAATTTCGGTTTTCAAACAGCCTTCTGGAACGGATTATGGACAAAAACTGAGGTTTGACTGTAAATACCGTTGAGATTTTGCATTTTTCGATGGTGCTCGTTGTCATTGATTGCGGGTGAGCTGGAGCGTCACTGACACCTCTGGACAGTTTAGATTCTTCAATTAACCTCGTTTTTTGAAATGCGAGTGAAATCAAAAACACGAGCCTCGAAACATGCGAACCGATATACGCCCACCGTGCGGATCAGTCACCCTCAGTTTCTCCAAACAATTTGCTGCGTCTTCCCCCGATCACAAATCATCGGAGACATAAACGCTCAAATGCTAATCTCTACGAATTACCGTCAGCCAGTTTAAAGAGTCGGCCGAAGAATCCCGCGGCGAAGGCCGATGCGTAAATCACAGACGAGAGGCTCGACTCGGTTTTCCACGCGTTTCCCCCCCCCCTTTGACCCCGCCCTCTCCTCGTCCCGCTGCCGCTACAGCTGTGCGTCAGCTGTCGGCCGGCTCGGTCTACTCGAGGAGATGAAGTTGAACTCTCGGCGGGGAAGAAAGGCCGGCCTCTCTTTCGCTCCCAGCTGTCGTTCCCACTTCAGACTCTTGCAACCGATCGTCTTTTTCCTCCTCCCCTCGCGCCACCACTGGACTCCTTCCTCGGACACGTTTCAAGAGGAAAATATGCGAGCTGTCAGCTGTCATGTCACTTTGTCAACATTGTAGTGGTATTGTCGGACCAAAAGCAGCCGGTGAGACGAAATGATGTGTTTGGATTTCTTTCTTTATTTATTTATAATGCTTCCATTCAGCCCGGATTGATTTTTGTTTTCGTTTTTTTAAATCTCTCCAAAGCTAATTTGCTTTGTTGTACAACCACCGCCGGCGGGATCAACCCGTCCAATGACGTGAAAGCCAGTTTGATATCAGCAATTTGGAAAAACGACGGGCCTCACAAGCCCCCGTGGGGGGGGGGGGGGTGCAAAGCAGCCGCCAGAGTGAATGTCGTGCTAATTGTAGCGTCCTCGATCACCGCTGGAGTTCTTTTCTATAGGCGACAAAAGCATCATTGTCACCCAGCAGGCCGCTGCCAAAGACAAAGGAACAAATTAGCGCCTCAACGTGGCTTTGGGCACTTTTGGCTTTGTGCTCGCTCGCTCCTTTGTTTCATTTGCGCAGAGAATTATCAAAAGACGGCGATGCCAGGCAAGTCGTCAAGCATAATTTGTTCCTGGATGAAAAACAAACTCTGCGGACCAGTATTTTAACATTCTGAGCTGCCATAATATGTTATCGAGTTTTTTTTTTTTTTTTTACACTCGACAGGGTGGGACAAATGTAAGGATGCGGTTCACTTTGTATTTTATTCAAGTGACGATTATTAAAGCACAGTTAAGGTGTTACGTTTCACGGTTTAGGCCAGGTTTTGGCAACCCAAAAAAGAGCCATATAGGACAAAAAAAACCCAAAAAACAAATATGTCTGAAGCCGCAAAAAAATAAAAGCCTTCTATAAAACTCACAATGAAGGAAGTGTATGGAGGAGAATTCTGTCTCAGAATTGTTTGTTATTCATTCCTTTGTTGTGTGCTCACAAAGGCCCCCACAGAATTTATTTTGTGATTTCCTCGCTTGATTTTTTTTTGTTTTGGTGCATTATTTTCGCTTTTCTGAGTGTCTAGTCAAGTGATCATGAATTTCCGTTTTTCAGAGGCTGTCTTTGAACGCCTCTCGAGTCGAATGAGAAGAGAGAAGGCACGGAGTCGGACGCAGACGTGTCTTGTGTTTGTCAAAACTGTTAAAAGCATAAATAAAGTGTATGTTTTAAAAAAAAACAACGCCACAGCTCTACTTTTTCGGAGCTGCAACATTTATCGATATCTATTTGAGCTATATTAGCCTACTATCAAAATATTTTTCCATTTTCAAACATTTTTATAAAGCTCCAGTGAGCCGCTAGATGTCGCTAAAGAGCCGCATGCGGCTCTGGAGCCGCGTGTTGCCGACCCCTGGTTTAAGCTTTTGATGTGAAAGAAAAAGCCATGCACACTGATTTCATCAACTGTTTCTGAATCTTTCTTCTTTTCCTTTGTCTCGTCGACAGGAATGCCTGTGGCCAGCAGTGCGTCTGCGGGCAGGTAACCAGGCGCGCCGCTGCAGTCATGGCCGGGCCGGCCGGGTGGCTCACACCTTCCTCTGTGGTCACCGCCCTGGCGGCGGTGCTGGCGGTGCGGGTGTCTTCGGTCGAAGAGCACGATTGGCACTTTGACGCAGGTTGGGCACGTTGTCTCCTTTTTTTGAGTTAACTGACGAGCCCGTTCGATCGCCGTTGTGAACCAAAACAGCGGCACTTACTGAAGCAAGTCAATGGCGTCGAGATTTTGGAATGGATTTTGAAGTGCGTCCCTTCTGCGCCATGAAAGCTGATCTCAGATCTCCGATCTCGTCTGCGATGTGGCATTGTGTGGCGCAACGAAACGTCCAACGAACAGGGCATCGTGATGCGTCTGCGAAGGGCCGAGAGCGTAGCGGTTAGCATCAGCGGCTAGTGTGAAAATTACTGGACCGTCGGCGAGGAACGAGGGCAGCGTCACAAATGTGACAAATGTCACCAAATGTGACAAATGTCACCAAATGTAATGCAGAAAAGTAGCGTGTTCATTCACGAAATGGGCAAGTCCATTCTTAAATACGAAAAAAAGAAGTCCGTGGCTCAACGCTAACATTAGCGACCGCTGTTCCATTCCGAAAAAAAATATTCATGATGTCATTGAATCACTTACCGTATTGGCTCGAATATAAGACGGGGTTTTTTTGCATTGAAATAAGACTGAAAAAGTGGGGGTCGTCTTATATTCGGGGTCTAGACATTATACCCATTCACGGCGCTAGATGGCGCCAGATATCATTGAAGCGAATGTTGAACTTGACTCCCCAGGCCAAAGTGAACCCTTGCCACGAAGAATAAAAATAAAAATAGCGGTAACAAGGAAAGGAGAAGAAAATAATAGAAGAGATAACAGAAAATGGAGAAACGTAGTGACAATCTGGAGAAAAGTGGGCCGAAGAACCGGCAAGTTAACCGGCAGCTGAGGAGGAATTATGATGTCATTTATCATTTTCAAAAACCGGAAGCCATTCATTTACGAATGTGATTGCACTTTAGATTTAAATGATGCTAAATAACATGCTCTTTCTCTCAAATATATTGTTATAATCATCTGTTTCAGATGTACTGTCATTATTTTCCGTATAAAAAATTAATTTGGTGTTCAAAAAGTCTTTTTTCAAACTTGAGTCTTGATTATAAGACGACCGTCTCATAATCAGGGCCGTCTTATATTCGGGCCAATACGGTACTTTGACTCGACTAGGATCAAGTTATAGTTGACTACAAAAAAAGAAAACTTGAGTTATTCAACCCCCCCCCCCCCCAAAGGGGCCCTATTTTCTTCCTCCCTTCAAATATTCTCCTCACATCGTCAAATCAGCGAGTCTCATTCCCGTTGCGTTATCAACAGGCTCTGCGCCGTGTTCTCTTCCTGTCTGCCAGCTAGTCGAGTGGAACAGGAGAGTGAAATGGTGCCCCCCCCAACTCCCCCGTTCCTCAGGACGGCTAATACCCAGCCGCATTACCAAGTGTCAGTCGGTGGGGGCAACCAGGTGGAACAGGAGCTCGCGCGCCGGCTTTCATATCTGACTGCGGCAGCAAGCACGAGCCGCAACTTCAACGGCGCCTTTTGTTGCAAACGGCGACAAGAGTTTCGCCCAAACTCATTACACGGCTTGTTTGTTCCGGGCGCAATGCTTTTGGATTTACAACTGGAAAGTAGACTGCGTAGATGATATTGGGACACACGGCCGTGACGGGGAGGGGGGGGGGGGGGGGGAATGTGGTTGATTGATGTGAGGGAGCAAATCTTTGAGAGTTGAAGATTTGAAAGCAGGACTTGGATCGAAAGTGTGACTCTTGAGCCGACTTTTACGATTCACAACCACGACTTCTGTGAAACAAATTTTCCCCAGAATGAGGTTTTTGGAGTGCGTCTCCAAATGTGGATTTCATTTGATCTCATGACAACAACAACAACAAAAAAGACGATTGATGAGCGTCGTCATGACGATGATTTAATGACGTGGGCACCTGTTTCATGGGTGTGGATCCAATGTGGGTGCGCGTATGCTCCGCCCTCTGTGCTTTTTAACATTTGTCACTCGGCTCCAAATTCCAACGGGGTGACTCAATGACAACGACCCCCCCTCGCCCCCTCCCACTCCCCCTTCCTGTCCTGTCAGTGCCTTTCTCTACTTTATCGCCACCCAATCCTCCCCTCGGAGCCGACAAGCTCCTCGTCTTTGTAATCGTTTGATAATGTCTGCCGCTGGAATAGAGTCAACGGCGGCACCCGAGAGGCTCGCCTGTCGCTCCTTTTGTTCCACCGTGCCGCAAATCCTTCCCCCTGGCAGGGCTCACGGTAACGGGAGCCGCGCCGTATCGCACAAAAGGTGCAACGAGAAGGGTGTCGTCTTGGAAAAAAACCCGCTTCAAGAACATTTTAGTCATTGCACGCACTTGAAGCACATTTGAGAAACACACAGCGAGCGGGTTTAAACGTTGAAACCCAAATTCAGGATTGGAAACCAGATCGGCTGACTGAGAGGCACATATGCTAAATGCTATCACTTCCGTCTTGTAACTGTCCAAAATTCTGAAGTATTGGAATTAAATAGAAGACAATTTGGCCAAATGTTTTTGAAATGTGGGAGGAAACCGGAGCACCCGGAGAAAACCCACGCATTTATATCCGAATTTTGGGGGGGGGCTTGGAACGGATTAGAGCATTTACATGGAAAACACGTCTTTACTTACAAAATTTTCCAGTTAAGAAATTTCTTCCAGAACCAATTAATTTCGTAAGTTGAGGAACCTTGGGGGGTCACCTCGTGATGAAGTGAACTTTTGACACTCAGTGGCACTGTAAATCTATGATAGTAACATTTAACATCAACTAGGACTGGGGAAGCTCCAACAAAGGCTTTTTTGTTGGGTTTTTTTTTTTTTACGCGCATAGTTTTATGTTATCACCGGCAGGAATAAGTGATGCAGATTCATTTCGCTAGGTTTGACGTGGAAAATATGTTTTTCCCCTCAAAGTTACAAGCAGATTTATTGCAGGCTTAGGAGTTCTCTTGCCATGCGGCAGCAAATTCTAGAAGTTTTCCCAACAATGACATAACAAGGCAAATTCGCCGTGACCAATGATGCCGGCCGATGCTCGGGACTGAGAGATTGCGTTTATCCCCCCTACTGATGCTCTTTGCTGATAGCACTGTGGCTCATGGCTCTTCCCTTTTCTCTCTTTTTTTTTTTTTTTTCTTTTCATCTCCGTCGCCTTCCTGTCTGCATCTGCAGCCGCTCAGTGTCGTTACGCCCTGGGGATGGAGGATGGCAGCATCCTAGACTCTGACATCACCGCCTCCAGCGCCTGGTCAGACTCCACCGAGGCCAAACATGCAAGGTCAGTGAGTTGAGCCGTTCAGTTCTTCGCATTCGCTGCTTTTGGCTGGGCCAGAAGGTTTAAAATGGACCGATTTGTTGGTCCGTATTTGCAAATAACTTGAATTAATTGATTTGAAGCAATTAGTGGACTTTAAAGCAGTATTGGATTGCGACCGTGGATTGGAAAGTGGAAAAGTCATTTCAGGCAAATGAAGGAAGGATGCAAAAAAAAAAAAAAAAAAGAGACTACGGGGGAAAAAAATCTTTCAGGAAGGAAAAGATGCCAGGACAAAAAATGTAAATGTCATTCAAACCTTTTTTTCCCCCCCAGTGTCCTTATGGCGACCTTGAATATTGATTCACTTTTCCACCCACCGCCACGACCAAAACAATGCCAACATGTTTCAGATGATGACATGGCAACCTTGTCTGTTGATTTCTGCACAACGATGCGTCAAGTGTTTCATGTCTGCTCCGCATCCCTCCGATGTTTTTACTCCAAGGCGACGATGCCTTGCAGTGAAACAGGATCATGTAGGCCCCGCCTCCCCTCGACCCCATCCCAAAGCAATTTGTCCCAAGCTTATTGTGACAGAAGATGACCGAGTGGGCGTTTGTGTTTTTGTAATGTCATTAGCTACTTAGCTGTCTGGCAGGAAAGGCGCTGAGAGCAGGGTAGGCCCCGCGCCGCGCGCTAATAACCGCGCGTAGGAGCGATACAGCCAGTGTGTACGTGTGTGGGCGAGCGCGTGTTTGGCTGAGAGCCCGACCGTGTGGAAATGATTATTAGCCGCGGCGCTCTCTTGGGAGACACGGGGAGAGCACGGGGGCGTGGGGGGTGGGGGGGGTTGTCAAACGCAAAGACGGACGGCGCGGCGGACGCACGGCAAAGCAAACAAGCGAGGAGGGATCGGCGCTAAAAGCACGCGAGGAATCGTTTGAAAACGAGCTTGCAGCCCGCGGAGGGAGAGAGAGGCTGATTGATGTGGAGATGAACGCAGCAATGGAGCTCCAAGAAAGTGTGGGGGGGGTAGGAAAGTGAGGCGGGGAGGAGGGCGGGGGGTCAATAATGGCCTTTCCGATTGGAAGCAATTAAGAGTCTTGGACAAAAATGCATCGCGTCTCCAGTTAAGTACTCCCACTGTCGGCGAAAATCCGCGTTACAGAGAGACACCATGTGAAAAAACCCGCTTCAAGAACATTTTAGTCATCGCACTTTAATTTGACAAGCACACTGCAAGCGGGTTTATACGTTGAAACCCTAAATTCAGGATTGGAAACCAGATCGGCTGACTGAGAGGCACATATGCTAAATGCTATCTATCACTTCCGTCTTGTAACTGTCCAAAATTCTGAAATATTGGAATTATATAGAAGACAATTTGGCCAAATGTTTTTGAAATGTTAGAGGAAACCGGAGCATCCGGAGAAAACCCACGCAGGCACGGGGAGAACATGCAAAGGAATGCCGGAGTCAGATTGGAACCGTGCACCTCTGCGCTGTGAAGCGGCCGTGCTAACCGGTTAGCCACCCTTGTATACCTGTTATTGTTTTTTTTTTTTAATTGTTGTTTTTTTTAATTATTATTTTAGTAGTACTAATTTTGTGACTTTTCACGTTATTTCGGATATTTTTTTTAAAAGTCGTTAAAATCTGCTGATGCCTTATTTATTTATTTATTTATTTAGACCGCAACATATTTTGATTATCGCCAGCCTCCTAATAATTTATTCATTCATCCATCAATTTTCCCAACCGCTTTATCCTCACTAGGGTTGCGGGGGGTGCTGGAGCCTATCCCAGCTATCTTCGGGCAGTAGGCGGGGGGGGGGGGGGGGGCATCCTGAATTGGTTGCCAGCCAATCACAGGGCACACAGAGACAAACAACCATCCACGCCCACACTCACACCTAGGGACAATTCAGAGTGTTCAATCGACCTGCCATGCATGTTTTTGGAATGTGGGAGGAAACCGGAGTACCCGGAGAAAACCCACGCAGGCACAGGGAGAACATGCAAACTCCACACAAGGGAGGCTGGAGCTGGAATGTGCTCCTAACCACTGGACTACCGGGCCGCCTAATAATTTATTTATTTTAAAAAAAAATTGGGGGGGGGGTTATTTTGACCGCAACATCTTTTGATTATCGCCAGGCTCCTGATAATTTATTCATTTTAATTCTTACTAAAAAAAAATTTCTCCAGACTATATTTTCCCCAAGTTGTGAAAAAAAAAGCACATTTGGTAGCTTTCCAATACATTGTGACATTGTCTTTATCCCTTACAATTCCCCCCCAGCCTGGAAGTGAAACAATATAACGCACGAATGCAGTGTTGACACCCGGCCCCCGCTCATCTTCCCATCGCGGCCCTCTAATGGGTGTGAAATCATCCGGCTGTTTCCTGCAGCATGAGCTCACCCTCTGGAGGGAGCAGCAGCAGCAGCATCGTTGTCAGCGTGACGCCATCCCTGTCATGATTTTGCTTTTAGGTGGTCCGAGCGACACGCCGGGCGTCCTCGGAGGGAGGAAAGTCGCACTGGAAGGTCCAATGACTCCATGGGGAAATGTGTGTGTGTGTGTGTGTGTGAAAGAAAGACTGTTACAACACAGAGTGCAGCTCACCTCATTTCCTCTTCTTAGATGTGCGTGTCCTCCGTACGGTTGTACATTTTCCCAGCTTGTGTGGTTGCAGACAACATTGTCAGATTATACGTGGGCGTCTTCTTGCTGCGGAATCAATTACGATTTGTTTCGTAGCAAACTCTCGGTTTCACCCGTGCGTGTGCTGCAGTCATCATCGTGGGAACAGTCGAGTTGAGCGTTTTTTTTGTGTGTTTTTTTTTTTTAATTCCATCCTCTCCTTTCGCAAGTGTAAATGAGACCTGTGTCCATCTGCAGGTTGAGCACTGGAGAAGGGGACGGAGCTTGGTGCCCCGCAGGCGCCGTCTTCCCCGATGGATCGGAATACCTCCAGGTTAGCGCCACGCCCCCCCCCCCCCGCTCATTTTGATTTACAATCGCACTCGCATCCTCCCGGTCTGCACAAGTCACATGACCTTGGAGGACATACAGTGCAATGTGACCGCGACTTTCTGGAAAAAATACACACCCAAACCTTTTGAAGCATGTACAAGGGTGACATGATGCGAGACTGGAAGTCTCTGAGCATCTACGGTGCATCTAAAAAGTCAACATAGGTTGGATCAAATGCCCGGATTGGAAGACCTGACCCCAAAAATGACAGGAAAAGCCTACTAGAACTTTATTTGCGGTTACTCTGAGCCGCACTTGAAATGTTGGCTGGTGTGTGCTGACTCCTATTTAACATGAGGTTGAATGTAAACTGAATGATGAACATGGCCACATCCTCAGTTATAAGAGGGTGTGCACACTTGTGCAAACACAATATCTCAATTCGCTTTTACTTCCCACCCCCTCTAAAAGATTTTTTTCCAATTGAGTTGTAAAGGTTATGAAATCTTGTGCTTTTTTTTTTCCCCCCATATCACAAAAACCTGGCATTTGACAGGGGTGTGTAGACTTTTGATATCCATTCAATAACAGGGATGGGCAAACTTTTGCGGGCCTCGGTTGATTTTACAACAGAAAGATCAGCCAGGACATTTGTAGATGTCGCAAGAAGCTAACCTGCGTCTGTAAAATACTTTATTGAAAAAAGAATTTAAAAAGTACGACATAGCTAACCTGCTATTAGCAAAGTTCCCAAACTCGACATTCGGTGTTTAATAATCAAGCTGACGCACTTTTGAATGTCACGAGGGTTCCACTAATTCAAGCTTGCCAACAACCTGTGCCGCGCTAGCTAGCGTCGTGTGGTTTAGCTCCATCGCTAAGCTAAGCTAAGCTAATCTAAGCTAAGCTAAGCTAACTGATTCCCCGTTTTCCTGCAGGTGGACCTTCACAAGCTCCACTTCCTGGCCCTGGTGGGCACTCAGGGTCGCCACGCCGACGGGCACGGCCAGGAATTTGCCCGTAGTTATCGCCTGCGCTACTCTCGAGACGGCGTGAAATGGATCACCTGGAAGGACCGCTGGGGCCAGGAAGTAAGGACGGAAATGAAGCGTGCTCATTTCGTGTGGTGTGAGCGGGTCATCATCATTGTCTTTTTTTTTCTTTTTCTTTTTTTCTGAATACATAATTCCTCTGTGAGGACTTATGGAGAAGCCGTGCCATGGTGGAACTAAAAGAGCCCAGTGGGCCTTTTACAGCTCAATCCAATGACGCACCTGCGCTGAAAGCAGCCGTTGTGGCGTCCCTCTCCAATATTTTCTTTTGCGATCAGCTCCGGGCGGAGCGTATGCGCACTACAATGGGAATCAGACCCGCGGCGGCAACGTTTTAAGGAGGCCGGCGTGATTCTGAACCCGCCTCGGCGAGAGACTCGAGTCTGCACAATTGCCGCAGCGGCAAAGTTTTGCCTCAGGCTTTTACTCTCAAATCAGTCGGCACGTTCAAGGCTTCTCCTTGGGCGCTTTTCTGCGACGAAAATCATCACGCCCCTTGAGAAGTGAATGCCAGACTTGAGAGGGCGGAGGGCTAGCACAAACTAGCACAAACAAAACTGCTTGTTCTTCCAAGGTGGTGTCCGGGAATGAGAACACCTACGATGTTGTTCTGAAGGACCTTGGCCCCCCCATCGTAGCCCGCATGGTGCGCTTCTACCCGCTGGCCGACCGGGTCATGAGCGTCTGCCTTCGAGTGGAACTCTACGGCTGCGTGTGGACGGGTAAGCGGCCGTCACGTGGACCGGACTTTGCGGATCTTGTGATGAATTGTCATTCGTCAGTCTGAGCGTGCCGTGAAATCTTTCGACTGGATTGTTTGTAGTTGTTCTGTTTATTTATGTTGTGAAGAAGAAAAAAATAAATGAATAAATGCTGGGTCACTCTCGGGACATAAAGGCAAAGTCAGCAATGTTGTGAGGACGGCAGCGAACTCTACGTAGGGGCTATATCGCAGATAGAGCAAAATGAGTGGTGGGGGAGAGGGGAAGCGGCTGTAAAACAGGCCAAATCCAGATGTCAGAGGGTGTGGCAGGGTGAGAGATGTTTTTTTTTTTTTTTTCCCAAACAGATTTCAGTCGCTACGCGCAGTCGTGCTGGCCAGTGTGACTAAAACCATTCGCGGGTTTTTTTTGACAACCAATCGTATCTCAAATTTGCAAGCTTGCCCTTGATGACGTCATCATTTTTCTGTCCGTCGCTGTACAGTCAAACCTCGGTTTTCGAACGTCTCTGTTCTCGACCAAATCAGTTTTCGACCAAAAATTTTGAGTTTTTTTATGCCTCGAATGACGACCAAATTTCGGTTCTCGAACAAACTGAGCGCACCTGAATGCGCCACTTGACTCCTCTCGCCTCCCTTACACGAGGAAGTGACGCTTCCTCGGGTAGACGAGGAAGTGATGCTTCCTCGTGTAGCGTTCCATTGTGAACAGGCGTGTTCAATAAAGATTTTTTTTTTTTTTAAAGAGCGTGGTTTCAGTTTTTGAACAAATCGGTTTTCAAACAGCCTCCTTCTGGAACGGGTTATGGTCGAAAACCGAGGTATGATTGTACTTGCCTTGTCAGAGCAAAACTTCCAATTTAAACGAGTAGAATGTTTCTGTCGAGATCTGCGCACATTTCTGAACTGAAGAAACGCGAGCTTTTTTTATTGCAAGTTTACACACATTGATGTGTCGTGCCGTTGGTTTCAAAAGTCGCTACGTGAAAGTGGTGGGATCAAGTCAGGTGAAGTCCTGCCGCGCCGGCGGCATGAAGAGAAGACTCCACACCTCAAGTTGAAGAAACGAAATGTTGGAAGGGCCTCAACAAACGTGCTTGCTGTTGCTTCAACTCGGATTTTGTGGACCACCGTGATCGGAATTTACAGAGGCGGGGAAGTGCGCTAATCTTTGGAGAGCCCTCAAAGCAGCCCAAAAATAGCGGACGTTAGGTGTCGAGTAGGTTCGAGTGGCCCGGCGTGAACGCGCGTCCTTTTGCAGAAGGTGAAAAATGATTGAGTTGATAAGAATGATTCCAAGTGTGTGTGTGTGTGTGTGTGTGTGTGTGTGTGTGTGTGTGTGTGTGTGTGTGTGTGTGTGTGTGTGTGTGTGTGTGTTTCCCCCTCCACGCGTCAAACGCATCACTTTGAGAGATTGCATCAAATTTACAGGCAGGATGCCGTCTGCCAGCCTGGGTGTCTGCCCTCTGATGAATAGCTTTAGTGCTGCGCGATTCCCTCCCCAACCCCTCCTCCCCCAGCACTCACTGTATTTATGAGCGCTCGCCTTCTCCGCAGTGGCGTCCCATCTCCCTCGTTCATCACGCCGCCGCCGCCGCCTCTTGATCAGCGCCGTCCAGCTCTTGTCTTTTAGCGAGAGCGTCTCATTCAAGTTTGCGGAGTGAGCCGGTTCACTTCCCATCGTCTGGAGCCAGAGATTAGCCATATTGCGATTTTATTTCAATATGGCCCCTTTTGCGCCAATCAGCGCCGTTTGAGTGGGTTTGTTTTGGGTCAGTTCTGATTGTCTGGAGCTGGGGATGAGCTTTATTTATCATCTTAACGACATTTTTAGTATGGAGATGTGACGAGTACACTCGTTTGGCTATTGAATTATCACGATTTTTATTTTTCTCCACAGTGCCATCTGCTGGCTGTGTTGGGGCAGTGCCCTCCTTTGCCCCTCATCCAAAAATTGCCCCAGTTTGTCAAAAGTTCTCAAAAAGCTTTCAAAATTTTTGGTCGGCCAGGATTCACATTTCACTATGTGAATCCTGGCCAAAAATGAACATACTGCCAAATGCGCTCAATTTTAATTTTTTTTTCTCATGCATCATATACAGTCATGTATCCTACTAAAAATGCGCTTCGGTGAGTAAAATGACTCAACTAAGGCAAATATTATGCCAGGAATGGTTTATTATGGAAACCAGAGTGCTGCCCACGTCTGCTTTGCCTGATTAACTCCTCCGTTCAGGCCGCGTGGACCCGAGTAACGGAGCCTTGGGTTTGTTTGCCTAGTTTGAAGCAAGTGTTCACCGTTTGCCCGCCTCGCTGATTGCAACCGAATCGGCTGCGTCGGTCGGCTCTGAACACGCCAGCACGTGCTCAGGTGACGAAGGGTCGGCCATGTTGACTCCTCAATCATTCCCGCTTCTCCGTCACTTCTGTCAGATGGCTTAAAGGCTTACGCGGCTCCAGTCGGCCACGTCATGAATCTGTCGGGCTTGCCCGTCTACCTGAACGACTCCACCTACGATGGCAGCACGGAGCAAGGGTAAGTGCTCGTCGCCGACTCCACTCGCTGCTGTTAAAAAAATTTTGAAAAGCGTCAAGGAGGAGCAAGTGTTTCCCAAAGATGGGAGAAAGGTGACCCGCGGTGTTATTGTAGTTGCTGAGGGATTTGGAGGCACGTTTCCTGGCCATAATGTTTTGGCAGGCCGCTCGACGGGCCGCATCAGGATTCGTGGCAGGGTCACGCTCGCTCAGGCTGCGCGGTTAATGGGCCCAAACTGTTTTGCTTATGAGTAAGCGAACACCTCTTGATGCGATCCAGACGCATTCTGGCGCAGATGTGTGTTCGTGGGAGACAAGAGAAGGTGGGGTGACCTCTCTGTGTTTTTTTTTTGTTTTTTTTGTGTGTGTGTGGTGCGCCTGGCTTGGGCGATATGGCCTTTAAATAAAGAAAAAAAAAATCAATCCATTTTTTTTCTTCCCCTCTCAATCTCAGTTCAAATTAGATTTTTTTTTTTCTTCCACATTTGCTTTTAGAGGATGCAAATGACAATGTCAATTTCTACGCGGACCATTTTTGTGTTCCATCAAATATCTGGTCAACAAAAGCCTTCAAATTAGAGGAAAACGGAACAGGATAATTTTTCTTGACATATCTTGGTAAATGTTTTCTTTTTGTACGCGAGCTTGTCCATTTCTTGTCGAAACGTGTACGGAAATGAATTAACGTTTTAAACAATTTAACATCCTAAAATGACTGCGCTTTTGTTTTCGCAGTCACGTGAGTCGAACGCGTGCAAGTCGGCATGAAAAATTAAAATCAAACCCGTTCACCGCCATTGACGGCGACAGACGTCAAAGATCTATGTGACCTGGGCTGGCAGTGAATCGATAAAATCAAAGACTGGTCTGGCCCTCTCCTCGTATATTGAGGCTCCTCCTACATTTCCGCGCAGGGTGCAGTTTGGCGGCCTGGGTCAGCTGTGCGACGGCGTCCTGGGCGGAGACGATTTCATGGAGAGCAAAGAGCTGCGGGTGTGGCCCGGCTACGACTACCTGGGCTGGAACAGGGACGTCCTCGGGAAGCCCAGCGTGGACATTGAGTTCCACTTCGAGAAGCCTCGCGTGCTCCGCGTCATGCAGGTAGGCAGCGCCACGTGGCAACCTGTGTACTCGTGTATTATTTGTATTTTTTTGTTCTTTAAAAAAAAAAAAAAAAAAAAGAATTATGAGAATAACGCTCTATAATATTATCCTTAAAAAAAGAGTAAATGACATGATTAAATAAACAATTTGGTCACACTCTTTCATTGCGGATTGCTCCACTTTCCGTCGCGCATATCTGGGCCACCTGGGGGCAGTAGAAGACGGACTTCTCTGTACAGCAGTAATATTAGGCATTCTCTGCGGAGGATGAAGAATACACGCGTGCGGTGTGTTAAATGGTTGGTCTACATGTGTTGCTGCATCGTTTGTGTTCCTTTATCACCTGCCGAAAGGGTAAAAACACCGCTTTAAAGACGCCGGCAGAATTTCTTCCAATATTAATGCTGGTCATGCAGTCCATGAGGTCTTGAACGTGATCACGCAGATACGGCGCAAACTCTCCTTTTCATCGATTTCTGATGGGCACGACGGGCATTTTGGTTATTCTTTTGCTTTTTTTTTTTTTTGTGCGGTCGGTCGTAAATCTCCCCGGTTTTATAGAATGCTGCGTCGTCGCAAGCAAGTATTGAGCTGGCTTTGTCTTGGAAGAGGAAAAGAATTTGAATCCTTTAATTATCCCTCAAGAGGGGGAATTCGGTTCGCCAGCATTCTCACACCCCCCCCAACACATCCGTGCAGGGGGGAAATGCGGATTTACACAGACTGATTTTAAAAATATTTGGATTCCGACGCACCCGTCGTCTAAAAAAAAGTCCCATTTTTTGTTGTTGTTGTTGTTTATTTCCACTTGAATGGGATCTTTGCGATCCCACTGGAACCTCTTTGTCTGTTTTGCGACATATTTCCGAAGAGTAGGCACGCGCTGAGACCACGTTCGCTACCTCGGCGATCACGTGGCTCCCCGTTCAATTTCCTGTCTCCATTCACTTGCATCCCCACTTGAGGCGCAAGTGCCCCCCCCCCCCCCACCCCCCCCAAAAATAATGATTTGTCTCCAAGATGTTCTTTGTCGCGCCACCAGCTCATTTCCACTTTGGAGCGCATGACCCCAATTGGAATCTGGAGAAACTTGTTGCGTAAATCAAGTGTACTCATGAATAAAAATGAGTATTTTTTTTTTTTTTATGAAGAGCTATAAATATGCATTATTGTTATTAAGCACTCTCAAAGCGCTTCCCATGTGTTAAACACAGATAAGGAAGCTGACAAATAGCGTTGTGGTTTTTTTTTTTTCTCATTTAATTGAAGGCTTTGATCTGATAAATGAATAACCTCATTAGACGAAGTCAAGCATCACGGCGGGCTAATAGGTGTAGACGAGGCTAATGCTTTATTTATGGCTCGAATGAAGCACTGCACCCACCCCCGGCGGGTCATGTGATCCATGCGACCTTGAAAATACACGACGGCAACACAGCGAGAAAGGATTTCTTTCACTCTTGGAGTGAGAAATTTTCCATCGCGCGTATCTGCGCTCGGGAAAAATGTCGCCAATTTTCACGCTCACCTTCAACATCCTAAACTCCGATTTTCAAAAATGCGTTTCATTTCCAATGAAAACACTTTTCAGCTAACCCGATAAAATTGTCACCATATTTTTTTTCCTCCTCAACTATTACCCTATTTTCCGCGCTATTAAGTCGCACCGAAAAGCATTCCATTTTCTCAAAAGCCGACAGTGCACCTTATAATCCGGGACGTAGTATTTTCAATCTTCTGTAAAACGCTTTGTTAAAGCTCGATGTAAAAAAAAAAAGATGGAGCTCCATCTAGTGGATGCACAAAGCAACCACATCCACTATTGTGGCTTCTATGCTATGCGCCTTATAAAGCGGTGCGCCTGTAATATGAAAAAAGTTTTAAAATACAGTCAAGCCTCGGTTTCCGAACGTCTCAGTTCTCGACCCATTCGGTTTTCGACAAAAAAAGTTTTTTATGCCTCGGATGACGAACACATTTCGGTTCTCTAACAAACTGAGCGCATTTGAATGCACCATTTGACTCCTCTCGCCTTCTTTACACAATTAAGTGACGCTTCCTTGGGTAGACGAGGAAGTGACGCTTCTCCGTGTCGCTTTCCATTGTGAGCAGACGTGTTTAATAAACATTTTTATTTTAAAAAGAGCGTAGTTTCGTTTTTTGAACAATTTCGGTTTTCGAACAGCCTTCTGGTACGGATTATGGATGAAAACCGAGGTTTGACCGTATTGTATTCCCTTTAGTGGAGCTCCATCTAGTGGATGCACAAAGCAACCACATCAATATTGTAGCTTCTATGCTATGCGCCTTATAATGCGGTGCGCCTGTAACATGAAAACCGTTTTAAAATAGTCCATTCATTGAAGGTGCGCCTTATACTCCGAAGCGCCTTACCGCACGGAAAATACGGTACTGAAACCACGATGAGAACAGTTTGTCCCAACTTGTTGAAACAAGATGGCGTCTGCTGACACGTTTGGTGTTTTTACGATTGTCCCGTCGTGTTAATCATTCACCACATGTCCACCGTGTTTTAGTAATAAATCCTTAAGTTGTACATGCGTTGTTTTGGATGGAGCGCCGCCTTTCTCCCTCGAAAGCTCCCCTGGTGTTTTATTTTTTTTGTGTTCGGCTCAGGCTGTTTCCTGGATTTTCACCAGGGGGTTTCCGCAACTCTAACCTCAACCGACACGACGCCGTGGATTTGTCAAGAGTGGGAACGCGAGCCCCATTCGAGCAAAGTTACTTAACATGCACCCGTCAACTTGCCACGCAGCCGAGTGTGACCTCACCAGTGTGTTAACCTGCACTTCCTTGAACACACAATGTAGGGGGAGGGGGCGTTGGGGCGAGAAGCTTCGCGAACATCTCGTCGTGTCCGTTTGGGATTTTATTGAAAGCAACCGCTGCGACCTTGGCTCCAACCCGCAACACGTGCAGAAAAAAAAAATGGCTCAACGTGCGACGCAGCTGTTGGCCTCACATGTGGCTCCACTTACAGGTGACGGGCTCGGAATCAAGCGCCAGGTTAGCAAGGCGTCACCTCCGGCGCCTGCGTTTCGTCATCGCTTCCCACCCCCCACAAGCCCCAGGGCCGCATTTTGGCTCCTAATTTCGGTCGCCGCCTCGAAGGCACGCCTTGAGCGAACGCGGTGAATTTTCCCATCGCAACAAATGCAAATGACAACATGAGTCCAAAATGTCCACCCGGTCGTTATTGGGACATTTTCAAGCAGATCATGTGTGTCAATTTAACTACAGTCAAACCTCAGTTTTCGAACATCTCGGTTCTCGACCAATTCGGTTTTCGACCAAAAATTTCGATTTTTTTTTTGTGCCTCGGATGACGAACAAATTTCGGTTCTGGGTCAAACTGAGCGCACTTGAATGCACCATTTGACCCCTCCCGCCTTCCTTACACGACGAAGTGACGTTTCCTCAGGTTGCTTTCCATTGTGAGCGGACGTGTTCAGTAAACATTTTTATTTTAAAAAGAGCGTGGTTTCGGTTTTCGAACAATTTCGGTTTTCGAACAGCCTTCTGGAACGGATTCTGGACGAAAACCGAGGTTTGACTGTACTTTGTTGAAAAAAAAGTGTGTTTTTTAAAGTGTTGGCGAATCTTCTCGTCTCCGCAGGTGCACAGCAACAACCGTCACACGCAGGGCGTGCGGGTGTTCAACAAGGTGGAGTGCGTTTTCAAGGGCGGCCTGCTGCAGCCGTGGTCGTCGCCGGCGTTGGCCTTGGCCGTCCCCCTGGACGACCTCAAGGACCCGTCGTCCCGCACGCTCTCCCTGCCCCTGGACGGACGCCTGGCTCACATCCTGCGCTGCAGCTTCTTCTTCACCGACACGTGGCTGCTCCTCAGCGAGATCTCCTTCCTGTCGGGTAACGACTACGATATTACCACGACACTACGACTCTTCTTCGACATGGACGACTTCTGCGACGAATCTGCGCTGCCGCTACTTCCGACCTCTTTTACGCCGAATGCCGACGTTCACTTTTACCGCCATCACGTCCGTTATTGTATTTATTAATCTTTGTACAAGTACTTTTACAGTACGACAGTGTTAGGGACCGGGACCCTGCTGGGATAAGTGAAAAACCGCGATGGAGCGTTTTCTACTGCTAAGACCACAACTTCTCCTCCACTCTTTGCACTTCTATTTCTTGTACCGTATTGGCCCGAATATAAGACGGCCCTGATTATAAGACGACCCTCTCTTTTTCAAAACTCAAGTTTGAAAAAAGACTTTTTGAACACCAAATTAATTTTGATACAGAAAATAATGACAGTACATCTGAAACAAATAATTCTAACAATATATTTGAGAGAAAAAGCATGTTATTTTGCTCATCCAAATCTTAATATCTGAACATTTAAATATGTAAACTAAAGTGCAATCACATTCGTAAATGAATGGCGTCTGGTTTTTGAAATGTAAATGACATCACAACTTCTCCTCAGCTGCCAGTTAACCTGGCCGACCGTTGACCCACTTTTCTCCAGATTGTCGCTACGTTTCTCCATTTTCTGTTATCTCTTCTTTTCTTCGCTTTCCTTTCTTACCGCTATTTTTATTTTTATTCTTCGTGACAGTGGTTCGCTTTAACCTGGGGAGTCAAGTTCAGCATTCGCTTCAATGATATCTGGCGCCATCTAGCGTCGTGAATGGCTATAATGTCGAGACCCCGAATATAAGACGACGCCCACTTTTTCAGTCTTATGTCAATGCAAAAAACACCGTCTTATATTCGGGCCAATACGGTACGTCAACTGTTACGACTAAGACTATGCCAAATTTCATTTCCACTTTTGTGGTGATCAAATTTCCTTTTCGACCTTGGCGGTTATCGTCTTTGCGGCGTCTCAATTCAAGTTCCTCGCCTGAGAAAGAGCGACATCCCCAACAGTTTTGTTGTTTTGTCCCTCGCTGCGTTATTTCCATTGTGATGCGTTATCACGCTGGGCCGGGCATTTGTATGTGCGCCGCGTTGCAGCGTGGGAAGAAAAGCGGAGCGAAGCTTATTCATACCCAGGTAATGTCACGGACCGCCAAGTCAACTGGCAACTTCTTTTTTTTTTTTTTTATTTGGCTCGATCGACTTCAACAGAGCCTTGGTGGGAGGCGTTTACTCTCTGTGCGCACATTATGCGCTGTATAAACTTCTTTTAAACGTTTATTGACTGAAACGTACTCAGGCCGCGCACAAATGGAAGCGACCGGGGATCCTCTGCAAATTGGGAGGAGTCACGCTGCTTGCCACTTGAAACGGTCTTCCCTCCAAAACTGTGCGGGGGGAGGAAAAAAAAAAAAAAAAAAAAGGCCATCAGTCGTCGCAAAGTACCTCGTAATCACACCTAACCCCGGAAAGCGAAGAGAAAACTCCAAACAGCTGCTCATAAATAATGCATTGTTTGGCTCACAGGCAGTAAACAAAACTTTTGACTGACAACTTGAGCAACCCAGCGCGCTTGACTTGACAAACTTACAACTGCACGTTCTAATGAGATCCAATGGGACGACTTTACCATCGACTCTGCATTACAAAGATGATCGTGCTTTTTTTTTTTAAGACTGTGGGTGTGTGCGTGTGTGTGTGTGTGCGTGTGTGTGTGTGTGTGTGTACAATATATATATATATATATATATATATATATATATATATATATAGATGTACTGTATATCTATATATATATATAGTATATATATACTGTATATACTCTATATATATACTGTATATACTGTGTATATATATATATATTTATATATATATATACTGTGTGTACTGTGTATATATATATATATACAGCATACTGTGTATATATATATATATACACACAGTATATATATATATATATATATATAAATTATTATATATTTTTTTTATATATTATATGTAATATACATGTGTGTGTGTGTGTATATGTATATATAATTTTTTTTAAATTTATGTATTTTTTTTGCCCTTTGACACCGACTGGTCAGTACCATGTCTGAATGTTTTGTTTGCCAACGTGACTTCATGCCAGTCGTGATCTGGAAAAGCAATTTTGGGCTTGCAATTGCCATTTTAAATCATTTCAGTGCAAAGCTGTCTGTCCCTTTTTCGATTTCAAAGTTTAATTTCCTGTTCATGTTTTTTTTTTTTTCATCGTCATAAGCGTAATGTAAAAACTCATCATAAATGAGAAATGAAAAAAGACATTTTTAAAAAATGCCTCCATCACCCACGACCTTAATGAAGTCAAGCATGATGGAGAATGGATGGCTGGATGTTGTTTTTCTGAAAACTTTGTCTGGTCCCCCCCCGAACCCCCCAGACACTTTTGAAAATGACATGACACAAACGAACGCTCGCAAGACTCCCACCACCAGCTCCTCACCATCAGTCAAGCGCACCTCCGCCTCTCCCGCCCCGAGCGACGGCACCTCCAGCGACGGCACCGCCGCCTCTGGTGAGTTCAGCTCGTCAAGCTCCGCCTCCTGGATTCCCCCTCTCTGCCCCCCCCCCCCCCCCCGCACCTCCTCCTGCTCCTCTGCCAGCTCGTCATTACCCATCATGCTTTACTCCTCCTCATCTACCAGCCTTTCTTTATCTTTGTCTCAAACTCACTTTGAGTTGTACACCTGCTGGCCAGCCCATTTTAAGCTCTAAATCTGATCGCACGTTGCGTTACCCAAAATGGCCCACCTTTGTCGGGTATCTTATTTTTTGTATTTTTTTAAACTCTCTGTACGAGTAACAGCACTGAAAGTAACAGGAGTGAGTTTTTTTGGGTTTTTTTTTACTTTTCAGTATGGAATTGAGAAAAACATGAACTGTAGCTACATTGCGTTTATGCTAACATGTTGCCACTCAGCACATTGCAGTGCTTCAACAGAAAATATATTTTCGAAAAATAATCAAATAGCTTTAAAAAAAATTCTAATATTGTTAAAATATCATCGACGATGCAGAAAAACCAATCGCTGTACTTCCTACGGTGTAGATTTGAACTGAACTGAGTTGCGATAAGGAGCAACGCAAGTATGCTGGGAAAAAAAATTATAAAGGATTTTGTAAGGTTCTGTCACCGTAAAATACAATTTTAGGAAGCGAGGACACTCAACAAATGCTGCTTTTGTCGATGTTTAAGGTCGTTAAAATTAATCTTCAATTTTTTAAAAATTAAATATTCAATCTGATCAATGTGGATGACACTTTGCTTTGGAAATAAATGGTTTTCTGTTGATTGGCTTATATCCATTTTATTTATTTTTAAGTGGCACAAATTCAGTCAAATGGTTGAGCAGAAAATCTAACAACCAAAA
Source organism: Hippocampus abdominalis (assembly GCA_018466805.1). Classification (NCBI taxonomy): domain Eukaryota; kingdom Metazoa; phylum Chordata; class Actinopteri; order Syngnathiformes; family Syngnathidae; genus Hippocampus; species Hippocampus abdominalis. The sequence continues at coordinate 2,747,194 of CM031699.1, forward strand.
AATTTTTGCACGACCCGCCTTAAGACTCTGTCGACATTTGAGTGCAAGAGTACAAAGATGATGTCCTCCCCCCATTATTATATATATATATTATATATACAGTATAGAGGGAGAGAGAGAGAGGATTTGCGTCAGGACTCGGACTCCTTTACGCCCTGCCGGGGGGGGGGGGGGGGTCCTCGCGCCCCCTCATTCGCTGTCTTCTTCCATCGCCACCTGCGCTCATTCACACCCTCCTCCGTTGTCCCGTCTCCTCCTCGTCCTCCCCTCTCCAGCACCTCCTCCCACCGCCGGCTCCACCTTCACCACGGACACCGCCGCTAATTGGACGCTGTCAGGTGAGACAAAGTGGAGGATGAAGCCAGCGAATCCCCGTTCGCCCGCCTCCTCCCCTCTGTTCACTCCGCCGGAGCCTCTAAAGTTGGAGGACAAGGCACACTCCTTTGGCTGGAGAGTTTCATTCAGTCAGTCAGAAAAATCGGGACGAAATAAACCAATTTTTTTTTTTTTCACACTTTCTCAGTCCGTTACAGCCCGAAGTCTGGAACGTGTCAATGACATCACGAGATGCTGGTTTTCGTCCCCTGCTCATGGTCATGCTTGTTGCTTTCACTTTGGTGTTCAGCACCTCAAATTTGCATTCAGGTCAAGGCGATTGAGAGATTCCACTCCTTTGCCACCTTCTGCAGCCCTTTACAGTGAAACTCCTCTACAACGAAATCATGAAATTTTTCACAACAGGGGGTTTTTCACTGTAGCAAATTTGAAACAGGAAAGTGGGAATGGTGTGAATGCGTGAAGGTTTTTTTCACACTAGGGGGTATTTTCACCCATGTAGATTTCGTTGTAGAGGAGTTTCACTGTACTATCGTTTGCAGTCGGCTTCAGGTCGTTGACCATCCGCACTGTGAAGCGCCCTCAAATGACTTCCCAAGCAGCTGAGCAGACAATAGTCCCAACATCTCCTGATCATTTTTCTCATTGTCCGGACTTTTTTTTTTTTTTTTTTGATGGTTTCATTCCGACTTTAGAGGTTCCAGTGTGGACAGAAAAAACGCTAACACACGCAACATGTTCGTGGACGATAACAAAATGGCTTCCTCTGGTGTTTCGTGCGCATGACCTGGGCGGATTGAAGTCTGGAAAAGTCTCAAAACTAAGATGGAAGGAGACTCTGTGGCATGCTTTGTTCACATGTTGGTGGGGGGGGGGGGGGGGTTAATCTGAGGATTTATTACAGAGATTGTGCTGACAGGCCGGTGTGTGTGTGTGTGTGTGTGTGTGTGTGTGTGTGTGTAAGGGGTCCGGGGGGGGGGGGGGGGTCTTGTCATTCTTGGCGCTGGTGTTTGTTCTCGCATACCTGCATGCCTCATACGACCTTCAGAGGGGATTGAATGACCTTCAAGTTTGATACATTGTGTGTAGAAAAGGAGCGGTGGAATTTTCACATTCTTTTCTCCGAGCGGAGGCCTGGGTGGTATGAATCAGTCACCGAGTGTGTGTGTGTGTGTGTGTGTGTGTGTCTGCGCCGTCGGAAACGTTACACTGCGCGCATCCCGACGGGAGGTCCGCTCACCCTGCTTGCTCGCGCCCTCCGTCGCAGGTTCCGAGTTTGCCGGCGTGTCTCCGAGGGCGGGGCTTCCCGTGGCCAAAGCCGACAGCAGCAATACGGCCATCCTGATCGGCTGCCTGGTGGGCATCATCCTGCTGCTGCTGGCCGTCATCGCCGTCATTCTGTGGCGGCAGTACTGGAAGAAGTTGCTGGGGAAGGTGAGCTTCCGAGCGCCCGCGTCGCGGTGGCTTTGCGACGTCGCCAAAGTCAAGGTGTGTTTTGACAACAGAGCAATTCGGGCCAACTCTTTTGCGCCGATTCATGAGCCGACGAGTAGCATGATGCGGCATCGCGACAGCCAGTCGATGTGTGGAATCGAGACTGCGTTTCCCAAACCCGCAGAACGTCCCGGAGTTGTTTAGCACAACATTGTGAACTTTGGCCTCTCGTTACGCGCACCAGTTTGATTTCAGGAGTTCTGTACTAAGGGTAGAATACTTTGGCATTTTTTACTGCGGTCAGTTTTGAATTTAGTTTTTTTTTGTTTTGTTTTGTTTTTTCATTTATTTTTATTTTTTTTAATGCAGTTAGTTTTAATTAATTTTTTTCGGGCAGGTTTGTTTTATTTTTTTTGGGGGGGGGTGCTTTGTTTAATTTTTAGTTTTAGCATTAGTTTTTGATTTTTTTTTTTTAATGTTTAGTCTGTCAAGTGCAAGATTGACGAATGCAACTAGTTACGACTAACTGGATTACAAAAAAAAACAAGTCAAAATGAAATGAAAGTAACGACAGTCATACCTTGGTTTTCGACCATAATCAGTTCCAGAAGGCTGTTCGAAAACCGAATTGTTCGAAAACCGAAACCACGCTCTTTTTAAAATAAAAATGTTTACTGAACACGTCTGCTCACAATGGAAAGCAACACGAGGAAGCGTCACTTCCTCGTCTACCCGAGGCAGCGTCACTTCCTCGTGTAAGGAAGGCGAGAGGAGTCAAATGGTGCATTCAAGTACGCTCAGTTTGTTCGAGAACCGAATTTCGAGGCATAAAAAACTCTACATTTTTGGTCGAAAAACTATTTGGTCCAGAACCGAGACGTTCGAAAACCGAGGTTTGACTGTATAATGGAAAATCCAAAACTAAGACTAGACCAGTGTTAGCCAACCTTTATTGAGCCACGGCACATATTTCACCCCTTCGGCCGCAAGAATGCAAGTGTCAAAATGGCCGCACTTGGTCATTGCCTTTTTCGATTCGTCACAAACTTCGTTCCTTATGTACCAAGATGCCGCCAGATGGCGCCAAAGCACTACTTTTATATCACATGAGTTTTCCCTGCAAATAAGAGAGCGTCAGCAGGTGAGCTTCACCTTGTAGCTCTCGTGCGGTCATTCAAAATGACGACGGGAGAATTCCTCCCCGTTTTTTCCCGCAGGCTCAGGGCGGCCTGTCGAGCGAGGAGCTGCGCGTGCACCTGTCGGTTCCCTCCGACAACGTGGTCATCAACAACACGCACAGCTACTCCAGCCGCTACCAGCGCATACACACCTTCCCCGACGACCCCGAGCGGGAGGCTGAAAGCGAGTACCAGGAGCCCAGCGCCTTGCTGCACCCGCGGGACCGCCGCGACAGCACAGGTGGGTTCGACGCACCCGCACACCCACATACATCCACGCGCCCGCGCAGCGTGGAGACATGCACTTTGTCCTTTTTTTCGGAAAAATCTTCAAGCATGCGAAAGCGTTTGCGCTTTCGGCCTGCGATGTCGCTCGAAACCCTGTCAGGCTGTGTGGACAAAAGTATTGGGACGCCTGGCCATGACAGCGACTGCGAGTAAAAGCAGACGAAAGTAAGGTGGTAAGATTGACCTAATTTGTTCTGCGAGCAAATTTGTCACACGTTTGACTTGGGTACCCCCCCCCCCAAAAAAAAATCGCCTTTGAAATGAATTGAAATGCCAGTTTCTGTTTCAGTTCATCCGTTTCTACACCATTTTTTGTTGTATTTAAAGAACTAAACCGTACATACTGTAGTATCTGTGTGTTGGATGCGCGTCTAAAACGGGCGCAGCCTAATGAGTGACTTCAAGAGCTGGAGTCAGGTTAGCCGATGATTTCCGTGCGGAGCGTCGGGTTGCCAGTTGCGGTCCGCGGCAGCTCCTCGTCAGTCTCGTCATTTTGTATTTTTGTTTTGGTCAGTTTGTCCCGTTGGCCAAATGCTTGGGAGCGGGTAATACAAATGTGGAAATTGTGATGACGTAGAATCGTGCGTCACGGCTTCACGTCTGTCGCGTCTTGAACACGTTCAGATCATGAGAGCCACCGGTGTCTGGAACATGCGCTTTGTTTACATTCGCTCAAATTCCCTTTTGTCCAAAATGTCTCCATGAATTGATTGAAGAGGTGTGCGTCCCAATACAATAGAACAAGGGGTGTCAAGCTCTTTTTTTTTTTTGTGGGCCACTTTGGAGTGACGTCGTCGTCCCTCAGAGGGCCGTGACGACAAAAAACGGGAAAAAAAACAACAAAAAAGTACACACAAAAAAATGAATAAATGATGGCTTACTCGTTTTGAAACTCTTTGTTTGTTGTTTGTGTTGAGTGTAAACAGGGTAGCAAAATTATTACAAAATCTCAACGTAATTTATTACACTCTGCAATTTGGCATTCCGGTACAAATTTTAGCAAGCATCATGATTGTTGACGCCCACAATTTGCTTTAGCGGGCCGCATAAAATGACATGGCGGGCCGAACCTGGCCCCCGGGCCTTGAGTTTGACACTCATGACATAAAACATGTGAAGTCAACTTTTTGTTGTTGTTTTTGTTGTTGTTACTGTGAAGTGTTTCAGCACAGTGTGCACAAGTAAGCCAAATCCGCATGGAAGAACGCCTGTGTGAGGACGCGCCGCTCAAGAGGGGCACAAAACCTGCTTTTGTTCCGAGGAGAGAAAAAAAAAAAAAGGAAGGCAGAATGAGGAAAGAAGGGAAAAGCAGGGGGGGTTGGGGGGGGGGTTACGCTTGCAGTTGTTGTGCACCGCAGGAGGTTGGCATGCTCCACCAGATCCCTCTGCTTTGGAATAACTCAACTCCAAAAGATGTTTTTCAGCCAATCGGCCTTGTTTTTGCGCTCAGCCGCCTTGCCGTCGTCGCCCGTGCTTGCCGTGTGCTCCACCTTGCATCCCATCCTCTTGTTCGATCAGTCACCCACATGCTAACAGGACCTTATTTTGTTTTGTTCTGTCTACTTTTTGCGGTGGCCCACCTCGTCTTGTGTCCATGGTGTGTGTGTGTGTGTGTGTGTGTATTGTGTGCGTTTGTGCTCTCCCAGCCTTGCTGTTAAACAACCCGGCCTATCACCTGCTCCTGTCAGATCACAGGAAAGGCTCGAGGCCCAGCAACTGTCAGGCTCAGGAAAAGAGTCTCAATGTGCCCCATGGTAAGACACCTCGGACTGGGCCGAACGCAGCCCAAATAGTGATCCCGCCCCCTTCCCCCTCCCCGTGCCCCACAACCCTATCAGGTCTCCTCTTACTTGGGTCGCCGTCAGGGTCGGGTGTAGTAATGTAGTGTAGTCAGTAGTCGCTCTTCTTCTAGTTTTGCATGAGACTGACTTCACTCCCTTTTTTAACTCTTGCCTTGTGTGGTGGGTTATTCATTCATTCATTCATTCATTCATTTGCGAATAAGACAAGGTCTGACATTCTCAGTCAGATGCCTTTGGTAACCTTCTTCTCGAGAAACTCCCACTATCCCGTTAATCCAGGCTCGCGCTCGTCTGGCAGGATTTTTATTGCCATCAGCAGGTTTTTCTGCCTTTTTATTACTTTGTAGTTTCAGCGGAGCTGGGGGGGGAAAAAAAAAAATCCTTATCAAGAAAAATAACACGATCAGATTGTACTTTATGGGACCGTATCGTAATGGCATTGTTAAATAGAATAAAATAGTTTTGTTTTTGTTTTTTTGCTTCTATTCAATGGACATTGGTGCTGCTCTTCATGGGGCTAAGTTATGATAGTTTGGGATTTTTCATTCTATTTGTTTTTATTTCTGTGTGACTTTATTTTTTTTTAATATTTTGTTTAAAATATTTTTTAGAGCAACATTGTTACTTTTCGTCAGTTTCATTTTTTCAAAAATACTTAATTGGATTAATTTAATTAGTTTTAATATTAGTTTTACTTTTTTAATGTGTAGAATGGATATCGAGTGAACGATTTTTTAAAAAAAAGTCACTGAGTATTGTGTCAAAAAAACAAAACTCCAAATCTACCAGCCACTACCAGCGACAATACCAAAAAATAAATCCAGGTGGATTTTTCAGGAAGTAACGGAGGATCCGTTCCTATGCCGGGGTTCAGTTTACCATAGCTCGGATGTTTGTCGGGTTCTCTGTGTGTGGCGCCAAATAATTATTAAGTGGTGTGTCAGATGACTTTCCCTTGAGGGATTACTATATTTTTTTTTTTTTAATGTTACCTCAAAATTTATTTATTTATTTATTTGTGTGATTGTATTTAGTCTTCGGGCATAGGCGGGGGACACCCGATTGGTTTTATCACACTTATTTGATTGTATTTATTTATGTGATTTTATTTATTCATTTATGTGATTTTATTTTATTTATTTGTTGTTGTTTTTTTAAAGTTCTTTATTTATTTGCATAATTTCTTCCTCACATGAACATGGATGATCGATTAGCGGTCACGTTTTTTTTACATTTTGCATTTTCACTCCAAGTAAAGTTACACACTACCACCGAGCGACACGAGCTGTCACTGTGGGGTAAAAGGACACGCCAACTGAGGCCTGGTGTGTTTTGTTTACCGGGGTCGCAGGTGAGCCGGGGCCCCGTCCGTCCCAGCAAGAGGTGGGGGGCACACTCGACGACAGACCGCTCGCCGGGGCACACACAGACAAACATTTCGCCGTGTGTCACTCTCTTTCCAAATCCTGAAGTGTTTTTCATCTTGGCCGTTGGTTTCGCATTCCAGACTTCTCCTGTCGCCATACATGTTTGTTCTCTTTTCTCAAACATGTGTCACCATCTTGCGCGCCTCCTCGGCGGAACAGCTGACGACATGTCCTATCCGCTCGGTTCCTTCGCATTTCACCCTCAACGTCCGCCTCTCCCCCCCCCCTCCCCAGCGTGCGGCTTGGAGCCGGCCCCGGAGAAGGGATTCCCCCCGGCGCAGGATGAGCCTCCGCCCTACCCGGGCTCGCCGCCGTACCCGGCCCTGTCGCCGCCCGTGTCTCCCCCGCTGCCTCCCAGCGTGCCGCACTACGCCGAGGCCGACATTGTGAGCCTGCAGGGGGTCAGCGGCAACAACATGTACGCCGTGCCCGCCCTGGCCTCGTCCAGCCCGGGCGCCGACGCCGGACCCTTGCCCGAGCTGCAGCGCCAGTGTCTTGTCTTCAAGGAGAAGCTCGGGGAAGGACAGTTTGGAGAGGTAATTCCCATATTTGGATGAATAAAAGTCTGATTAATATTGATATGTATTTATTTTTTATTAATAAAATGACCTTTTTTTTAATTATGAGATTTTTTAAAAAGAAAAAGGTCATTTTATTAATAAAATATTTTTTTAATAAAATGACCTTTTTTTCTTTAATAAAATGTCCTTTTTTTTTAATCTCATAATTAAAAAAAAAAAGGTCATTTTATTAATAAGAAATAAATATACATCAATATTAATCACTTTTTTTCATAATGTTTTTAAAAAAATAGGATGTGTACCGGGTACAATATTTCTATACATTTATTTCTTATTAATAAAAGGATCTAGTTTTTTTTCAATTTCATAATGCTTAAAAAAATAAGGTTCCCGGGTATATATTGACAATTACAACTATCGTTCAGCCAATGCATGACATTTTCTGGGAAAAACAATTGCTTGTAATATTTGCTGAAGTACAGTAGTCACCGTGGAGAAGATGACTCAAGTAAAAGTCTTCAAGTATCTGACCTTTGCCTTGCCGAGTAGCTTCTGCCCTCACTTTGAACTTTGCCGAATGTGCCAGCGGAGCGCTGACAAGCGATGAGGGAGTGGGTGGATTTTTCGGAGGAGTCTGTCGGTGTCGCAACAGGTGGCTGAACTGTGCCTCCATTGTTCTCACGAAAGGTGCACCTGTGCGAGATTGAAAACCCTCAGGACCTTCCCAACCTGGAGTTCCCCTTCAATGTGAGGAAAGGTCGCCCTCTGCTGGTGGCTGTCAAGATACTGCGGCCCGATGCTTCCAAAAATGCCAGGTTGGCGTCCTTAAAGTTTCTGGCAGATTTCAAATTGTTTCTCTTTTTTGACTTGAGAACTAGTATTTTAGTGACCATCTCCTGCATTATACTGCCCCCAGGTGGCCAAGGCGCGCACAGCGGAAGGATCAGCAGCACAGTAGTGAATTAATCACAATGCACAAAATATTGAATTGTTTACAAATGTTATTGAATCGTGTTCTTATTGCATTTCATTTTCTAGTGTGAATCATGTTTCTTTTTAGGTCAGTCAACCTTTATTTTTGTTTCCTCCAAAGGACGTTTCCACGAAATGTCGACAATGCGCGCTTTGATGACGTCATTCAAAAGACAGATTCGAAAAAGAGTTCTCTTTTCTTTTGAAAGCTGAGATGTATACCTGAATGTTTTTTGTTTGTTTGTTTTGTTTTGTGTTTCTTGTTAGGAACGACTTCCTGAAGGAGGTGAAGATCCTGTCCCGCCTGAAGGACCCCAACATCATCCGTCTGCTGGGCGTGTGCGTGAGCAGCGACCCCCTCTGCATGGTCACCGAATACATGGAATGCGGCGACCTCAACCAGTACCTGTCCCACCGAGTGCTGCTCGACAAGAGCGGGCCTTCGCACACCACGCCCACAATCAGGTGACACAAAAATTCAAGTTACGGTGACCGATTTTGGGGGGGAATTGGAACCCCGCCCCTTTTTTTTTAAAAGATTGAGATTATTACTTCAACGTTATCCTTCAATGCATTTTTTTTATCACAGTTAAAAATATTGGATTTATTCTACATCAAAATAACACTATTACAGTATATTTTATGCTTACACTCACTCTGTTCAAAACACTTTGACTCGCTGTATTTTAAGCATTCACGTCGACAACGTCCCCAAATTCCACCAAAAAAGAGCGGCATAAAAACACGGAAGTCCTAAATGAGATGACGAGAATAACGCAAGCAAACTTTTGCCGGCAGCTACCCGGCCCTCATCTCCATGGCGAGCCAGATCGCCTCGGGAATGAAGTTTCTCTCCTCGCTCAACTTCGTGCACCGCGACCTTGCCACTCGCAACTGCCTGGTGGGCGGCGGCGGTGGCGGCGGCGCGCCACCGAGGACCCCGGCGGAGAGCGCCACATCAAGATCGCCGACTTCGGCATGAGCAGGAATCTGTATGCCGGGGACTACTACAGGATTCAAGGCCGAGCCGTGCTGCCTATCCGCTGGATGGCCTGGGAGTGCATCCTCATGGTGAGATGGCCAGAATTGGGAGCGCCCTCTGGTGGCCTTAGCCCGCTAGCACGAATTAGCCTCTCTGTTGCGGTGCTTGAACCTTTTCAGCAATAGACTGAATGGTGCGCTGACTCAGTCACGTCTTTATCCTTGTGTATAGAACGACAAATATTAGTGCTCTGCTGATGAGCTGAGAGTAGTATCGTGACAAAAACATGGATCAAGCAGGTCTAATTTTGGTTCACAAGTGCTAATTAGTTGATATTAGCTGATTAGTTGACGCACAAAAACTAGTTGACAAACCTTGCGTACAGCAGTCAGCGGGTCATAAACAGACTTTAAAAAAAAAATGTTGCCGACAGGGTAAATTCACCACGGCCAGCGACGTGTGGGCCTTCGGCGTGACGCTGTGGGAGATGCTGAGCGTATGCCAGGAGCAGCCGTACTCCAACCTGACGGATGAGCAAGTTCATCGACAACGCCGGAGAGTTCTTCCGAGACCAGGGCAGACAGGTAGCGCTTGCTATTTGGATAATTTTGTAGGATCCACGCAAGCCCCTCCCCTAACTGGCTCCGCCCCCCTCCCCCTTCCCCCCTCGCCAGGTGTACCTGGGCAAGCCCGCCGTGTGCCCTCAGGGTCTCTACGAGCTCATGTTGAGCTGCTGGAACCGAGACTGCAAGCTGCGGCCGTCCTTCGGCCACATCCACGCCTTCCTCGCCGAGGACGCTATGAACATGGTGTAAGGCCGCGCAGCGCTTCAACGGCCCATCTCGGTCGGCACGGATTTTATTTTTTTTCTCCTACTACAATCTTTTGTACTTTTTGGGTGGACGGGGCTGCTGGAGACGCTGCTGGTTCAGTTTTTTCCCCACACCCCCTAAAGCCACAGTAACTGAAGCTTGATCGGTGTAGCTATGAGGCTGAGCTAACATTGTGTGGTGTAGTGGTGGCGGGTGCAATCTGCATTAGGAGCCTTTTCTTCTTTTTTTTTTTTTTACAAGGACAGGAAATGACGTAAGAGGAAATTGAAGCAGCTTCACCAGCATCTGAAGATTTCACGGCTTCAGCTCCTCTGAACTGTCTGTGTAGTGGTTCACATAGTTGACTTGCTTCATCTTGCCTTCCCACTTTGCAACCCCATACAAGAGAAGCTGTGTAGAAAGAAGGTGCATGGATGTAGTGGTTCCCAGAGATGCAAAGCTGACCGGGTTGAGTTTGAGAAACATACTATACCCCGTATGATAGTAAATAGTAATAAATCACCCACGCAGACGGTTCGATTTATTACACGCTACAAAGACGTGACGTTATCTTGAGTCGACATCTCCATGAAATGAGATTGAAAAGCCCTGCCTCACTTCCCCAAAACATTTCTACCTGCTCTTGCATCACTCATCTATAAATGTGAGACGATAAAAGGATGACCTCCGGGCACACTGAACCATCTTTCCTTCCTTTTGTGGTTCACGTAGCTGCTTTGGATTCAGTTTTTGGTCTATCACTCAGTGCTGTGCTCACGTCCTGCAACGGTGAAGTGGACAAGCGGGATAGAAAACAAATGGCTGTTGTAGTGTAGTGGTTCACTGATTTTCCGCTCACGCATCCCTCAAACAACTCTGGACAGCAGAAGCGAAATAGTATATAACCAGTATAGTGATTCACATAGCTGCCTTTCATCATGTCGGCCCAGCCCGCCTGGTGTCCTACGTCAACTGGGTCTGGGAGCCGGCTCCCCCTGCAACAATTGTCAGTGTAGCGATTCACATATTGGCCAATGGCATGCGATCCAGGCTCAAATGAGAAGACTCCTCATTCTCCTACCGCACTCAACAGGACCCATGGTGTACAGTGGACAGGGTAGTGGTTCACATAGCTGCCTTGGGTTCAATTCCAGGGCGCGTCCTGCCTTGAACGGCCTCCAACTCGCCATGAAACGTATTTATTATTATATTTTTTTTCAACCTGGTGAACCTTATCCCAAACTTTCTCCAGTGGACCACCTGACTCGGGTATGCTATCATGCGGACACAAAGTACTTTTTCTTTCACTCCTATTAGGGATGCAGTAACATGACTATCATATTAGTCCCTTTTTTTAGATTAAAAAATATGACTGTGTTCAAATATCACTTAAAAACTGCGACTGTGGCTGCTAATATTCGCATGTCAGTGACGTTGCTAATAATTAGCATGTCGATGACGTTTCGCTTCAATCTTTAACATTAAGCTAATTGGGCTTTGCTAAAGCAATACTAGTCTGTTTGAAATACACAAAGTTGAATTCACTTTGTTTAGTTTGACAGTATACTTCAACCGGGACAGGCGTTAAAACCGTTCGCTTGAAGGAAGGATGGTTCCGTTTTTGTCAAACTGTCGCTTCTTGTGAAGTAACTTGAGTTGGCGCTTGCAACTGAAAGCCCCCCCCAAATGTCCGAATGACGGCTCGTATCTCAAGGCGCTACTGTACTGCCTTCAGCTACTGTATGACAGTTCCGCAGACGAGTAGGACAACTCCAGTTTTACTCGTCAGGCAAAAATGGACACCGGTTGACTTCTAGCGCTCCACTAGTAGCTTGCAGTTGTCAACGAGATATCGAATAAATGCTTTCTAGTGTGTGTGTGTGTGTGTGTGTGTGTGTTGGGGGTGGGGGGTATGGTTGTTTACCGATTGCAAACGGCCGCGGTGCCGTTTGAGTCTCTTTTGATACACTGTAGTTCAACTAAACCTGTATTTTTATAGTACGTGCTTTGTTTAGTTTGTACATATTTTCAATACAAATCTTGTATTTTTCCTGTACTAATACAGAAAACTCTCTCCTTTTGGAGCCTTCTGTATTTCTGTAGAAACGCTTGCTACCTTGATGCCGTTGTCATCCATTTGTGCTGTTTATTTTTGTAGATGTTTCAATAAAGTTAACCACTTTTCAAAAAAAAAATAAAGGCTCCAGTAATTGAATTGTCACTTTAATACAGATAAATGCTCAACACTTAAGACTAATATAAAGGCTACACATGCTTTGTTCTTCTTGAACAAAAAAAAATAGATGATTAGTCAAGAAGATATTTAATAAGGGTTCCGCTGAAAGTAAAAGTCATCTGTAGTGGCAGCATTATGGCTTGCATCAGTTGGAAACTTAAAAGTTTCAGTATCTTAACTTCCCATGGAAATTTACTTGTAAATTTTCCACCCCCTATTCTGAGATAAGGTGTTTTTCATTTGATTTTTTTTTCATCCCTGACGCGTAACAGGCTGAGCGCACGAGCGCTGAGGTTTGACCGGGAGGAGTTGAAGCAGGCAGGCACTTAAAGGTGACAACACGCGTCCAGCTTTGGGTGATTAGTAAAGTGTTCAAAAAGCTTAAAAAAAACAAACAAACGGTACTCCAAAAACTTCAAAGTCAGTCCTACAGCATCCTTCTCTACGATTAGTCAAAAAAAAGCAGCGCGGCAGAGTTAGTATCACTGACGTACATGAACATTCCAAAACACTTTCTTTCGCTTTCAGTAGGTGACACTCGGCGTCTCGCTCCCAACAACCGCTTTCATTCAAATGGAACCTCCAAATTCAATCCTTCAGTTGCGGCAGTCGCCATGTTAAAGAGAAGCCGGGCCACATTGAGAAGAAAAAAGGGGGGGGGGGGTGTTGTCATGTGAATAAATGAGCAATTTCTCAGGGACTTTTTACAAGACCCTCAAAATGTTTAAAAAAATTAAAATTTTCAGATTATACGTGTTAATATAAACATACAAAAAGGTAAAAGACTATCAAGGAATAAATGAGTCCATTTTGAATGGAGGGGGTGGGGGTGGCATTAGAACTGGAAGAATAAATTACTGGTAGTCAGTTTCCACTTTTTTAAGAGTTGAGATTTTCAAAGAATAAAAAGGTGTAACGTGTTTGAGAAAGGGGGAAAAAAATCCTACTTTGCTGAGCATTAATTTAAGTTGATGTGAGGAAGAAAAATCGACATGTACAGTCTTACTTTTATCATGTGACTAAGTCCCTACACAACCAACTGAAAATTCCCACTCAAATCCAATATTGACTCTGAAATTACTTGACTTCTACAATATGGATCGTCATTTCTTTCAGTGAAATGTTGATTTGATTTTTGTCCTTGGCCGAACTGGCGATATTGCCATAATATAACCACAACAGCTTTCTCTTCTGTGTGTGTGTGTGTATTCTGAAACGATGCACATCACGTTCTGCTCAGTTAAAAAATTCCCCAACTTTTCTGACTTTTACATGCTTAACGTTATGTTATATTTTGCAAAATTCACGACTTTTTCCTGGTGACATTTTACACCTTGAAATGACAAGGACGATTCATTTCATTTTTTTTTTTTTTTTTCTGTCAAAGTGACCACTTGTTCTTTTCAGTGAGGCCCAGCCACTCTTTGGGACGCATTTGGAGATTAGCTGGGCGTAACGACGCGGCGCAGTGCAAAACGCTAACTTGATTTCACGGACTAACAGAGCGGACATGAAGCGAGGCTGCCTCATCCAACAGACAAACATATGATTGACTCTTTTAAACACATCGAAAAAGGCTTTCTGGCGCCACCGCGGCGGGCTTAGCGGATCTTCGCCGGTGGCCATAAAAAGCACCTGTCAAGAGATATGAAGAGGAGACGACGCGGTTGGATGAGGCCCACATGCACGAAGGGAGATGGCGTCGCAGGACTGGTCAACAAGGCACCGGGGGAGGAAGCAGGAAGGGGGCGTGATGTCATCTTAATGCACACGGAGGGACCGGCCCGTAACCTGTCCGCGGGACGAATGGCGTCACACATCAAATCCGACGGCAGGATCGTAACGGGGGGCGTGTCTGAAGTGAGCAACTCACGAAGCGTACCTGGGTGATGTCCACTCCGGTGAGTTTCTCCACAGCCGAGGGCACGCGGGTCATGATCTCCAGGACCTCGCCGGCCAGCTTGGCGGCGCCGATGTCCGCGCCGCCGCTGGACACCATGGTGACCTTCTGGGCCGACGAGAGCGGCTTGCTGATCTCCTCGGCCATCTGCGGAAACCGTGCGGAGAAAGAGAGGAAGTCAAGACGTGTCAGACAGCGGGTCTGCTTTTCAAGGTAGTTTGCAGTGAAGAGGGGGGAGGGGGGTGGGGGCCGAATAGAAGACGGCCCTGATTATAAGACACGCCCATGCAGTAGGGCTACATTCCAATGTTGCCAGCTGCTTCAAGACTAAATGAACGAAAACTCTGGCACGGCACGGTTGGGAACTCATTCTGCTATAACGGAGTGAGATCCGCCGCAGAAGGACGTACGGGGCCCGGCGCCTTTCGTTTGCCCGTGACACGCGCATTAAGTGTTGCTGCAAAAGAGGAACTGACCAGAGGGAGCTGCTCCAGCAGCATGTCCACCATGGCTCCATCTCCGTACTGCTTGAAGGCTTCGGCCTTCTTGGACATCTGCTCAGCCTCGGCGCGGCCTTTGGCCTCCAGGGCGACGGCCTCCGCCTCGCCCTTCATCTACACACAGAAGAGAAAGCGGATTGTTGTCAAACTAGTCAAAGTTGCATTTCTCTCCGTTAGAAATCCCCCCCCAAAAAACTCACTCTGATGGACTCGGCCTCGGCCTCAGCCTCCATAATGAGCTGCAGGCTGTCGGCAGAAGAAAAACAAACGTTACTTTGACGACTCAAAGCAAATCCTAGTTTTGAAGTCGTGTCAGATGCCTGTCGGGCATTGACTGTCGGGTGCGTTTACCGCTGGGCCTCGGCCAGCCTTTCCAGACGATACTTCTCGGCCTCGGCCGGCTTCTTGACCCTGGCCTCCAGCTCCTTCTCCTTGCGGATGATCTCCTGCTCCTGCAGCATGATCTGCTGGCTGCGCTCCACCACCTGCACTTGCATCTTCTCCTCCTCGATGCGCTGCTTGGTCTTGGCCACCTGCCGGGACGAGAGGGCGGCGGCGGCGACCGCTTGGAGATGATCGTGCCGTCGGGAGGCTCGGCGGAACGAGCCGGGAGTTACGTACCTGAAGCTGATAGGCCATTTCCGACTCCGCCTTCTTAGTGTTGACCTCCATGTCATAGGCGGACTTTTTCAGCTCGTAGTCCCGCTGGGATTTGGCCATGTCGATCTCGTTCTTGTATTGAGCAGACACCTTCTCCTGCATGGCCTGGGCCTCCTACGCGGACGAGAAGAGGACATCGAGCATGGAAGGTTTTGCTCGTTTGGAAGACGACTCTCTCACCTTGATGACGGCGTCCCGCTTGTACTGAGCCTCTCCGATCCGGGCATCCTTCTGCACCTGGGCTGTCCTGGCCTTGCCCAATGAGTGGAGGTAGTCCTAAACCAAACGCAAGAGACGGCTGGATGTGATGATTCCACCTTAAGATGTATTGCCTACACAATCTAATTGTTTTTTTTTAGTCTACAACTGCGCTGTAGCCATTATTGCCAGCTAGTCATAATATTCTGGTTGCCTTAAGTCGACATTACAGGTTACCCTAAAATCGTCCGTCTGACGGCGCATGGTTGCCATGGTAGCACTCAGCACTAATTTGCCGCTAATGTACAGAGCGGTTGAGGGGAGTCAATACGGGCCACTTAAGTGTATTAGTGGCCACGGCGACTACAAAGCTTCATGAAAAGATGAGAAAGATGCACGTAGAGTCCATAGCGGCTAAATATCCTTGCATCCGGATTGTTAAATAGTCGTACGACTGCAGTCCGCGATAATTAGCCCCTGACTGAATTGTAAAAATGTCCACTGCGAGCAGCAATCAACAGCAGGAAGCAACCCGTTAGCCTCTTCCACTGAAGATGTGATGTTTGCTGACACCATTTCGTGCACAGATGTCAAACCGTGGTCGTCGAGGGCCACTATCCTGCATGTTTTCGATGTTTCCCTCCTCCATCACGCGTGAACCAAATGATCTGCTCATCAGCAAGCTCTGCAGTAGCGCGATAACGATCTCGAGTGTTAGAATCGTGTGTGTGCTGGAGGAGGGGAAACACCGAAATCATTCGGGGTTGCGGCCCTTGAGGACTGGAGTTTTGACACCTGTGATTTCATGAGGCGGTGCCGCAGTAGACCGCCGGGCTGTGTTTCTCTGAAGTGCCTGCCTGATCATCGTGGACATCTTTGAGGGTGTAGCTGACCACTCCAATCCCCATGTTGACAAGGTCCGAGGAGGCCACCTTGAAGACCTGCTCTGAAAACTTCTTGCGGTCCTGGTAGATCTCCTGCGGCAGATGAGAGACGCATTTTAGTCACTCGTCCTAGCGGGTGGTCGGCCGAGGTGCAGACGATCCGAAATCGCAGCATCACCTCCACGGTGAGGTGAGCGATGATGGCCCTCTGGTGGCCCTCCAGCGTCTCCAGGGCAATATGGGAGATCTCGGGCTCCGACTTGCCCATGAACATCTGGCAGGCGGTAGCTAGCATCTCCTTGTTTTGGCCCTGGATCTTCACCTGCGAGGTGAAAAGGTATGACGGCACAGGGAAAGACGTGTCAATGTTATTACAAGATGGCACTAAAGCACTACTTTTATTAGACAGGGTTTTGGCTTTACAAGATGGCACTAAAGCACTACTTTTATTAGACAGGGTTTTGGCTTGAGTACAAAAAAAAAACGACACATATGCGGCAGAGCATTGTGATCGAAATGTCATGCCATGAGTTGCTAAATTTGTGGCCAGCGTGTGTTTGAAACGGCGTTGGCATGAGATAGAGTTCAGATAAGCACTGACATTGAAAGGACACGCCTCCTCTTGGCTGTGATTGGTCAGACAGAGAGTGGGTTTTCCCAGTGTAGATTTTATTTATTTTTGGATAACATTTTAATTTGTCAGTCTGTAGCAGTTGACACTGAGCACCCCCCCAAATCAAGGTAGGTTTAAAAATCCTTTCATTGTACATGATCTCATTTAAAATGTGACATTTCCCCTTGTCCAGCCTCTCAAACGTTACCTGAGCGATGCCCGTGACGGAGATGGGGACACCGTGGCGGGTGTACACTTTGTCGCTCTTCACATTTAGCGTCAGCGTGTTCAGCGTGATCCTAAAACGGAAAAAGGGGCAAATCGAGAACCGGATCTTGCAGACTACCGTGGAACTTGAAGTCAAGCTCTAAAACGCTACCATGTTCAAGCTCAAAAGGCAAAGCAGAGCCGCAATGGGTTATGTTGGATGAACAGATGAAAAACAATTGCTTGTAAAGTTAATCAAGATTTTAGGATGCAAACCGTTTGACTCTGGAACATTTTTTTCCCCAGTTTCCATTATTTTAATAGGCCAATAGCTAAAAAATATTTTCAAACATATTGACCGTGAGGGGTTGCACCGTAAGTATATGCCAACAAAAAAACACAAATGTAATAACAAGGTTGAGTTATTATACAAGAGGATCTGAGAGGCAGAGCCAGGGACAAGTAAATCAATTATCAACCACTCCCCCGGGCCCGTAATGACCAGCAAGACCAAGAACGGCATTTTACACTCGTCTCCTACCAACAATGAGCTGGATGTTTCAAGACCAACATTTCGAGGGCAGCCCAACCTCAAAAAAAGAAAACCAGCATGATTACCTCTGAATTTTCTGAATACATGGGATGACAAACACTCGTCCTCCGGCGATCATCAGAGGAGGAGAGCGGCCAAAGCCTGCACGGAAAGCGGAAGGACGCACAACACAAACAATGACTTTCACAAATGTGGAACTGGCTGCATTCAAATTGCAACCTTTCACACACACATACACAAAAAATGACCCCTGTTAATCCATAATGTCTTTACACGGGATTCCCCCGCTAAACTTGATAAAACGCTAAACATAGGTTTATGCTGGAATAAGCTTCCACGTGTATGGTAGTAAACAATCTAATATCCGATACAAATGTCAATCATGTATTATCTCAATGCCACAACAGGGATTTTGTCAATTGGGTCATCTATTTTTTTTTTTCCTGATCCAATTATTATTGTTGTTTTAATCATGTTTTTGGATCATTTGGTCATCTAATCTGTGCCTTTGATCGTTATGCAACGTCATCTGCACACGTGTTCGCTCAAATCAGTCAACATGACACAGTTGACGTAAATGGTGGTAAATAAAGCCGTTTCTCCTTTCACACAACAAAAATGACAAGCCCAAGCGAAACTGAACAAAACAATGATCAAATTATGGATTCACATCCCGTTTGCAAAGACAGAATAAAAACAAGAGAATCTGGTAGAAATTATCACAAAAAAAACATTTCATCGACAAGATTAAAAAATGTCAATATAGTCATCGCACATACCTGACACCACCATGGCTTCATTGGGTCCACACGTGTAAAACATTTTGGCCGCTTTGATTTAAAAACACAAACGGAAAACCTTGTCAGAAATTTAAAAAAAACACAACGATTTCTTTTCTAGGGTGTTTGTAAACAAGTTCACTAAATACTGGTGGGGATTAACGGTTTTTATATAAGGAACATTCAGTGCCCAATAAATGTGATTACACAGAATCCGCAGCACCGACACGACCCCGCCCCCACGACCGAGGAATTAACCAAGAAAACGACACGAAGCTCGACACATATCTGTAAATATTTAAATTCAAGACATTTATCGACAAGTTTTACACAAATAAAGACGTCCAAATGACACAGTGTTTCGTGGTGAAATCCCGCACGATACGCTCCACCCCTTTATCCCCCGCCTCCACATTCCGAGGAGTTTAACGGGTAACGCTGCGTCGACGTTGAACTGAAAAACGTATTAATAAATCGTTGGGGCGGAGGTTTGACTTACCGTTATTGGTCGTGGAACGATTAAAAAACGAGCTTTCTTCGCGTTGGGGCGGGTCGAATGGGAGAGGTGCTGTTTACCGTCAATCGGAACGACAAAAATGTCTGCTAGACCGGAAGTGCAGCAACATGGCCACGCCCTTTTCATTCACGTCAGTCTGTTACCATCTAGTGGCCAAGCGTGAACCTACACGTTATATGCCAACATTGTGACGTGAGAAGTCATGACGAAATTGAATTTTTCTTAGACTTTTTGCTTCCAAAATTCACATTATTACATAAATCAACATTTAAAATATCTGGTCGACAACTATTGAAATTCCACAATCCAGTGGCTGACATTTCCTGCACAAAATCCCGTCCAATTTATGGAAGGAAAAAAAACACTGTTCTAACATCGGTATCGTTAGTTTATAGCATATTTATCATATTTCCATAAATCATTTTTAACAATTTCGGAAAACAAGAAAAAACCCCACACAATTTAACTAAAAACAAGCTGTTGCCTTAATTTAAAAAATGGCTGATTACCATGACATAAATGACAGAAAATTTACATAAATTATTTTTTTATCAATATTGTAACAGTGAATCAAAAATTAATGACGCAATTATCCTCCTCGACGTAACGCTATGAATCCCCCAAACATCCATCCATCCATCCATTTTCCGAACCGCTTCATCCTCACTAGGGTCGCGGGGGGTGCTGGAGCCTATCCCAGCAGTCTTCGGGCAGTAGACGGGGGACACCCTGAATTGGTTGCCAGCCAATCGCAGGGCACACAGAGACGAACAACCATCCACGCTCACACTCATACCTAGGGACAATTTAGAGTGCCCAACGAGCCTGCCATGCATGTTTTTGGAATGTGGGAGGAAACCGGAGCACCCGGAGAAAACCCACGCAAGCCCGGGGAGAACATGCAAACTCCACACAGGGAGGCCGGAGCTGGGATCGAACCCGGTACCTCTGCACTGTGAAGCCGACGTGCTAACCACTGGGCTACCGGGCCGCCCCTCCCCCAAACATAATGTACTATTAAAAAAAAATCGACATTTTACATTTACAAAAAAAATTAATCCCAAATTAATTGAGAAAATTTATTTTGAATTCACAATTTCTTAACCGTCTCAAAATGTTTCACTCTGCAGTGGCAAAATCAATTATTCTGTCCAAGTTAAACTATTTTGGCAATGGGGCATCCTCTGGCCCTCAAGGACATCCGCAGTTTCCCCGCCCTCTGATTGGTTTGTCAACGCAATGTTCGACTGCAAGCACATCTGTAGCGATTTATGCACATTTATATATTTATTCATCAGCATCTCTGGTGAGTAGGATGTATTTTATTTGAATGTTTTGATGTGTTTGCCTAGTTATTAGGGTTACGGGTTACATATTGATACGGATTGCCTCAGATGATGATGCACACACAGTTGGGTGCTTTTTTTTCCCCCTCAAATTTGGGAATAGTATTGACGGTTTGTATGACTACAACGTGGACAAGGGGTGGTATTAAGAGGTGAATTCATATAAAATACATTTTTCAACCTTAAAACAAATCTGTGTCTGAAAAACCAGTTGCCACTCCCAACTCTGCTGCAGCAGCAGCAGCAGCAGCAGCAGCAGCGACGACGCTCCTGCAACAGGGCCCCAGCCAACTCCGCAACAAACCCAACCAATCCTGCACGTCAAGCAGGCCTTGCTTCCCACAAGCCACGCCCTCTACTCCCAGCCTGCCTTCCCCTGGAGGTCCTCCAGCATTATAAAGCCATTGTCCAGCCGCCTCGCCTCGCGTCGCCTCGCCTCTCCTCGTCTCATCTCTGCTCGTTCAACGAACACTCCCCTTTTTTTGTCCCCGACTTTTTGGCAGCCACTATGAGGGAGATCGTGCACATCCAGGCCGGCCAGTGCGGCAACCAGATCGGTGCCAAGGTAGGAAACAATGAGGAGAGAGAAGACAAAAAAAAACTAAACAAAAAAAGATATTCGATCAAGTGTGCAGTTTCGATTTGAGTGTGGGAAAACGGTCTTAATTTATGCAGGTGGGCGAGGCAGACAGTGTTTCCTAGTTGGTGGACAAAAGGCTCACCCAACAAAAGGAATGAAAATGAAATTCTCATTTGCATGCAAGAAGAAGAGTGGCTGGCTGGCAGTGGCACGCAGTGGCACGCAGTCTTTTGTTTTAATAATGCCATTGTGCAGTGCGATGTCATGGAGGGTGGGTGTGGAACGCCGGGATAACGGTACATTTGTCTCCTCGGGGCCACTATTCGGGCGTGTCTGCTCTTTGTCTGCCTGCCTGTGTGGAAATGAGAGAAATACTGAAGAAGTGTAAAGTCCATTCAACGTTGATTCCTCTCTTTGATCAGCCGTGCGTTTAAATATCCCTGCAAAAAAAAAAAAGTGTTCATGTTGGGGTTTTCCCAATTTCTAGGACTAATCAATAATTGCCATCGATTAGATTTTTATTTCTGAAGGCTGCCGCAGATGGTTCAGACCATCAGCTGTTGGGTGTGGCATTGATAATTGACAGACAAAGCATGAAAAAAATATTTAAAAACGACTCACAAACGCACCATGTTTTTTGGGGGGCGTTATCTATTGATCTAATGATTAAAAAAAAAAGCATTTTCATTTTATTTTGCTTTCATTGGCACTTATCTTATCTTATAATTGAGCATATGACATCATTGTGCTTGAGGGCCACACATCTGCTTGGCAAACAAGGCTCCAAACGCTTAAAACAACCGCCCACTTACTTGTCACACATTGCACTTTTTTTTTTTTTTCTTAGCAACATCATTTTGGTGATATTTTCAATATATTCCCCATAAACTGTGCTTTTATAAGTCTGGATTTGGTTTTAAATAGAAAGGGAGATGAATTCAAATCTCAATCAATTACAGTACTCTGAAAACATTGACAAATTCCAATTGAAATGAATTAACATTTTTGATTATAGTTTGAGGTATATTTCAAAATTAAATCATGTCATACAAATTGAATATTTTTAAAAGGATAGCAAATGCAGAATATTTAATAAAAATCTCCATCGTATATGATGCCCTCTTTAATTAAATAATAATAAAATAGTCCAATATAAAATAAAATAAAAACTTGAAGTCTTTTACATTTAAAATTTAAAAAATAATGAATCAAAACAAGTACAAGATGCTCTGTTGAGTTAAAAAAAAATACTAGGATGTGTACTGTATATATATTTTTTTAGTCAATTGTGGGTCTTGCCCTCATGATCCATATGAATAAAGACAAGTGAAAAAGATCAATTAAAAACAAATCCCAAAAAACAATTCACGATGCCCTATAATTACTGTAATGCACCGTAGAATAAAAAATATACACAGTATTTCATTTGAGAACAATGCATGCCTTCGTTTTGTGGTACATTTTCCCTCCATTCATAACAAATAAATACAAAATATCATAAAAATCAAAATACATTGTACAATATGGTACAGGGTGTGTTTCAATCGATGTAAAAAAAAAGATTCAATTATTTGTTCCGATGTGTGTCTTGTCTTTTGTCTTTGTGATCGATGTGGATTGTTCCTCCCTGAAACCAAATGAAGGCGAGGGTGGGGGAAGGAATGAAGGAAACAGCTGACGCTCATTGCATCCCGGGCGAACCCACAAATTGAATTTTCTCCCTGCTAATCTGCTCATGTTCAGCCTATGAAAGAATAGCATCGGTTATACGGCTACATTTGACATTATTCTCCTGTCAAATTCGGCTCTTTTTGTAGCATTTGCTGTCCCTGCGGACCCACTCGGGTGCCCAGTCCGGCTTTGATTGACACAATGGCTGAGCGGGCGTCATCGTGCCTCAAGTGGGTCAGGGTGTGGCATCATCACTCTTTGATGCTTATTGTCCTCATTCTTTCACCGTCAACGTTTTGCTGATCGCTGTCAGTCCTCATATTAAGGTCACTTTTTTTTTTTTATATATCATAGTCCACAGATCTCCCAATCTCTTAAGTACTGTGACCCGTTTATCCAGATTGCTCTAAATCCTGCGTCTGCTGCTGCAAAAAAAAAAAAAAAAAAATTGAGGCTGCATGACAGAGGGAAGAAAAGTTGGAAGATCTCATCTTGCAAATAGCTACTTGCTTGCATCAACGGTTCCACTGGCTTAGAGGGGTTTAAATCTCACAAGTGTGGTCTTTTAAAGGGAAAAAAGAGGGGGGGGGTGATCTTAATACATTCCGTTTCTTCAGTGTGACGTTTATTTTTAGTTCGAAGCAGATGAGTGGCGTCTTTGTGCCTTGTTCTTTGCATGTTTAAATGTCAGAGAAGTGCCCAGTCATCAGTCTGTGACTCCAAAGGGAAGTCATCGCAGCTGCATCATGTTCAATGGCTCAGTCAAAGGAGGGATCATCTCGCACTGCAAAGCCACCCCCCTGCAAACGTGCACACTCCTGTTTTTCTCATTCAGACTCCCCCCTTCTCCCTTCCCCCTACGACTTGAACACCACTGCTTGTTGGACATTCATGTGATGCTGTGTGTGCGTGCGCGCAGTTCTGGGAAGTGATCAGCGATGAACATGGCATCGACCCAACGGGGACCTACCACGGAGACAGCGACCTCCAGCTGGACAGGATCAGCGTCTATTACAATGAGGCCACAGGTTGCACGACATTCTCTTGAAGTCATTCTTACTACAATATCTATACAGGGAGATGAAACGAAACTGTTCCTTAGGTCGCACTATGTGAAAGACGTTTAACAAATGCAAAGGGGAGAAAAAAGAAAGCAGTTCAGGCGTAACATTTTTCTGGATATGTTGGTTCAAAGATTTTTTTAAAATAAATATAAATTAGAATATTTTGAGAAATAGTAAAACCAGCAGAAATGTTTCTTCCAACCCACTGTCATGTTACAAAAAACTAAAAGAGTCAAGTATAAAGTAGCCAGAGGGTTAATGATCCCTGATTTAGAGTATAATTACAATGGATTGATTTCGATTTTATTTTTTTTTAACTTGCAGATAAGCCGGCATTGTCTAAGTAAATTTAGGTTAGCTTAGCAGCAGATTTGCTTCTGGGAGAGTTGGACAGGGAGAGATTGAGGACAGAGGGTGGATTCACAGCATGGGAGCAGAGGGGAGGGACTTCAGCATCCTTTTGTGTTTGTCTTGTGATTTTTTTTCTCCAATGTTTTGTGTTCTATGACTGAGCTGTGTTTTGGACTGGGTCCTTATGTGGGCCTCCTTCTTGTCTTCCTGCTGTAAGGAGGGAAATATGTCCCCCGTGCCATCCTGGTGGACTTGGAACCCGGCACCATGGACTCCGTAAGGTCCGGACCTTTCGGACAGATCTTCAGACCTGACAATTTTGTCTTTGGTGGGTGTGTTGATAAACCCTGTTTTCAACAGTCCTCACACTCCATAACGAAAGGGGGAATTGGCAGTGGTAAAACTGCTAGCAAGATTTGCGATTAATGTAGCGTCCCTTCACTAACACTCCCCGCACCCCCCCCCCCACCCCCTTCAGTTTGTGACCCAAAACCATGCCCCCCCCCTCCCACTAATGTGCATGACTGTACTTCTCAAATAGGCAGAGAAGACACATCGAACTTGAACAAAATAGCAATACTAAGCTAGCATTAGCACTGTCAACAAGTAGACATAAGCCATCACTGCTACGTTGGTAGCATGACTTATTTGGTAAGGAGTGTTACTTTGGCATTAAATGTTACTGGTTTTAAGCTTTATTTATCGGAATGAACACTAAATTAACAATCAGAAAGATGCTATAAACATAGATGTGGCAAGAAATGTTTTTTGTGGCAGAGTGTAGTTCGAAAGGGAACTAGCCTATTTTATCAAGACTAAACAGTAATTAAGAAAAAAGAAAGTAAAAATGAGAATCATGAGCAAAATAAATGCTCAAAGAAATCTCTATTTGTACACTGGTGCTAGTGACCCGATTGCGTTTTTAAAAGTGTAAGTCATTATTCACTTTTTTTGTTGTTGCATAAACTTGCGAGCACAGACTTGAGATATTGATCAACTCGCTTCACAAGAACGGACTTGAAAAATTCCTTTTAAAATGAGGTTTCAAGCGGTTAAATGTTGCGGTGTTCTGTCAAGGTAAACAAAACTAGGAGACTTACACATTGCGTAAAACGGTCTTTAGTCTGCTAGCTTAATGCTAACCCAAATTGGGTAACCTATATACAGTATAAGCATTTAATCCGATATTTGAACACAAACGGTACACCAACATATTCAGGCATTCACGACCGACTAGTTTTCCGTGAACAGAATGGCTAAATAGTGTTGTCGTGTAGGTCAAAGCGGTGCTGGAAACAACTGGGCCAAGGGTCACTACACGGAAGGTGCCGAGCTGGTGGACTCGGTCCTGGATGTGGTGCGCAAAGAGTCAGAGAGCTGCGACTGCCTACAGGGCTTCCAGCTCACACACTCCCTGGGCGGAGGAACCGGGTCGGGTATGGGAACTCTGCTCATCAGCAAGATCCGAGAGGAATACCCTGATAGGATCATGAACACCTTCAGCGTGGTGCCTTCCCCCAAGGTGAGATCACTTTATTCGTCGATTTTTTTTCTCTAGTCACCCACAAACCCTTGGAAAAAAAAATAAATCTGTGAATATGCTAATCCGTGGGTGCCATTGTAATGTCAACGAGGTTCCACTTGTAACAGTGTCTGGAGTAGTGTTACAGTTTTGTCATTGACATGGTGCCAGTATCTCTCTGGGCCAGTTTCAACTTTGGGCCCGAAGCGATTCCATGGCTCTACTTCCCTGTTGCGTCGTCCTTATTCAAAAATGCCATCCAAACATGATCATTATGCATTACTTTTTTTGTACTAAGGTGTCCGACACAGTGGTGGAGCCCTACAACGCCACCCTGTCCGTCCACCAGCTGGTGGAGAACACAGACGAAACCTACTGCATCGACAACGAGGCGCTCTACGACATCTGCTTCCGCACGCTCAAGCTGACCACGCCCACTTACGGAGACCTCAACCACCTCGTCTCCGCCACCATGAGCGGTGTCACCACGTGCCTGCGCTTCCCGGGCCAGCTCAACGCCGACCTGCGCAAGCTAGCCGTCAACATGGTGCCTTTCCCCCGTCTGCACTTCTTCATGCCCGGCTTCGCTCCCCTCACCAGCCGCGGCAGCCAGCAGTACCGCGCCCTCACTGTCCCCGAGCTCACGCAGCAAGTGTTTGACGCCAAGAACATGATGGCGGCGTGCGACCCACGTCACGGCCGCTATTTGACCGTGGCTGCCGTTTTCCGCGGCCGCATGTCCATGAAGGAGGTGGACGAGCAGATGCTCAATGTGCAGAACAAGAACAGCAGCTACTTCGTGGAAGTGGATCCCCAACAACGTGAAGACGGCCGTGTGTGACATTCCACCTCGCGGCCTCAAGATGGCCGTCACCTTCATCGGCAACAGCACGGCCATCCAGGAGCTGTTTAAGCGCATCTCCGAGCAGTTCACCGCCATGTTCCGCCGCAAGGCCTTCTTGCACTGGTACACAGGCGAGGGCATGGATGAGATGGAGTTCACCGAGGCCGAGAGCAACATGAACGACCTGGTGTCCGAGTACCAGCAGTACCAGGATGCCACGGCCGAGGAAGAGGGCGAGTTCGAGGAGGATGCCGAGGAAGACGCTTAAGAGGAGAGGATTGACGAGGAAGTCAAAGGGCCCACCGCTTATGTAACAGGAGACCACATAGTATCAAGCTGTGCTAGAATCCGATTCTTTTTAGACAATGTTAGTGTTCCCAAGTCATTCATCTCCAATAAAATCTGTCAAATGAGAAGGTGTGCTATCTATTCATCATTGCTCACCCTGGCGATTCACTTTTCAATCTGCAAAACATGATTTAGTTCAGGTTCCAAAATGGCACCAAAGGGCTACGTCATATTAAATCGGGATTTGGCGCCATCTTGTGGGCATTTACACAAAATGAATAAATTCCCTCAAATATCAGTAAATTAAGTACATGTAGTCATAATATAGATTAGGCTGTGGGGATAAATTAAACTCGTCTCAGTTACTCACAAATAGATTTCAGTGTGAAATCTGGCGTTGGTTAAATACAAAGCCCCTATTTTGTATGAACGTCAACAAGTGGATACGCAGGTTAATTGTACCTTCGAAATCTAAACAGTATTTAATTTTCTGCCTCTCACTACGCATCACTGGCACGGATGAATGAACAAACTAATACATTACTATTGAGAACAGAATTTTTGTGAGCATTAATGGACCTCAGTGCCTGCAACCACGAGGAATAAGAAATTAATTCAGCACACTCAGGCATAGTTTCCAGTGGCAACAGACCAGGATAATAGCGCCGTATTATTAAGTCATGTAATATCTGCTTTGCAAGCCATATTATGGTGAAGGCCGCATCACCAAAATGACAAGATGGCCAAGCGGGCATTAGGAAAAATAAACCACACGTAAAGATTCGTATACCTCGCTCGAAACTCGCTGCATTTATTCAGGCACTGATAAGAGGTATGGATGTCATACATATTTTATAAATGTTTTAAGTGTATACAGTAAACATTCCCATCCCCGGAATTCTATGAAAAGGAATATCCTTCACCCGTAATAAAAACCTATGCATTAACATTTTGACTACGATATTACATGTTATCGTAAGCGGAAATTCCACTATCCGTAACCCGGATGGAGACGTCATGCGGCGGGATTAAATACACGCAACGTGATACGCGGCAACGGAGACATCACTTCGCAATCAGATTCGAAACGACGACAACTGTAATTGCGAACGATTTCTAACTTTATTCACTTACGTCCTGTTGATCGCGGCACGAGCTTATAAAGGCATTATGGAAGAAAATGTCATCGAATTCGAAACGACTACAGTGAAACTGTAATTCGTATTTACTTCGTCCTGTAGATCATGGCATAGAAAACGAACCCAACAAAACAAAACAACCCAAAATAGACTCATTTTTTCCCAAGACGCTGCTATACTGTGTTGTGGTTTTTATCTACACCTGTACTGTATACACTGCTGATAAACAGTTTTTGGAGGTATGTTGTTACACATGCAGTTTTTATACATATGTTGCTCATAGGAATGTTATTTATGAGTGTATACTGTACATTGAAGGAGAGTAAGGCTCTTCATTAGCAATTCATAGCAAGGCCGAATGGCCAAAACATAACAGGCTACTTTTTAAAAACTATCTAACCACAGGAATACTTACATTGGTTAGTCAAAACTAACTACTGTACAGTATGTATGGCAGCAACCAAATCTTCCCTTTCAGGAAATGACACTAAGCATTTTTTTTTTTAATTCCGCGTTCCCTTTAAGAGCCACGTGGCGCGAAACAAACTCCATGATTTTGATCCAATCAGAGACTTGACAATCCAGAAGAGAAGTGCAAATAGCCAATGGGTGTGGAGTACATATGAAACACCCTCACCATGACCAATCACGCGAGGTCTTGACATTATTTTTAGGCGTGATCTAGTGACACCCGGAAAAACGTTAAAGTTGTTTATCTTTTCTTTGAGTGGAGTGGTTGTCCCGCGAGGCAAGTGTACACCAGTTACTTACACCATGTTCTAGGTTCATACTTATGATATCAAATAGGAAAATGTACAATATTTAGCCACCTAAATGATCAACAACCCGGTTGCTTTGAACTTGCCTTGTTATTTTTGTGCTGGATGTAAGCAGTTACGTTTGAGTCCTAAACTCTTATCAGTTTGTTCGCTAACGCAATGAAAGCACAAGATTTGGTCAGGGCAGCTGCTCCGCCAACGTTCTCTCAGGAGCAACATAGCCGTTCACGCTAACGTTAGCCTCGTAGCATCTGATGGTGGCTTTGAAGAAGGCTACAAGAATAGTATATGAAATGTGTGATTTTGATTGGCAGACTGCCTCCTTCCTGGCGAGGAATGGACGCTACTCAGGCCGTCAACGACTCCTTATTTGAGTCAGATGAGGAGGAAAAGGAAGAGAAACAGCCAAACAAGGCACGGCAACCTTTAGCCAAGCTCTGCATCTTGAAGAATGACCACGTTCCTGAAAGAGGTGAGAGGCAGGCCTGTAGCCATCAGAGGCAGCTTAGACAGAACGAATTCAAATTTGTAAATCAAGTTACCGCTGTGTGCAAAACAGTGAACGCAATTTCTGAGCAGAAAACTAAGGAGTGGATTAGTTTCTAGCATTCAAATAGCAAGTGAATAAACCAACGTTCTGTAGGTCATGATATGAGTCTCAACATAAGGGCTTTGATTCACACCCGATGCTGATACCAATTATTAGTAATCAATGTGGCCAATCGCCAATATTTCGAGGCAATATTCATTTTCAGTAAAACGGAAGATAAAGGCATCAATACATTAAAAACTCCAACTCTTACCTTTTGTTGAAATGTCTTTTAGCATGCTTATTGAATAACTATTCCCCTAATTTAGCTGACACTGCATTTCCTGTCCACAGAATTTCCCCTTTTTATGGGCGATAACGTCCTCGGTCGTGACGTTAGCACCTGTACGCTGCCCTTGCTGGCGCCCTCCGTGTCTAAACAGCACGCCGCCATCCGCATCTCCCTCCATCAGAGGCGAGGATCCCGCAGCGGAGTGGAGATTGAGGCCGTGGTGCGGGACTTGGGCAGCATGAACGGCACCCGCATTGGCCGCGTCAAGTTGATCCCCAACATACCTTACCCCCTCAGCGAGGGGAACTGTCTGTTCATGGCGGACATGCCGTGTCAGTACCTCTGCATTGAGGACGCACACCAAAACACGGGGGGTCGGGCGTCGGGCGTTGGTATCAGTTTAGCGAGGGATTCTGTCGAGAAGAGAGATGGCCTCAAGGTGAGTGCCGGCCAGATGTCGCAGGCTTGGGCTAAGGTTTCGCCTCTGGGTAAAGCGGAGAAGAAGCCTGCAAAGAACAGCTGTGTGTCGTTTGAGGCCACTCCAGTCCAGCTGCAGCGGACTCTGGTCCCAGAATCGGAGTCGGACTCTGACGGGGAGAGGCCGAAGAACAGAGAGAGCCGGCGCAAGCTTCAAGGTATGTGTATGATTTGTAACGGTACAGAAAACGGTTTAGCGAGTAGCGATGGGCGATGTAGCTCAACTTGCCGTCATTTTCCTTCCTCTCGGCCAAGTAGTGCACTGAATTTATCCTCCATCCATTCATCATTTTCGCCTCCATATTGTGGTGTCTGCCTTCCTAATTTTCCTGGATACTTGCAGGATCAGATTCCAGCCCCACCTGCTCAACCTTCTTGAGTGCCACAAACAAAATAGTCCCTGAAAGGTATGTTTTACTTTTTTTTTTTTTTTTTTAAACTGATCGCTCAATTCAGGGTGTACCAATGAAGGTTATTTTAGTTTCACAAAAACGTAATACAGTAACTAAATCTAAAGTTGCAAAAAAGAATTACGTGAACATCAAAATGCTTACCAAAAAAAAAACAACAACTGAAACTACAATAAACATTGACAAAATGTTATCTTTGGTAATTAAATTGAATATATGAGCTTTTGGGGTTGAATACAAATGGTTTTTTTTTTTTTTGGTATTACAGCACTGCCGGATGAAGGAAGGTCGAACAGTTGTCAGGGAGTTGTGGTCCTTGCTGTGTGTCACCGAGAATAAATAAATAACATGCCACCGGATGATGTCGCCCTGAGGCGACAGCAATGCTTGTGGCTTGTGTGTTTGGAGTGGTTGTCGCACTCAACCCAAAATGTGACGTAAAAAATAAATAAATAAAAAAAAAGAACCAATACTAAAACCAATCAAAGGTAAACTAAAAGAAAGCAATTTTGTCAAACTAAAACACGTGTGGCAGGTTGATTAGACACTCTTAAATTGTCCTTAGGTGTGATTGTGAGTGCAAATGGTTGTCCGACGATGTGCGCCCTGCGATTGCTGGCAACCAGTGTGTAGGGTGTCCCTCGCCTACTGCCCGAAGACAGCTGGGATAGGCTCCAGCACATCCGCGAGCCTCCTGAGGATAAAGCGGTTCAGATAATGGATGGATAAAAGTAATCCAAACGAACAAACCCATTCTGAAATCGAATTAAAACAAACCATGTTTGAAAAAAACCTCAAAATGAAATAAAAACTAACTACTGTCAAACCTCGGTTTTCGTCCATAATCCGTTCCAGACGGCTGTTTGAAAACCGAAATTGTTCGAAAACTGAAACCGCGCTCTTTTTAAAATAAAAATGTTTACTGAACACGTCCGCTCACAATGGAAAGCAACACGAGGAAGCGTCACTTCCTCGTGTAAGGAGGGCGAGAGGAGTCAAAATGGTGCATTCAGGTGCGCTCAGTTTGTTCGAGAACCGAAATTTGTTCGGCATCCGAGGCATAAAAAACTCGAAATTTTTGGTCAAAAACCGAATTGGACGAGAACCAAGACGTTCGAAAACCGAGGTTTGACTGTATAATTAAAATTCCCAAAACTATTATCACCCTGGTTCTAGCTAACTCGCGACCCCAACGAGCGCAAGTGTTGAAGGTAGTGGATAGATAGCTACAAAAACACCAATGATGGCCTCACAATTAAATACGGAAAGTTCAAGCGGCTTGTACATCTGAGCAATAATCTCGTTTTTTTTCCCACAGTCCCGACTGTGCAGATGGAACACCCATCACGCCGTCATCATCTACCAGAGAGACGTCTCACGGTCATGTCAGTTTCAGCAAAGAAGAATCGGACGCGGATGCCGGGGGACAGCAGAAAAAGGACACGCTAGCGTTTGTGGACGACAGTGACGAGGAGCAGGCGGGGGCGGCAGAAAATGGCCCTACGCCGGGAACGGCACACTTTGTGCTCGAGCAGCTGAAAACCCCGGCCAGCTTTACGGAGGAGGAGTTGCCGCAACTGTCCACAAGCACCGAGTCCCCACGTGCCATCTCTAAATTTAACATGGACAGCGACACTGATGTGGAAGAGGATGGCGGCGAGCCCAAAACGGTGCCTGACCCGAGGTCGGACGTCGATTGCTTTCACATGGACAGTGATACAGATGGCGACGACGACGACGACACAGGCGCCCCATCGGCACCTCCCGCACAGCCCGAGGAAGGTGAAGGTCATCCTGACATGAAAGCCGAGGGTAAAAATGGTGACGCGGCTCCTCCGTTGCTGCCAGATGACTTCCAGCTCGACAGCGACACCGATGTGGACGAGGAGGCCGACGACAACAGCGGGGATACGGCAACATCCGGGCTAGCCTTGATTGGGGACGTTTCAGAGTCGGAAGACGACCAGGCCCTCCTCGTTCTTAATACACAAGCAAATGTCAGCGATTCAGCTGCGGGATCACATAACAGCAATGCGGTCCAAGATCCTCCCCGCTCGTCACCTGTCGCCGCCGCCGCCGCCGCCGCACCCTCCTCAGCCACTCCCGGTATCGCCGCAGCAGCTGCTCAGTCAGAGTCTGACGAAGACACTGATGTGGATGAGTCCAGTGCGCCCCCTGCTGAGCGGGACAGCGATACAGATGCGGAAGAAGAGAAAAATGCAATGACTCTTCCACGGACAGAAGGTTTACCGTTTGCACATGTGCAAAATTGCTCGACCCCTGTGCAACTGTCAGGTAAAAACAAGATGAGTTACATCTGTGCAATTGACGATTGATGTGTTTGTTGTTGTGATTGTTTCTCTGTCATCATTTTAAAAGCAGTCCTTCCCCACCACAAATTAATTCCACATACTCATCAGTCAGAACTGCGAAAAGATGATGATGATGCTCGGCGTTAAGATGTTGTTGTTATTTGGACCTGGATGTTTTCAGAAGGAGAAGTGGAACAGATGGCGACCCAAGCTTTCCTCCCACCGTCTCTGGATCCATTTGAACGTAAGTTAATGTTGAGCAACTCACAATTTTAATCGGTTTTAACTCAGCCCGAAATGCAACCCGAGGTAAAACGTACTTCCCTTTTTTGGTTCATATACAGTCAAACCTCGGTTTTCGTCCATAATCCCTTCCAGAAGGCTGTTTGAAAACCGAAATTGTTCGAAAACCGAAACCACGCTCTTTTTAAAATATTCACTGAACACGTCTGCTCACAATTGAAAGCAACACGAGGAAGCGTCACTTCCTCGTCTACCCGAGGAAGCATCACTTCCTCGTGTAAGGAAAGCGAGAGGAGTCAAATGGTGCATTCAAGTGCGCTCAGTTTGTTCGAGAACTGAAATTTGTTCGTCACCCGAGGCATAAAAAACTCGAAATTTTTGGTCGAGGACCGAGACGTTCGAAAACCGAGTTTTGACTGTATTTGGTAACTTTTTCCATATTTCCAAGACAATGCTTAAAGCCCGCCACCCCCCAAAATTTTCCCTTGCCTTACCTAGGTGTCTTCAACGGTGCGGGAAGAGCTGCAGCCTTAGACAGCCAGGAGGAGGAAGAGGACTTTACTGTGGCCGAGACGCAGTCGTTCATCCTTCAGCCCCAAGGGCAGCTCCGGACTTGCGACGATGGCACCAACCGAGCCTCAGGCTGTGAATCATTTGGCGAGGACACGGACGAACTAGCTAGTGGAGGAATCTCCTTCCAGCTGGGGTTGTCTGACAGCAGCCACCTTCAGAGTGCGGCCCAAGCTCTGGCAATGGAGAGCACCCAGGCCTTTGACTCTGATCCGCAAGCGTATACAAAGCCACCAAATGCAGACACGACGGCCTCGCTTGGCAATGACTTCAGCATCGAGGCTACCCAGGCCTACGAGGCCTGGGAGGCGCCCGAAAATAGTCCAGCGATGCCCGCGGTGAGTCCGAAGGTAAATCTTGCTTTTCAAGAAACGCAGGCCTATATTTCAGAGCCTTGCTGTGTGTCTGAAGAAGAGCTGACGGAAGATGCAGAGACCCAACCTCCTTTGGACTTGCCCACCTCTTCTTCCCTCGCTTTGGCTGAAACCAAACCCCTGCTTGCATCCCAGGAAGAGGAGTGTCCAACCCCAAACAATCCTGTTGCCCCTTTGAAGCGAAAGCAGATTGCTACAAAAAGAAATCCGAGCAAAGAACACGCGGGGGCACAAACTCAATTTGTCGCTCCCGCCATTGGCGAATCCCAGCTTAGGTGTACAAGAGAAGCCGAGGACGCGAGCGCAGAGCAGCCGCAGCTTGAAGAAGCAGCTCAACATTTTACACCAGTGGATGTCAAGGAAAAGCAGCCCACAGCTGCAAGTCAAACGGAAGACCGTAATGGAGAGGACCCGATGGGAGTCTTATCCGGAAACAAACGTACAACTCGATGAAGCGAGTTCTTCTGCTTTGACTCTGAATTGTCAGCTTATGAGTATCGCCGCAACCCAGCCCATGGCTACAAGTGAAATTGAAGAAAGCGACGATGAAGACCCCATTCCTGTCTGGGCTCAAGGAAAAGTACAGTTTGATCAAGAAATGAAAGCCGATATGAGGAGTTCTGCTTTGCCTGCTAATCATCAACCTTGGGGTTTAGCCGCAACCCAGCCCATGGCTGCGACTGAAATTGAAGAAAGCGACGACGATGACTCGAGTCCAGTTTTGGCTGAAGGAAAAGTCCAGCTTGATCAAGAAATGAAACCCAAAGGGAGGTCTTCCGGTTTGCCTGCTAATCATCAGCCTTGCCGTAAAACTTTGAGTAAACGTGAGGAAACTGTCAGCAAAAACTCAACTCAAGTCTCGCATGAAAGTAAAGTTCTGTCAAATAACGAGGCGCAACCCAGTACGAGTTCCTACGTCTTGGCTGTTGCAACCCAGCCTGTGACCACCAATGAGAAAGCGGAGATGAAGACTTGATTGCAGTCTTACATGAAAGAAAAGAACAGCTTGATAAACGTCATACAAATTCTTTCAGTTTAGCGGGTAATCATCTGTCTATGAGTATAGCCCCGACCCAACCCATGACTCTGAGTGAAAATGAGGAAACGGATGTCGAAGACTCAGTCGAAGTTTTGCACGTGAGCAAAGTGCGGCTCAATGAAGAGACGCAAGCCAGTTCAAGTTCTTGCGCAGTTACAGCCCCGCCTGGAAATATCGCAGCGACCCAGCCCACGGCTACAAGTGAGGAAAGCGATGAGGATGAGGACTCTCTTCCAATCTTGCGTGGTAAAAGAAAAGCAAGGCCGCTGCAAATCATCGAGGAGACGCAGTCCCTCAGCAGTACTCTTGAAATCCCATCGGACAGTTGGAATGAGAAAGGTCCGGCAAAGAACGGAGCCGAAGGGAGCAGTAATGAGCCCCCATCGGTAACTCCGATACAACCAGAAGAAGAGGAGACTCAGACTAATTTGGACACCTTGCCTAACAATGATGAAGATGAACCGGGTCGTGGTCAAGAACAAAAACCCCAAGTTTCTTCAGCTGGAACTCCACCCATGGACAGGTGTGAAGAGGAAGAGGCTGACAGCGAGATCTTCATCCCCGGCTCGAGGAAAAGAAAAGCCAAGCCGCTGCAAATTGAAGATGAGACTCAGTCGCTCGTATCTTCTCAAGGCGAGGAGGAGAGATGTGAGATCCCCAATTCTGCATTTTCTGCGGTTGACTGTCAGCCAAAGAGCGCTAACGAACCAGGCCCACGGACCCAAAAGAGTCAATCTGAAGTCAGAACAAGTGTCACTGTCGAACACTCAAAAGGAACGCGGTCACAATTTAGAGAAAAGGAGGAGCCCGGGGAAAAAAGACAAACAAGAAGCAAGATGGGGAAGCCCGGGCCTGCCGGGAGTGCGCTTGAGGAAGAGGCCACGAGGCAGCAGAGCGATCCCCTCGGGGTTCGAGGCGGGAAGCAAGAGAGACGACAAGGTCCAAATGCACGGAGGGGAAAGAAGGAAGGAGAAGAAACGGAACAGTCGGAAGCGGCGGAGGATCGACAAAGACACGAGAGACTGGAAACGGAAACAAAAGAACAACCGAGACGGGATAAAGCAGACAAAGCGCCTCAACACAACAACCAAGAAGGAAAACCCGAGGCCACCCCGAGAGGCCGAAGAGGAACCAGAAGAACCGTCGCTGCTCTTCTTCCCCTAGCAGCTGCAGATCAAGACAACGTCCCGGCCAAGAGGACCAGATTACGCTCCAACTCTGTCAGCTCTGAGTTGTCCACTTCAAGCAACCAAGGGAGTCGAGGCCCAGGGCCGGAGACTTCCGATGGGTCCGCCGCCAAACAACCACCGGCGCAGGACAGTCACGGCACTCCTGCCCTGGGGGCACTTTCCAGATCCAGCTCCACCAACTCCCTCGCTTTGGACATGTCCTGCAGCAGCCTCGGCTCTCAGAGAGGGAGAGGAGGGAGGCAACGAGGAAGTGGGCACAAAACGGAACCAGGGCCCAGCTCAATCCTGCCTATCTCCAGTCAGAGTCCCGCTCCTACACCTCGGCCACGAGGCCAAAGGGGCAAGAAGGCAGACGTTTCCCCCACTGCCCTTTGTGATGAAAATGACAAGGGGAAGCCCGGTTCAAAACAGGCGCCTGTCACGAGGGGGAGAAGGCGAGCAACTGTAAAAGAACCCTCAAATGCATGTGAGGGGAACAACTCCGCCGGTGAATCTCCCCTCCCGAAAAGAAACATCAGGGGTAGAGCTCAGAGAACGGTAAAAGGTGAAGCCTTCGAGGCGCTGGTCACTCCCCCAGGTAACAATGAGGTGGAGGCCAAAGACGTGGTAGAAGGAAGGAAGCGAGTGATGAAGGCAGAAGCGCAAGATGAGAATCCAGCTCCTGTCCAAGCCAAGAGAAGAGCCAAAGCGTCCGGTGCTCAGGGGGGCAGGAATGCGAGGGACTGTCCCCCCGAAGTAGCCACTGAGCATGGAAATGCGACATCTGTCCACGGTTCTGGTGAAGGCGCCCAGGTATGTCTGTCAGTCGGTCGGTCGGTCTGTGTGTGTGTCTGTGTGTCTCTCTGTGTCTCTGTCTCTGCGTGTCTCTCTGTCTGTCTGTTTCTGTGTCTCTCTGTCTCTGTGTCTCTCTGTCTGTCTGTCTGTCTCTGTGTCTCTGTCTGTCTGTCTCTGTGTGTCTCTGTGTCTCCTGTCTCTGTGTGTCTCTGTATCTTTGTCTCTGTGTGTCTCTGTCTGTCTCTGTGTCTCTGTCTCTCTCTGTCTCTGTCTCTCTCTCTCTGTATATGATCCCTCTCTCTAAAGTGGTTCACTTTCCGCGGCTTCATTGTTTCATGTTTTTTGTGTGCAGTTTTTTAATGCTTTTAACCCTTTAAGTCAGAACACGTCGGCGGGGCCGCGTGTCAACAGTACAGTATTTCCAAAAACTATGAGTTATTTGTTAAAAACGTTTGTTTTTTTTGTAATTGGGCCTGAAAACAGGGTTTAGTCTTTGATTATTTTTTTTTCAGGAAAGTCCACCTTTCATTTCTGCTTTTTCAACTAATGCGCTTCTAGTCAGCATCACTGAAAGCATGACACATTCTTTCCCCTCACCGAGCCCACCGTAGTACCCTCACTCACCACTAATGTCACCGTTGATGCACTAATCAATGATGTGGGAAATGAATGGCTTCCCAATACTGATTTAATGTGTTGATCTTTCAAAGGGAGCTCCTTCCGTGAAATCCTCCCCCGTGACCACCAGCAACTCTTCCGCTTCCCTGTCACCGAGTTGCAGACCACGTGATGCCAGACACTCTTATAAGGTTTGTGTGTCCTGTTGACACGTTCTCCTCCCTTTTGGGAGAGGAAACTTGTTTTACAAAAGCCAATTTCATGAATGTTAGAGCCCGTCGCCCCCAAAATCCCCGTTCTCTCATTGTGGGTACGTTGGTGTTGGTGAAATTCGTTCCGAGCACGCTGCTTCGCTCAGACTGTTCGGAAACTCCGAACGTTGTTCAAGTGTGCTGCTCTGTTGTTCAGAGTGCCCCCAAAAACCGCAGACCAGGGCAGGCAGTACATAGAAAGTAAACCAAATGCAAATGAATGCGAGCAAAGCACGCTCCGTATTTGAAGGCACATGAAGACGATGAGACGTCCACTTTATAACTACTTTTTTCTTTTTACCTTAAAATGGCTGACCTTAACTTGAATCCCCATTGGAGCCAAAGACACAATCCTGGTGGATTAACTCATTCAGTACCAGCCGATTCTGGACCATGTCTGAAAAGACGTTAAAAAACGTCATTGGGAGTGAATGAGTTAAATGTGCTTCCGGCAGAAGTTGCTTCTTCTTTGTCTTCTTTAGAAGACAACGAAGAAGTCGTCATGGCACCTTGGTTTTGGTTTCGTTGCTCAGGTGCTGTTCACAGGCGTGGTGGACGAAACCGGGGAGAGAGTGCTGGCCCGTCTTGGAGGCTCTGTGGCTAATGGCACCGCAGACATGAACTGCCTGGTGGCCGACAAGGTCCGCCGGACTGTCAAGTTCATGTGCGCGGTGGCCAAGGGGATCCCCATCGTCAACATACACTGGCTGGACAAGGTCGGTCACGGAACGATCACTGAAAATGAAAGTTCTAGCGTACGACTGCAAGGTCTGAGACTTTTTGTTGCAGAGCGGCAAAGCCGGGAGCTTGCTGCCACCCGACGCCTTCATCCTGAGCGATCCAGAGCAGGAGAAGAAGTTCAATTTCCGGCTGCAGGAGTCTCTGAGGCTGGCCAGTAGCCAGCCTCTCTTACAGGTGCGCTAACGCGTTAATTTCATTTATTACCGAGAGGATTTCTGCTCTTCCGTCCCCCGTGGCGGTCGAATTAATATTGATGATGACTGAGCCATCATGCTAACACAGGATCTAAACAGAGTCAGTGCTGGCCCAGGCCCCTGTGCTGAGTCACTTAAAAGATTGTTCAATATAACAAAGAAAGCCGCAAGAACATGAGAACCGCTCAGAACAACAATGTATTGATCATTTTTGTGCAGGCATTTAAAAATAAGAAACAAAATCATGGTTTTTCTTTGTAATCTTTTCCAGGGCTACAAGATCCACATCACCAAGTCGGTGCAGCCCGAGCCACCCCAGATGAGAGACATCATTTCTTGCAGCGGAGCCACTTTTCTCCCTAGGATGCCTTCTTCACGCAAGGTGCGAAGTGCGATCACATCGAGTGTATTTCCTAGTGCGGCTGGGCAATTGAAATCTAATGGGGATTCCAATTTGGGCTTCCTGACTGCTCTGTGTCGCTTTTGCAGCAAGCATGTGACGTGTACGTTTTTCTGCCCTTTCTGAACATGCTTGAAGTTGTTGATTGACACCCCAGTTGGAGTTTACTGTAAAACTAAAGATACAAGAAAAAAAAAAAGACACATTGTATATTTCCCACATGACAAGACATGCTTTTTTTTTTAGAAACATCGACAGTGCTAATGCTAGCAGTCAATGTCCATTTCTATTCACGTGCTAGTGCTGAATTAGAGTTGACTTACGGCGGTGATATTCCTTCAAAAAAACTAATATTGACACATAAACCCTGTAGGAACACAGACGGGTAACATAACAACACTCAAAAGATACAAACTAAAAACGCTAAATCACAACTTTTTTTCCTCCTCTTTATCTTCCCATTTGTACTCCACGCATGCTCCACACTGCCACTTAGAGGCCATGGTTCGCACAGCAGAAATGTGCGAACCATGAGAGGGACACGAAATCAAGTTTGCAGCAAGAAATTTTTCACAACGGGGGGGGGGGGGGGGGTTCACTGTAGCAAATTTGAAACAGGAAAGTGGGAATGGTGTGAATGCATGAAGATTTTTTCACACTAGGGGGTATTTTCACCCATGTAGATTTCGTTGTAGAGGAGTTTCACTGTAATTGCTATTATTTGAATCTACTGTTGGTTTACTTTGTTACTCATTTATTTTCTGTTCGTTCAAGTTATATATTTGCATTTATAATTTGG
Source organism: Hippocampus abdominalis (assembly GCA_018466805.1). Lineage (NCBI taxonomy): Eukaryota > Metazoa > Chordata > Actinopteri > Syngnathiformes > Syngnathidae > Hippocampus > Hippocampus abdominalis. Next base: position 2,786,790 of record CM031699.1, read on the forward strand.
TATTTGTATAAATACAACACAAACTTCCTCGTAAAATCAGCTGCTAAAGTTTCCCATCTAAATGCCTTCATGAAATGTTGCCATTCTTGACAAGAGTTATGCATTAGAATTAATTTAAGTTAGCGTGGCAAATGTGTCTCCCCCGAATCTCGAAAGTGACAAAAACAAACGTGTGTGTGTGTGTGTGTGTGTGTGTTTGCTTTGTGTCCTCCCTCATCAGCCTCACACGGTGGTGATCTCCTGCCCGGAGGACTGGCCGCTGTGCCGCGCAGCCGTCTCGGCGTCGCTCCCGGTCGTCTCGGCCGAGTTCGTCCTCTCCGGGATCCTGCAACACAAACTGGACTTTGACGCCCACAAGCTGTCCGCCCCACCGCCCCAGCCGAAGCCTGACGACGGCAGAAGGCGGAGCAGGCGGATGATGTAGCATCCGGAAGAGCTTTTTGACAGTAACTAAAATAGACTCTTTTGAGAAGACGTCCCAAAGAATTTACAGCTTCAGAGCTGCAACAATTTTTAATGTCCGACATGTGGAGATAATTACTCACAAAAAGTCGTGGGTGTTCCCAGAGATTTCACGGAAAAAGCCACGTGTTGTGACACCTGTAAAATTGTTGTCGGACAGCAGCAACTGCTTTCAACACAACAGGAGAGCGTCAGGTGTTAAACTTCACACTCCTGCCAGTAGGGCATACCTCGATACACACTTGTGGCTCTCAGACTACCCAGAACAACTAACAAGTGTTGGGCCTAATCAATATTTAGCTGTTTAAAAAAATCCCCCCCCCCCCCCCCCCCCAAAAAATTAATTACAAAATACACATTAGCATAAGACGAATAATGCCATTCTAACACCACCATCCCATAAAAAAGTTGGTTTTTAATGTTGTGAAGTCAAAGAAATACCATAGAACAAAATATTGTCAAACATTTCAATATTCTGCTAATAATTCATGTCTTTATCATTATTCTAAGTGTTGAGGGACCAAAAAAGAAGACATTTTAGTCAATATATGTATTTTTTTTTTTTTTACAATTAATCAGGCTACCGTTTGGGCGATTAATCAGTCATCAAAATTTTATCTTACTCAATATCTGCCTGGGAAAAAATCCGAGACGATTGCGTCATCATTTTGTCCACTTTTTTTACATAAATATCTTGGCTTTTAGAAGCAGGATGAAAGAGGCTAATGACTCAGCTTGACATGGCAACCTTATCTCCTGCCGCGCGCTTGTTGACTCCATCGGTACATCTAGGAACGAGTGCATCCCACAACCGCTCGCATTCGGTTGCCATGTACTTACCGTCAGCACTTTTTAAATCGAGCATTATTTAAAGCGTGCCGGATGGGAATAATGACCCGTTGATTCTCCCCGTCACCTCCCCGCTGCCACTGAAAGCGCTCGTGGACGCTACTTGGTAATCAGCGGTTTGTCAAAGCGGGGAAATCATGTTTGTGTGGCGAACACCCCCCCCCCCAAAATAAGCCACCCGGATGGACGGGGTGGAGGCTCGTGTTTCCTGGTATGAGAAGTGCGAGAAGTGCATGGGTGCCTTTCCTTTTAATACACTGAGATGAAAATGAACATAACAAGAGTTTCCTCCCATCTCCATTAACCACCGCCGAATGTTCCATTAGGGCCTCATGCCCTCCTATTAGCTACTTGGCTGCTTCTATTTTTTTTTTTAAGAGTTCGCCTTCACTCATCATCAATATCTAATGCGTTTCGTCCTTGCCGCGCAATCAGCCGGAAGTCACCACCGCACGTGTGCAGATGTGGCGGCAATGTAAAATATTTGCTTTGACTTGTTACAGGCAGGCGAAAACACAGTTGGACTGTTTTCTCTCGGAGCAAAATTAACCTTGAACCGGATATGAAGCGTATCGAATAAATGGCGTGTCATCATTTTCTGTCTGTGGGGGAAGATATATCATGTGGTGGGAAGGAGGAATATTTATACTGGCTGAGGTGAAGTTATTAATGCTCATGTCTTGATTGAGGTGTTGATTTTTTTTATACCTGATTTAGTGCCCTGAGAGGGACACGATGTTACAAAGTCCGAAGTGCAATTCTTCATGATTATGATATAAAAACAATACCTCTCAGGCATTAAAAAAAAACAAAAAAACTGTTGCTCCAGCTCTTGTATTGGATCCAATGAGATGTTTTGCCTTTTTGTGAAACAAAAAACAGGACGTTCTATGAAATTTGTTTTAAAAAAATTTAAAAAAATCATGAATAAAGAGGGGAAATAGACAAGAAAGAAAACGCTGTCACCTTCTCTTGGTCATTTTTCATTGAGGATAAAGAATATATGCCTGTGGGTAGTGCTACAGTACAACTTCATGTGGTGCAGCATTGTTTGTGTACTTTGCAACTGCACACTACGACAGAAATTTCTGTATTTGTTTTCAAATTTGTTCTTTTTTTCATTTGACATTTCCTTCCTTAATTGATTTTTTCGTGGTCGATGTTCTCTTTAGATGTTGTAGTGTTTTTTTTTGTTTCATTTTTTTCCCACCAATGGGCTGTTGAGTCGTTCTTTTGTAGTAGTGTAGCTTCTCTTGCTTTGAAAATCAGGTAAAATGTCGCACAAGTTCTTTCCAGGATATCCTGCTCCTGTGGGGCATGTGCATGTTCTGGATTGAGAAGAACGACGGGGATGTGTGGGAATTATTTCCCAAAATGAAGATATCATTGTCCCTGTTACTTGTATTGTTATGTAGCCTCTTTAGAAAGTGTTTTTTGTTTTGTTTTGTTTGTTTTTCCTCAGAATTATTTCGATTCTATATCAATGAATCATCACAGGGGCGGCACGGTGATCGACCAGTTACCGCGTCGGCCTCACAGTGCAGAGGTGCAGGGTTCAATTCCGGCTCCGACCTTCCTCTGTGGAGTTTGCATGTTCTCCATTTTTATTATACAAATTTCATAACACGCAGTCATATTTTATTGTAAAATGGCTTTCATATAGTAAATACATTTTTAATATTCCGATTTTTTTTTTCATTATCTTGTACCATTTATTTGCGACTCGGCAACAACTGTAATGAAGTTCGAAATATATGTTATGTTTAAGAATATTTCCTCAAGTTAAGATATATTTTTCACATTCGGTAAAAGTTTCACACTTAATAAATTGCAATGAACCTATCTTTTTAATTGCAGGGTTTTCACACCCTAAATGAGCTGTTCAAAAGTCCCATTGAGATGAGACAAATTTAGCGTCTGTCGCTTCCCAACGGAGCAAAATATACCAACATGACACAAAGCTCATTTGTGAGACTTTTTGCCCACCATGGATTCAATTCGGCTGTCCCGCTGTGGATCGAGTTGGGGGGGGGCAGGCACTGTGTGGGTCGCTGCGTGTGCGTGTGTGCGCATGTCCTGTTTCCCGACAAGAGTCGAGTGCTTCCGAGTGGCCGAAACATTTCTGAACCTCTTCCAAATGTGGAGCCGGAGTCGCCGAGTGCAGCAGCAGCAGCAGCAGCAGTAAAGCTTCTCTGGAGGAGGGAGAGGGAGGTAGGAGGGACCCCACCCAGGCAACATTCACGCACATCTGCACCGCCGACAAACCGAGTGACGGACGGACGGACGGACACTTGCCGGATCATCGGTCGCAGGTAGGCGCCCCCCCCCACCCCCACCCCGGACCCAGCTCGTCTCGCTTCCCCGTTCGTCGACGCTCACGTACGGGGGAGTTGTCCGCATGTGGCCGGCGCGTGACGGGTTAAATTCTGCAGCTTTTTCACGGCTCGTGCGTGCCGCGTCTGCTGTCCCGGGCCCTGCGGGGTACCGTTTGGACTTCAGAGCCTTGTCACACTCCATTTGCTTGATCGTGGAATATTTAGGATTGTTTTGTTTCATTCATTCATTCTGTTTTTTCTTTTTCTCTCTTTTTTTCTTTCTTTCTTGGGCTGAGTGCCGATTGGCATGTTCACGTGTCAGCCTCTGGGGAAATAAAATGCTAGAATATTGATTTTAATTACAATCATGGTCACTTCAATAGGTACACTTGAGCAGCCTAATAATGACGATTTCCATGGTGACAGCTGAGGTACACGTTTATGATGTGATGCATGTTTTGGACTGGCAGTCTGCAGTGGTGTTTCCAATGTTTTGGTGAAACCGTTTTTAGTTACATTTCAACTTGTAACTGATGTTTGTTATTTTAATGTATTTCATAGTGCTATTTTTACTTATAATTAATATGTGTTTCCAATCTGTTATTATTATTCAGTAGTTTACTTCTTTTCAAAAAATATTTTAGCCATGTTTTAAATTTATGCTTCAATTTTCTTCAAATATAATTATTGCACGAGTCATTTCAAAATTGTTTTTCTAAAATAAATGTTAAAACATTTTTTTTAATATTTTTTTTTATTTGAAAAATGCCACATTGCAAAATGTTTTCCGAAAATAAAATAAGAAAGACCCCGTTCAGCATATCCAGACAAATTATTTTCCCCATTTCCACGCTGACAACTTGATTTCTTTTGAGCAAAACGTTTTTACAAATGCAGTACAGGTGAGAGTAAAGTGACAGGTGAGAGCCCTAACACTCAAGGCTAGCGTCCATAACAAGAATACATTAAGCATAATGTAACGTCATCTCAAGGGGCGCCTATACTAAATGTATCTGATTTTCTATAGTGAACAGTTAAAAGGCTCAACAGCATCCATTAGCTGACCGGAGGCTCCAACGTAGCTTCCAACAACCCCGCCGCCGCCACTGCAGAAACGCGGCCTTGCGAAAGCACTACAAGAGCAAGTGGTTGTCAAACTTTTCATACCAATTTGCACCTAAACAAATATTTTCCTCCCCAATTGTGAACTAAGATTAAAAAACAGCAGCGTACTATGCCGAGTAAGTGTTAGTCGAAATCTATGCTAATTTCTGTTACCTAGGGAGTTTATTATTAGTTTTATATGTTAGCATTAAGGTAACGGACTTACATTTCAATTAAATGAGATATACAGTATATATTTTTTTTAAAATATACAATGTTTAACTGTATTTTGTTGTTTGTGACACCGCCGCATTTGCGCTAAAGTCAAAGTTCTTTGAAGGTTTTTAATTGCTGTAACTTCTGTGCTAATGTGTGTTAGCCCCTCTATGGAGTGCTCCATTGTATGCTAGCATTAAGCTAACGGACTTACATTTCGATTAAATGATTTTTTTTTAAAAAAAAAAAAATGTAAACATACAATGTTTAACTGTATTTTGTTTTGTTTTTGACACCGCCGCATTTGCGCTAAAGTCAAAGTTCTTTGAAGGTTTGTAATTGCTGTAACTTCTGTGCTAATGTGTGTTAGCCCCTCTATGGAGTGCTCCATTATATATTAGCATTAAGGTAGCGGACTTTGGTTAAAATTATGAGCTTTGGTTGAACATTTTTGTATTTAAATATAAAAAGGTTTAATTATATAAGGTAGCGGACTTTGGTTAAAATTATGAGCTTTGGTTGAACATTTTTGTATTTAAATATAAAAAGGTTTAATTATATTTGTGTGACGTTGCTCCGTTTGTCTTAAAGTAGAAATTGTCATTTCTGTATTATGAGCGCTAATTCCCATTTACCTCCAAGAAGTTTCCCCCATTCTTTCTAGCGTTAAGATCGTAAACTGTCATTAAATTTATTAGCCGTGGTTGAACATTTTGTTGTTAAACGTGTAACATTTAATTTAATGTTGTATGTGGTGCTGCTACATTCATGTCAAAATTGCACGTGTTTGAAAATGTATAATTGCTATAATATGCTTATTCCCACAAGTCTGTCATTTTTCATGATATATTTGCTTTCAGCCAGCAGACGATAAAAAGCGTAGTCCAGGCCAAAAATATGGAGACACGTCACTATTCAATAGCATCAGAAAGTGTTGAGAAATTTGTGACTGGTTGTGTATATTGAATATGACCACTGTAACATCATACACAGTTTTTACCATAACGCTGTCCTTGAATAGAGGGAACTAAAAGTGGACCTAAACAATGATTCCATTCAAATCTAATGAATATACAAAGTAAATACAAACCGGTGTTGAATAAAAGCTTAGAAACAAATAAACAATTGTTGACGTTTAAATTCATCCCTCGTAAAAAGTGAAATAAAACCGAACTTTCCTGGCAGTGATTCTTTTCAATGCCATGTGAGGGAGCCCACACTTTGCGAATCACTGACATCGACCAATTGCAGAGCAGCAGATGACACGTTTGTCACCCCCCGCACGCTTTGTCAATAACGCGATGTGTTAACCCAGCCGCCTTCATTTTCCTCCTCATCCTCCTCGATGATTTGAGAGAATGTGACAGGTGCAAGGAGCCTGTCTCATCCTTTAGTTCATCACTTTCACAGCCGGCCTGCTCTCCGGACTCGTTTGCTCGCCACAAATGAACCTTTTAGTCCTCTGTTCCTTTCCTTCCTTTCGGAATTGTTCACTCATTCCCGTCGACATAGATCACTAATCAGTCAAATCAACAAATAGTTTGAGAATGCTACTTGGGCGTGCCGTGACTGATGTCATTCTGTTGCATAATTATATTGTACGGGATCCACCTAAGCTGGCGAAACGTCTATCATAAATATTTGATGCATTTGTTTTGCTTCCCTCTGGTCTGCAAAAGCGGATTAAGAAAATTGAATTGTCCTTTGCATGGAAGCGTTAGGAAAGATTTGAGACCATGATGATTTATGGAGCACTGTCATGTGATTTTCAGCATGTGAATTAAGACTAAAACAATCATTGGTTTAAAATCGACAAAAACCTTCATTGTTTTTAATGACACGTTTGCCCTGGAAGTACGACAAGTGGTTCTTTGACTAGTCGATTCATCAGTTCAACTCCTACCCTCTTTCTTTATAGGGAGTGATTTGCGCTGGTTACCTGTGTTGCTTCAAGACACGAGCAATCAATCAATCAAATCAACCCAAAAGGCGACATCCTTAACGATGGATTCATCGATGAATGATTAGTCAGCCAATCCCTTGTGCTGATTAATCACAACGGCAATGTCCCCCTCACCCACTTTCCTTTTCCGTGCCGCATTGACTCATAAATATCTCGAGCGGTGCAGTGAAGGGAGCGCACAACAATACGTGCCGTTGTTCCCGTTTTGTGGCATGCTGGTGCGGTGGCGAGAAGCAAGAGTGAAAGATGAGGACTGGAGACACAGCCGGGGGCTTTGTGCGGCCACGCGCGCGCTCATCTGCAGTCACTAAAAGGTGTTTCCGTCGCTTTCAAAAGCCACGCAGAAAGACCTGCTTGACCTTGTCGAGTGCGAAGGAGCACAGGAGATGGCTTTGACTCCACCGCGAGACGCAGTGGCTGATGTTACGTAAGGGAAAGAAAAGAAAAAAAAGGAGAGAGGAAGAATTCACTGAGATAGCGAGCAAGAAGAACGAAGGGCAGGTGATGCAGAGGAGAGAAGAAGAAGAAGAAGAAGAAGAAGTGCGCTGGAAAGGATGGAGGGCAACGAGTGCATACGTGCATGTGGGAGAGGGAGGCAAAGCGGGCAGATGTTGATGCGTATGCGCTCTGCAGCTTCACGGCCCAAAGGGGCGGCGCGGCGCCTCAGTGGACGCTTTGGTGCGCTTCGCATGTTCCGTGCTCGCTGAAGTGTCACCGCACAGCCTCGGCAGCTGGACAATAAACGATGACCCGAGGTGCTGTTTGCTTGTCGCGGAGCAGAGTACGGAAGCAAAAAATGTGAAGCGACGAATCGTCGACATATAAATGGAACGTTCTGATTTTTACCCCTATTTGGCGTGAGCTGTACCTGGAATGTTTGCGATATCTCCTTGTAATGCAGGATTACATATGACAATCTTACATTTTTGGTTGAGACTTTTGCAAGCATCATGGAAAAATTGACATGATTGATTTGCTCTCGCGGGCCACACAAAATGATATGGCGGGCCAGATGTGGCCCCCGGACCTTGAGTTTGACACCTGTGTTTTCGATCTTTTGTGTTCAGCTCATGAAAACGGGGGGCAAAAATGTTAATTGTATTTTTGTTCAATGTGTCAATGCTGTTTTTAAATACACTTAATGGTGACACGAATTGGGAACACCTCTAAAAGTGTATCCAAAATTTGCTTATGCCAAAATTAGCACCCCTCTCAAATCGTTCCTATTGCTTATAGTTACCACAAGAGTGTGCCAAAGTACTCCTTTTTTTTTTTTTTAAATCACAAAGTACACAATGGCCAGAGAAGCTCATCTCTCCTCTTCCTCACTTCACCATCATCATCGCAAAACGGTGCCTGAGTACTACTATTTTTTGTTTTTATTAGACCACGCTTTGGCGCCATCCTGTGGCACTCTTGGGGGTTTTTTTTCTGTGGAAAACAGAAGAACCCGGTCAGCAGAGATGCCTTTCGTATGTTCAATTTATGTTTTTTTTTTTTTTTTTTTTTGGTCCAATCGAATTGCAGCTTCTCTGTGTTGCCATGTCAACCTAATCTGTCCATAGTCGTGCTGATCCGATGTCAACTCTAATTGCAATGGGACTGTTTTTTTTTTAAACCAACCAGATTTCATTTTAAAAAGGATGCTTTGTCATGTCCTGCGCAAATAGGCCCAGGTTGGCTTGGCAACATCACACTCAATGGCTGCCGAGAATCATCGGCACAGTTTCCTCCTGGGGCTTTTTTTTTTAAAAAAATTTTTTTTTTTAAATGAGGTTAAAACTGCAGCAAAATGTCTCACGCGCGCACATCTTGTGATGTCTTGGGCCTCATGCGCGTCAGCGCTGCAGAGGAAAGCGGCTCACATCACCCTAATACCTCTCCCCGGTGGCGCCTTTTAATCGTCCGTCGTCTGCGAGGCCGTCACCGTAATGGCTTTGACAGATTACACTGGCTTCCTATTGGAGAACAAGACGAGTCCCGGTTATGAATTATTGTGTTTTGAATCAGGTTGGTGCGATCGGTGCGGCGCTCGGGGGAATTGTGCTGATTTACAGATTGGCCTTCTTTCAAAGAAATTCTTGGAGAATGATGGGAGATGTTGCTTTGGGCCTACGAGTACTAAGCTGGATCGGAAGAATCGTAAATAAATGCTCAAGCGGCTTTATCCAATACTGTATCAGTGATATTTGATATCCATTTTTAAGACAATTTACGAGTGTTTGCTTTGTCCTCGCGAGTCTGACAACTTAAACATTTTTGGGATGCAGAACTGTGTCATTGTTGACAAAAGTGTGTTTTTAGGACCCTTGGTAGCAAGATGAAGTTACACTCGTTGTGCGCAGTTGTCAGCAAGTGCACACTTTCGTCTCACGCCATGGCCGTAGTGGTCCCAGCAAATTGAGTAAATGTCGGTTTTCCTTGAAAGCTCAATCATCAAACTTTGTCTTGATGAAAACCTCCATGGGCATTTTTTTTTAATCGATTTTGTTTCTCCAGGTGCTACAAAACAGCCACGATGAGGGCAACCTGTGTGGTCACGCTCACCCTTCTGCTTGCCACAGGTAGGAAAGTCACACGATTCACATGGCGGCCAAACTTAACTCAATATATGGCAGAATAAAACTTTTAAGAACCGATAACGATGATCACATATGGATATAGAATGATTTAAATCACATGTTGGATTCCAACAATACAAATTACGAATTACAGGCTGAGCATTTGTCCTCCACAAAAGAGAAAAATCTGCAAAAAATTGTCAGTTAAAAAAATAAAAGTCATTATCTTTGTGAACTTTTTCTAAATTTTAATGAAGGTCAGTACCGAACCATGATTTATTTTATTTATTTATTTTGGGGGGGGGGGCATACAGTTACAGCCCTAGTCTAGTTTATGTGCTTTAGGATATTAATTTTGTAATATGTTAGGTGTGTATGCGTGTGTGTGTGTGTGTGTGTTTCAAAAATCAGTTGAAATTAACGAAGCCCTTTGGAATTTGTTGTTAAATCTTTTGTGTTTACGCAAAAGACAAGCAGTTTTTTTCATTTTGTTTCTTTACTCCGCCAAGTGGGCGACCCGAAAGACGAATTACATACCAAACTGTGATTTTTGCCTTCGCGAATACACAGCGATGGCAGATTTATGTGATTTGAGAGCAACGGTGACCTGCAACCTAAACAGGTTTGACAACCCATTCTTTTTCTTTTCTTGTATCGAAGAAGTCTAATGTGAAGTAACCGAAAGCAAAAGCTCAACAGAGGTTGTCTAAAATCTAATCGATTTGTCTAATTAATTAATTCTAATAATTAATTGTCTAATCGAGTTATTTTTTCTTTTCCTTGTATCTGCAGTTCTGTCAGTGTCTGGCAAGGGTGAGTATGGAATAAATGATAGCGGCACCCTCCTTCAGTCCTTCCGTACTGTTGCGGTAATATAACCCCCCCCCCCCCCCCCCCCACGCAGTCAACGAGGAATCCTTGACGCTATTCCTCGGCGAAGACTTCCACATCCTGCTGCACGCGCCCGGGCTGGAGGTGACGTTTCGCCCGACCCCGCGATCGCCCGAAGTGGTCCTGATGCGGGGCGGCCTGGTGGTGGGGAACCGGGCCAAGAAAAACCTTCACCTGAGCCACCTGGTTGTCGACACGCTGGTCGAGGGTGACGAGGGCGTGTACACGGTGAAGAACCCCGAAGACCCCGAGGACGTCCGACGCACCAGGCTCTTCGTTCGAGGTACGGGGGGGATGCACGTGCGTTGCGTCGTCGTGATTTGAACATGTTGCGATGGAATGTATTTTCACCCAAAAACTCAAGGATCAATCGGTTTGGATCAAAATTTGCAGATAGCTGCTAGTTTTTTGTACGATTGTTCATTAACTTGCTGCCAGAGCAACAAACTGAAAAAGTTATCAGGTGTACAAAAAAAGCGCAAAAGCTGAAATGTTGCGTGAATTTAAAAACTTAAAAAACCAAACCACAAATAAGAAGTCATTAAAAAAAATTTGACATCATTAAAACAAAGAAAAGCGCTCGCGATAAAATATGTCATTTTTGAATTTTATTTTATTTTTTTTATAGAAATGTTTAAAACTATTTGATGATGGAACTACAGAGACATGTGTGCTTTTCATTAGTCATTAATAATGGTCCTGAGAGTATGACTGCATGCGTATAATGTAAAAAAAAAATAAAATGTTGCAATGGTACATAAACTTTGTGATTTGGGTATAAAAACTTCAAAAAGTCTAATATTAAAAATGTTCATGTCAGCAAAAAATACACTATTTTACTAAAAAAATAAACCTGAAACTGGTGATGTTGGATTAGCGGCAAATACATCGAAATGTTTCAAAAGCTGTCCAGCCAAGGTGTCGTATTATCCCACAAACAATTCCTCACTCATGACTAACACGCGGTCCAACTGCACGAACAATTCATTCATCAGCAGAAAATATGCAAGAGCCTTTTTTTAAAATGTATTAATTTTTTAAATGAGCGCCGAATGGAAGCAGATGCGAGTGAATGCAAGCGTGTGTCAAAGGCGAGCGCAGTGCCGTAACGCGCGCGCCGCGCACCATATGGAGCGCGCTGCCAGCTGATGACGGCGTCGTATTATTTGCTGTGATCACCGTGCGTCTTCCCAGTGCTGCCGGCAGCCTGTCATTACGCCGCTCTTTAAGCATCAGCCCGCTCTCCTCCCTTTCTTCCTGTCCTTCCCTGCTGTGTTGCCGATTTTACCCACCCCCGTATTTCCGGATCACTGCTCCCTCACTTCTTGACAATCTGTTCTTTTTTTATACCACTCAGACTTCCTTCGAGCACCAAAGCTCTTTCCTCCTCCTCCTCCTACTTACTTAGAGCCATTTGCCGTGCAATGTGAATTTTGTGTTTGGGTGTTTGACTCTTTGTCATGTTCAGTAAGCGCAAAGTGCGCTCACGCTCTTTTTAAAATAAAAATGTTTACTGAACACGTCTGCTCACATTGGAAAGCAACACGAGGAAGCGTCACTTCCTTGTGTAAGGAAGGCGAGAGGAGTCAAATGGTGCATTCAAGTGCGCTCAGTTTGTTCGAGCAACGAAATTTGTTCGTCACATCCGAGGCATAAAAAACTCACAATTTTTGGTCGAAATCGAATTGGATGAGAACCGAGACGTTCGAAAACCGAGATTTGACTGTTCTTGTATTTGTAAAGTACAGGTGCCTGGCAAATCTACTGAAGTACAGTAACCGCGTATCTCTACTCGATTGCTACCCACTGACCTCTTTGCTCGTGCCGCCTGCAGATTGCTACAACGAGCAGACGGTAAAATACGGGGAAAACTACCGGATTCCGTTGTTGGAGGTGACGCCACCCATCACCCTGGAGCACAGGCCCAGTGCGGTGGAGGCCAACCTGACATCCAGGTAGGTTGAACCAGCACATGCCAGGGTACACTGGACACTTCATTAGGGACACCCTACGCAATCTAATTCTGAAGTGCATCTTGATAAATTGACCATTTCAATCCATTCCAGTGGTTCCGATATCATGCAGAGCCTCAATTGAAATGTCATTTTCATGATTGTATTCTTTCTTGCCGATTGGAACAGCTGAACTTGATTGTTTTCAGCTTCAAAAGTTGACATTTTAACAGGGGTGTGTAGACTTTTTATATGCACTACTGTATATGGATTTAACACACACAAAGTGAAATATTTCATGATTTTTTTAAAGATTGCGGCTAACAAGAACCCCGAGTCACAATCTCAAAAAATTTTAATTTTAGAAGCACTTCATTATCCGATTATAAATTACTTTGAGAGGAAAAAAAGAATGTAATCTGACAAGAATAATGCTTTAACATGACTAAAATGTAATCCTATTTTTCCAAGAAACAACATCTAATCTAATGGAATAAGTTTAGAAAGTACGAGTGGGAAAAAAAAAAAGTACTTTTACAGGAACAAAGTAATAAAATATTTATATTTTTCCAGACCGGCGCTGGTGCTGCTGACGAGCACGGACAAAGCCCGGCAAGGCTACGAGGGTCGCATCAGCGTCAGCGACCACCACGTAGTCCTGAGGTCGGCGACGGGAGCCGACGATGGCAGCTACACCGTCAGGGATGCTATGGGCGCCGTTCGGATTAAAATCTGTCTCCAGGTCATAGGTGAAGGGACAACAAGTATTTGCACTTCTGTCCAGATGTCGATTTTTCAGGAATCCGTATTTTACTGGAGTGTTTGTTTTTCTGACAATTTTTGTAATGTTCTTCTTATATTTGAAATCCATTTCGGTGGTACTTTGACTGTGATGCCCTCTTATGTGCGCAAGGAGAGCCCAAAAAAAGAAAGTCACAAGAAGCTGCTGTGGGCCACAACTCACGCCCTGACGCTCACACGCAGACAGAATTCTTTCAGACAAGATTATTTCAAGGTCCTCTTCCAATGTATTTTTTTTAACTAACACAGGCAATGAGTTCATCTGTATTACAATATCAGATTTTTTTTTTTTTTTTAACTTCTACTTGAGTCATGGCGTTGAATCGGCATTTCTATTTTTACCAGAATATTTTTCTTCACTCTAGTCGCCGTCTTTCAGCTTCAGTTTTTCTGACCTTTCTGCCGCCTCGGCAGCTTTCCTCTCAATGCGCCACCGGTTTGTTGAAGCGATGCGGACGTCTCATCAGCCTAATGCGATTTACTCCCTTAACTGATGCCGTGCGTGTACTTCCTCAGAGCACCAGCACTTTGTCAACCTGCATCACGGCGAACGACTGAAGATTAACCTGATGCTCAACAGCTCCACGGTACACCTCTACTACAGCGCCGACACGGACCACCAGATGCGCCTACTCATGGATCGAGGAGAGTTCACTGACGTAAGCACGATTTTATTATTTTTTTTTTTTAAATAAAGTGATGCCTCCACACTTATGAGTTGACCCAACTCAATTATTTAATTTGTTTTTGTTTCAAGTTGCAAGCTCTAGATCAGTGGTTCTTAACGTGTCTTCGATCGAACCCCAGGGGTTCGGTGAATCGGTCTCAGGGGTTCGAGGGAGCCTCTGCCATGGAGGTTAACACATACCCGACTCAACATGTCAATGAGTTATGACACGCCCGCTGATGATCACATGACATTGCTTGTCCAATCAGTGCTGCGGGAAATTTAGTTCACTCTGTAGTCAACGTGTGACTGTCGTGATAGTACGTTGTAATATAAAAATTTAAAAAAGGATACTTATGTCTTGAAATTTTATTTTGGTTTTTTTTCTGTTTTTCATATATCTGTTTTTTTATGTCTTGAATTTGTAAAACGTCATATTTTTTTGTTTTTTTTACTAATGAAGGGTTCGGTGAATGTGCATATAAACTGGTTGGGTTCGGTACCTCTAACAAGGTTAAGAACCACTGCTCTCGATCAATCAATCAGACAAACTTTATTTATATAGTACTCTTCATACCCCCCCAAAAAATGCAGCTCAAAATGATTTAGATAAATTGAAAGAGATGGCTGCAGTGATGGCAAAATGGCGAACAAGACCTCATAAAGGAGATTTCAAGTTGTTTAAAGCATCTCCCGTTGAGGTTTGCTGTCAAACGATTCAAAACGACCAGATAATTCTGCCTTAGGAAAGGCTTCTTAGCTTAATGCTCGCCCACAAGGTAAAACGCCATTGGCAGGCTAATAAAACTAGCATTCATCATTCAAGCGTGACATCACGAGGCACAAACAAATTAATTCCTTATTGTTCTCTTTAATTGTGTGATAGTGTGTTTTTATCCAAATACAACACTGTAGAAGGCTCTTTTTAATATTTAAAAACATGAAAGAAGACGTCGATATGATGCAGAATACTTGGATTGTTCTTGCGTGTGATTAGACTGCACTTGGGAATGTTGTGGCTCCCGAGTGTTTTTTTGGGGGGGGGTTATATGCACATGTCTTCTGGCTGCAGGCCCAAACAAAGCTAGGCTTCGAGGGTCGCCTCTCTCTGGAAGGATCTCTGGTCTTCCTGGATCAAGTCAAGCGCTCCGATGAAGGCCTCTTCAAAGTCACCGACGCACGGGGATTCCCCGTGTCCAGCATCCACTTGGAACTCAAACGTAAGCGTGAAAACACATCCACCAAATCAAATCAAGGTCAGCCGTGTTAGCCGATGCGTGTTTTGGCAGCCTACAAGCTGGAGTCCATCTACGTGGCCGTCATTGCCCTGCTGAGCCTGCTGGTTTTCCTCCTTCTGGCCTGCCTGCTGTCCTGCCTGATCAAAGTCCAGAAGAGGTCCAAGAGGGCCGCCGCTTTGGAGAAGATCGCCCAGAACGCTGGCAAGGAGGACGAGGGGGAAGCCTTCAGACAGGTTGGATGCGCCAGCAGAGACGTCAGCTTGACCTTTTGAAAGGGGGAGGAAAATTTTGGCATGTAACAAGAATAATGTGCTATTGCAGAAAAATACAATTTGGTATATGGTTATATATTCCAGAACCACCCGCAACAGATAAAACTCGTAATGGCCCCTCGCAAAATCCACTTGCATTGGGAGACTATCAATCCCATCATTTTCGGTCACAAAAAACAAGAAGACTCAGACAGTTCTCCAAATAAGAGGCAAAATGTGCTCGCTTTAAGCTCTTTATCAGTCACTCGCAGTTCATATGTATACATACACACTCACACTGTATTTTTCTTCATCCAACGAAAAAATAAACAAAAAAAGTTTGTTTTGCGTGCTTACAGGTGGTCAAGAACATCACCAAGCTCAGCGAGGAATCCAAGCATTCGCAGGCCTGACAACACCGAGAAATCTCAGAGCACTGAGGTGGACATTAAAGTAAGACACGGCTCCGTTTATGTATCATTTGAATGTCTCCGCGGTGTGGTGACCATGTGACCATTTTGGTGACCATTTTTTTTGTGGTGACCGCTTGCATGTGCGAACGCAGGGACTGGAGGTTTTTTCGAAGGAGGTCGGCATTGGCAACCTGGACACCAGCGACTCGGGCGTTGGCTTTAACACAGCCCTGCCGCTGGACACTGACACCGACGCCCCTGAGCAAATCCCCGACTCGGATGCCGTGAGCATCTCCATCGCTCCCGAGACTAAATCAAGTGCTCCACCACCACCGACCATGGAAGAAATCGAATCCAGTCCGGTAGCTGAAACCAAGACGAGTGCCGCGCCAGCCGCCGAAGTAAAGCCTGAAAGCAACGACACCCCCCCTGCTCACTCGGTGAACTTGGATGTGCCCAAACCGGCCGACGTCAAGTCCAGCCCAGTCTCCAGCCCGGTACTCAAGAGTCCGGCGAGTCCAGCAAGTGACCCAAAACCCGTCGGTGATACCCTGGAGCCCAAGCCGACCACCCCGAAAGCCCCAAGCCCGGCTCCGGAACCTCACAAGATGTTTTCATCCGCCACCCAGGGGGCCTATGAGCCTCCCTCGTCCGATGACCACATTCCGTTCTTGACAGAGCCCATCCCCAATGGTATGAGGGAGCAGAATTAAAAGTCCTTGTCAAGTGAAATGTCTTCTAAAATTGACACGCCAAAGACTCACTAACAAACCCGCCAAATTTGAATGTCTGAAAAAAAAAAAAACCTCAACAAACATTTGAATTGAGGCTTCAAAATTATGTAAAATGACGACACCTCTGCTCAGCAATTATCTTCAAACATGTATCATGTATTTGGAAGCTAATCTTAATTCACTTTACAGGGTCTTTAAAGCTACATTTAAAAAAAAAAAAAAAAAACATCTTTCACAATTTTGCAATAATGACCTGAAACTTTTTCACCGCAGGCACCCCTGAACCTGACAAGCGGTCTGAACTCTGACCGGATGGGGCGTGCATCCCACAAACGCAGACTCGGATAAATGGCGATCACAAAAGAGGTTTGTTTATTAAAGAAACGGGAGAGACCGACAAAGCAGTCAACAAAAAGCGCCGGCTGGCAACAAAAGGCCCTGAAAACCAAATGAGAACAGAAGGCGCTTGTCCAATTACAAGGAAACAATATGATCACCGAGAAATACACGAAACGAAATGAGCTTAGTTCAATCACACCAAACCAAGAGCAACTACACCCAAATTAACAACTACTCACAAATCCCATGATGAGGAGAGCGACTAGGAACGAGAACGAGAGATCTAGAAAATAGCACTTGTGCAAAAGTAGTGAACAAGAGCAATACTGTAGCCCCCGAAGTGGATCCCGAATCAAGCGGTGCTGGCAAACATGGAGATTCTCCCACCATCACCACCACCACCACCACCACCACCACCACCTGAGGACTGACTGCTCACATTGGAAAGCCCCCACGCGACACACCAGCACTGTCGACAATCAAACCACCTCCCCTCGAATTCGGGACTTTGCTTGCTCCAATTGCCTGTACAGAACCGAACAATCCATCATTCATCTCGTCACATCTTTGTATTTCTTGCAGGCTTTTCTTTGGAAAAATCCCCACCACAAAACTGCCAGGCTGCAAACGCAGAGTTTACAAGTAGAAATTCCACCGTAAGGTATTTTCTAACATCGGGTTGTGCACTTCATGACAACGGTCTGAACAATTTGGCCTCGCTGTCACTTTTTTGCCTCACGCTGAATGCCTGAAAAACTAGCATGCAAAAGTGATGTCCATCCCACATTAACAATGATCTAGTCACATTCAGGAAAAAAAAAAACTAAACACAGTGTATAACTTATAAAATATACACACACACATAGAATCAGACTTCATTTAAGCTGTGTTTCCCTACGTTTTACTACCTCATTCCTCAAAAGTATATTTAACGTCATTGTCCGCCACTATACGATTCTGTCCTGTTTGAACATTAACACAGCGCGTAAATATAGCAAAATATTGTACGAAAATAATGATTTGTTTCAAATGTATTGCTTATAAACGTTATAAAAGGCGGATGTGCTAACCAGTCGACCACCGGGTGCCGCCTTGGCCGCTAAGTCACCGCTTCTAAATGTGCAGCAAGGTAAGCCAGCGCAGTGCGAAAAGACCTTTAGAGGATGAGGAATGTCAAGAAATCGAATAAACTCGATTGATGATTACATCAGATTCATCGGATAAGCACAGAAGAAGAAAAAAAAATGAATGAAATGTCAATTACCGGTAAGAAAAATGTTGCTGATAGTTTTCCTGGCTAATATCAGACAGTATTCCAGCATTTGCCAATGCCATGTATTAGGATTTAGTTGAGGATCATATCAATCAAACACTTCCCAAAAATATTCCCCAAATTCCTCTGTGTTAATACAAGCAGCAGTTTGATCCTTGGCATGCCTGACGGGTTCCACTTCAACACACGTACACACACTCCAGCTTTGTAAATAGTGCATGTGTACACTGCGTGATTAACCCTCTAATTGACTTTTTTTTGTGTACGGAATGGTTATTGTATCATGCTAAATAATAAAGAAGACCACAAATTTCAATTCCCCGCAAGCTTAAAAGGCATATGTAAATATAAATATTTATATATATTTAGATATATAAACACACAGTACACACACACACACTATAGACGACAGCAACTAATATTCATGAAAGCGTTAAAAGCCAAACACTGATGAAACATTTCGTACGTTGCTCTCTCGCGGCGCAGTATTTCCATGTTGTGTTCAAATGTAACTGATGTCATTGTACGCAGCACGGTCAAGGAAAACAACGCAAGCTTTTGTCACCCTACACTTTCTATGTGCGTGCCATTTCCGAGCTGTGATACACGCGCGTGTGTTTTGTGTGAATGTGCATTGACGTGCGTCCGTGTGATGTTGTGCTCAACAGGGTCATGAGCGTGAATGTGTCACAAAACCTTAAACAGTGAATAGTAAAAGTTGTGGTAACTTGTACATATTTGTGCGTCTTTTATTGTTGGTGGAGGATGCATGAGATGGATGAAATGCTTTTCCAAGGCTCCTCAAAGAAAAAAAAATCATCTCAACACAATTGAATTTGAATTGTTTTTGTTCTTTTCTTCTCAAGCTGCTGCTTAAAGTGCACCAAAAATAAACTGGCCATATTTGTGCAGTGGTGTTTTTTTTTGTGTGTGTGTGTGTGTGTTTATTTTGACCTTTTCTCATGAAGGTCAGCTGACTGTCAACACCATGTCACTCAGCGTCAGCCCATCTGTCGTATGACCGACCCGCTAATTCCAGTCACATGCTCTGGGCTTCCATAACCTTGACAACGTGCCATGTGTTTGCAGGGACGCCAAAAACTTGACGCTGAAGCTGTCAAAGCTTCCAAAACTACCAGACCGGGCTACAAGTTTTTCCTCAGTCTTTGGTTCCTTTGACAAAGACTTTACATGATGCCCACCTTGGAAGTGCTGTATCTAGAGCTATGCTGTCTTAAAAAAAACACACACACAATGGCGTCATAGTGGCAGAAGGAGCTTTCTGATGCAATGGCCAAAAGTGTAAAGTATCTGTACTATTGGTTGTATTTGTTCCTTATTTTATGTTGGGCCAGAAACAAGTCTAAAATCTTGTCCAGAACTTTACAGTAGCTAACACACAAGTTTGTGAATTGATGCTAGCACAACTAACTTTAGCTAGAAGCTAGCTAGCATCCCAATCGCACCAGCTGTTATGAAAATCCGAAAAAAACACAACGGCGTCAGAGTGGCGGAAGGAGCTTTCTGACGCAATGGCCAAAAGTGTAAAGTATCTGTACTATTGGTTGTATTTGTTCCTTAATTTATGTTGGGCCAGCAACGAGTCTAAAATCTTGTCCACAGTTTAACAGTAGCTAACACACAAGTTCGCAAATTGATGCTAGCACAACTAACTTTAGCTAGAAGCTAGCTAGCATCCCAATCGCACCAGCTGTTATGGAAATCTGAAAGTATGAAATTTATCTCAAACAGATTGTCGAAACATATTTACAGTTGTGTTATATATCCTAAAGTGAGCCGGCTCTCCTTTTTGAACAATTGGAATGCTATGGGCGTGCATTTTGAATGTTTGACAGAACACCCGCTGACATCTCGCACTTCGACTCATCATGATTTCGTCTTCCAAGAGCTAGTCATGAAAAATAAAGGTGTCAATGATATTATTTCATTACTGTTAATGAAAACAACACTGCTATGGTGAACAGAGCCCTGGGTCAGAGTGATGGGCTAAAGATGTTAATAGGAGCCGTGTTCCTGCCATTGTCAGTGTCACACGGATTGTAGAAGGGGTACAAAGGAAGCAGGAGAGTTCCCGTGGTGAATGTGTAGACAGGCGCCATGTTCTCAGCGTTATAGAAAGAAACCTCCTCCTTTTCACAGTCCAGAAAAACACCGACGCGAGCCAGGCGAAGCGGCACATTGACCTTGACGGGTGTGGGATCGGTGCAAGCCAAGATGTCTCCGTTCTTCAGGGCCAAAGTCCAAAGACCACTGGACGTGCCCGTGGCCTCTAACTGCCCTCGGGGTACGTCGGCCCGTGCCACGCCCAACCTCCATGCCGTTTTCTGGCCCACCTCCACCTCCCAGTAGTGTCGCCCCACACTGAAGCCCTCGCAGCCCAGCACGCAGTAGTAGTGGTGGAAGCGTTTGGGGTTGTTCCGGCAGCATTTTGGCATGTCTTTAGCGTCGTCAAAGCGCACTGAGGTGCAGGATGGGGACACGGAGAGGAGAGGATGCGCCGTCTCTGGGTCGAACGTCACCCGGGTAATATCTGGAAGCAAGCACAGTAAACTTTATGGGCGTGTCCTTGAAGATGTGTCCGGCGGAGTGACAATTTGGTTGCAGACATTTTCACATTTTCTTATAATATGTACATACTTGGGTAAAGGCAGCTTTTCATGCGCTTCCATATTCTGTACTGTATGGGTCCCACAAAGTGGCCTGAGAGCAGCTTACTGTCCACTTCTGGAGGGAGGACAAATCTGACCTGAGATCTGCTTGGATCAGATGAGGCGAGGGAGGATGTCAATGATTGATGGGCGCGACTGGAAGCATGCGTAACACAAGTTTGATGAATAGACTTGCCTTTTAATAAGATCTTGGATGTCCTGCAGTCAAAGGAGTGGAGAAAAAAAAGCAATCAAATGCTCGGCTACTCAGCATTCTGGCCTGAATGCAAATGTAATTTGATACGATATTTTCCTCACTTTGAGCATGTTGATGCTCTCTTCCTCGGCCAGTTTGCTGTTAAGCACGGCCATGGCTCGCTCCAGGTCCTTCCGTTGCTGGTAGATGTCATCCTCCCTCTTCTTCAGTCCCGTCAGGAATTTTCCTCGCTCCTGCTTCAAGCGCTCGAGATCCTTGTGCTCCTCCTCATCCAGGAAGCGATGGAGGTTCCCGAACTCGGCTCGGATCTCTCGTTCCAGTTCGTCGAACCGACTCTGAAAAACCACACGGCTACACGCTGGCCACGATACTCGGTACACTAATGAGATCCAATCAAAGAATGGTTTAATTTTGCAGGTTCCACTATGTATTTTACCTCCGGAAAAGATTGGTATAAATAATTGAATAAGAAGAAGGCTGTACCTCTAGTTGTACTGAGTCGATGTACGTCTCGCTCTCTGCCTCCCTGCACTCATCCACTTCATGCTGGATTCTTTTAATAGCTCGGATAAGTTTGTCCTGGAACACAAAGAATCGTGGTCCGTCGATATACATCTATACTGCCAATGTTAAGGTAATACACTAGTTGGGTAATAACAATTGATTGGTTAATATAGAGCCACCCCTCGTTCAATGCACAACACACACTGCACGTAGTAAAATATTTTCGGGACATAAAAAACAGCCATTAGGGGGGACAGGAAAGAAATTTCGCTTGAGGCTCCAATTTTGTCAGGGGGGTTCTGGTTAAGGGATAGAAGAGAGGACTGACCCTTTATGTGCTAATGTCAGTGGTCCTAGTAGAGAACCCCGTGGGACACCGTTACTGCTAATATTACAGTAGGAAGCGAGAAAGGCAGGTAAGAAAGTTACAAAAGTTTAGGTCGGTTGTTCTGTAGATCGGTAGTAGATTGGTTAGAAGGTTGGTACAAAGGTAGAGTGGCAGGTAGGAAGGAAGGTATCGATCAGGGGGTGCCCAAGTCCAGTTCTCCAGAGCTCATATCAAGCCCTGTTTTAGATAGCTCCCTCCTCCATCACACCTGATTCAACTGATCAGGATCATTATGAGGCTTCTGCAAAGCTTGCTGATGAGCGGATCGTTTGAATCAGGTGTGTTAGAGGAGGGATAGAGCTAAGGCTGGCTGAATAGGGGATCTCGAGAGCCAGACTAAGGATGAAACAAACGAAGGGAGGCAGGTCGGAAGGTACAAGTGTAGGTTGATACAGCACTGTATGTAGGTCAGTACAGTTGTGCGTCAGGCGTGGAAGGTTTTAGGTAAGTAGATGGCTTACCTTGTGTTCAGACAGCAGGCCTCTGTTGAAGTCGTTCTTGGTGTGCTTTCTGTACATTCCAGTGAACATGGCCACAAAGCACAAGAGAACTTATACACGTAAACAGGGAAGGTGACGAAGTAGACCCAAGTGAGTATGTGTCAGGGGTGGGGGCGGGTGAAAAGAGATGACAAGCTAAAAATAACAGAAGACAATACATAGAATGTTCCATTAAAAAGACAGAGTGTGGCACGGAGGGCTGACGGCTCTCTGAGAGGCCGGCTATTTTGGGCTTTGCACAACAAATGGGAGCTACAAATTACAGTGTCACCAATTTTCTGGGCAGGTTTCAATTTGTCAGGGTACCTCATCGATCTTCCGTCAAAGGGAGATGCGGGGGGAGGTTGGTGAGGTGATGCGGTGCAGCCATTACAGCGCTTTTTACTGCCCCGAAATGACACTGCGACATTTGAACAGGATTCATATCTGCATGAATCTCACAAAAAATGGCAGGGAAGAGAAAAGGTCTTGTTTGTGGTTTTAAGAGGCATTGTCAGTATGGGTGTGTGTGCGTGCGTGTGTGTGCTGGTGCAAGATGGGTGAGTTGCCATGCCAACGATCTTTGCACTGCATCTAAGCAATTGCCACTGTCCTGCCTCATTCCTCTGCTCCATTCATCTCCTCCATTTTTAAATACATTAAGTGTTCACTTTACATTGATGCTGTGTCTCCATCACCTCTCTGCGCGCATGCACGCGCGCACGCACACACACACTCATGCAGTGAGTCAGCATGGCGCACCCCCTGCAAAATTCTCCCCTATCTATAATTCATCCTGCAGGGTACTGTACTGCCAAGTGAATCTACGGTGTACGGTGTGGTCTGTGCAGTAAATTCACCATCATGCAGCTGTACAGAGGACATTGAGATACAACTCAAAGCATCAAGGCCAGATACAGTGCCAGGCAAAACTGATTTTGTTCAGATCGTCAAATTAATTTTACGGTGGAACAAATAAAACTCAGGTACAGTAATTACTGTACACAAGTCAGTCACGTGGGAAAAACGTTGATCATTGTTTTCCAAAGTAAAGTCCGATGTTAAAAAATGTCTTATTTTAAATACAACCAAAAATAAAATTATGTTCTATAATAATACTAATAATAGTATATATTGTAATACTAGTAATACTCATCTAAAGAAATGGTTGCGATTGTACCTAACGTGCCCATATTAAACGGAAGGAAGCCGGAAGAGAGAGACACCTCCGAAGCTACTACGTAGGCATGACGCGAGATGACATCACGACGTTCGGAGCGTAAACAAAACCATGTCGCTAAAGAGAGACTAAAGGAAGAGGTACGGATTGCAAGATTCTTCCGTAATCGTAAAACAAATCAAATCCAAACACTGACCGGATTCCTATAATTTTTTTCAACTCACCGGCGTGTATTTTGAGCGAGTTTAGCTCGTATGCTAACGTGTTTAGCTAGCTTAGCCAGCTTGCCCTGTACGGCAAGTCTGAGAATGCTAATGTTCTCATGCTTATTCCTTTTACATTTTAAATGTGTACTTTGTGGTTATATGCCTTAAGATTTTGTTGTTAATGTGAGTGGTGCATTTCAGAAATGAACGGCCAAGCAGACGTCGAAGTCGACTACAAGCGAAAATACAAGAACCTCAAACGAAAGTTGAAATTTCTGGTTTATGTAAGTATTGAAGTGATGGCAGAGACACTCGTACTCTGTACGTAAGTAATTTCTCCCCCCCAAAAAACCTCAGAAGAAGTAAGGTGTACATCTCGTAATTTAAATCAATCTGCAATGTAATAAAGATAGTCTTAGTCCACTTAAGTGATCAACGTACTGGAGAACAACATTGAAACGGAATTTTTACAGGACCCGTTTTGACAACTTGGTACAACGAGGGGTGGGGGGACGTTTGCACGCAAAAGAATTTCCATGTTCCACTAAAAAAATCAGCTAAGCATTTGCTCAGACTTTTATGCTTTCAAAATAATGTGTTCTCAGTAAAGAGTAGAAAGTACAAATATACGTTCAAATGTCAAGAACAAATTAAAATGTCTTTTTTTTTCCCCCTCTAGGAGCACGAATGCTTCCAAGAGGAGTTGAGGAGGGCACAGAGAAAACTGCTCAAAGTGTCCCGGGACAAAAGGTTTGTGCCATATTATACTTGATATCCTCAGTTGCTTTACAATTTACAATAAATACGATATTGCTTTATTTTTATAGTGCTTTCACAACAGCTGTCACAAAAGCATTTTACAGAACTTAAAGAATATATATGGATATTACAAAAGCAATGTACGAGTTATGTTCATCCATTAAATGATACAGAGCAGGGTGTTTATAAAAAATATTTTTCTTGCATTTGTTTATTTATTGTACCCTATAATTATTTTAATTAAGTCCCCCCAACAATGGCTCCTCCATAATGTGCATTGTGGTTTATTGAAACAATATTGGTCATCCAGACTCAGTGCATCCACAGATCCACTGTCAGATCCATGTGCATGGCAAAATGGACAGCCAATTAAAAAAAAAAGCATTATCCACCCTTTGTTTTGTTTTTTTGTTACTTCAAAAGATGTGTCTATTCATTTGCTTCGTTCATCAATTTGTTAAACAGAAAAGATTATTAATATAGGACCTCCAATACATTTGATTATGTTTTGTGATATACTCATCTGTGAAATTTCAGCTTCCTTCTGGACCGACTGCTTCCCTACGAGAGGGTAGATGAAGACTCCTCAGGTAGTTAAACTCAAAACAATTTGTTCATGGAGAATTCTCACCGTTAAAACGTGTGCTCAGCTTCTCACTTTGTCGCGTTTAGATTCCGAGGCGACCGTGTCCTCGGACTACAGCGAGGGAGAAGTACTCCGGGAGAGGGAACGAGAACGGGATGGAGCCAAGAAGTAAGTCACATGGGTACATTTGAAGAATTTGCAACGCTGCTGCTAACCAAAAAGAGCAACATCTACCAAAGTGCACAAACTCACAGATGACTAAAAGTGCGGGTGTGATCCCGCATTTTGAATACAAATTCCCTGCACAGTATTTCGGATGATGTAACTTTTGGCTTATTGACATGTTCTCGCTCCGTCACATGCAATTTTCCAGGCGAAGAAGTAGCCCGGGCACGTGTCTACCGTCATCGCCCTCGCCTCACCTCTCCCTGCTATCTCGTCCGGGCGTACACGCGTTGCAGTCCTCCGGCTCCGGAGCTTACCTCAACACTGTGAGTTACTTTCTCCCTCCCACCACCTCGCCTTTTCTCGTATCCCGCCACTGCCTCCTCCTCCTCCTCCTCCATCATCATCATCATCATCATCATCGAGCCTTACCAACAAGTTGATTTGTCATTTTATTTATCTCCTTTGTCGCATTATTCATTTTTTTGTGTTGGTTTGCTTGTCATCTTTCTGTCACGTGGGCCACTTCCATTTGTGTATGTGTGCGCTCATACTGGGCAGATGCCCTTCCCACCAGAGTATTTGGCTCCCCCTGCTGATCGCGTGAAGAAAGAGCGGAAAACAAAGGCGCCCAAAAACAAGAGAGATCCAGCCGGGAAGGTGAGAGATGGAAAAAGGGGAGCAAACAAACAAAAGACAGTCTTAGGCCACCGTTAGCTTGTTGTTTTAACATTTAGCAAAAATGACCTCGGTTGTGCTGGGAATCTTTCACCTTTGCCCGACTCCCGAATTGTTGTATCGAGATTTGTGTTAATTTATTTTTACACCTGAACAAATTACAACATCAGAGAAGGATAATGACATTCAAACAACTTCCCTTCAACAAATTGGTTAATTTTTCTTTTGTTGAATCAGTCAAACGTTCTATCCATGGATTCTATCATTTGATAGTTTATCAGCCTTTTAATCGACTACCGGAATTTTATTCTGCCAAATATCTGAATCTGCATCGGTGTTAAAAAAAATTGTAAAACCATATTGATCTCGCCGTAATTTATATAGCATACATACAGTATCCAGAGCTGCCAAATGAAGCGTCTAATGGTGAATGATATTGAAAATATGGAAATTCAGATCAATTATTTTGGAAGTGAATTCTGATGCATTGGCAGCTCCCTTTAATTCAAAATGACATCAAATTAAGATTGATTTTGGGCAACAACATTTTCAACGTGTTGTAATGAGGAAAAAGCCTTCTGCGGAAGTTGTGCGGGATCTCTGTGTGTAAGAGGCTAGCGATGCCTGAACTGAATTTTATTGATAATTTTACAACTCAACCCCTCCCTCTTGATTTTTGGCCATTTGAGTTTGACTTGGTTCTGATTCATTCCGTATTGCATTCATTCATCCCCCCCACCCCCTCCAAGTATCACGTGTCAGTCTTTCTTTACCACTCCTTAAGTTGTTTTTTTTTTTTTTTTTTTTCTTCCTCCTGACCGCACACCTGCAAGGTGGTGGCGCCCATGACTGCGGCTTCGACGGCCGGTGGCCCGTTCAGTTGGGTCCCCCGACAGATGCTCAGCGGGGATGCCGCCGAGGATGATGGCGAGAGCGACATCGACAGCGAGCGAGGAGACGAAGACCGAGGCGAGGGTGACGAGGCCGAGCTAGTCATTGACATCCCTAACGAGTGAGCTTGTGGACGTGCGTGCGTGTATATGTGAACGAATATACTGTATAGGTGTAAATACAGTCATCCCCAGCCATTTGCGGGATGGGGATCGAGCACCACCGCCATGAATGAGGAATTGAACATTTTCCGTTACAACTAGGCTGAACTTAGCTCCTGCAGTTACATTAGCGGCTATCTCAATCAATCAATCATTGTTCGAACACAAATATTGGAGTGACAAATAATGTAAAAAAAAAAAAATACTCAGGCATACATTATTTATCCTCTGCAAAGAATGACAAATTTTACTGAATTTACTGTGGAGGGACCATCTCCCCATGTGTTGAATTCTGTGTTATACCGCCTCCTGGTGGCCTACATGCACTCAATAGAAAGAGCAGCAAATAATGTTTAATTCTTGACATTCAGTTTAATGATGCCATTGCTTTTTCTCTAAAGTTCTTTCTGATAGTGTTGCTTTTCTTGTTAAGAATGTTTTTTGTTTTTTTTGTGAATAGTTCACCACAAATGTGCAAGGGATTATTTAATGTTACGCAAGATGTACCCCACTAATTTAGTGAAGTCGTCCATACTTGTACCAAACAGCCCTTTCCACAGTTTAGTTTCAAGGACTCCCCCGTGTGGACTGTTTTCAAGCTGCACCATCATTTTTCAAACAACCTCCCATATAAAGAAATAAAGCAGTCAAGCTTTATTCGGATGTTGTAGGTGTGCCAGAAGCATTTAAAGGGAGCGACGAAAAAGTGACTTTGATCGCATTGGTTACAACATTTCAAACATGGTATAATAAATCGCCTGTGGGCCTCGTTTGAATTGATATTGTGGCTGTGTTTTATTGTTCCTTACACAGCAAACGATGAGTAATCTATTTTTTTGCAGCTCTCAGAGCAGGCGTGTCACTTGTGATTCAAAGTTTGTCGTTGATTTTACACGCCCTGCACCGTCAAACCCTGCGACTCATTCTCCACTCTCACACTGCAAACGTGAATTTTTACTGTGATGTATGAAGAAAAAAAAAAAAGGGGGATCGTGATGGTGAAGCCCCAGGGGTGTGTTTGCCCCAACGCTTGAAGGAAGTCTGTCCAGATTCCAAAAGGATTTTTTTTGTCTGACAAATGCAACACGGGCTTATGTTGAGTTCGCACCAAAGTGTCAACGCTCTCTGAACGTGCATTTTTCTAGTATTCATAAAGACGGCGTTTTGTCCTTGGGAGTCTGATTTGAACATCAGCTGCAGTCTGCGTGAGACAGCGACAGGATGAAATGTTTTCATGAGGGACTTTGGTTAGAAGACATGGAAGCACCTGTTTGACTTGACTTTCAAGAATGTGACGTACCCGTTATGAAAATGAGCAGGATAACTCAAACTGGGGGAAAAAAAATCAATACTTTAAATAATACGCAAAGTCAGAGAAGTCTAAAAACTGCACCAAGTCAGAGCAGTCTATTTTCTGCTCAGTCGCATATATTATGTACGTGTATAATTCATGTCATTCTTGCACGAGAAATGTGCACAATGACCAAAAAAAAAAAAAAGGCAGCCAGTCAAACAAGGCTTGTACGCGTTGGATGTCGCTTGATTACTGCCGGCGTGTGTTTGGGAATGCTGATTTACAGGTAAGCGGCAAGTTACGGAGGGTGTGAGCAGGGCTTGTCTCGTAGAGTCAAAGCCGTCGCCATGGAGACAAAGGGAGGGGCCGTGGGTGGAGCTGATAGTGGAGTGTGTGGTTGTGGTGGTGGGTGGGGGGAATGCAAGCAAGATAGAGCCTGCATTAGTTAGTTGCTCATTTGCTGACTTGTAACATGATTTTAGGAGCAAGCAGCCAGTGAGGGACACAGCAAGACACTCGTATTTATTTGTAACTCTCTCACACATTGTATGGCTTTGTGAGAGAAATTTGCTGAGCTCACCACCCTTCCCTACACAGCAACATGCTGACTGTCGCTGTGTGGCTGCTGGCCCTGCTGGGCCCACCGGTGCAAGGCTGGGGCCTGTCATCGCCAGCTGACGACAACGCCGAGCCGGACATCCCGTGCAGCTTTTGCTTTTACGGGCAGACAATTGCTCGGCGCGAGGGCTCGGCGCCGAGCCCTCGGTGTCACAAGACGCCCGGCGGCCACGACTTCGCCACCCTGCACGGACCCGACGGTGACACGGTTGTCGCCTTGGCCTTCCGTCTCGGCCCCGGATGGACCCAGGGACAAGTGGGAGAGGAGATTGCGGTAAGGGCACATCTGTCACATTGGGTGCAACTTGCAACGTTTCAAATATGCTCGTATGTGCTTTGGAAATGCTGTCGTAAAATGCACAATACAATACGTCCTGATTTATATCGCGCTTTCACTACAGCAGCAGCTGTAACAAAGCGCTTAACAAAAATAATTAAAGTGAAATAAATAAGCACAACACATAACATAAAACACGGACAGTCGCGCAATCCTAACCACTTTTCCCCTCATACGCTTTGTTGTTAAAATCAGTTTGAGATGAAAGAGGAGAGAATCAAAGTGTCCTTTCTCCAGTGGATCAGAGACGTCATGCTCAAAATGGGCACACGTCGGCTACAAGCTCAGTTTCAAAGTCAACAAGAAGCTGTAGCATCCATTGACGAAAAAAAAGAGATTGGTTCACTTCTCCTGTCCCGTGTAAATCCGCATCAATTCCAAGCGGCGACTCTCAGTGCCAAATACGCATCTGCGCTCCGCGCCGACACTCCTCTCCTCCTCATCCTCAACTATAGCAGCCATCCATCTAGCCGCACTAACGCAGACTGTCCAACAGTGCCGACATCGCCAATGAACAAAATGGGGGGCTGTGAAAAATGCTGCCCATTACGGGTGCAAAAAAAACACAAGCAGCCGACAGTCAAATGGTGCTGACATTTTTCCCAATCAAAATCAGTGGTGGTACCGAGAAGGCGCAACCACCAAGCACAGATTCTTCTTCTTTGACGAATGTCGTGGCCAAAAATGCTGAAAACAATCCACATCAGGTCCATACGACCAAACAAACACCATGTGACAAAACAAAAGACAAAAAAACAACAAAAAAAGCAAAGCTCTTGAAAAGCACTTGCCGACGGCTGCCTACTCGGGCGCCATCTTGGAGAAAAAAAAATCGTACAGCGTGTCACAAACTTTTTAAACCAAGTGGTACCTAAAATTATTATATTTGGCTCTCCAAGGATTGTCGTCACGACATGACCGCCGTAAAAATACAGTATCTCGCCTTGCTACTCATGATTATTATTATTATTTTTTGTATGTTTGTTTTATTTTTAAGATAAATTAGATCAGGGATTGATTGGCAAATGGCGGCCCACATAGTACCCCCCCACCCCGCCCTCACCCCAAAAAGAATAATATTTTGAAATCTTAAACCACCAATAAACATTCAATTTACATTTTCCATGACGATGGCGGAATAGGTAAAAAAAAAAAAAAACCAAAATATGATGAAATGTGTGTGCGTGTATGTCCATCCATCCATTTTACCCTCACAAGGGTTGTGGGGCGTGCCGGAGCCTGTCCCAACCGTCTTCGGGCAGTAGGCGGGGACACCCTGAACCGGTTGCCAACCAATCGCAGGGCACAGGAAGACGAACAACCCGTCGTGCTCACAATTACACCTAGGGGCAATTTTGAGTGTTCCAATCACCATGCCGGAATACCCGGAGAAAACCCACGCAGGCAATTTTGTCAAATATTGTTCACAGATCTCTTGAAATCTGTGTTTGAGCAATGAAAATCCTTGGGGGCTGCAATATATGCCACGGAGTCATGGCAGGGCTTTCCCGGGCGCAACAAAGAGGTACTAGCCATCAGCTAGCTCGCGAGCTAACACCCTTCCAGGGCTCCTCTTGGCTGGAGGATGGGAAGTATGAATTGAACAAGCTATTCTGTAGCTTTCATACTTATTAGAGATGCTGATTTTCAAATGTAACAATGTGCGCAGATTTATTTTTGCAAATTGAGATCGGCCGTAATAGGTTTTGCTCTGACCAACCAATCAGAATTCGGAAAAATTGCCGAAAACGAAACGGTCCCATTGCTAACATTGGCATGACATAGCATAACAAATAGTAGCTGAAATCGGACTGGATGAAAAAAACTCTTGACATCCACATATGACTGAAAGCAGCACAGCCAAATAAAAACAAATCAAATAAAAAATTTTATGGAACAAACGCTAATTTAATCAAAATTGAAATTGACTTTCTGCTTGTGTCGCACAGTCAATGGAAAAGGACGGAGTCCAAATTTTCATTCCAGCGCTTCTGCGAGAAGACGACCATGAAATACCCTCGACAGACACCCACATCCCACGCTGGGATGGGCTCATCTCCAAGGTGGTCCGCTCCGACGTCGCCTCGCAGTGCAGTGCCCTTGGCGGGGACCTCTACGTCCTAAACGGGGGCGACGACTGGGGGGTGGGGGTGCTGTGGTCTGCGGCGTGCTGCTCCGTCCCGGGTGGCCGCGGCGGCTTCGGCACGGCCATAATTATCGAGACACTCCATGACTATGTCCACGTGAAGGGATTGAGCGTCGAGAGACTGCAGGAGACGCTGGGAGTGCAGGAGCTGTTCTCCGGAGGCTGCGGGGAGGCGGACGATGGGTCGGCCGGGGTCACGTTGGATCTTCAAACCCAAGACCGTGCTGCAACGGACAAGACTGAAGATTTGGACTCCACTCAAGCTGCGAGTCGCTCTGATGCAAGAGACTCTGATGTGACGGAGAAACCCGCATCGGTGACGGAGAGTGGAAGGGACTCGGATGTGAACGAGAAATCCGCAGGGGTGAAGGAGAGTGGAAGGGACTCGGACGTGAACGAGAAATCCGCAGGGGTGGCGGAGAGTGGAAGGGACTCGGATGTGACGGAGAAATCCGCATGGGTGAAGGAGAGCGGTGGTGGCATTCAGGAGGCTGATGAGACGCGCGATGTCGAACGCGTCGCTGAACAGAAGGACAAAGCGGACGGCAATTCCAGCAACATTGTGGTCAGCATCTTCTCCACCACGTTGTCCATCCTCAAAGCTCCACTCAGGCCCATCTTCTCCAGAATCGCACAATTCCCTGGACAGGTAAAAGATCTGTTTCAAGTTTTGCTATTTCTTATTAATTATTCAAAGTATTGTGTATTATTATTACTTAATATTTGCAATTTTTACAAATCACATCAGGGATAACCAGAATTATTTTTGATTTGATGACACCGCATCTAAATGAACATTTTTAACTTTTTTTTTTCTCTACAATTGTTACAATTGACCTCATCTAAATTAACATCCGTTTGATTGATTTCGGAATGCGAAAGATGTTTTATTTTGAAAAATTACCGGATGCTATGTTACATCCGTCTGTGTCACGCTTGACTCACGTCAAGCCACGCTTCTCCGTCCCATGACTGATTACGCTAAAAATAAAACCCTGTAGCTCGCAAAATGAGTAAAAAAAAATAAATGCTGGAGATCACAAATGACGGCGGCCTTAAAAGTACGTTCGAGACAACAGGATTAAAGTTATGGCTGAATACTCTGAGATCGCCACAATAGCAATGTTGCTATTTCCGACATGCTACCTGTGTGAGGCGGGGGTTTTGGGCAGCAACGGCGACTAAAACAAAATTACGAAGTAGACTGGACATAAAGCACACACTTGAGGTGTCATTGTCTCCTATTACCCCGAGATGGGACCGTCTGGTTGCAGAAAATCAAGCTCGGGGCTGTGGTGAGTCGTCATTTTCATGCACTTTGAATTTGCGTCGTATCGTATTTTGAAGGCATTAAACATTACCGTAGCGATCAGTGTTGCGGCCAGATTAGACCCTCCTTGTGTTTATTATTATATTTTCGAAAACACCACAGTTTTCATGCAGCTCATACCATATGATTTTGTTGTATTAATCCGCCACACCTTAAATGCCAGACCCTGAAAATATTGTCTGACATAAATCGGTCCGTGGGGCAAAAAAGGTTGGCGACCCCTGCTGGAGATGGCAATTAAAAAAAAAAAAAATCTCCACTGACTTTTTCTAGTTTTATTCATTCTTATTCTTTCATTAGTCGACATTCTAATTGAATTCATTGTCCTTTTTCTGAACGCCACCTGAGACAACTGGTTTATTGTATTTTATTTCACAAATTTCCCCTCGGTGTAACATTTGCCATGTTTCCGAAAACATGACCTACAAACTGATTTTCAAATTGTAATTTTGGACATCGAAATTCAATTTACCATCCACACATTTTGTGAATCCCATTTGAGACAATTTGATCTTGTTTTGCACAGTTAAGCGTGATGGAATTCAGCATACATCACGTTGCCGAACTCGATCTGAGATAACCTTCAATTCATTTGATTTCAATCCGGTAGTACTTTTTTCAGCTCGGTTTAAACATTCCCAAATCTGGCCAAAATGTAATCTACGTATTTGAAGTCTAAAGATTGATTAACTCATTCAGTACCAGCCAATTCTAGACCAAGTCTGAAAAGACGTTTAAAAACGTCCTTGGGAGTGAATGAGTTAAAAAAAAAAACAACACATGTTTTATTGGAGGTCATGACTTTCCCATTGTGTCTTTTCATACAGGTGACATACGTTCTCCGGAAGGACCTCGGCGTCCTCACTGCCCTCCCAGGAGACTTCGTCTCCCTCTTCTACCTCTTGACGTCGGACCTGCTGTCGTGGGTACGTTGGGTGGCTGAGACGCTGCTGGACTTCCTGATGGACTCCATCTACGATCTCTACTACTGCGCCTCCTCCATGCTTGCCGCACTGCTGAACAGCTGCTACACGGGGGTCACCGGCGTGGGGACCCTGGCCAGAGACACGGTCGGGATATGCGGAAACGCCCTGGGCAAGACCTGGCGGGTAAGCAAGTTCTTCGGGGGGCGTCTTCTGAGGCAGAGCGGGGACTACGCCGGGACGGTGGCCGTGGAGATGGGGGATCAGGCGCTAGCTGTTGGAGAGGGGACGGGCCGGCTGGCGTGGAGAAGCGTCGCCGGCGTGTTCAATACCGTCGTCATGGGGGGGAGCATCGTTATCGGGGTGGTGGATGTGGTGTTTGGGGCCTTCACGGAAGGTTTTGCACGGGAGAGTGAAACGACGCCGGTCCACACTGGTTTGTTAGAGACTGAGTAGGAACATTTTGGAGTGGGTTTGTTTTTGTTTTTTTTGTACTGGAAAACGATTCTTCTAATCTATTTAAAGGGGATATCTTGACAAAAATTGACTTTTTTTTTAACAGTTTTATGAAAAAGAAGTTGGCTCTCTCGATTTCCTGCCACACCCATCAAGTCTAGAAATTGAATCTCTTTTATCTGGCAACTTGTAAAATGTGTCTGCCAGAAAGAGATTTCTGCACGTCCACAAACTTTGTCATAATAATGTCGAGAATTTACCTAATAAGCACCTATGCTGCTTCTCTGCCCAAGACTTTGAAGCAAGGCTGGGTGAAGATCCAATGCCACTTTCAGGCAACAGCTGGACAACTATTTTAA
Source organism: Hippocampus abdominalis (assembly GCA_018466805.1). Classification (NCBI taxonomy): domain Eukaryota; kingdom Metazoa; phylum Chordata; class Actinopteri; order Syngnathiformes; family Syngnathidae; genus Hippocampus; species Hippocampus abdominalis. The sequence goes on from CM031699.1 coordinate 2,821,165, forward strand.
GAGACTCAAACTCACGGTCATTGCGGACCACGTTGAAGTTCCCCAACTAGTGTGACACCCTTACAGTATTACGTCAAAGCCAAAAGGTAAGCAAAGCTGCATTGAGTTTCATTGGATGCTCAAATTAGCATTAGCTTCTACGAAGTGACACACATTTAATCTCTGTGGAATTGGTAGCAGTGGGTGGGGGGGAAAAATTTGTGTTTGGTGGGGTGCCGCTCTTGTAGCACGGCTCGGTGCCCGCCCCCCTAGTGGTCAAGGTAACAAACCCACCATTGCCCACTCACATAAGACAAGGCCAACCCCTAAAAAGCAGCTGATTTCAACAACACAACAAATATGGCGTTAAGTGAGACGTCACAGACTAGTTAAGACATTTAGAAAATGTTTTAAATTGTAGATTGTGGGGGGGGGAAAGTCAAATATGTCTCCTTTAAATCACTGTTGACCATTTAAAATGTTTTTTTGTTTTGTTTGCAAATGACCTCTGATGTGTGGTAAAGGCAAGACGTGTTTGATGACCCTTTGTTTTAAAATCATTGTAATAAAGATGATTCAATGTGTTTGTGTTGTACATTTGAATAAAAGACAAATCACCAGCCTTCTCCGAACTTAGTGCTGTTTCTTCGGTAATGATTAACTGAAGGGCGACCAGTTTGGTCGACATCTTTGATCAAATAATCTTATGTCATCACATGTGATTAAGGATATGCATCTACAACATCAGTAAGAGTGTTACATTAACTTACCATGCAAGTTTTTGGAATGTGCGAAGAAAACGCAGAAAGCTCACGCAGGTGAGAAGAACATGCCAACTCCACACAGGAAGGCCGGAGCCGGAATCGAACCCTGCACCACTGTACTGTGAGGTGGACGTGCTAACCAGTCAACACCGAGACACCCTTCATTCAATAGCACGAACGCTTGATTCAAATCGGTAGTGTAGATGCCGTTCATGTAAACGAGTTGTCAACAAGTAAGCGATAAAATTAACATCGCTAATAAGAATGACAATTTTTTTTTAAAAACAAAACAAAACATAGTAAATAATAAATTCAAGTTTTAACGACTATTTCAAAAACGAAACGATGTGTGTTTTAGTCGCCTTAAAAAAATGGTTTGAAAAAGTTTACTTGGAGACTTCCGTGCCGGGGCGGAAGTGACGCAACACGGAAGTGGCGTCTCATTGCATCAGACCGCTCAGTGTGGCGTGAGAGATTTCATGCGGCGAGCAGCTTTTTTGACCGGCTGACGTCTTTGATTGTTTCCTTCAAAGGTAGGAGCATCGCATGTGTGGACAAACTTAGCCTCACCTCGCTACCACTTTCAAACAACGTCTTTTCTCGTACTTGGCACGTAATTGTGGCTAAAACGCGTGTTTGACTGTGTTTGAAAGCGAGAGCTAACTTAGCATTGACTTGAGTCAGATTTTGACAGGTAGCGACAATCAAACTTAAGCGGCTCACTTTCTCGCCGCTAGTCTGTTTGGAATTCAACTCCAATAAAACGCACACAGTGGACACTCGTTACTTTTTGTGCGTAATATACGATACATTCAAACGGAACTTCATACATAACTTCATACACGACCACAATGGCTCTTTAAAATATGTAATGGTGATGAGATGTCTGCCCCACAGTCTCTACAAGGTCTGATTTCGAATCTCCTTCGACATGCAAACTATGCACCAAATACTGCGGCTGCATCACATATTTGCCAACCATATCTGATAGGTTCCTTGAACACTGTGATTTTCCATTATGGACGTTGGAGTGTGAAATCTCGCTTCTGTGTATGTGCCTTGGAATTGGCGAGCATGCTTACTGTGGCATATAACCACAGCCACAGGGTTATGTTACGACGGCGTGACGTCACGGCCGTAAAGTGGGCGGTTGCCAAAGGATTGATATAAAAGGTGGCTACTGACAATAAACGACAGTGAGCACAAAGTCCGACTCCACGCGTTTTATTAAACACAACATTGGCGACAAGGATGGAGCTTCCACTCTCGCCTCTTCCTCCGTTCCTCGCCCTGCCTGGCGAGCCGCCAGTCCCGTGGTCCCGCTGGTTGGAGTCCTTCGAGACCTTTATTGAAGCCTTCGGGCTAGCCGACGCTAGCGACGCGCGAAGGCGGGCAATGCTTGTCCATAGCCTGGGCTGTGAGGGCCAACGCATCTTTCGCACCCTCGGACCGGCCACGAAATTTTCGGACTGTGTGGCATTGCTCTCCGGACACTTCGCTGCTCCACAGAGCGTCATGGCACGGCGGATTATCTTCCGGCAGCGTCGACAGCGGCCCGGTGAGTCGGTCCACCATTACGTCGCCGACCTCCGGGGACTAGCCAGCCTCTGCAGGTTCGGAGATCTGGAGGGCGAGATGATTAGGGACCAGCTAGCCGAACACACGACGGACCTTAAACTGCGGGAGAGGCTGTTTTTATCGCCGGACGACACGTCGCTGTCTAGGGCGGTGGAAATGGCTTTCCAGCTCGAGTCTGCGGCCCTGTTAGCATCCCGGCTAGCCGCCTCGGACCCAGCTCCAGCCCTTCCCCACCTCGCTCCACATCTGCCTCTTTCATCTCGTACTGTTGCTCTCACGGCCCCACTCCCCGACACCACTGCTCCTCTCGACGAGCCGGAGGTAAACGTCGCGGGACGTCGAGGCGCCACGATGAGGCAACATTGTGGGAACTGCGGCTCCTCATCACACCGCACACGTGCGCCCGCGTGCCCGGCGCTAGGACAAAGATGCCAACGTTGCGGTAGGCTGAACCACTTTGCTAAAGTCTGCCGCTCTGTTTCTAATCCTGTGGACCCCGGGCCCCACCTAACCAACGCATCTGGCTCCACCACCATCCACTCGGTGGGCGCCTGCAGCAAGCCGTTCAAGTGGTGCGCAGTCGAGCTGGACGGCGTGTGTCTGTCACTGCTGCTGGACACCGCAGCCTCCAAGTCACTCCTGAATGAGGCCACGGTCCGGCGACTTTTTCCACGAATGACTGTTAAACCTGGCACGGAAGACCTGTTTGGTTATGGACACACCAAGATCGACATGGTTGGCACTGCGACCTTTTCCGTGTGCTAGGGCGCTAGAACTCTCCCAGCTTTCACCTTTCAGGTGTCCCGCAAGGGCGCCAACCTCCTCGGTTTCGACCTGTTCTGTGCCCTGGGCTTCTCCATTACAGACAACATGGGTGCCACCATACTAACCGTCACCACGCCCTGGCTGCACCGCTGGCCCTCGCTGTTCGCTGGACTGGGCTGCCTCACCGCCTTCAACCACCAGCCGCTCCTGAACCCGGAGGTGACTCCAGTCATTCAGCCTCTCCGCCGCCTGCCCCTCGCCCTACGTGCTGATGTTTCAGCCGAGCTGCAGAAACTTCTGGACGCTGGCATAATCGAACGAGTGGACGCATCGCCATGGATCTCCAACCTAGTGGTGGCACGGAAGAAGACGGGCGGCCTGCGCCCCTGCATCGACCTCAGACAGGTGAACAAAGCGGTGATACCAGATAAATATCCTCTGCCCACTACAGAAGAGCTCTCTGCCAAGTTTCACGGCTCCACAGTCTTCTCCAAGCTCGACCTCCGCCAGGGTTACCTGCAGGTTCTGCTGCACCCAGAGAGCCGCAACCTCACCGCTTTCGTGTCACACATGGGCGTTTTCAGGTACACCCGCATGCCTTTTGGGCTTAGCTCTGCCCCCAGCTGCTTCCAGAAGATCATGGCCACCATCTTCGCCGGCATCCCTGGTGTGGTTGTGTACCTGGATGACATAGTGGTGCACGGCGCGACAGCAGCCTCACACGACGACCGCCTCACCAGGGTTCTAGAGGTGCTCGCCCAACACAACCTCACGCTGAACGGCGAGAAATGCATTTTCTCCGCGCCGGTCATCGAGTTTGTGGGGTTTCGCCTGAATGCCGACGGCCTCAGCCCGCTCCACTCAAATGTGGAAGCCATCCTACGCCTGCCTGAGCCCTCCTGCCCCGCGCAGCTGTCCTCATTCCTGGGCATGACGGCGTTCTACCTGCGTTTTCTTCCACACTACTCAGAGACCACGGCGCCACTACGCGCACTCCTCAAACAGGATGCCCCCTGGTCCTGGACACCCATGTGCTCCGCGGCAGTCCGCCAGCTGAAGACACAGCTCACCTCCCCTCCAGTGCTCGCCCACTTCGACCTCCATAGCCCTACGCTGGTGACCTGCGACGCGTCCAACACGGCGGTAGGGGCGGTCCTGTCCCAGCTGCACGGGGGGACTGAACGTCCCGTGGCGTTTGCCTCACGATCTCTGACTCCCACGGAGCAGAGGTATTCGGTGGGGGAGAGAGAAGCGCTTGCCTGCGTCTGGGCGTGCGAGCGGTGGCACATGTACCTTTACGGGCGGCACTTCACGCTCCGGACCGACCACCAAGCACTCACAGCCCTCCTGGCCACGGCAGGATCGGGACACAAACCGCTGCGCCTGTCCCGGTGGTCAGAGAGACTGCAGGCCTACAACTTCACGACAGTGTTCACACCCGGCAGAGAAAACGTTGTGGCTGATCTGCTCTCCAGGGCCACGCGGGATCCTCCAGGCCCTCCAGCAGCAGGACCCTCTGTCGGCGACATGGTGGCAGAGGCGCAACGCCGGATGAAGCACCGCTACGACAGGGCACATCGGGTGAGAGGACACACACTCAAGGTGTTGGACTGGGTCCGTATCCGCCGGCCGCATCGGTCCCACAAGCTGCTATCCTTCTGGTCCTCACCCCAACAGATAATGGCACAATTGGGCCCAGCTACCTTCCTCCTTGCTGACGGCTCCCGTTGGCATGCCAGTCGCCTAAGGCGCGTCAACCCACCATCAGCACAAGAACTCGCCGCGGCGGCTGATCCGCGCCACACTGCCGGGGACTGGGATCTCCCTCCGGTAGCCCCAGGAATCCCACCCGAACTCGAAGTGCCGGCTGACGCCCTCGGACCGAGGCGCCGCCCTGTTCGGGCTCGTCGGCAGCCCCTGTATCTCAGGGACTACATAGTCTGATTATGTGGCAGAACAAACCACATGGCTATGCGGGTAAATGGGTAGTCTACCCTGTTTACCCAGATAGGTTGGCCATGTTCTGGCTTTGAAGTTGTGCACCATTAATATGTTTGAATGTTTTTGCACTTTTATAAAAGGGGGGGGTGAATGTGGCATATAACCACAGCCACAGGGTTATGTTACGACGGCGTGACGTCACGGCCGTAAAGTGGGCGGTTGCCAAAGGATTGATATAAAAGGTGGCTACTGACAATAAACGACAGTGAGCACAAAGTCCGACTCCACGCGTTTTATTAAACACAACACTTACTTCTTAGGGTCATGTCTAACTTTAGCAACGAAGCACTCCAGCTTGTTCAACCTCAAAGCCGTACTGAGAGACATAGGACCTCAAAGTACTGGCACTGGTCTTGTAAGATGGGGGCTATTGTAAAACACTGCAAAATTGTGCATCAATCTGATATTAATTAAATGTATGTCCATTATTGCCGATGATTGATTTATTTTTTTGCCCCTAAGAAAAGCAATCGTGTTGTTATATTTCATTCACGAAATCAATTGACACACATGAATTCTTCCTCAAATCATGTAATAATACCATAAACAGTTAAAAGGATAAATTGCAAAATCTGTTACATATCCCCCACGGTAAATGAAATCTCTTTTTGATTGGCCTTTGTTGCCTCAAAAACATTGTATGCATCACATTTTGTCTACTTCTTCTTAGAGTTCATGTTAAATGTTAATATTGCCTCTTCTCCAGTGTTGGTTTTTGTAGTCTGAATCCTTGGTTGTGTGTCTCCATCAGGGATGGCCACTCTTTATGTGTCCCCCCACCCCGATGACTTCCGGAGCCTGCTGGCTCTCCTCGCCGCCGAGGCCTGGCCGTCCTCTGGCGTCAAGACCGTCACTGACGACCCCCCCGCCAATCTCTGCGCCCGCTCCACCCCCGCCTTGGTGCTGGGCGCGGGGGACGGCGGCGCCGTGCTGAGCGGGGCCAACGCCGTGGCCTGGTACCTGGCCGTGCAAGGGAAGAGGGCCGGCGCGGGTGTGAAGCAGCAGAGTGAGGTGTGGCAGTGGCTCAGCTTCGCCGACAACGAGCTCGTTCCGCCATCCTGCGCTGTGGTCTTTCCCCTCATGGGGGCGACGCTGGACAAAAAGGTGAGGGAGTCTTTCATCCAGTGCAGGGTGGCACTTATTTATTTATTTTTAGTCACAGTGTGAAACCACATAAATGCATTTTCCGATCCGCTTATCCTCACAAGGGTCGGGGGCGTGCTGGAGCCTATCCCAGCCGTCTTTGGGCAGTAGGCGTTGGGGACACCCTGAACCGCTTGCCAGCCAATCGCAGGGCATACCGAGACGAACAACCATTCGCGCTCACACTCACCCTTAGGGACAATTTCGAGTGTTCCATTAACCTGCAGTGCAAGTTTTTGGCATGTGGGAGGAAACCGGAGTACCCGGAGAAAACCCACGCAGGCACGAGGAGAACATGCAAACTCCACACAGGAAGGTCGGAGCCGGAATTGAACCCTGCACCTCTGTACTGTGAGGCTAACCGGTCGACCAGCGGGCCGTCCAAGACAGTCATGTCTCATAAAGTATTGCTTTGGCGCCATCTTGTGCCACGTTTGTTGCAAGGAACTATGTTGAAGTGAGGGGGAAGCGCTTCCTGTCGCCAAGTCGTCCTGTCTAATAGAAAAGTGGTGCCTTGCCGACGTTTAAAAAAATTTTTTTTTAAAAAAATCAATCAATTACTCACAGATTGTCAATATTCGCAACAGGGCCATTTGTCGCGCCCCCCAAGTGATTTATTGACATTTCGTGTTACGCTTCAGCTCCAGCAGACTTCCCGTGTTGAGCTGTTGCGCGTCCTGAAGATTCTGGATAAGATGCTGGAGCCAAGAACCTACCTCGTGGGGGAGAGCGTCACCCTCGCCGACATGGCCGTGGCTTCGGCTCTTCTCCTGCCCTTCAAATACGTGCGTGTTCTCACGTCTCTCTTGCCTTGGGGCCCAATCCTCACTCTTCCTCTTGTCTGCCGTTTACTCACGTAGGCTCTGGAGCCGTCCGACAGGGACGCGTTGACCAACGTGACCAGATGGTTCACCACCTGCATCAACCAGCCACACTTCATCAAAGTGCTGGGAAAAGTCACGCTGTGCGAGAAGATGGCGCCGGTGAAGACCAACGCAGATCATCCCGCTGCCGCCGCGGCGGCTGCCGCCGGTGACATGGCACAAGCGACGCTGAACGGTCCGTTAAATTTAAACTTTTTTTGTACATTGATCGTTGTTGTTTTGAGACGAAATCGAGACTGTCGGGACGATTTCAGGGCCGCCCAAGACGGAAGCGCAGCTGAAGAAAGAGGCAAAGAAGAGAGAAAAGCTGGAGAAGTTCCAGCAGAAGAAGGAGATGGAGGCCAAGAAGAAGACGCAGCCGGCCACAGAGGTAAAACGTCGCTCAAGTTCGAGACTGGAGTTCGGGGCGGCGGGGGGGAAGGCAGACGTTGGTGCTCAAGGGCCACATGTGAGGTTTTTTCAAACAGGCAGATAGGCCCGGGTCATTTGCATATTTTTATTGTATTTTTTTAAACCGTGTCCTGTACAATGGGTATGATTCTCACTTTTAAAACAAATTTGATGCCAAGGATGTTTTTCATGTTTTTTTTTTTTTTTTTGGGGTAAAGAATCCAGGCGTTCAATCCCAGGTATTTAAATCTATATTTTGTACGTGGTCAGGGTAAAGAAGAGTCTGAAAATTGCCACTGAATGTGGTAAGACTATAAAAAAAAAAAATCTAAAATAGTTTTTTTCCTACAATTTTTATTTTTACTCTATCCAATGAATTTATTGACCATTTATTTAATGGTCGCATGTGTAAACTATTAACGTAAGAATAATCAAAAGTGTGATTTACTCTATTCATTTCATCACATTTATTATTATTGTTATTTTATTTTTTTTTAGAAAAAGGCCAAACCCGAGAAGAAGGAATTGGGGGTCATCTCGTACAATATTCCAACTCCCAGCGGGGAGAAAAAAGGTGATTTTTTATTTTTTTCCTTTTCTTTCTGAACAGGCTATTCTTGGTTTCCATTTCATTTCAGAATAGAAAGACAGAATACAGTGAAACTCCTCTAGAGCGAAACCTACATGGGCGCAAATACCCTCTGATGTGAAAAAAATCTTCATGCATTAACGCTATTCCCATTTTCCTGCTCTTGCCTCGCGAGAGATTCACTACAACCAAGTTTAATCCAACAGCGACCCGCATTGCTTCGTTTGGAAACGGCAAAAGCAACCACCACACTGGTTTACACAGCTCCCGAGTTTCCTGAACGCAACACACTCATAGCTGCTCTTGCCATTGGCTTACCGAGCGTCATCCTGGCCTCCGATTGGCCGAGAGGGACCTCACTGTCTATGTGTGTAGATACTTTACTGAGATCAAATTTACTACAGTGAAAAACCCCCTGTTGTGAAAAAATGTCTTGCTGCAAACATGATTTCGTTGTAGAGGAGTTTCACTGTATTTTCTTTATTACAAACACGTTAGAAAAATCGTATTTACATTTTTTTTGTGGGATTGCAACAGAGCATGTAATGGCCTTGCCATTGATTTTTGAACGCGGCCACTGATCGAATTAAATTCTTCAAGGTGCTGCCATAGCGTACATTGTTCCATTCACGCCCATCGGCAAGGAGGAGCCGCCGTTTGACATGAGGAACGTGAACTGCATTTTTAGCCCCAAGTGAATATTTCAAGGTGTTCCCTGTGCCTCGCAGATGTCGTCAGTCCGCTCCCCGACTCGTACAGTCCTCAATATGTGGAGGCCGCTTGGTATCCCTGGTGGGAGAATCAGGGATTTTTCAAGCCCGAATACGGGGTAAGCGCCATCTCCAAATTGATGTCTCGTCCCCTTCTGCTGACGAAATAATTTTCCCTCGACTGCAAAAATGATGAAACGCGATCTAAAAACACACAACTGAGCGTCGTCCCGCGTCCTCATTTTAACCAGCGGCAAAGTATCAGCGATCCCAACCCGCAAGGCGTCTTCATGATGTGCATCCCTCCGCCCAACGTGACCGGATCGCTCCACCTGGGACACGCCCTCACCAACGCCATTCAGGATTGCCTGACCAGATGGTTAGCGACGCTCCAAAGGCCGCAGCGTTGCCGGGGGGGGGGGAAACGTCGTGCCTTGATCGTCTTCCCGTCTGCCTCCAGGCACAGGATGCGCGGCGAGACCACCCTGTGGAACCCGGGCTGCGACCACGCCGGCATCGCCACCCAGGTGGTGGTGGAGAAGAAGCTGATGAGGGACAAGGGCATGAGCCGCCACGACCTGGGCAGGGAAAAGTTCATCCAGGAAGTGTGGAAGTGGAAGAACGAGTGAGTGGCGCGCTGGACGGTGATGCTCGACGTGGAGAAAGCGCCGTCCGTGTCTTGAGTTGGACTCTTTGCGTCCGCAGAAAAGGAGATCGCATCTACCACCAGCTGAAGAAGCTGGGCTCCTCTCTGGACTGGGACCGAGCATGTTTTACCATGGACGCCGTGAGCTCCCCTCAACTCGTTCCACCAAAACCCGCCCCAAAACGTCCTCCTCAACCTCCTGTTTCGGTTTTGCCCCCTCTAGAAACTTTCCTACGCGGTGCAGGAGGCGTTCATCCGCATGCACGACGAGGGGGTGATCTACAGGAGCAAGAGGCTGGTCAACTGGTCCTGCTCGCTCAACTCCGCCATCTCGGACATCGAGGTCAGTTGGCAAACCGGGCGGGGGTCGCATTGAGGGGGTCCGACTCATTCCCAAAGGAAGATACGAACAGACCAAAGCTCAGAGGAACGAGATGAAATGCTTCGAATGTACAACGCTAATCATATGTTTGAAAATGGCGTCACGTGCTGGCATCGCGCTCGCCACCACGCCTTATCGACAAGATTTTAACGGTAATCATAATTTGTGAATAATCCATGCCGTAAACAGCCGCTGCCCATATCAAGCATGTACAGTGGCACCTCTACTTACGAACGTCTCTTCATACGAAATTTTCAAGTTACGAAACGTCTCCACAGGAAAATATTGCTTCTGGTTACGAAAGAAATTTGAAGGTACGAAAGGTAAAAATACAGTCTGGGCTGCTCCGAGTTTCCTGAACGCAACATACTGAGAGCTGCGCTGCCATTGGGGCTATTACTGAGCCTCATCCTGGCATCCCATTGGCTAAGAAGGACTTCGACCACCACTCTCGTTTATTGTGCAAAAATCTAATTGCAGCATGTATTTGTTACATATTTTGATGCATATTTATACTCGAGGAAACATTTGTCTGAATTTTTTTTTAGAGGGGGCGGGGTTTGGAACGAATTAGGGCATTTACATGGAAAATGCGTCTCTACTTACAAATTTTTCCAGAACCAATTACAGTCATACCTCGGTTTTCGTCCATAATCCGTTCCAGTAGGCTGTTCGAAAACCGAAATTGTTCGAAAACCGAAACCACGCTCTTTTTCAAATAAAAACGTTTACCGAACACGTCTGATCACAATGGAAAGCGACACGAGGAAGCATCACTTCCTCGTGTAAGGAAGGCGAGAGGAGTCAAATGGCGCATTCAAGTGCGCTCAGTTTGTTCGAGAACCGACATTTGTTCGTCATCCGAGGCATAAAAAAACGTGAAGTTTTTGGTCGAAAACCGAATTGGACGAGAACTGAGACGTTGGAAAACCGAGGTTTGACTGTAATTTCGTAAGTAGAGGTACCACTGTACAATGTTTTTGATCTGATTTTTTTTTTTTTTAATTAACATCTATTTTATTGCATGCATTGCATTGCATCTTTTTGTGTAGGGGAGTTATGGGGGGGGGTGATAAATGCAATTCAAATACATGATTTGCTATCAGAAAAGTGCCTTCATAAGGCTTACTCCAACAAATACCTTGCCTGCAATAGATCTTTGCTCCCCTCTGCTGTTGAACATCGAAACATTGAATCCAAAGGCGCGCTGGGCCCGGCGCTTCGTGCGTGCCAAATGCCGGTCGCGTCTGTTTGCGTGAAAGTGCTGCTCGCTTCGCAGGTGGACAAGAAGGAGCTGACGGGCCGAACGCTGCTGCCCGTGCCGGGCTACAAAGACAAAGTGGAGTTCGGCGTCTTGGTGTCCTTTGCCTACAAAGTGGACGGCTCAGGTAACGGGAGCGAGACGATTGACGATGTTGTTTCAGATATTGACGTCGTCTTCGTCGCTTTGTTGAATCGCCTTCAGACGAGGAGGTGATCGTGGCCACCACTCGTATCGAGACCATGCTGGGCGACACGGCCGTGGCCGTGCACCCCGACGACTCCAGATACCGACACCTGAAGGGCAAGATGGTGGCGCACCCCTTTTGCGAGCGCAAGATGCCCGTCGTTTTTGACGACTTTGTGGACATGAGCTTTGGAACAGGTAAGAGAGAGCCCCCCCCCCTTTAAAAAAAATAAATCAATTAATCAATGCAATGGATTTTGAAAAATAGGTTTTCTTTCCCTTCTCTATATTAAAAATGCAACATGATTGCATATTGATGGTGCAGAAAATGCACAACTGTAAATTAAGTTTGCAATGGAGGCTTGGTTCCAGATTCTATATACAGTCAAACTTCGGTTTTCGTCCATAATCCGTTCCAGAAGGCTGTTCGAAAACCGAAATTGTTTGAAAACCGAAACCACGCTCTTTTTAAAATAAAAACGTTTACTGAACACGTCTGCTCACAATGGAAAGCAACACGAGGAAGCGTCACTTCCTCGTGTAAGGAAGGCGAGAGGAGTCAAGTGACGCATTCAAGTGCGCTCAGTTTGTTCGAGAACCGAAATTGGTTCGTCATCCGAGGCATAAAAAAACATGAAATCTTTGGTCGAAAACCGAATCGTACGAGAACCGAGACGTTCGAAAACCGAGGTTTGCCTGTATATTTTTTTTGCTTGACCGCATTCTCATCTCCCTGTGCAACCTTTGCCCTTCAGGCGCGGTGAAAATCACGCCGGCTCACGACCACAACGACTACGAGGTGGGCGTGCGTCACGGCCTGCCCTTCGTCAACATCCTGGACGAGAAGGGCCTGCTCATCAACGTGCCTCCTCCCTTCCTGGTACGCCGTCGTCGGATCGCGCCGGCCCCCCGCGCCCAGACGCCGGCAAATTTTCGTGGCTCACTTTGCCGTGCGCTTCTTCCCGACGCAGGGCATGAAGCGCTTTGAGGCCAGGAAAGCGGTGTTGGAGGCGCTTCAGGACAGGGGCCACTTCAGGGAGGTCAAAGACAACCCCATGGTGGTGCCCGTGTGCAGGTGACGGACGCAGCCTGCCTGGATTTGGTTTCCTTTTGCCAATATATTCTTTTTTTTTTTTGGGTGTGTGTGTGTGGCATCTCTTATGTTGGTTTGTGTACGTGTGTTGATTTTTATTTATCAATTTTTTTATCTTATTTGTAGGGTTTTTTTTTGTCTGGTTTTTGTCTTTATATTGTTTTGGTGACTGTTTGATTTTTGTGTGTTTTCGTATTTCTGGTGTTTTTTTTATTTGTTTCTGTGTTTAATTTTTGTGTTTGTATTTGGTGTGTGTGTCTTTGTTTTGAGTTGTTTTTTTTTGGTATGGTTGTTTGGTGTGCTTTGTTTTTTTTTGTTGTTGTTTTTTTTTGCATGTTTGTACATTTATTTTGGTTTGCTTTTTGTTTTTTTCTCTCTAATTTTATTTATTTTTTTGGGCATGTTTGTTTTTTTCTAAGTGTTTGTTTTTCGTGTTCATTTTTGCCTGCGCATATTTTCCTCACCTTTTGTTTTTGTTCCATGTGTGTTTTGTGTATATGCTTGTTTTTTGGTTTAGTTTGTTTCTGTTTGGGTTTTTTATGTGTGTTTTGTTTGGTTTGTTACTTTGTGTGTGTTTTTTTTTGTGTTGCTGTTTTTAATTTTTGTTTTGTGTGTTATCGTATGTTTGTGTGTGTTTTTGTTTGGCTTTTTTTTAATGTAGCATTTGGTATTGTGCGCGCGCGCGCTAACTGTATTTGCGATTTTTTTTTTGCTTACTTGTAGTCGTTCCAAGGACATTGTGGAGCCCCTGTTGAAGCCGCAGTGGTACGTCAGCTGCACGGACATGGGCAAGCAGGCCGCGGACGCCGTCCGGGAGGGTCGTCTAAAAATCATTCCGGACCACCACCTCAAGACCTGGTTCAACTGGATGGACAACATAAGGCAAGAACTGATCAATACCCGATGACGAGGGCAAGTCCGGCTTTCGTAACCGTGACAATCTGGGCAAAAGTCCATTTTGGGATCATATGTGCTCTTTGGCTCCTCCCAGGGACTGGTGCATCTCCCGGCAGCTGTGGTGGGGTCACCGCATCCCCGCTTACTTCATTACTGTCAACGATACCTCCGTGAAGCCGGGAGAGGTAAGACGCCCCGTTGTCATTTCCTTTGCGGCGTTATTCATGAGGATGTCACATTTGTGCTCTTCAAGGACGTAGACGGCCATTACTGGGTGAGCGGGAGGACAGCGGAGGAGGCCCGAGAGAAGGCGGCAAAGCGCTTCAACGTGACCTCTGACAAAGTTACACTCAGACAAGGTCACCCAAAGTGGAGCATTCATTCAGTCGTGCTTCCCATTTGCAAATTATCCAGCGAGACCTTCTGGGTTTGCAAATCTGTATGCGCCTGCCAGAGTTAGCCGGGATAGCTCACCTGCAATGCTACGCACCGTAGAAAGTGAACAAACGGGTTGCTGAAGTCGTCTTGAATAATTCAGACGTTATTGTTGTCGTGTTTCAGACGAGGATGTTCTGGACACTTGGTTCTCCTCTGGCATTTTCCCCTTCTCCATCTTCGGCTGGCCTAATGAGGTACAAACCACTAACTCGCCACAGCAGGAACAAGCGGAGCGTCGTCTGAGCCACCAAACTAAAGTGCCAACGCCGGTTTAATTTCCCATGTAAATTGCATCCACATTTAGATATTTCCTTTTTTTTTTTTTTTTAAAGACGCAGGAGCTGGCACCAGGCTCGTTCATCCGGTTGTCAATTTACCTCGAGACGGTGACACAAAGCATTTATTGGAACTGATGTCAGTTGGGGACATTGACGGCTCTGGCTGTGTGTCATCGGCATACCTGTGATAGCCAACATTGGCGTTCTGAAGCATTTAAACCAAAAGCAACATGTACACACTGAACGGAATGGGTCCAAGGACTGACTCCTGAGGGACCCCACATGTCATGGCCATTCGATGAGATTCAAAACTTCACCGTCTGCACTCCCATCCTATGACACGCTCACTCGACTTGTAAATCAGCACCAAAACCTTGTGAAATTTGTCATAGGTTTGAGAAAGGCCGTCGTCATTAGTCCCATTTCAAGCCTCCTCCCACGTCGCCTCTTTTTTTTTTACAGACTCAGGACCTGAGTGTTTTCTACCCCGGCACCTTGCTAGAGACGGGTCACGATATCCTGTTCTTCTGGGTGGCTCGCATGGTCATGATGGGCCTCAAACTGACCGGCAAGCTGCCCTTTAAAGAGGTGAGATGAGTCACCAAGTGAAGTGGGGGTCGGGGGGGGGGGAATGCCGCCTGTTATCCTAATTGACACCCAAACAACAGCAACAACTCGAAGTGATGTAATTGTGCACAGGTTTATCTGCACGCCGTCGTGAGGGACGCCCACGGAAGGAAGATGAGCAAATCTCTGGGCAACGTCATCGACCCTCTTGATGTCATTACTGGGATCTCCCTGGAGGTGAATCCTGATCTCTCCTTGACGCACACACGCACATTCTTTTGTTCCTCACATTGCTCTCTCGAGAACCATCCTCTGCCGTAAGCTTAATAAGCAACCAAAGAGCTTTTATTGAAGGCATCCATCATGAATTGACTAGCCTTGAGGCCTGGTGTTGACAGAGCAGGCCACCAGAGGGCACTGCAGCACTTCTTGCACTTGTTGCGCACCCGGATTGTGGTGTTGCTAAGCGCCTCTTTCCTCCCACCCGCCTCCAGGGTCTGCACGCGCAGCTCACATTCAGTAACTTGGACCCAGTGGAGGTGGAGCGAGCCAAGCAGGGCCAGAAGTCAGACTACCCCAACGGCATCCCGGAATGCGGCACAGACGCCCTCCGATTCGCTCTGTGCGCGTACACCAGCCAAGGTGAACAAAGCGAAGCAAACATTCGGACCGACGCTACGTCGATTCTGGCCTTGGAGTCGACACAACACCGCTACGGTGCTAATTCAAAACTGGGATTCGAGCCAGCGTCGAAAACCGATCAGTGAACCATTTTCAGACTTTTTGGCGTTCTGAGAAAAGCTGCCGCCGCACCACATTTACTGAGAGAAATACAAAACATCTCACAATGTTCAGGTTTCAAGAGCTAGCCTGCGAGCATTTTTGGCACCGAAAAACCGCGCCCGGTTCTTGCTTTGACGTTGCTATGCTCAGGGATCCTGGTGAAAGTAAGCAATTTTAAACTAAAAAGGAAAAAAAAAACTTTTCAAAAGCGGTTGCCAAAATGTGCCAGTGTACTCCACAGATAAATCGTTTTCTCATGAGTGAATGTGAGACTTTGTGAAGTGCTTTGGGCACCATATTTCTTTTAGAGGGGGCCATAGAGCCATTTTAGCAAAATTAGGATTTGTCATTTATTGGACCATGAGGTGCAAGGAGTAAATAACCATTTGATGCCATTCAGAAGTCATTCGTTACTGTCAACATAAAAGGCGAATCGAAATTGGAAGGGCCATTATGGTTCTTTTGTCATTTTGAACAGTTTGGTCCAAAACCCCTAAATGCGTGCGTTTTCAGGCAGGGACATCAACCTGGACGTCAATCGCATCCTGGGCTACCGTCACTTTTGCAACAAGCTGTGGAACGCCGTCAAGTTTGCCATGAAGACACTGGGGGACAATTTTGTGCCCTCAGAGAAAGCCCAGGTGAGTGCAGCTGACATTTAGCATCTCCCAATTCGTTTGTTTGACGTCACATGATGTACTTCTGGGTGACAATAGCGCAGACCCCCCCCCCCCCCCCCCCCCAAATCATTATTATTTGGCCAGAAAAAAATTCCCCCTGTTGCTGAACCTACACTTGAGTCACAAATGTGACCAAATATGTTACCATGTTATATTTTAGATTATTTTGTTATTATTATTATTATAATGAAAACCTGATTTACTAGTGGAAAAAAAATGAGGGCAGATTCGGAATCGGTGCCAATTTTTTACGTGATTAAAAAAAGTCAACTTGTCAACCAGTGTCATTTCAATTGGATTTATATTGATTAAATATTAACATAAAACTTACAAAACAAGAAAAGAACAAATGAAAACAGTACTTAAAATGTAACTCAAATGGAAATACAACTAAAGTGTACTTAGGCAATGATTCTTTCACGTACCACCAGGGGGAGCCCAAGTACCAACACTTTGGAAAGCACCGCATCCAGAGCATCGTAGAACGAAACGAAAAGGCGGATGTGCTCTTCTTATTTCTTTACGGCAGATGTGCGGCGAGGAGAGCGTTGCCGACCGCTGGATTCTGTCCAGGCTGAGCGCCGCCGTCGGTCTGTGCGACGCCGGCTTCAAGGCATACGACTTCCCCGCCATCACCACCGCCATCTACAACTTTTGGCTCTACGAGCTCTGCGACGTCTACCTGGTACGGACGTTGAGCGTTTGTCATCGTAACAACCGCGTTGACGTCGCCTTTTTTTTTTTTTTTGCTAGCGCAGGAGAGCGTGAAGCCCGTCGTCAGCAAGGAGGGAGACGAGAAGCAGGCCGGCGTGTGCAGGCAGACCTTGTACACGTGCTTGGATGTGGGCTTGCGCCTGCTCTCGCCCATCATGCCTTTCGTCACGGAGGAGCTCTACCAGAGGTTGCCGCGGCGACGGCCTCAGCTCGACGCACCTAGCATCTGTGTCACGCCGTACCCCGACGCTCAAGAGGTGAGCGAGGCCACCATGCGCCCCCTCCCACGCCCCCCCAACGACCTTCAGGAGATGGAGTGTGACAAAAACTGTTTCAATCCATTTTTTTTTTTTAATCTGAACAGTACAGCAAATGCCGTTTCCAGATTAAATGAATTTAAGTGTGTGTATGTGTGTGTGTGAGACTTGACTTGCTTCTTCTTGTGTTTGCAGTTCTGCTGGAACAGCGACGAGGTGGACCGCAACATGGACTTTGTCATGAACGTGGTCAAGACCATCCGCTCGCTCAGGGCTGACTACAACTTGACCAAGACTCGAGCGGACTGTAAGCGGACGCCGATGCGCACTCGCACGCCGTCCGCATATTAAAAATGTGACGGGTTTGAACGAATAGCAAATCGGGTGAGGTCGCACGGGAAGGATGTCCGTAGGGCAGGGGGGGGGAGTGTGGAACACAACGAGCACATGTGAGTGTTGATTTCTGTAAAAGGAATGTTGGAGCTCTTCTGGAACAAGCACCTAAAAGCTTTTAGTGACTCACTCTGTCTCTGTCAAGCGTACCAAATCAAATTAGATGTAAATGACAACAGAGGAACAGCAAGTGCACCTTGGCGTGGGGAATAGACATCGCCAAAGACTTCAGCTCCATTTGCTACCACAGATGCAGCATTTATTGTTTTTAAACAGAGCAGCTTGTTTAATTCAAAAGCTATTTATTGAATCTTTTTATTGACCAGCAGTTCACGTCCGTGAACTTCCATCAATCGCCAGTGGTGGATGCGGAACAGTCTGTGATGATTTCTTTGGATATTTTTTGAACATTATCTTTCTTCCGGATAGTTGTTTTGATTCCTCTTTAATTATTTTTCTTATTGTACAATAGGGAGGGGGAAAAAAAAAAAAACAATCACAATCAATATTGACTTATGCTCATCTTGTGACATTTTTCCACCATCACCCCCCCCCCCCCCCCCACTATTGGTCCAAATTATGAAAAAGTCTTGTTTTGGTTTTGAATCAAAAATGTATTTAAAATCGAAATGTGAGCCTAAAAATTGGTATCGAATCGGCAGACAAAAGGAAGACTCGTGCCACCAGTATTATGAAGGCAAAACTGTCCCAGCAGGGCGGGGGGAATCTCTAAATAGCTAATTTTCACCTAGCATATCCATGACATCACAGGCCGTTCACAGCATTTTGTCGTTTTCCCTTGAACAAGCGCCTCTTCCATCCACTGTGTGCGCGCCTGTGCCAGGTTACCTTCAGTGCGCGGACGCCGCCGCCATCTCCCTGGTGCAGACGTCCAACGTCCAGATCCAAACTCTGTCGTACAGTCAGGCTGTGATCCCCCTGAGCGCCGAGCAGGCGGTGCCGGCGGGCTGCGCTGTGGCCATCGCGTCCGACCGATGCACCGTCAACCTCATGATCAAGGTGACGCATCGCTAACATCGCTACACGACGTGGCCAATCGGTGCCAGTGAGGTTGTGTGCGCGTGAAACAGAGAGGTGCTCATGTTGTTGTTGTCGTTGACGTCAGGGTCTCATCGACGTGGACAAAGAATTGTCCAAGCTGCAGGCGAAGAAAGGCGAGCTGGCCAAGCTGATGGAGAAGCTGCACGACAAGATGGCCACCGGCGACTACAGGGACAAGGTGCCGCTCAAGGTGCAGCAGCAGGACAGCGAAAAGGTGATGATGAGCGCAGCAGCAAACACCTTTTTTGGGGTGGGGGGTCCTCGTTCAGGTGTGTCAGCCACTAACGAGCGTTTGTTACTTCTCTTGTTTCAGCTGCGACAAAGTCAGACGGAGCTGGACAAAGTCCAAGAAGCCATGGACAACTTTAGCAAGATGAAATAATGCGTCATAATTATCATCAACATCATCATGTGGAGTTGTGAGTTTTTATTCCAAGTGTTGTCAAAAAAATTGGATTAAAAAAATCTAATCAATGTTGAATCTTTTTGTGTTTATTAACTTCCCCACAAGCTACTAGCTTTTCACTAGAGGCTTTCCGACTAGGGTTACGGTTTCAAAATAGGGTTTTAAACTAGGGTGAGGGTTTCAAAAGGGTTAGGCTTTCAAAGTAGGGTTTCAAATTAGTGTTACGGTTTCAAATCAGGATTAGGGTTTCAAAGTAGGGCTTCAAAATAGCATTTTAATCCAAGGCTCAGGTTTCAAACTAGGGTGAGGGTTACAAAGTAGTCTTAAGGTGTCAAAGTAGAGTTAAAACTAGGGTTCAGGTTTCAACGTAGGGTTTCAAATTTGGATCAGGGTTTTGAAGTTGCATTAGGTTTTTAAAGTATGGTTTCAAACTCAGACTATGGTTTGGGTGGGGTTTCAAACAAAGTTTGAAACAGTATCCCTATTTTAAAGAAAGTCCTACTTTTCCAGCCTGCGGGTTAGAGATAATGAACTCCCCCAAAGAGATGAAACTGCAAGACACTAAAAGCATTCAGTGACTAAAATGTTGCCAGGTTAAAATATTATGTTTAATCTTTTACTTTTTCCTATTCTGTGGCTCGGAGGTGCTATAATGAAATCTGTTACTCTCATGAGATACCAACAACTTTTCTACAGAAACTGATCAAATTTTAAACGCCCCCAAAACCACAGAAGAGATGAGTCCTCGATTGAAAGACTTTTATTCTGCTCATTTGACGGGACAACAGAATCATTCCATTTGTAATCCCAAACTGTATCTGAGGATGGAAAATGTGCATTTATTAAAAATGTCATGATTTAGTTGTTTTGTGGGCAACCAGAACAGCAACACTACACTTAAATAAAACAAAACAAGTCACGAAATCGTGCCGAGGGGGACGCCATTTTGACCGGCCCTCTCTCCTAATACAGCTCCCATGGGAGGTGGAACTCTGAGGCGGGAAGTGGAGTGCAGTGTGTCGTTTCAAAGTTTCTCATGTGCTTGCGAGCCTGCCGGAGAGGGTGGGGGTAAGGGGGTGGGGGGGGGGGGTACAACAAATTATTTTCCACTTCTCGCTTTTTTCCCCCCCTCAACCGTAAGTGAACGGATGGAGGGGAAGCGCAGCCATAATTGATGGCATGCCACTCCTTTCATGTTAAATGACTTCAATAAGGCAGGCCGGCTGCCATAGAAATATATTACAGCAGTCAGGAGAGCCCGGAGCACAGGTGAGATGGTTGCCGTGGTGACAGAGGGGATTAAAATGATATATTTATAAATAAAAAAAAGGCTTCTCTGTGTGGAAGTGCCTCTTGAAGACACAGCAGACAATTTAGTGGTTGTACAATACGCCTGCTCCCGTGATACAAGAAACTACAGAGACTAAATTTGTGGGAAAGTAATTCAAATATTTCAGACAAAAAAAAAAAAAAAAAAAGGTTTCTAAATCTTTGAGATACAAATGCATTTGTGTATTTTCCGTGCACCCTCTTTTCCGATTCCACACATCACTTGAAAGGCATGCGTGATTTTTCTTACCAGGAAGAGAGCCAGCTGTTGCTTCTCTCGGATAGTCATGCGCTCACCTGGTGATGACACGGGCAGAGACAGTGTCACCTATCTGGCCGAATGAGGAGCAGGAGGACGATGAAAACGCTCTCACCGTAATTCCAGGGAAATTTGACGTCCGCGTCGCCGCCGTAGGACAGCAAAACGGACGTGCACCAGTCGTCGTCCACCTGGTAGCCGCTGTACACGGACGCTACGCGCAGACAAATCACACATACGGATGAGCTCGTTTGGTTCTGTTAGCGCGTTAGCATTCGTTGCGACAGTTCACTCGTTTTGGGTGCAATTCCACTGTCAACCACTAGATGGGGAGGGGGGGAAGACGCCGTGAACGAAAAGAGCCGTTCGTTCATTACCTTCCTCTCCGTGGGTGGAGGCACGCAGCCATTGTTGGACCACGTCCAACCCTTCCGAGGTCATTATTTGGGGATACCTGGCAAGGTCACACGCACGTTAGCGGCGGCGAGCCCCATTCCGAAGAGGACGGCAAAATGGTCTGCGCGAAGGCCGCTAATGGGAAACGCTGCCGAGCGTGCATTAGGCCGCATGGAGGCGGGTGGCGAGCGCAGACCTGAACTGCAGCAGATTGAGCAGGAGGTTGTTTCCTCGGTTGGACGCGACGTCAACGGGACTCCTGCACAGCAAAAAAAATACATAATTTTTTTTAAGTTACCGGCAAAATTTAAGCTAATGTATCATCTTATAACCCGAAGCCAAGGAGGGAATATTCAGAGTGCGCCTTACGTGGTGGTGATGATCTCATCTCTGGTTCTGCGCACGAGCAGCACGGGTCCCTGGTATCTGAGCGGAGGCAAGCGCACAGGTGGCACACCCAGCTCGAGAGACGCCTTCCCGCACGCGCGCCCGAGTTAAAAACGACTCTTGTCAAGACTCACTTGAGAAGCTGCTCGGAAACGTTGAGGTTGATGTACTGCCGCACCGTGTAATGAACCAGCGGCCCTGGCGGCGAAAGCGCAGGCGAATGAGCGCGCGCGTCGAGGCGAACGGGCAGCAAAAAAAATAAATAAATAAATAATCGACCCGTGGAAGCACTCACTCCAGCTTTCGGGCATGACCTTGAGGGCCAGAGGTAGAAGGTCATCGAAAGAAGCGTCCAGCACTACTGCCTTGATTTCGGGGTATGACATCACCGCCCAACTGGCTACAGAGAAAGGAGGGAGGGCGGGTTTAACAATTTTTTTTGGGGGGGATACAGTTGGACTCTCTTTCAGGTATTTTGCCTTTCAACAGGCACATGATGTCCAGCGAGTTAAAACCTGAACTCGGAGCAAAATGGAGCGAGATGCGCGTGTCTAATCGACATGGCGTGGTACTCGTAACTTTAACGTCGCTTTCATTTCCAAGCGGTGGATCTCGGTCCGTGAAAAGATCGAAACGCTGCAACGAAGCAAATGCCGTTCTGTGAAAGTGAATTAAGGAAAACTTTTTAGTGTACAGTTGGAATTCAAAAAAATGTTTTGGTGGAGGCTGCATAGGATTACAGTGGACACCAAACGCCGTCGTTTGTTTGGCATTTTCCAGTTGGAATGATTTGAATTGGTGAAGAGATTGAACTGATTTTTTTAATGTTTTTTTGGCGGTGAAAATTACGGGGAAAATTGACATTTTCGGAATGTGAACATTTGTATCCTAAACTTCCCCAATCATGACACTGGCCAACAGCCCGTATTTTGCGAAACTCAAAAACAACCCAAAAATGAAAATTCCTCAAAAACCTGACGTAAAACAACAACAACAAAAAGTGGACATTTTTTAAATCTGCGTGCAAACTACTTTTCGGGACGCACAAAGCCATCCCTGATTAAAATGTGCTGTTGCCCAGTGTCATCGGAACGGTTGACAAATCCGGAAAAAACTCCAACAATGACCAAAGCGCTAACGATACGCTACAAACGCGACGCTGCTGCGCTACCTGTGAATCCGCCGATGGACCAGGCGTAAATGACGATGTCGGGGAGCTGAAAGCCCAGCTTGTGCACGGCAAACTGGATGACCACGTCCATGGCGTTGGCTTCGTTCTGCGGGAAGGGAACCCCCTGCAAACACGCCGAGACAAACGCCCCTTTTGTGATTCCTACAAATACTGTAAAAGGACGACGCTTTTTACCGTGCTGCCTCCGAAGCCCGGATGGTTCCAGCCCAGGACGGAGTAGCCGCCTGCGGAGCGCATCAAACGCAACACGGTTGGGTCTGCGGCAAAACGGGAAGCGGAGAATCGTGGACGGACGCGCGCGAGGACGAGTTCTCACCCTCCAGCGGGGTGTTCACACACCCCACCTCGTAGAAGCCGGCGTTGCCCTCGCAGCAGATGACCTGGGGGAGGCGGGAAACGCACACGACAACTTACGACATTAACACGTTCTCACTTACACACACACACACACACACACACACAGGCACGCACACACAACGTCAGACAGCCAGTGATTTACCAGCGTGTGGGCCTTGGACCCGCCGTGTCTCCTGCGGTCCACAAACATGGTGTCGATCTCGTTGCCGTCGCAGGCCACCAGCTTGTTCCTCTGGCCGTCAAACTGCCGAGTCATATTTTCCCCACTCGGTTTAGTTTTATGACAACCCTAACGAGTCGGGTTGTCCGGATTCAATCGCGGCATTTGGGGCTGATCGGTACCAATCAGATGTCTACATTTTTCGTTTTGCTGCTAAGCATTTCCGAAAAGTGAATATAGTGCCGTGGATCTTAACGTGGGTTCGGTGAATTGGTCTGAGGCGTTCGACGGAGGTTAAGACACACCCGACTCAAGATGTTAATTAGTTAGGACACGCCCACTTGGCCATCGCTGGCTGCAGATGATCACATGACATTGCTCGTCCAATCAGTTGGGAAGAGTTTAGTTTGGTCAGTAGTCAAAGTGTGTCGTGATAGTACATCGTAATATTAAAAAAAAAACAAAAAAAAAACGTATACTTATGTCTTGAAATTGTATTTACCATATTGGCCCAAATATAAGACGGCCCCCTCTTGTTCAAGACTCAAGTTTGAAAAAAGACTTTTTGAACACCAAATTAATTTTTATACAGAAAATAATGACAGTACATCTGAAACAAATGATTCTAATATAATATTTGAGAGAAAAATAATGTTATTCTGCCTCATTCAAGTCTTAATATCTGAACATTTAAATGTGTAAACTAAAGTGCAATCACGTACGTAAATGAATGGCTTCTGGTTTTTTTAAATGTAAATTACATCATAACTTCTCCTCAATTGCCGATCTTTGACCCACTTTTCTCCAGATTGTCGCTGCGTTTCTCCATTTCCTGTTATCTCTTCGATTATTTTATTCTCTTTTCTTTCTTACCGCTATTTTTTAAATTTTTCTTCTTCGTGCTACCGCTATTTTTATTCTTCGTGGCAGGGGTTCGCTTTGGCCTGGGGAGTCAAGTTCAGCATTCACTTCAATGATATCTGGCGCCATCTAGCGTCGTGAATGGGTATAACGTCTAGACCCCGAATATAAGACGACCCCCACTTTTTCAGTCTTATTTCAATGCAACAAAACCGTCTTATATTCGGGCCAATACGGTACTTTTTTCTGTTTTTTATTAAAAAAAATTTTTTTTTTTTTTGTCTTGAAATAATTTTTTTTTTCACAAATGAAGGATTCGGTGAAAATGCATTTGAACTGGTTGGGTTCGGTACCCCAAACAAGGTTAAGAACCACTGGTATAGTGTTTTAAATAAAAACGGTTGAGACAAGGCTCGGCAAGTCATTTCCAGTCGACCTCAAGTACACGCCACCCGATTCTAAAAAGATTGGCTCGTGAGATGAGATGAGATGGCGTGCGCTCGTTACCTCCTCGATGAGCTTGGCCTGGCCTTGCTCCAGCATGGGCCTCATGGCTTTTTGCAGCAGTCCCACCGAGCCCGGGTAGAGCATCCTCCTCCCGAAGGAGTGCACGATGAGGTAACTGGGGCAAAGCCGAACGGCGAGTGAGTCTGCGCAAAGGCGCCGCCAGCGAGGTGAGGAAGCCAAACGCACCTGACGACGTGGCAGAGCAGAGCGCGTACGGAGCGCAGCGCGCCGACCGCCGCCCCCCCCGGGCGGGGCTGGTGCTTCAGCAGCGACACGCCGGCCTTGCTGGACTTCCTGTTGTGCAAATCAAAAGAGAGTGATGAGACGATGTTCCGCTATGGGTCTGGGGAAAGTGGTGGTATCGAAGATCCCTATACACACTTACGGGTTGCCGACTTCGGTCCAGCTGAAATCAGCAGGCCAGTGAGAGAAGTCAAAGTTGTAGCATCTCAGCTTCTTCTACAAGAAAGGGAAACAGGAAGTGGAGACGTTTTTCTTCTCCATCCCCGGCCGAAAAAAACGACACGAGCTCACCTTGTTGTCCAGCGAGTGATTCTTCTTGGCCTCCTCCAAAACGGAAACAAACTCCAGATATTGAGCGTTCTTCCATCTTCCCCAACCTTGAGGGAACAAGAACATGACACGGTTGCTTTATCGGGGTATTTTTCTCGTCTATCTGGCACGCCGACCCGCCCGTGCGACTACTGTCATGCTAACGCCATGAAACGGCCCGTTGGCATCGGCCGTGTACATTTGTGCGACCTCACCTCGGAGACACGCCACGCCGAGGAGACACAGCAACGTCGTCGCCACGTACTGACTCAATGGCGCCAACTTACTGCTGCAGATGTAGCCTAAAACACACAAATATCTTGTTGTTTATCGATGAGCCTCGTGGGTTCATGTGGACGATTGAAAATACTGAAAACTTGTCTATGTAACATGTTACAAATGACCGTGTACATGCTAGGTCAGGGTGTCGATGCTTGTGATCCCCACTGTTTTATGTGCTTTGCCGCCATTTTGTGGCCATTTGTAGAAAATCCTAAACTCCTTTCAGGGTATTGTGTTGATGAGGGATGTAACGATCTCTGAAAGTCACGATATGACATGAACACGATATGTCACACCGATAATTGTCACAATATTGTGGGGATGTCGGCGATCCCCCCCCCCCCAAAAAACCTGTAAAAAAATTAAATGAAAATGATTGGGAAAAAAACCGCATAATATTATATTTTTGTACATAACAGCAACGAGAAAGAAAAAAAGTCAGTTTGTAATTTCAAAACGTTTGCCTGTTTTGAATAATTGCCACAGTTTGACCCTGAAAGTGATTTTTTCCCCCCACATTTACATTATTTCCTATTGGAAATGCAAACAAATTTAAAATAAATAGATAGATAGATACATACACTTCTCGAACAAGTCCCTTTTTTCTTACCTTTTCCATACAGATAGCAAACCAGTAAGGGAGAGCTGCAGTAGGACAGATACCACATGCTGAAGCCTGGTGGAAAGACACAAAAACATCACTTCATTGAAAAAAAAAAAAAGAACAAAACACAATGAGATTCAATTAAAAGTGGAGAAAAAAAAACCGTAAGGTTGAAATATTCAACTTTATTCAGGAAAACTTTTCGCCCAAAATATAGTTGCTGTTGTTTCCCCCCCTCAAATGTCATCATTGTGCCACTCTTGTTTTAAGGGTCGCCCCAATATATTGCACACCAAATAATATAATCTGACAAAAAACTTGATACTGACCCAACCGAGAATGCTGTCCGGGTGTTTCTCCAAACTCCCAGGCTGGTAGTTCCATCCCTGTACAAAGTGGGGGAAAAAAACCAACAAAAAACTAAACAATCACCATTGTTGTTCATCTTATCTAAATCGACAGAGCCTTGCACCCGAATCGTGGAATAATTTATTCGTCAGAGCTGCCTCCTCAATGGACATTTGGGTAAAAGTAGCATAAAAACACATTTGCCTAGACGAGAAGCCCAGGAAGAGCCGGTTGCTCTTTTGGGTTGTAGTCATTTCATTCCATTTTTTTTAATTGTAAAATGTTGCGTATTTTATACATTTATGACCGCATTTAAACTATTTGTCGCACTTCGTGTGTCATTTCCCTAAAAAGTGCGACTTTACTCAAAAGTGCAGCTACTCACGACCCGTCATGATGAAGCGGAACTATTTTGCACATCCTGCTAACGTTAACATGAGCAGACGGATGTCATCGAGATTGAATGAAATGGTGAAAAGCAGTAAAACGTCACACGCATATAAGGATAATGCAGTATGTCCTTCGTTTCATTCATTATATGAACTCGTAATCGTCTTATTGAAATGTCAGGTAGTGCTCATTGAGAAACATTTGACAATTACCGCAGGTAGCGGCCCAGAGCGACATGCTCCGCTAGCAGCCACGAAACGCTTCCAATTGCTCAGTCAACCGCGTCAAAATAAAGGAGGAATGGCGTGCATGCTCCTACCGTCCTGACCAGTCGTCCATCAGGCCAAGTCTGGTCCGGGCGACGATGAATTCTTTGCAGGTGAGGTCCGAAAATACAACGAAGCCACAACCGGGCGGCCATACTTCCTGGATAAAGACGGAAGCTCGCGATGGCCAAACACTTCCTACCGCGAACACGGACATTCGTTGTTAGTGGCTTGTAACAAGCCCAGCCGGACAAGGGTAAAGCGTCCGAATATTCCACAAAGGTTTTTAATCCTTACACATGCATTGTTTGACACACCGTAAGAGCTATAGCATGAAAGAGACAATAACAAACACAAACGAGAGACCTTAAAAGCAGGCAAATCGTCCTTCAACACAACTTTCGCCGGAAAAAGCTTGGATCAGAAAGTCGGCGGCAATCACCTAGAAGATGCTATCATAAACTGCGATGTAAATAAAATACAAAAACACCTTTCGACGGCCAAGTCACGTCATGAGAAATAAGGAAACATCGAACTACACGAACTTTACAATTTTACTTACCTTACTTTCTGTTAATTTATTACCGAGTATGTTTTTATTAACAAATAAATTGCCCCCTTTTCGAGGCTTCATTTAACAAAAAAAAAAAAAACTATTTGTGAAAATGCGTTTCAGCGATTTGTTTAGAATATTGGTGAATTATGACATTCCCATTTTTTGTTAGGTTTTATGGACAAAATGTACTTACGTTAATAATAATCATCCAAATAAAAGTATCATACATTGCGACGGCACTAAATATACAGTATGACTATAGTACATAGTACTGTATGCTATACAATGACAATAAAGGCGATTCTGATTCTGGTTATTATATTATTATTATCATTATTAGAAAAATTGAGGACAGATTCTGAATCAGTGTAAAAAAAAAACAACAGAAAATCGTCGAGAAAAGTTTACTTGCATCTCTGATTTATACGCACTAAAAAGTTGTACAGTACTTTCCAAAATCTATAGCAACCCATTTCTTCCTCGACCTTCACAATAGATTTTTATGGGTGGTTTTAGCAATGCATGTCATGGAAATATAAAAAAAAAAACAAGAATGGCTTTGTAGCGACGCGTGCACGCACACACCGTCTTTTGGCCTAATATTAAAAAAAACAAACCAGAATGGCTTTACATTATGGGGAGAAAAATGCACAAGACGTCTCCTTTAACAAAGAGTACCTCTTTGCCAAAATAAAAGCCTTTTTCATCACTGCTAATCCCATAATGGCATATGAACAAATCAGCATAGCTCTTGAGAACATTTACACACTTGAATGCTATTTCTATTCAAGTCTATTATAAAATCCAGTAACTGCTCCTCATAAAAGGCCCCCCTGCTGCTGCTGCACGCAGGCGAGCAGATTGGACAGCAGCATGAGGGTGACACGTGTATGGAGCTGATCAGTTCTGGCACAGAAAAGGGGGCACCAAAGACCAAATCACTGAAAAAAAATAAAATAAAAAGTGTTATTTGCCTTTCGACACGCACAAACGCACACACACAGAGACAACCCACGCAACACAAACAACAACGCGGGCGGTGGAGCGTTGCCTGTCAGCGCGTGACGCCATATTGTGCCGCAGTGTCAGCGTGATGTGCAGTCTGTGTGAGGAGAATGCCAGGGAGACGCCGCAAACACACGTATGACATGCGAGCGAACACACACGCGCACACACACACACACACACACACACACACACACACACAGGTGATGTAATGCTTCTCTTTGCTTAGCGCTCCAGTTCCTTGTAGACATCATCTTGTCTTGGTTTTAAATCCTGGAGGGCAAAAATACAGGGGTGAAAGATGCCGACATTCAAAAATAAATAAATAAATAAAGTATAACATGTAAAAATGATTTATTGACAGTGTTTGTGATTCGAGAATACCCCTATCAGTTAACCCTTTCATGCACCATGCAACCGCTGTCCCCGAAAGGGTTAATTTACTTTGGCTAGCGAACGCTTTTGATGAGCCTCGTGTTTGTGTTGAATAATTTAACTACTCAATACATTTGTTTATCCATCCATCCATTTTCCGATCCGCTTTATCCTCACCAGGGTCGCTGGCGTGCCGCAGCCTATCCCAGCCGTCTTCGGACCGTAGTCGGGTTACACCCTCAACCGGTTGCCAGCCAATCGCAGGGCACACACATAAACGAACAACCATTCACACTCACAATCACACCTAGGGACAATTTAGAGCGGTCTGTTAAACCTCCACGCATGTTTTTGGAATGTGGGAGGAAACCGGAGCACCCGGAGAAAACCCACGCAGGCACCTATGCACTGTGATGCAGACATGCTCACCAGTCGCCCATCATGTGCATGTGTGTTTTATATACAGTCAAACCTCGGTTTTCGTCCATAATCCGTTCCAGAAGGCTGTTCGAAAACCGAAATTGTTCGAAAACCAAAACCACGCTCCTTTAAAAAAAAAAAAATCGTTTACTGAACACGTCTGCTCACAATGGAAAGCAACACGAGGAAGCGTCACTTCCTCGTCTACCCGAGGAAGCGTCACTTCCTCGTGTAAGGAAGGCGAGAGGAGTCAAATGGTGCATTCAAGTGCGCTCAGTTTGTTTGAGAACTGAAATTTGTTCATCATCCGAGGCATAAAAAAAACTCCAAATTTTTGGTCGAAAACCGAATTGGACGAGAACCGAGACGTTCGAAAACCGAGGTTTGACTGTGTATGTATATATATATATATATATATATATATATATAAAACAACAGAGAGATAGAGAGATTCTATCAACATGATGTTGTATAATAGAGAGTCTGTCAGTTCTTGAAAGCAAAAGAGTCAAAACAGACACTCAGTTGAAGTGAACGTTGAGATTTTTTGTTGTTGTTGTTTTCACCGATCGCTTATCCCCCGTGATCAACGGGAATTCACTTTATTACAAGTCCTCACACACAAAAGCTTTCCCTGTGTGTGTGTGTTTGTGTGTGTGTGTTTGTGTGTGTGTGTGTGTGTGTATGTATGTTTGTTGCGCCATAACTCACCATGTAGACCGCCCCCTGTTGGGAAGGAGAGCAAAACAAGCTAGAATGAGCAACAAGAGAGGAAGGCTGGGAAGTAGGAAGTAGGAAAAGAGGAGAAACCAACAACACCACCCCCCACCCCAAAAAAAAAAAATCCCCCGGATGATTCATCAGGGGGTGAAATGGCCACGTTTTATCACCTGTCTGACATCTTCCGGATTCTCGTAGATGTTCTCCGTCTCGCCCGAGTGGACAGACAGCGACTGCTCAATACCTGGGCGCACACGCACACAACCATATAGGAGGAGATCGGGTCAGATTCATTACAGCAACCCCAGAGGATGCTCCGGGCCGCATCCGTCAGAGCCGTAGCCTCACCTCGACGGGAGATGCGCTTCTGTTGCCGTAGCAACACCGCCACGGTGGCGGCAACCAGGGGGACCAGAAGTAATAAAGCCAGGAGGAGGAGGTGCGACGAGGGCGCCGCGGCGCTCTCTGCCAGAGAGAGTGAAAAATGAGAGAAAAAGTTCAATTTTCTCGGAGTTGACAAGTTGTTGCTCTGCGAATCGCAAAGGCGGCGGGTCGGGGCCACAGTTGAACCCGATATAAAAGACGCCACGTCCCCACCCGTCCTCCAGGCATGTTACGTGTATTTTCATCATGCAGCTGTCACTCACACGTACAGTGGGCGCATTGGAGGATGAAGCCGTTGTTTGGCATCAATCTGTCTCACACACACACACACACACACACACACACACACACACACATTCTCTCGCCGTCTTGGTGATGTCAGAAAAAATATCAACACTATTAAAGAGCAGGCATCACGGCAAACTTTAGCAACGCCGCCTTTAACTGCAGTTGAGCAATAGTGGAAAGTCATGAAATAAAGAAATATTCACTTCACATCAAGCATTAGTTTGCTCTCTGCTAAAGTCTTCAAAAATGATGCTTCAAGACGCCCATTTGGAAGATTACGGTCAATAAAACAAAGAGAATGACACCCAACCAAGCAACTTTGCCCGAGGGAATGACTCACTAGCTTAATGCTAAGACAACATTGGAAACGCCATCGACTGGCTAGCGATTAGCCTCGGTGATCACAGTCTTTTACTCTTCAAGCAAAGGCTATCTGAACACAAATGGTGCATAAGCACATACGGACAGACAATAATAACTCAAAGGCATATATTCTTTATCCTCTGTGAAAACTGAGTAGCCTAGACAGCTGTGTGCCGGATGAGTCTTTACTTCTACCCAAGTACAGAGTATGAGTTCCTTCGCCATCGCTGTAGTGAGGCAGATTTCCACTCACACAGATTTACACACACATTGTATTGCACTGTACACAAAAACACACACTCATGCATGCACACCCAGTGTGTGTGTGTGTCAAACACACTCACACACACACACAGACACGCACACACATGCACTGAGTGTAGTGTCATTCAGTTTGAGATGTGGCCCATTAAGTTCATTTGCATAATGGCCATGACTTGGCTTTGGAACAACACAGGCCCGGATTGCACAAAAACAGCTGTGTGTGGCTTGATAGGGGAAGTTAGCATGTCTGCTTCACAGTTCTGAGGTTCGAATGTGTTTGAATCCCGGCTCTGGCCTTCCGTGCGGAGTTTGCGTGTGGGTATTGCCCCCTTTTCAAAAACATGCACGATAGCTTCATTGAAGATTTTTAAACTGTGCACATAAATTACATATTGTGTGTTTAAAACAACCACATGACTTTGCCTTAAAGTGCCTTAGCTTAGCGCTAATACTCGGAAACGCCATCAATGGGCGAATAAGCAGCGTCGATGTGGCGACGTTATAATGCTTAAAGGCCACGGCTATTTGAACGCAAACAGTGCAGCAACACATGCACACGAGGCATAACTATACTCCCAGGCATGTATTCTTTATCCTGTGCAAATAAAGAATCACTTGTAATAGTCGTGAAAGTTTTCTACGTTTTGTGACACCAGAGGTAGCTGCAAAAAACCAACATAACTGAAACTTTTAGTCACTTTCATTCTACATTCAAATCTTGGTTTTCGAGCGTCTCTGTTCTCGACCAAATCAGTTTTCGACCAAAAATTGTGTTTTTTTATGCCTCGGATGACGAACAAATTTCGGTTCTCGACCAAACTGAGCGCACTTGAATCCGCCACTTAACTCCTCTCGCCTTCCTTACACGAGGAAGTGACGCTTCCTCGTGTAATTATGGTCGAAAAAAAGGTATGACTGTATTTATATTATCACTCAGTGTTTTTTTTTATGAAATCCACTATTCTAGAGTGCCATTTCCTGAATAAAAAAAAAAAGGAGACAAAAAAAGGCACCACTGACTTGTATATAATTATCCTACAATTTATGCAGCAGGTCGCCGCGGTTCACTCAAGCGTTTGTGACAAATTTTGTTCGTAAAGAGAAAGCACCCCCCAGGGTGTCACGGCCATTAGCCCCCCCCCCTTCAGCACAATCAATTTCCACCTGTGCCCCATGAACTTGAATCGATTGCCGTGGATGTGTTGCTCACGGAAGGCGGCGGTGACCCGCGCTGTTCCACCCGTGCCAGATTGAACACGCAAATGAAGGTAAGTGAGTGCAAAGTGAAGCCAAGCATCAAGTCTTCTGTCTCTCTCGCTTTGCGCCCTCATCTTCTCACCTTTGCTTTACCTCCACTGGCACTTCGTTGCACTAGTTCCTTCTTAAATGAGGAGGCAGCGGGATGGGGGAGTGGGGGGGGGGGGTAGTGGTGCTTGAGGGCGCTGAGGTGGGTGGCACACCAAAGAAGTTCTACTTCCTGCAATCTTATACCGTATGGCTTCTGAGGGAAATTATGCACATGGATAAAAAAAACAACAGCCGGGGGAAGAAATTTCACATTGTTGTTTCTGCAGTATTGCATTGTTTGATTTGGAGCAGAAATTGCAACACCCCTTCGAGGAAACTCACCCCAAAAATGAAACCGACAAAATCTTTTTGTTCGTGAAATCAAAGAAAAATGAAAATGCTTTCAAAATAAATGACCGAAAACAATCATTAATGTGGAAATATCCTTTGTTTTCATCTTTGTCAATTAATATCGCTAAAGGGCTTCCAAGGTTCATTTCAAAGGTTTTTATTTTTATTTTCGTATTACTGTATGTCTATAAAGAAGGACGAATGTCATTTGGGAATTGCACTTAGTGACTTTTTTTTCTTTTTTTTAAATCTTGCACTTGACAAATATTCCCTATATTAAAAATAAGTAACTAAAATAACTAAAATATAACTAAAATAAATCTTTCTTAAAAAAAATAAAAATAACAAACGTCCTCTGAAAATGAATTAAATCTAAGTGAATGTTAAAAATACAAAAGTCAAAAGCAAATTAAAAATTACCCGAAATTAAAAATCCCAAATTTTTATAACCTCATCGGGTATTTGATACATACACTGTAATGTAACAGCTGGGATAGGCTCCAGCACCCCCCGCGACCTTTTGTGAGGATAATGGAATCGAATTATGACCAGCTGAACAAAAAAAGCCCGCTAAAACATCTGAACTTTGATTGGGGTTAATCAGGGGCGATTTAAATGGTGGCAGATGTGTGTTGACTGCCTCCCATTTTCGAGTGAATTCTCCTGTTATTTGCTACTTTGGAATTTATAAGAGGAAGGTTGCGTATTCGACTTCTTTACCTCGATTTCTTTTCTTGAAAATAATGTACAAAATGTGTTTCACTTGAGTTGTGCAAGTTCTAAGTGATGTTTACGGTGGGAAAAGTTTTGAAATGTCGAGCGCAATGAACACGGGCGTGTGGAATTATTTGATCTCCAAGCAGCTTTGGTTTCACTCTGCCAACAAAGAAACAAACAAAAACCTCCTTGGTGGGTGTAATAAAAATAAAATAAAAAAAATACATTGTTGCCTTTCCATAAAGGCCATAAAAATCTGACCATTATCCCGCCTGCCATCTCTGGATGCCTCCCCTCCGATAAGAATGGCTCCCTGGTCTTCATCCCCACTCTGCGAGTGTCCATTCCTCTCATAGCTGCCGTGGTGGCGGGATGCATGATGATGAGCACTGGGTGCCGCCGTGCAAGTGATGCATTGGACTTATCTCAACCGCGGTGGGGGTTGGGGGGGAGCGGGGAGGGTGATCCATTTCGCTGTCACATCCTCCTGTTCTCAAGCACCGACACAATAAGCCTGAATTATTTAGTTATTGTTGGAGGATATGTCCCAGGGTTCTGTTTCCTTATCTTGGCATATCAGCTCGGTCGGTGCGATGGGGGAAAACGTTGACCTTTATGTCTCATAAAAACGGATGTGAAGCCTTGGGATTATTGAAGCTTTTCACACCAAAAAATGGGTCACATTAGCCGAGAGGCGAGAGGCGATGCTTTGATTGGCGTGCTTGAGATTTCCTTCAAACTTTGTAAAGGAGTGGCCGAGGAAGAATGGACTTTATTTTTATTTTTTTTGAAGGAATTTCCAGCAAAACTGTTTTTGGGTGAAGCATACTTTCAACATGTGTCTGGCTGATTAATTGGCTATTAGCTCTTTTAAACTGGGAAAAATTCAAATGGGTCATTTTTGGGGCCATTTTTTTTAAAAACATGAACACAGTACGATTGGACAATTTTTGCATTTCCTTTTCTCTCTGATGTAAAGTTCAACAAGTACTAAAGGACAAAGTATTACTAAACAGTCAAATGTTTTGCCGGTAATTCATATCGTTAATGTTGTGAGCGTTAACGGACCAAAAAAAGTTATTTAATCCATAAGTTTTTAAAAAATATGAACCGATTAATTGTGATTTTGGAATTGGAAAGTTATTCTGCTAAATATCGGAATCACCCTCAAAATCGAGTCCGAATTTCAGTCAAACATCGGTTTTCGAACGTCTCGGTTCTCGACCAATTCGGTTTTCGACCAAAGATTTCGAGTTTTTTATGCCTCGGATGACGAACAAATTTCGGTTCTTGAACAAACTGAGCGCACTTGAATGCACCATTTGACTCCTCTCGCCTTCCTTACACGAGGAAGTGACGCTTCCTCGTGTTGCTTTCCATTGTGAGCAGACGTGTTCAGTAAACATTTTTATTTTAAAAAGAGCGTGGTTTCGGTTTTCGAGGTTTGACTGTATTCCCATAGTGGTTATTTCTATTGATTTATCTTATCTATGTCGGGTGGAACAGTCCAACTCGATTGAAGTTTACAAATCACGTAAAAGTGTTCAATGTTTCACGATACCTTGTTGATCTGGCTTCCGTGGAAGTTAAACCTGCTGATTTGCTTTGTGAATGTGCTCTCTGGATCGATTAAGCGGGTAGCTAAAGGGTTAACTTGAAGGCTAACCTTTTCGATATAACGAAACCAAATGAAAAACACTGTTTGTATTACCTTGCTGCTTGACGGTGTGGATGGCACTGATGGTTTGGCCATTTCTGAGCCGTAAGGTGCACGTGTAGTTGCCGGCCGTGTCCAAGGTGACGGGTAACGGCAGAGCGGCGACGACACTGCCGGGAGAACTTGTCGTCATCGCCGGCGGACAACGCTCGTTTTGATATTCCCACCATGCCTCTCGGACTTGGGACATTTCGCTGTACAAGCACTCCAGCTGCAGCTTGGATCCCAAACGCCGGGCCATCACTGCGGAACCAGGAGAGGCGGAAAGAGCGAAGGCAAAAAGACGACGAGGAATTAAACAGAGGGCAGCATGGTGCTTTCGGCACAATAGGAAGATAAATTCTTCTTTGCAGAGGATAAAGAATAGATACCTGTGACTATTATTTTGTCTGTCTTCGTGTGTTACGCCAACATTTGTGTTCGATATTCATTGCTTAAAGGGTAACCAGACCGCTACATAGATGCTAATTGTTAGCTTGCGTGCCAGTATGTTAGCACTAAGTTTGCTGTGGCTACGTTGTTGTTTTTAAATACACAATATGTCATTCTTTTTTATTCATGTTTAGTTTGACTATTTTGACGAGACATTGACTATTCATCAGGGAGTCGGAGTAAAATAGCTTGAAGCCTTTTTGGGAAGCCTATTTAGCAATGATCTTCCAAACTGCGCCTTGCTGTGAAGTGAGTAAGGTCACCTGATACCACAAAGCGCTCGCAAGTTAAACCTTGCGAGTCGGGTCACTCGTATCTCAAGGCTCCACTGTTATTTGTTTTACACGGCAATGCAAAAACGGTGACCGAATGGACGGATCGAAAACAGAAGACGAGATGAGTCGGCGAGAATGTCAGAAGAGGAGGGAAGACAAAGGAGCCAGGCGGGATGAGAAGGTGACTTAATGGCTGGCCTGATTGCAGAAAAGGCCAAGGACGGATCAGGAGTGATGGGCTAAAGTGGACGGCCACGTGAGAGAAGAAAAAAAAAAAAACACCACAGAGTACCATCTACGGAGAGGTCACAATAATATATATTCATTAAAGTGATTTGCTGCTAATGCCCCACTTGACGGTGACTGATGCTTAGTGTCTCATCAAAGCGAAATGAGAATCCATCTGGGTGTAATCAGGCTCCGCCGACCCCCCCGCCCCCTCCACCCGTTGTGTCACATAAAAACACACACATTTCAGCGTTGATTAGTGTGATCAGCGTGGGCCACCTACAGCCTCCGTGGGAGGCCGGCAGGTATAATCACACATAATGATACTCATAATGAGGTGGGGTAAAAATATATGCGTCACATGATTGCCGTGTGGGCGCTCGTAAATGTGTGTGTGTGTGTGTGTGTGTGTGTGTGTGTATGTGTATGTGTGTGGAGGGGCTGCACATGTGTGACAGTGACTGATCGGCTCGTCATGTCTGGGCAGCTGTGATGGATGTCGCCGAGGAGTGTGATTAGTAAACTCTTCCAAGGCCACCATCACAGGGATGCATATCTTGGCTTTTTCTGTTTACGCCTGTGAAGGGATGCTATTGTGTCTGTGTGGGTGTTGTAAAGCGTGAAATAAGGCCCATTCATGGGAAATCAACAGATTGGGGCCACAACAACAAAAATTCTACAACGAGAATTATTATTGCTATTTATTTATTTATTTAAAAGAAAAAGAGTAGTATTTTTTTCATGGGAAAAAAAATATGTGTACACACGCACACATATACATACACACACAATTTATATATATATACTGTATATATATATATATATACGGTATATATATATACACACATATACATGTATATTTATATATATATATATATGTATATATACATGTATATATATATATACACATATACATATATATACACATATACATATATATATGTGTGTGTGTGTATGTGATTTTATATATATATATATATATATATATATATATATATATATATAAATCACACACACACATACACACACACTTTGGTTGCAGGGAGCACAAATTAAGTTTAAAAAAAAAAAACACGTCTCTTGCCCCACCTCCCTCTCTCTGTCTCTCTGTAAATTAATAAATTAATGACAAAGTCCTCTCCGGTTGACAAAAAGTAGTTACCTTGCAAGAATGCACTAAATTTCATTGAGAAAAAAAAAGGACTAACATTTTTTTCACAAAGTAGGTATGCTTTTTTTCAAGAAAAAAACGAACATTTTTTTCAACAAAAAGGTGTTGCAAAGATAAATTAAACAAAGGGGGCAAATGGTAGAAATTTAATTGTGCTTTCAAGTCATATTACTAAAAAGTAATTATCTAACAAGTAAGTCCAGTTTACATTGTAATTTTTACAAAAAGTTAGTTTACTAAGATTTTTTTTTAATGGAAAAAAAAAACCAAATGAACAATTTCATGAAATTAATATTGCATTTTTCAGGGGGAAAGAAAAGTCGCTATTTACAATTGGCAAATTTCACCGGTGGTGCTTGCCGTTGTCTAGCCAAGTGCGGGAAACTTACACTGAAAAATTATGGCAATGGACTCAGCTGTACCTTGGCTCGCTTGAGCAATCATCGCAACCTCTGGAGTGATGCATCGCAACTCTTGTGTGCTTCGTGTTGAACCATCACTTTTTTTTCTAACTCCTTTCAGTTCATGCTACTGACCGGCTGTGCAAATCCTATCGACCAAATCTCGCCGCAACACACTTCAGTCGCCTTTACAAACACCTCCTGCAGTGCTTATTTTTTTGACGCGCGTCCCCTTTACAGAAGATTTCAACACTTACCATTATATTCATATTCAATTTCCTTTCAAAGGAGAGTATGAGCGCTGGGATTTTTTTTTGGGGGGGGTCCATTTTATTTCTGTGTGATAATTAACAAGCGGCTTGAGTCTGGCCTAGCAAAAACTCCCAAATTGGAGCAAGGGGAAAACAGCTCATTTGGGGTCTCCTCCAAAAACAAGCTTATCCTATAGAACTTGTGCTTTTCACGAGAGAGTGAGAAAGCACAACTTCTGCTTTCTATTCAGTTTTATTCCGAGTACTCACTCACTCCGAGCAGGCGCAGCGGCTGTGCCAGAATGGCAATGATGTTGCCGGGCAACCGCTTCTCAACTGCAGCCCAGCAGAGGAGTGCGGCGCTTCAAGCGGCAATAATAATTTGGCCTAAAAAAAATAAAATGCAAAAGGCTTCAAACTCATTTTGATACCACGCAGTGTGCTGCTCTTGTCTGAGCTGTTGAAATGTATTTTTGTCAACGATGGGATGGAACCATGTACAAATACTTTGTTCGTCCACCGAGACAGATTTCGCTAGGATCTGTACTCTTGACTTTTTACTTTTGCTCGCTGCGTTGGACCGCAGATACAGTGGTGCCTTGAGATACGACGGAGCCGATTTACGAGACAAAGGGAACTTCACATGGTGTGTCTAAAACAAACATCCGCTTCTCTTCAAGTCTGCTAGCTTAATGCTAACATGTAACAGGAAACGCTACTGATGTTTGGAAACACCTTCCGACTCAAAAGGAGACGTCAAGAAATTCCAGCTGTTACCGTTGATAACGCACAGCTATGACCTGACAGTCATCAAGCATTAGCCACATCGAAAAACTGACTGAAAAAAACACTAAGAATGTCAGAAAATGTTCATAAAAGATCAATACTTACAATCAAATCTTGATCTTTTTTCCAACCCAAGTCTCTGGACTTGTACTTAAG
This sequence comes from Hippocampus abdominalis, assembly GCA_018466805.1. Lineage (NCBI taxonomy): Eukaryota > Metazoa > Chordata > Actinopteri > Syngnathiformes > Syngnathidae > Hippocampus > Hippocampus abdominalis. The sequence goes on from CM031699.1 coordinate 2,860,048, forward strand.
TGCACAGCGCGAGTACTTTTATCAGCTCTGGGTGTTGCTAGTTAGCCTACTTTTTGATCAGCTTGGACAGGCTCCAATTCACCCATGACCTCAATGTGCACAAGCGCAATACAAAATGGACGCTTTGCTGAATCTTGACATGTTTTTTTTTGCAGGGGGGTGGAGAAAATGAAATTATCAAAGTTTTGGGAGGATAACAAGTACTTGACATATCGCATATGAAGTTAGATGACCGCCTCTAAAGCTGACTAAATCCTCTCATCCAGCTCTCAGCGGAGATGTAATGAGGCGCTTTTTCTTCCAAAATGTCAGACCAGCCCACTGAACAAGACTGAAAGAAACGATGAAATGGGGCTGCTTGAAACATAATGAACATATACGAGCTATCATTTCGGCCATCCTTCCCAGTGGAGTGCGGAAATGAGTCATGAGATGCGGCCTTCGCGCTCATTGGACCTCAACCCAGGGGGGGGAGTTTGGACCTTCGCCCCATCACTGCATCCATAAATCATCGTGGCTTTTGATTGAATGATGCCGATCAGAGCAGTGGAGCTGACTGTGGTAGCCTGGTGAAATTCACGGGATCCCGATCACGGCAAAATAAAACCATGTGTATTATTTTTGCATGCATAGTTAAACCTTTCAGGGACAGCGGGTACTGCAGTGGACACCTTATCATGTTATCAGGTTACAGGGTGCATGAAAGTGTTAAAATGTGTTCAACGAACATATATTGTATAATTTGAATGGTTTTTAATGAACTTGCGCAAAAAAAAAAAAAAAAAAAAAAAAAAAAAAGAAGATGAAAAAAAAATTCCATATCATTAAATGATTTGCTTTAAGCATTAAGCACTGGGATTGGTAGATCCTAACGTACTTGGGTTCGGTCAACATAATTTATGATGTTTGATTGAACTAAATGACGAGGATCAGGTCGTAATTTACTAGTTTCAATTAAATTCATTTATTAAGGGTAGTGGAGCTGATTGATATCGGTTTGGTGGGTAAAATGTACACCTCCAGGGAGACAAGGAGAACATCGTCCACATAGCAAGGCAGGAGCTTGGATTTAAATCCGTGGCCTCAGAACTGTGAGGTAGATGTGCTCGCCAGTGAGTTAAATCGCTCAACACGAAAAGTTTTTTTTTGGTTTCATAATCTGATGTGGATCTCTGGAAAGTCAGTCAGCAGCACTCGGGAAATTGTGAAAAATCAGCCGCTGAGACCAGTTTTACCATTCGACATGAAATTGGGTAGACGCGCACCAAAAAGGTCTGAGGGACCCACACGAAATTGTAGAGGAAATCGGGGCATTTTGAGGAGTTGCAATTGACGTGTTTTTGGATATGTTTTGTGGGTCAACTGATGACAGCCATAAATACCAAATTCAATGTTGGCGTGGGTCCGATTTGGTTGCAATCGTACAAAACCTCAAGGACACGCCCTGAAAATGACCCCACTGTGGATGGTTTCAACCAAAATGGCAGATTTGCTGTGTATTTTCAGGCACGGGCTCTTGAGACCTTTTTTTTGTGGGCTCACTCATAATTGACATGAAGACTGACGTGGTGTTTAAATTTGGGAGGAATCAGACAAAATTTTCTTTCAAGGACCCAAACATAAACAGTCGAAACCAAAATTGCAGATTTGCTGTACATTGTCGGCATGGCAACTTTTTGTGGCTTGACTCATGATAGACAAGCCCTCAAAATGTGAAATTGTTGTTGTTTTTTTTTTCTCTCGCTCCCGACCTAACTCTTGACACTGACCTTTCAACACGCTCATCAGCGTCCATTGGCTGAAGATATGTTCGTTTACGAGCACATCGCAGACGTAAAGGCCGCCATCTTTGAGGCCCGGCGTGTACAAGAAGGAGAAGCTTCCGGCATCTGCGTTGTAGGGTGAGCCGGCCAGCTGGAGATTGGCACTTTCCACGCTGGGCGTGTTGCCCCTCCAGCGATCGTAGTGGTACACCAGCTTTTTTTTGCCCGAACTGGAGGATTGCCAGTAGAGGAAGACGCAGTCCCCTAGCACAGTGGGACAGGTCAGGGGGAAGGAGGTCTTCGCTTGAGTGGCGGTGAAGATAGTTGGGCCTGCAGGGGTTAGAATAGCATTGTTGATACATGAGATGAGATAAGAATGTTTTTGCATTGTCCTTTTATGAATCTTTTGGCTTTTTAAAAAAAAATATAATTGGCAAAACTTAAAAGTTTTAAAAGACAGGTGATAAAAACGCTGGCTTCCATTCTAATCACGTGGACCCAAGTTGAACCCCAAGAAGCAAATAGAACCGTCAAAAAACATCTAAATAAGATAACAGTGAAAAAAAAATGTAAAAAAACGTGAATGTTTTTCAGTCTCAACAAATAGTTACGTGTCTATGTCTCCGCGTGTTCTCTTCTTCCTTCGACTCGAGAGGCGTTCATGACCGCCTCGAAAAACGTAAATTAACGATTCCTTCATTGAAACTATGAAAATGGAAAATAATGCATCAAAACAGAAAATGAAGCGAGGAAATCACAAAAAAAATTGATATATCCCCCCCTACAGAATTTATTTTATGATTTTCTGTTTTGATGCATTATTTTCCATTTTTGTAGTTTCAATGAAGTAATCGTTAATTTACGTTTTTGGGAGGCGGTCATGAACGCCTCTCGAGTCAAACGAAGAGCTGTAGCTCCATCTAGTGGATACATTGTAGATTGCACCTTATAGTCCAGCACGTGCAATACAGTCAAACCTCGGTTTTCGTCCATAATCCGCTCCAGAAGGCTGTTCGAAAACCGAAATTGTTCGAAAACCGAAACCACGCTCTTTTGAAAATAAAAATGTTTACTGAACACGTCTGCTCACAATGGAAAGCAACACGAGGAAGTGTCACTTCCTTGTGTAAGGAAGACGAGAGGAATCAAATGGTGCATTCAAGGGCGCTCAGTTTGTTCGAGAACCGAAATTTGTTCGTCATCCGAGGCATAAAAAACTCGAAATTTTTGGTCGAAAAACCGAATTGGTCAAGAAATGAGACGTTCGAAAACCGAGGTTTGACTGTATATGAAAAAAATGTAAAAAATAGCCCATTCATTGAACGTGCGCCTAATAATCCAGTGCGCCTTTTAGTGCGGAAAAATACGGTACTTCAATTTAACGGACATTCGGCTGTAACGGGTGAGCCCCCCCCCCGCAATTTCCGGTAGGCCATTAAATCGAGATTCCACCGTATTCAAAATCCAAACAATCAGCAGTGGGGCAAGGTTCTGTACCAGACTGTTCAGCTTTCGAGGTTCCACTGTTCACGGTGGAAAATGAAGCACAGATGGGAGTGCAGATGGGGGCAAAACATCGCCGCAACAATAGGGATTATGTCCTGTTGCGTTCTGCTCTGTCTGATTAGACAAATGCTGACTCAAGACTTCCTGCGGGCGTCACTCACCATGCTGCACACTGACGAAGGAGGCCATGCTGACAGCTGCCGAGGAAAAAAAGCGGGAGGGTGTTAACCAAATAATAAATAATACATACAAAAGTGAGCGTTATACCCACTGGAGTGGTCGACTTTTGTGCGTAGATCTACAGCGGTGTTTGGAATCGTGAAATTGCTCCATAAAATAAATACACCGAAGAGCAGTATAGTTCAGAGGAGGCTTTAATAAATAATGCCGCTGATGGGCTTTCGGGCTCGCTCATCATCACCGCCGCCATGTTTGGCTTCTTTCCTCACCGTCAACGGTGACGTCCACGGCAAACGTGAACACGGTGGCGCTCTCGCTCCCCGGGGTGTGAACCGCGCACTTGTAGGAGCCGGCGTCGTCGTCCGTTAACTGGGGAACTTTGGTCACGAATCCGCCGATGGGCTTCAGCACGGTCTTTAAGGAGGTGCCATCCGGTGATTCCCAGGAGATCCCGTCGCAAGAAGACTCCGGAGTGACCTTGGCTAACAGACGTAAGGTGCTGTTCTGAGGGACGGGCGATGGGGGCATGTGGAAGACTGGACAGAGGGAATCAGAAAGGTTCTTTTTCAGAGTTGCTTAAGACTTGAGTTCTCACGTCGTGGCAAATTGAGCGATAGACTCTGGAAAGTAATGTGTGGGTTGAAAGATCGATACCGCTGATCTGCGAAACTGATTCCCAAATCAAAACACCGATAGATAGAGTCAAACCTCGGTTTTCGGACGTCTCGGTTCTCGACCAATTCGGTTTTCAACCGAAAATTTCGATTTTTTTTCTGCCTCGGATGACGAACAAGTTTCGGTTCTCGAACAAACTGAGCGCACTTGAATGCACCATTTGACCCCTCCCGCCTTCCTTACACGAGGAGGTGACGCTTCCTCGGGTAGACGAGCAAGTGACGCTTCTTCGTGTTGCTTTCCATTGTGAGCAGACGTGTTCGGTAAACATTTTTATTTTCAAAAGAGCGTGGTTTCGGTTTTCAAACAGCCTTCTGGAATGGATTATGGACGAAAACCGAGGTTTGACTGCACTTCAGTCACTTGAGTGGTAACGTACAGTTTAACATTAACACAGTGAAAGCTCACTAAATGACGGCAATCTTCTCTAAGTGATACGCGGTTGGTGGCAAATGCTCTTTATTCCGCTTGGGTGCGTGATGTGCATGTTAAGCCAGGAGGAGTCATCAATGTGGAGTGATTTGCGTCCTAAACAGCAACGATGCAGTTTGTGGGAAAACAGTACGGAGTTGTGGCAAGCCAAGAGGCCTGGTGAAACACCTCAAGTTAAACCACAGCACAGATTGCAAAGTGTCTATGGTGAGGCAGAGTTGCAGATGGGAAGGCACGATCCAGGGACAAAGGGAGAAACCGTGGCGCTAGAAGTGGCGCGAAGCAAGTCGCTATTGGAGTTGTTCCAATTGTAAAGCGCCTTTATGACCTGATCATGAAAAATCTATCAGTTATTATTTACCATCCATCAAAATTTCTTTCATTGGTAAATCAATAGGCGGCATGGCGGTCTACTTAGCTTACAGGAAAAAATATATACAGTCAAACCTCGGTTTTCGTCCACAATCCGTTCCAGAAGGCTGTTCGAAAACCGAAATGGTTCGAAAACCGAAACCACGCTCTTTTTAAAATAAAAGTGTTTACTGAACACGTCTGCTCACAATGGAAAGCAACACGAGGAAGCGTCACTTCCTCGTGTAAGGAAGGCGGGAGGGGTCAAATGGTGCATTCAAGTGCGCTGAGATTGTTCGAGAACCGAAAATTGTTCGTCATCTGAGGCATAAAAAAAAATCAACATTTTTGGTCGAAAACCGAATTGGACGAGATCCGAGACGTTCGAAAACTGAGGTTTGACTGTATTAAAATTGGAAAGCTAAATTTCGACCCCCTCCAAAAATCTGAGCTCATATTAGAGGACAGCCCTTCTCATATAGGGGGCGCTGCGGTCCAATATCAGGTAGATAAATACTAGTATTTTTAAGATCTATTTAAAACTGTTAATTAATTTCTCGGTTCTCGACCAAAAATTCAGAGTTTTTTATGCCTCGGATGACGAACAAATTTTGGTTCTCGAAAAAACTGAGCGCACTTGAATGCACCATTTGACTCCTCTTGCCTTCCTTATTTTAAAAAGAGCGTGGTTTCGGTTTTCGAACCATTTCGGTTTTCGAACAGCCTTCTGGAACGGATTATGGACGAAAACCGAGGTTTGACTGTATATATATTTTTTTTCTAATTGAAGCCGATCAAATAAATGAACAAATCATCCATCCATCCAATATCCTAACCGCTTACCAATCAATCAGTATTTATAGTTGCAGCAGAGCGTTGTGGGGGAAAAGGCGTGAAATGTTTTCTTCTTCTGAAAGGGGGTGTCACAGAAAATAATTGAGAAGCAGTGATGGAAGGCCATATCGTCGATATCGAGGATAGGCAAGAGATTACAATTCCTTGCCCCCATTTGGAGCTCATGAAGTACATTACTTTGTGTAAGAAGTTCAGGCATGAAGTTCGGGCTGAGTGAAGATTGCATTTGGTTGTCCTACCAGTGAGGATGGCTAATAGGATGATCTTCTTGATTGTCTTCCTTTCCTGCTCTATCAAGCACATGTAGAGGCCAGCGTCCTGCTTGCCAGCTTGAAGGAGCAGCGAGAAATTGCCCGTGAGCAGAAAGTTGGGGTCGGCCAGCCGCATGGAAGGCTTGGAAGCGCCGCCAGAGAACCCGTCGCGCTCACTGGCCGAGAGCACCAGTTTCCAGCCGCCCGCACCGAGGTCCTTGACCATCCAGTTGATGTTCACGTCGGCCATCGCTTCCGTAAGGATGCACTCCAACGTGGTGGCTCGCTGCTCTCTTCCCACCACAATTTCATCCCAGTTGCCGACAGTGCCTGCAAATAGCCAGCGTCAGGTCCAGCGCACAATTTCTCCGAACGGGAGCCGCCAGCCGACAGTTAACGTCACAACATTTGGGGGAATTTCTTGGAAAAGCTTGACTACCTGTGGCGTTGACGAGGTAGGAACGCTCCAACACTGACAGAAGGAGAAGAACGGTGATGAAAACAAACGCCATCGCACGTTTGAAGCAGAGAAAACCAGCAGTGGACTAAATTAGCTTTTTTTTTTTCTTTTGGTCTTCCCACCAAACAGGATACAGGCAGCACAGGAAAGAGAGTGTGTGAAAGCCTGATAGTCTCAACTATACACACACCATACTGGTTTTAAGGAACCATTCAACTTTTGGGCTTGGAGGAAAAGTGGAACACGTCTTTGTCCTGGTTGCTCAATGCAATTGTCTTCAAACGACAACACACATTAGTTTCTCATTGACAATGTATATTCCACCATTGTTTTTTTTTTTTGCTGTTTGGTCAACCGTGTTCTGGTTGAATGCAAGTACTGCCTTTTTTTTTTTTTTAATTTAATTTGTTCGAATATTCTCTCAGGCTGCGCCATATAGCGCTATTGTACCGCATCGTCGACGAGATATGAAGATACAAGATATTACTATTCCAAATTAAGAGGATATCACTTATGTTAGGGCACGCTTGTTACTCATGACACATACGTTAGAGCTAAGATCGGTCCTAAAAAAATCAAGCCCGATCCGACCGGCCCGAGCCCGATGCAAACCGGAGATTTCATATTTTATTTGTGAGGTCTCGGGAGGAGGAGGAGGGTGATTTCTGATAACAAAGCCTGTCTTTTGTAACGAAATCTAAGTTAAACAAGACTGTATAAACATTTACATCTCTTACATTTCTGTTTCTGAAGAGGTTACATTAACCGACAATTTCCCATCATTGACGGATTTTTTTTTTTTAAGAGTGGACGGGGAAAATTTAAGGGCCGTCCGTCATTTTGACGGGTTGAAAATTGGGCCGTAAACAACAGCAGCTGTACGTCCTAAAGAATCTATCGCAGCACTTTAAGAGAGAGAAGCAGAGAGACAAAGGCGAACACTGACGGGTGGATACTTGACATCACAGTTGCCCAGGGCTCAGGGAACGACCGATCACGACTAACCTGTTTTCTGAACGTGAGCTGTTATTCGTATTCTACAAATGCAATATGAATCAGAATAGCGGGTTTAGACTAGTGGAGCTGCGTGTCCATGAGTAATTCAGAGGAAAATAGTGTGCTGCGATGCGCAGTTTAAATTTACCTCATTTCAACGTAGCCCATGAACAAGGTTTTCAGCCCCATCATATTTCGAAATCAGATTTTTTTTCCCCACACAATAGTGAAAATACCTTTGTTTTCAAAAAAGCTAACTGCCGCCGCGACCTAGCTTAGGAACGAAATTTACAGCGCGGGATTCCCCTCCGTGGCTTAGCAACACGACTGATCGACTCGTACATTGTTGTACTTCCGGGGGCACGGCGCCGAGCACATACGTGCTCTGAAAACTTGTGCTAAACAGAAGCACATCTCGCTGTCTGCGAAGGCTGAAGTGGTCTCTGGCTTTCGTCTCCCAGACGAAGCTCAGCCGAGACTACAAATTGGCAAAATCGACAATTTTGACAATCATCCGTAATGGCAACAAAATCGTGGCAGAGGTCGAGGCCAACAGATTGAAAGATGATCGTAAACGGCTTCGGGGCACGGCACGTCTTGAACTGCAAAATGCACTTTTCATGTGTTGACTGAATGTTTTCAGAGATAAATTAGGAACGCTATAGTTGTTTGTTTCATGTCTAATAAAATACATTTTTCTTCATACTGTGGACACGTATTTGTAATTGACATGTTTATACTGTGTTACAGGTTCATTTTTGGACATCTATCAATGTTTATCCGGTATTATACATCATAGTTGGCAGCCATTTTATTGGAAATGGTTACATTGAACTACCGTTCAACTAACCCTAACCCTAACCCTATATTATTTAATAGAATTTTCATTTTGGGGGTTAATGTCCCGAATAAGTTGCCAAGCAGTGCTTCGATACGCCCAAAGTTTTAACAAAGGGGTTGACATCCTTTTCCACTTGTGTTTGGGAAATAATTGCAAAAACTCCTGACCTCAAGAAAGGGAATCTGCGTGAAACTTGGGAACATAAAAGGCAGAGAATGAGAGAGATGAAATGAAAGAGTTTTGGGTGAGTGTGGGTGCACACCAACCCCCCCGGGCGACATGTCTTTTACATCCTATAAATGTCTTTAATTAAGTTAAAGGTATTATCAGCTCCCCTGAGCACTATTTTTTTTCCATAATTACCGTCGGGCGTAAGGGGGTGAGGGGGAGCGAGTAGGCGAGATGGAAGGAAAGAGAGAAAATCTTATCGTGTGAGTGTAATGGCAGGGAAAGCGAAAGGCGAAGCGCTCTCGTGTAATGACGAGAGACGTGTGAGCAGAGGACGTGCGTCCCCTCGTTTGTGGGTAAATAATCGCCATAAGACTCACTCTCACAAATCCACCGCCAGTGTGTGAGTCGTATCTGTTCATTACGCGTCTCATTATCAGCGCCGCGGGCCCTTCGGAGATGCCGGGGACGGCTTGAATGGAGGAGAGGCGCGAAGGACGAGTGGACAAAAGAACGCCGCGAGAAAGATGATTGGCGACGGGGGCGGATATGCGACGGGTAGGGCAAAGGATCGGAGGGAGTGAGATGGCCAGAAAAGAAATGGTTGAGTGAAGTGGGAAAGAAAAGAGAGAAAAAAAAGAGTAGGAAAGGTTGTTTTGCTGTGGGGGGATGTACATTGGTTGAAAGAAGAAATAAACGCAGTTGCACAAACCTTTCGAATTCGAACCGCCGTCATGCATTACGTCAGCCGACACTACTGCAAATCTCGTGAGACTTCAACACTTAAACATGAACTCCCGTCCGTAAAATTGGTCAAGTCAAAAATTTAAAGCAATTCATCAAGGTATGCCCTAAAAATAAAATCGTATAATAATAATAATAATAATAATTATGATAATTATAATAATTTACATGTTTAATCAATTTGTGACAAAATGACAATGATATAATTAAAACAATGGGATTGTGTTTTAAACTGTATTTGTCCGCGTTTACTGTACTTGTATAAACTCCCACAGAAATAACAGGAATATATACTCTATTCTTTCTTTATAGGTCATGTGAAAAGAAGTACTGTGCTTCCTCAAATGTCCTTAATTGACAATTTAAATGTTCAACAATTTAACATAAATTGAGTTGCCAAACGGCTTGGCTCGGGTGGTATGTCTGCTGCCAGCTCGCCGACACTCTTTTCTTATGTCAAGTTGTACAGGTGAGGCATGATGACCTTGGTCAATTTTTTAACGGCTTGAAAACAGTTTCCACCGTGCATATCAATAAATCACTGCTTTTGCAACCTGTAAATGGGCATCGCATGTCACGTTGTGTGGTGGTGGAGGACCCCAAAAAGCAGGCAGGAGGGAGGAGCAGGGTGAACTTGAAGAAGTGCATTGATAAAACACAGAAACTAAATCCAAAACAAAGTCCTTTAAAACTGCTAACCACATAACGACCAACAGGTGTGCAGCTGCAGGGGGAGCCCTACAGTGCCGCCTGTTGGTCCCAAACCGAAACATGACATGGCATCGTTGGCCCTTTTTTAGCACGGCAAATTTTGTAATTGCCTTTCACTTGGCTCCTTCCATGTCATATGGAAAACAGTGTGAACATTTCTGCTGGTCTGTTGTCCATTTCTTAGCAAGAAAGCAACTTTGTAGTTGTTTTCATTATTGGAAAGTCAACTCTTGGAGTATTAGAGTGACTGGAGATATTAGAGCGACTTTTATTGAAGTCAATATGCATGCACATCAATAGCAGAAGTTATAAGGAGGGGGGGTCGTTGCCCTGTGGGGTCACCGTCACGGAGCAGAATGGTGCTCCACACAAAAAGTGGCTTTCAAACGATAATAATAAAGCCCAAGAAAACTCTGTTGGCATTTAAAATTCGCAATGCTTCTCTTTGCTTGGCCAAGCATCTAAGGGAAAATGAAATCTCTGTAAAGGAAAGGGCATAATATGCTATAATTTGTTTTACTGGCGTGCGCGCTATATTGCCTGACCTCTGATGGTTATCGTCACCTTCACGATTCGCATCTTGCCGAATACCCCAAATAAGATGTTGACATTGTGGAAATGGAGGCGAGATCAAGAATGCTGCGGTTTTGGACCGCATGACTTCCGTAGATGTAATTATGCTGGCTGCAGGACGCTTGGGTTTAAGGATTAAACCGTAACTTGATCATGCTCTCGTGTGCTCTTGCGTTCAGAGCAAAATAGAACAAAATTTGAGGTTGTTCTGAAAGAAAAGAAGGCGGGTGGTGGAATATCATTTAATGTGCCTGCAAATTGACTTTCTCCATTGTGGTATTTCATGCATATACTTACTTTACACACACACACAGTCATTGATTGGGAAAAAGAGAAAATGGATATTATTTAGTGCATTAACAAGATATATTTTTCCTGCTGAATGCAAAGGCAACATAGTGCTTTTACTTAGTCGTAGGATTATACAGAGTGCTGTACTCAACCGTTGCCTACTTTTTTGTGCTTGGTTGTATTAGATTGCATTAATCCATTGAACGTCCCTAACATTTTTGTTTGGGTTGTCTTTTGAGTAATTTGGTCAAAAATATTGGCAAGGCTGTTAGCTAACAACAGCTACAACATACCTTTCATTTCAGCATCAAAGTTTCACAATACAGTAGTGCCATTTATATATCCGAGCAACAGAAAAGTTAAGCAACCTTCTTAGATGTAGATCGATGATCAAAGCCTAATAAATTGTCAGTCAAACAGCATCAGTCACGAAAAACTAAAATGATCATTTACAATTTATGCTAACATGCTAGCCTTGAGGCAAAATCTACCATGAAGGCATTTTATCATTCACTTTTCTAACTGCTAAATGAATTATCCAGTCCATCAAGGATCACATTAACTATGATTGAATTTTGATCACATCTATTTCTGAGCAGTTGGAATGTAAATTACGACCTATGTCCTGTCTCCCTTAGAAGCAATTCATATTTGTTTAGAACAAAAAGTACCGGTTTTCGATTTCCCTGCTTGCCTTCATATGGTTGAATCTTTTTCATTTCAATTGTGGAGATGTGGTTTAGGATCTTTTATCCATTTGAATCCAACAACATGTACACTCCCTCCTCTCACTATGATAATTAAAGTTATGTTTAGCTCTACTGGATCATCGAATTGGTCACCCATTGCATTAATCAATACCCAAGAAGTAGCTCTTCGTTTCCAAAAGGATGGTGACCCCATTCCTTTAGAGATGAGATCACAATTTAGTGTACTGTATATACATTATGGTACATGTTTGTTTGTGCAGAAATATTTTTCAAATTTAAATGCTACACCTTGACTCTACAATGGTTTGCAAAGCCTGCACTGCTCTCTTGAGTTGTATTTGATGTAAAACACCAGAGGGCGCTAGAAGCCTCTAGACTGACTCCCGTCCATTGCGCAATCATTGAATCGGTGGCACTGACTGGATTGTCTATTGTCTCCGTTAAAGTATTTCTTTTCAAATATACTTCTTCTGGACACACTGAGTGACTCACTTTTGCGAGGGTACCAAATATACTCTTTAAGGTATGTTTTTTTTTCTTTCCATCTCCAAAGGTATAAACTGCTTTGGGCTATTGCAACAAGTTGTACACAAAACACTCCCACTTAAAGTGAACTAAAACTCAACCCGGTCCAGCCGAGCCCGCTCTTTCTGGGACTTGAGGTTGGGCAGGTTTAGTGGGGCGGGACTGTGACGCCTCCTCCTCCGCCCGATGACGTCACTTCGCTCGCTCGGACGGAGTGAAAAAAAGAGGCACTATTTGCTGGAGCGCAAGCAGCGCGGCAACACGCAGACACGCTCACAAGAGTGAGTCAGCCCGCCGGGAGTAAAAGAGCGGAATCGTTTACCTGTGTCTTCTATTACGGAATTCAACTGAACACGTTCCAGCCCGGAGGCCACTTTTTTAAAGCGAGATTATACCTCACGTAGGACTGCTTCCCCCCCCTTTTTTTCCCGTCTCCCTTCCCAGCGAAGTGAACCTGCTGTGCCCCCCCCCCTCCCTCCTCCCCCCTCCTCAGGAACATTTCGGAGCGACCATGGCCGGACAAGACTGCGTTCAAGTGCTCCTTTTGCTCCTCGCCTCGACACTTTCACCACACGGTAAGCGAATGCCCAAACAAGTTTTGTCCGTGAGTAGTTTCGATGCCACCTTGACCACCTGTCACGGACGCGGAAGTCCGACCAGGTGCCCCTCATCCACAGCCGTTTTTAAAAAATATTAATAGCAAGTTAAATATTAATTTAAAAACATTTAAAAAGCGTCAGAAAAGCGGTGTGTATGTGAAATTTCGTATTCTTATCGCGTTTTCGGCCTCGTTTCGCTTCTTTGATCGGAGTTTCGGTGAGTGACGTAGCGCCTGTTTTAAGGTGTGGCTCCGCGGGGCTGCAAGGTGTCTGTTCGCAGGTGATTGACAGCTGCGTCGACCTCAACAGACACACACACACACACTTACTTTTGTGTCCTTGGTCCCTTGGTCCCTTGCACCAAAACCACCCATCTCCCCTTGCCATGCTTGCTTTATTCCACGCATCAACCTCAGTTAGTTCCACTTGACTTGCAAGGCCCTACAAACTTGCTCTTAATGTACTCGAGACAATAGCAAAGTGGGAACCCGAACAATTTATTGTTTGTTTGCCTAGGTGCAACCCCCCCCCCCCCCCCCGGCCCCCCTTGTCCCCCCACAACATTCAACTGTGAGTCATTCACTGAGCAAACCATTTCACATACGTTCCCATGACATCTGTAGGAAACCCTTGCCTACTCGAGAGCTTGTTGATAAAAGACACCCGTTGGTGCCGATCTGTGCAAATTTCGTTCAGTCACGGAGTAAGATGTTGCTCAAGTGTAGTAGGTGTAAAGAGAAGGTAGTGTTTGCCACCAGCTGACAGTTGGCTGGCTCGACAGCAAACAACATCACGATATCCAACTCGTGAACTTTCACCCCTGACAAAGCAGGGTGGTGATGCTGACAAAGCTCCGGATCGCTATTTGCAATGGTGTAACGGCTAATTGTTCAACAAGATGCAGTGAAAATCTGTTATATACTCTCGAAAGACCGTAGAAAAACCAATCTAAATAAAATGTTGCCCTTCCCACATTTCAACACATTTAAATTCATCAAAACACTTAACACATTGTTAAATAACATTTGAACGCAAAAACTAATTTCAAGCATAAATTGTTCCGAAAGTACTTAACATATTGTTTGCAAATGCATGTGCCTTTACAAGGTAGGGGTTGTTAAGATGTGGGCGAGACCACCTGTGAGAGTCTGTGTGAACTGTGGCCGACAGCAGCTTTTGTGTGATTATTTTCCCGGCGTTCAATAAATGTCTAAATTGCAGTTAGTGTATTGCTGAAAGAATTTCAAATTGTGCCAAGAAATGCACAAACGTAAATGAATTATGATTCGCTTACTGGTTTGGTCCTTCACATGGTGCAAAATATGGAAAATGTTCATCATTGTTTTCCAAATTTTCAATTTTATTTTAATTTTTGACTTCAAACAAACATCAGTCTACTTTCAGGGAATACTACAGAAATCGGAGAATATTTACTGTTGACAAGCTGAAATTCAGATGATTTGGACAATTAACAAAAAAAAACCCGGTATTTTGATCATCAATTATTTGCTAGTCGATAGTTGTTGAGTAATCGATTTAATCATTGCACCGCAAAAGAGTTTCACTCTGGCGAGGGAGCGAACAATGATGCAGTGGATTGGGGAGGGGGGGAGATACGAAACGAAGCCCTGGCCCGAAAAGCCAAAATTGCCAAATGATTCCTCACGTTGGTGGCAAAGCACTTCAAACGACAAAGTTCATAAATCATCGCCGTGCATCTAGCATGTACACATTATGAACCCATGTTACATAATCGCCTGTATACAACAAACCACCTTCACGAGGCTCACCAGTTGTATTAACTAGCATACCAGCCTAAACGACACGCTAGCATAAACTGAGGATGCCGTGCGTATGTGTTCCGCTACCAACATTTAAAAAAAAAAGAAATATTCCAGTCTATCTGTGTGGCCCTGTACTATGCATTGGCACCGCTGTGTATGAATACTTCCTACAAGCAATATGATTTGCTTATTCCTCTGCACGATTATGCAAAAACGTTCCAGATTTTCATTCCATCCACCGAAAGGGCGGAGCACAAGAAGACTCTTTCTCCGGTGTGCCCGTCGACGGATTTAACGTGACGTCCAACTCGGGGGTGGGGGGGGGGATTCGTCTTTTCCCTCTGGAGTCTGTCGAGCGAACAGGTGATAGGCCGCTGGGAGCGATTCAGTCAGTCGAGCAAGCATCCGTGGCATGCAGCTAGCTTATTAACATAAGAATGCGAGTGTCATGAAAACCAGTTGAACATTTTCTCCGCTTCCTCTGTGCCTCGGCAGTTTGTTTTGTGGAGTAATTAGGGCAAGCATGTAGGGCTGCTGCAGCCACCGCGCTCGCACCCGCCGCTCCATTCGAAAATGTTCGCCGTTGACCGTGAATGCACGCCCGGTGACTTATTCATGCAGAGGACCTTTTTATGTTCACTTTGATTGCACGGAGCACGGAGGAGTACTTGTGGCGGAGGCACAAAACAAAAGCTCTTCCATATTTATGAGTGGAGAGCAATGCACAGCTTAAGCGGTACCGGCAGAAGCATTCCTTTTGAGTTTTCATGCATTTAAATCATTTTATTTGTGCAACTTAAGTCGACACAACGACTCTCGTGTTGGTGCGCTTCATACCTGTTGTGCTTTGACGGTAACCACTTAGTCCGCCAGCCTCGCTTTCCACCTGTCTGAGCCAAGCGGCTGATTGAAATTTTTTACCCACTTTGAAAGTTTCATGCTGAATTCAAAATGAGCCGATGCATTTTTAATTAAGAGAGACTTGCGTGGTTAAATGGACTGCATGTAAGGAAATGGAATACGGTGTTATCTTGACTTGCGAGTGCCCCCTCCGCTTATTAGTGTTTTGGAGCAAAACGGTTCCTGTAATGCCCAAGAGACACTGTCGACAATGTGCTTTCAGCTGTTTAATTGGTCAAAAACACAAGTTTGAGAACGCTAGCAAGAAGCAACTCAGAGTGCGGCTTATGAAGTTACTGACCAGGCCACGCCCCTTAAGGGCCCAACAGTGGAAACGGTAATTGCACTTTACAAAACCAGTTTCCTTTGGGTTTTTTGTTTTTTTTCCAGCATCCATTTTCCGAGACGTTTATGCTCATTTGATGGCAGTGTTTTATACAATGCAGAGCTTTTTAATTTTAAGAAAACCATGTCACCATTTTTTCCCCCCCCCTTGACTGTAGAGCAGCTGCCCACTGGCTAGCCGCTGTACATGTCGTCATTCGTTGTAAAACACGGCGTGTTTACGTTTTTGGTGTTGCAGTGGTCTTTTTACCCTTGCGCAACATTTAAGAATGTAAAAAAAGATGGCTCAATCCAAGTAGCTGTGTCGACTGCCAACGCTAGCTGTTAGCTCCACTGATTTAGCTAGCTGCGAGACATGTCATGACGGTCGTCCCTTGCTGCCAAAAGTAGCATGCTTTATCCATTTTTGTTTTCACAGTTGTCTTTTTACACTTGTGTGATGTTTAGGACGGTAAAAAAAAAAAAAAAAAGTCCCAGCAATGGTGGCCATTTCTCACTTTGGCTCCACATGCTAGCTGCTGGCGTCGTTACTTGTTCTCAAAGGTAAAGTTCACGGACAATTTTACATTTTTGCGGTCGTCTTTTTACACTCTTTTACAATCTGACGTCTAAGACTGTAAAAGAGATAAAGTCCAAGCAGTGGGGATGGATGGCTAATATTAGCTGCTCATTCTCGCCGCTAGCTAGGGCAGCTCTGTGTTGTCACTCCTCATCAAAGGTAGTGTTTTTTTTTTTTATGAATGATGAATTCTACAGTGGTCTTTTGACACTTGTGCTACATTTCATGTCAAAATGATGGTGTGTGCGGTCACCTGCTAACTTTAGCTGCTAGCAAGATTATACGCAATGTCACTCATCAAAGGAAGAGTGTTTTATTCATTTTTCGAGTGTTTTTGCTTGTATCTAGACTCGGGCTGCAACCAATGATTGTTTATCGTTTGATTCTTTTGTCCAGGAATCGGATGGAAAAAAAAGACATTTTTAAAAAATGGCATCCCTATATTAAAAAAGGAACATCATTTCAAATTAACAGTGCGGAAAATTCACAAACCCAAACAAATTACGAGTCAGTTACTTGTTAGGTCGGTTACATGTCAGAAAACAGGCAAAAATGTTGGTCATTGTTTTCCCCCCAAACGAAAAGCAGATGTTGCAGTTTAGATGCAGCACACAGATAAGTCTGCTTTGAAAAAGGAAATGTGAGAATGTTCTCCGTTGAGGGTTTGGACATTTGTAAATGAAACAAGCCATCTCAAAAATGAATCTATTATTAAAAATAATTACGGATTCATTTGCTAAATGGTTAGTTGTTGATCACCCATGGACGTTTGACAAATTCTCCTTGATCAGTTATGAGGAAAATCCACAGACCTGTGAAAGGATCATTTCAGCCATTGTGCCCTTCCGGTTTTTACAGACGTAATTTTACAGTGCTTAAGTGATCTCTTCAAAAAAAAACCATTTGAATGCCACCCCCACGTCAAAGTAGCAAGAGATGTGGGTCAGAAAAGCTTGGCCCATTACCATGGTGATGTTTTTATTGAAGAGGACACGGCTTATGTGGAGGGGAGTTTTGTAGGGCGGGGTGGGGGGGGGGCGGCATTGTCTTTATGGCTGAGTAAGCTGCATGCGTGCAGGGGGTGGCGGGCTGGCTGAGAAACTGGTGGGCACGCAGGGTCATGCGCAAGGGAGGAAGGCCGACTCACTGCCTGCTCTTAAATGAATCATAGCTCATTTGCTTCACCTTAGAGCAGTGTGTGTGTGTGTGGTGGGGTGGTGGGGTGGGGGGGGAGGGGGACCCTTGGGACGCAAAGTTATGCTGAATGGTATTCAGGAAGCTTCGTTTCAGTCATTGGAAAGCAAGCCGGCAGCAAGCGATTAAGACGGATGAGGACGCCCCCCCCCCCCATCCACCTCCCCTCTTTCCCACCACTCCTAACTTCCCGCCAATCTACATCCCACCCCACGGCCCCTCCAATACTCTGCTGTCTAGTACACACACACACACACACACACATACACAAGGGCCTTGTTCTCATCTTTTTCCCCCCCCCCAGCCCCCATCCAGTGCTTTTGTTTGAGTGACAGCAGACATTGGTGTTTTCAAATCCTCACCCTGCCCCCGCTGGACGCAAGGCCATGCTGTTTATGGCAGGAGCAGCATGGTGGCTTGAGGGGGTGGGTGGGGTGGGGGGGGGGGGGGGGAATAGCCTGACGTGGTCTGTCAACATAGTTGCAGCTGAGCTCGCGTCTGGATTTGATCCGGCTGCTCGACGCCAAACAAGACCCAAAAGACCCAATTTAGGAACAGGGTATGTCCCTGAGACGCGTGCTTAGGGCTGCCACACTGGTACAAATCACTTGATGGGTTTGTAAACGTGGTCCTTTTCCCCTTTATGGTTTGGTGTCTGAAAATCTGAGCCAACCACAATGAAAAAAAAAAATCTTTTGAGACCACTCTTTGTTTTATTGGTGGGAACAACGTCAACAGTAATCATGTTCGGTATTGGGTGTAGTGAGTGAAACGGCACGGGGGAGGAGAAAATAGAGCAATGTTGAAATCCGCCGGTTTTTTTTGGACAACTTGAATAGTTGTACGACCAGGGTGCAGTATATCCGATCAGATTTCTTCAGCGTTCCGTCATACCGCGCAGAGAGAAGACTAAATGCTACAAGCCGAAACATCAAGTGAACGAGCCTGATTTGGATCAACTTTTTGGGGGCTCCGGTTAGTGCTGCAGGGACTGGGAGCTCCTGACCAGTCGTACCACCGTCAAGTGAGTTTCTGCGCAGAGTCCCGACGTTCAGCCTGTTTTTAGTGGGCCAAGTTGCGGTGGCACGATCAGAACCGGTACTGGCCCCGTATTTTCGTGATGCAGTACAATAAGGTTCGATGGATATTTCACATTTGGCGTCTTCAAAACACACGCAGGATGTTGCTTGGTTGGTTTTAAGGGGACAAAATTGAAAGCAAGAATGTATTGGTTTCATCGTACAGTCATACCTCGGTTTTCGACCATAATCCGTTCCAGAAGGCTGTTCGAAAACCGATTTTGTTCAAAAACCAAAACCACGCTCTTTAAAAAAAAAAAAAAAAAAATCTTTATTGAACACGTCTGTTCACCATAGAACGCTACACGAGGAAGCGTCACTTCCTCATCTACCCGAGGAAGCGTCACTTCCTCGTGGAAGGAAGGCGAGAGGAGTCAAATGGTGCGTTCAAGTGCGCTCAGTTTGTTCGAGAACCGAAATTTGTTCGTCATCCGAGGCATCAAAAACTCAAAATTTTTGGTTGAAAACCAAATTGGACGTGAACTGTATTGGCCCTTGAAGAAATAATCGCATATTCAAATACAATTGATTGATAGGGAAAAAGAAAGGTTTTCGAAAAAGATTATTTTTCGAAATTGGGGGCCTTTCACGCCGGATTCTCGAGGGGCCCCCTATGCAGCATTTTTTTTTCCTCCTGACTGCATTGCACCTGGTTTAAAGCATCAGGATACCTGTCAGTCTTCTGCAGCGCTGCGTGCTGATCATTTGAATCGGGTCTTTCGGGGGAGGGGGAAAACCCCCTAGAACAGGCTAGTTCGGGGCCCTCCAGGACCGCAATTGGACCCCACTGTTGTAAATCGTTCAGTCCTAACTTGTATTCCACCCGTTTTTTTTTTTTTTTTTTGGAACGGGCTCAGCATCTGTCTTTAATCTCTATTCGTTGCCACCATTATTTCTCGGAAAACTCTGGCTTTTCATTCCGGAAAGTGGATGCGTGGTGGTGGTGGTGGTGGTGGTGGTGGTGTTGTTTGTAGGAGCCGTGTTGCCATCGAACGGGCGTGATGAGCTGTAAGCATCTCCCCGCCTGCGTGCTGAGCAACGCTGCGCGAGGGCTGCGGCGCTGCCAAGTGCGCCGCCATTCATCATCGCCGCAGCCCAGAATGAGCATTACGCCGGCTCTATTAAGAGGAATGTAATTGATGGATCGTCATGAGTTTATCCCTTTTCCTGCCTAATAAAAGAAGGAACAGGCAAGTGCTTAGTACCTCATTAGCGCTCAGCTCGGCGAAGGCTTTTTTTTTTTTGTGCGCTTGTTTATTTTAGCGCTAATGATTGCGGTGGTTAAGACTTATCACGAGGGTCCGTTTTAAATGAGCTGTCCTCCCCCCATTCAGCTCCGGCCTGATAAATGTCAATAATTTCAAAAGGTCACGGGTGTGTTGATGCGTGTGTGGTGTTCTGTGTGTAGTTTTACTTGCAAAAACATTCCACTTTTTTATTTATTTGTTGTCAATGATATCTGGGCTCTGGATGAAAAGCTCTTTTTTTTTTTTTTTTTTTTAATGAAATGAACTGCAAACATTTCAACAGCAGGCGCTTTTCATTTTTAAACTCTCCCCACTCTAATGTCGACGGTTCACCGGGCCGCAATGATGTACACGCTGGATGTCTTCCAGGCTTTTCGTACTCGTATATCTTGATAAACGAGCTTTCGCGTCATCATTTAGCTTTGTGGACTTTTCATTACCGGTAACCTGAAACACAGAGAATCCATCAGGCTTATTGTTGACTTGGGGAATATTAGCGGACTCCAGAGATGAAGCTGAGGAGCAGGAGGGCTGTAGGGGTGGGCGTTAAGTGGGTGCGGGTGGGGGGTGGGGGGGGTGGGGTGATGGCGAGCTTGTTGTGACATTGAGAGCACAAACAGGAGCGCAGCATCTGATGAATACTGCAAGTCGACTGGTGGTGATGAGGAGGAGGTGGCGTCGCGTTGCGGGATGACGTGGCACGTTGGCGTGTCCTTCACTAAGGCGTGTGTGTGTGTGTGTGTGTGTGTGTGTGTGTGTCTATCATTACCATCAGCATCAGTGTTATCTTGTGTAGACATCACATCTGCGGAAGTCCTGTTTAAATCGCTTCCTCGTTTAACGGCGTCCCTCTTCAAGCCATTTCCGTCACGTTTATGTGCGAATGACCAACTTTGATGGAAAATCTTGCCCCGCCCCCACAAAAAAAAAAAACAGACCGTTGCACTATTTGAAACACTTGCCCCTATTGTAGCTTGAATCGCGAATTTACATTTTTAATCTGTGACTGACATTTAAAAAGCGAACCCGAAGGCCTGATTCGACTTCAAGACCGAAACAAAAGGGTCAAGCGGAACAGTGAGAAATGATGAAGTTACACCATTTTGCCGCTTTTCAGATGCTCTTGAGACAACATCACACAAAAAACATTTTGTCCAACACAAATTCAATTTCCGCTGAACCACAGTTTCAATTTTCAAAAATCATGGTGTGCCGTACTCTGGTTGAAGTCGCCATTCCAACCAGACTCAGCATTTTGATAGACTGTCATTTTTGGGGTAGTCTTGCCACTTTGCTCCATTTAACAACATGAAATTCTGGTAGGCAGATCCATCATGGTTAGACCCACAAACAAGTCTGGAGAACCCTGTCCGAAAACACACAGGCAGCACGATATTTTTGCTCAGTGTTTTCAGGTCCGGATTTTGTATCGGTCTGTCGTGGTCAAGAAGGAGCTGAGCCAAAGGGCGAAGCTCTCAATTTACCGGCCGATCTACGTTCCAACCCTCATCTATGGTTCACGAGCTATGGGTCGTGACCGAAAGAACGAGATCCCGGATACAAGCGGCCGAAATGAGCTTTCTCCGCAGGGTGTCCGGGCTCTCCCTTAGAGATAAGGTGAGAAGCTCGGTCATCCGGGAGGGGCTCAGAGTCGAGCCGCTTCTCCTCCACATCGAGAGGAGCCAGATGAGGTGGCTCGGGCATCTGATTCGGATGCCTCCTGAACGCCTCCCTGGTGAGGTGTTCCGGGCATGTCCCACTGGGAGGAGACCCCGAGGACGACCCAGGACACGCTGGAGAGACTATGTCACCCAGCTGGCCTGGGAACGCCTCGGGATCCCCCGGGGAGAGCTGGAAGAAGTGGCTGGGGAGATGGAAGTCTGGGCGGTAGAAGATGGATGGATGGATGTTTTCAGGTCATTTTTTCATTTCCGTTGCTCCTTCGTATGCGAACTTGTCCAAGGGATTTAGTACAATTGCTCCCAAATTTGAACCTAGACAGGTGGGCGAAGCTTAAAGTGCAAGAAATTGGAGTTTCAGTCATAGCATGTGGAATCGAAGCCTGGCAGCAAAACTTGATGACTCACCATAAAACACAAAAACTCCCAATAGCTCCACTCCACAAGTCAGACAAGAGAGATTCATCGTCGGGTAAAAAAAAAAAAAAAAAAATGTTCTCAGCCCCCACCCCACCGCTGCCTGAAAACATGATTAATCACCAGTCCATTGCACATAATTGAAAGTGGTCAATTAATTGACGATGATGGCCTATTGCTCATTTCAAACGATTGAGTGAAAAGAGCGTGAGAAAACTGATAAGTCTCCATGTCAGGAACCCCCGTCCACTCGACCCTCCCAGCTTGCCGTAGACCGGCTGAGGTCATGCTGAGAGCCCCCCCCACCCCCACCCCCAGGGCTTGAGTTCTGCTTGTCTCCGAGGGGATATCCAGACTGTTGGAGTTGTTCCCGTCTGATCCGAAGTAAAATGAGTCGATAGGCGGGCGGCCCCTTTTACAAAAAGACTTTAATGAGAATTGGCCGGTTGAGGAGTTTCCAATAACACAAGTCGGCGATGTTTTTGGAAGCGCTACATTATATCAGTATGCTTGAGAGTCTTTCTTAATGTGCCCGAACCATCTGCGATTCCCTATAATGGATGATTTTAGGAGTGTGCTATTAGCTTGAGTAGTATGTCAGCAGCTTATCTTGCATGAAAATGTTCAGGCTGGCTTTTTTCTTTTTTTTTTTTCGTCTTCTCTCTTTGAGTACCACACACATTTCCACACCATTAGCTGAGACACCCTCTGCCAAATGCGCAATCCCTTATGTCGAACAGAGCCCGCAGTCCCGAACAAAGTGGCAAACAAGTATTAACCTCCATTGGAAGAAGAGCCAAGCCTCCTTTTAATGGATCAGAACTCGGAGATGCGCTTGCCCGTGACCCCGCCGGACGGAGTAAAATTGCGGGTCGGGGAATGCCGGCGCGGTGAAATCCCGCGTTCGCGGCATCTTGACGGAGGGGATGAAGTAGGATTTGGAAGACGACCCAAGCGGGGAGGCCGCAAACGATGGGCTCATTTGCAATTTAGTCGCAGCTCCCCTCCGCACGTCTCGCCCTGAAAGCCCCGGACTCTTATTTAATAGTTAAAGAACCATCCATTGTGGACTGCGTGAAGGACTGCGAGCGCTCACCTTTCTCCCTTTTTATTACAAGCCCGCAGCGCACTCACACTCCCTTTGCTTCAACCCCCCCCCCCCCCTCCGTCCCTCCTTCCCCCACGTCTGTCTTTGTCACATTCTTCCATTTCGCAAATCTCCTCCGTGGAGCTCTCGGCACAACTGTGTGGAATTAAGCACCAAGGCCCTTGACGTTGTCCTTTTTTTTTTTTTTTTTTTTTTTTTTTTTTAAAGCACCCAATGCACCGCTTCTTATTAGCAGTCACCTTTAATGTGTCTAAATGTAGTCGCGAGGTGGAAGGTGGTTTGCGCTATTGATTGGATATTGAATGGTAGATGATGCAGTGCCCTTACGTGATATTGAAAACGTTTAAAGCTGCGGAAATGGCCGCGCCGCGGAAATGGCCGCGCCGCGGAACGTCTTCCCATCACCTTCCCTCGTGTCCTCGTTGCACAGAAATGATGCGCTTTTAAAAAAAAAAAAAATTTGTACGCATTATCTTGCCACGGGAAAAATAATCGCTTCAAATTGATCAGGGAGAATCTTGTCGAGTTTGTGGAATTGCTCGTTGATGAATCAGGTGTCGAGGTAGAGTAGAGTGCACTGTTGAATCAGCCATCCGTTTTCAATAGTGCTTGTTTTCTTCGGGGAGGCAGCTGACTTTGGGCGAGAGGCGGTGTACGTCATGGACTGGTCGCCAATCAATTGCAGGACGCGTACAGACAGGCGACCATTCACACAAAGGGACATTTTGGTCTTTAGTAAACCTACTTTGGATCTTTTTGAAATGTGTGAGGAAGCCAGGTTACGTTGTCTTGCTTCACTCTGCCAGCACTTGGATACGATCCCCTCCAATGGTATTGAAATGACAAGGTCAGTTCTTGAGTTTCATACTGAGGCCATTTGGGTTTCAGATGGAAAGATGGCAAAAGTTCAGAATTGCAGCTTTTATTTCCTGGTACAGTCAAACCTCGGTTTTCGTCCACAATCCGTTCCAGAAGGCTGTTCGAAAACCGAAATGGTTCGAAAACCGAAACCACGCTCTTTTTAAAGTAAAAATGTTCACTGAACACGTCTGCTCACAATGGAAAGCAACACGAGGAAGCGTCACTTCCTCGTCTATCCGAGGAAGCGTCACTTCCTCGAGTAAGGAGGGCGAGAGGAGTCAAATGGTGCATTCAAGTGCGCTCGGTTTGTTCGAGAACCAAAATTTGTTAATCATCCGAGGCATAAAAAACTACATTTTTGGTCGAAAATCGAATTGGTCGAGAACAGAGACGTTCGAAAACTGAGGTTTGATGTGTATTTACAACAACGGGCTTTTGAAATCTCAAAACGCTTTTTCAGGCCTTTACTGCGGCCTCTTTCAGTTTTTTATTTCTGAGAATTTCTCCTTCCATTCTCCTCTCCAGGAGCTAAAACGCATGCTCTATGTCGTTAAAGTCTGCTGACAGATTCGGCCAATTTAAGGCCTTCCAACCCGACGTCCCTTGTTGTGTCGGCAGTGCGTTTTGCGTCATTGTCTTGTTACTTGATGAAGCTTGTCCTGATTATTATGGATACATTTTTCTGTAAATTGCCAGATCAAACCAGATTGTAGACTTCAGAATTCATTTTGCGGCCACCAACAACAACAACCTTCATCTGTAACAGTATCAAGGGAAAGGGACACTCGGCTTCACACGATCAAAGCATCACGCCGGCGCTTAACATTGATTTTCATGGTCGGAAGATTTTCTTGAGTTCATCTGATTTGGTTCGGCGAAAATCTACCTTTTCGTGTACACCTTATTACGTTGATTATCTGTGGCTGTCGGTACTTGGTTTGTAAAAATAAAGAAGCGGCGATGGCCTTTCATCTTGTCAGCGCTGGTCTTCCAAGCAAATGCAAGGGCCGTAAGTACGGTGGAAGCAGAAGTGCAAGTTTTGATGGAGACGCTTGTTAAGATGCTTTTAAGAAAAAAAAAAAAATGTTTTCATTTGTTGAGGGCGCAGAAAAATGTGTTGGCCAGTCATGAAGTGGACTTATAAAACTTTCACTGGGCAGCGAAGCTACGATACTTACTCTGATGAAATGTATCGATACGACCAGCAAATAGTGAGAGAGCCAGAAACCTTGAACTAATGTTGTTTTCTCACGAGTTAGATTGCTCTCTACAAATATCTCCTCCGTACAGAAGAGACTTGAGTGGTCTTTTTTTTATGAAGGAACATGATCACTCCAGGGGGCCGCCATCTCCTTGATGTCTTATCTGTTGAAAGGATGCAGAAATGTCCGGCCTTGCGCAATCGTATCGCTCTGCAGACGAGCAAGAACTCATACCTGCATTCTTCCCAGTCCAGCCACCTTGCAAGGTTACGGCAAATCATTTATAGAACGCATAAAACCATCGGACTTTTTTTTTAAAAAAATGTCGGTCAGCTCTATTTTAGTCACCATGTTTTGCCCCCCGTCCCCTAACAGCATGTCAACAGCATCACCGCAGCCAGACTAAGCTCAACTAATAATACACACATGTGCTGAGTCTTCATCACATCAGACGTTGACAAGGTCATGTCAGAATTCGCGCACACGGAAGGGGGGGGGGGGGACGAGGGGGAGGGTGTTGGTGTTGGTTGGCTAGGCTGGCTGTGGAGCAGGAAATTGAATTTGTTGTGAAAGGGGCCCCGTCCACATCTCTGGATGTTGTCATGCACCCCGAAAAACCTCCCGACGGGACCAGACTGCTTCCAATTCACGCTTGTGATCCTTTGAGACGGACGGGGGAGTGTAAAACGACACGCTGTCATAAAAAGAAGAAAATGTCCTTTCCTTCTCCATGTAGCGAAACCTCAACAGTCAAACGCAATCTGTTCTGAAGTTCTTCAAAGCCGTTTCTTATTTCAAAACAAATTTTCCCTTCGGTGATGATGTAATTGGAATTCCGAACCTTTTCTTACTAAAATAAAGTCAAACGGCTCACCTTTGCTTTGCGATACAGCGCTCACCCGTTTTTCTCTGGGGATATGTTCTGTGCAGACACAGCCGCAATACTTGTAGGCCAGGGGTCGGGAACCTATGGCTCGCGAGCCATATCTGGCTCTTTTGATGATTGCATCTGGCTCGCAGATAAAACAAAATATTCTCGTTTATTTAATCCAGGGGTCGGCAACCCAAAATATTGAAAGAGCCGTATAGGACAAAAAAAAACCCCAAAAAACAAATATGTCTGGAGCCGCAAAAAAAAATAAAAGCCTTCTATAAAACTTACAATGAAAGAAAGATGTATGTATGTCGGAGACTGGACTTTCTCAGAATTGTTTGTTATTCATTCCTTTGATGTGTGTTCACAAACGCCCCCATAGAATTTATTTTGTGATTTGCTCGTTTTAAAAAACCAACACCACAGCTCTCCTTTTTCGGAGCTGCAACTTGTATCTATATCTATTTAAGCTATATTAGCCTACTATCAAAATCTTTTTCCATTTTCAAACATTTGTTCTATAAAGCTCAAGGGAGCCACTAGATGTCGCTAAAGAGCTGCATGCGGCTCTGGAGCCGCGTGTTGCCGACCCCCGGTTTAATCCAACCATCAATTTATTTTTTTTCCCTGCTCATGTTCAGAGCTTGTGGCTCAGGAGCTGCTGGCCAGTTGGCTCCAGCTCTGAGCAGCTATACGCAAATTTGATGGACCGATGGATTCGCCTTTCTAAGGTTCTGCGGTGTGCTGGCCTCGAATGTTGCCGTTGCTGCGAAACGAATTGCCACCTCGTGATGTCTTGGTAAACGCCCCCTTTTGAATCAGACCGCTCGGTGCATACAAAGTGCTGTACATGGAGCAACTAACAGATACAACACTAAAGCAATCAATCAGTAACAAACGCCACTTGTTGCTTTCAATGGCGATGCAACACCGACGTGCGAGCGGAGGCAACGCCACCATTGCCCCCCCCTGAGCCTGAAAACGCCATTTCAATCCTCCCCTGAAGCCGTTTTCGCATTAAGATCAAATGGAGGTTGATGCCGTGATCAGCTCTGCGCTCTTACCAACGGGGGACATGTCGGACACGGTCTCCAAGGAAACAGCTCAGCCCGGCCGGTTTTGTTTGGAGCAATTTGTCTCCTATCTCCTCCGCTGATTGTCCGTCCCTTCATTTGGCCGCACCGTTTCCCTCCAATGTCTTCCCCCTCCTGATTCATTCTTCTTGAGCCCCCTCGCTGTCTTTGCCTGTTTATGTCTCTTTCCCTAATGCCCCAAACTTCCTCTGGCTGTAATTTGGACCCACATAATTGACTCATCTGCTCGCTAAAGCGTCGCGTTTCTCGCTCCCTCTCTTCTCGTGAATCATCAATCCCTCATCTCGGCTCCGGCTAATTGGAACGCGCGTTACTCCCTCCAAGCGCTCTTTTTGTATTCCGTGGTGCCACCCACCGCTTTCCTCCCCGTCAACGCGACTTGCGCCGGCCCCCGAAGTTTGTCTTGAAGACGATCCAAATTGCAACCTGCCCCTGCCCTTTTTTGTTTTTCCAACCTCCAGAACCTAATCAGGTTATTTATTTCACCTACCAGAACTCTCGACTAACATTTTGCACTGGTTCTATTGGTGCGGCCATCTTAGTTTTTAAAAAAAAATTTTTTTATTTTTTTGCCGTAAAAGATGGGCGCCAAAATCTTCCTCTGCATTGCGTTCAACACCGCAGTTTTATAGGTTCACTTTTTTTTTTTTTTTTTTTAAACAATATTATTGCATATAATATTACGTTTTACACGAATGATTAATGACGTTTTAGCCTGAGCAATGTAGGGCTAGCCCCCAAGTATCACACTCACCAGGCATTTAGATTTGTTGACGAATGAGTTGTGACGGTTTCGTTGACTCATTGGAGAAGCTGCTAGCCGCATCTTGTGAAGAAGCAGGCTTAGTGCCTGGGAATCACCTGTCGCTATCAATCCATACGTCTCCTGGTATTGTCTGTGAAATGTACCTTTCTTTTTCTTCTTGGTATAGGCCGGGGGTCGGCAACACGTGGCTCCCGAGCCGCATGCGGCTCTTTAGCGACATCTAGTGGCTCCCCGAAGCTTGATAAAAAATGTTTGAAAATGGAAAAAGATTTTGATAGTAGGCCAATATAGCTCAAATAGATATAGATACAAGTTGCAGCTCAGAAAAAGTAGAGCTGTGATGTTGTTTTTTTAAAACGTACACTTTATTTATGCTTTTAACAGTCTCGGCAAACACAGACACATCGGACTCTGTGTTTTCCACTCGAGAGGCGTTCAAAGACAGCCTCCGAAAAACGGAAATTAATAATCACTTCACGGACACTAAGAAAAGCGAAAATAATGCACCAAAACAAACAAATCAAGCGAAGAAATCACAAAATAAATTCTATGGGGGCGTTTGTGAACACACAACAAAGGAATGAATAACATAAACAATTCTGAGACAGTCCAGTCTCCGACATACATACAGCATGTGTTTCCTTCATTGTAAGTTTTATAGAAGGCTTTTATTTTTTTGCGGATCCAGACAGATTTGTTTTTTGTTGTGTTTTTTTTGTCCTATATGGCTCTTTCAACATTTTGGGTTGCCGACCCCTGGGCTAGGCTCTTGTGTTGAATCCTCACCGGACCTAGAATATCTATCGTTAAGGACAACAGACTTGAGCGCTTTTCACCCAAATTGCACTTTCACCAATATTTAACATTTGGTACAAATGAATCGAAAGTCACAAATACATTTCTCCCCTTTCCCCTCGAATGGCTGATCGCACCGGTGCAGCGTCTTGTTTTATTTATTTTTTGCTGCACCACTGAGAAATTAGGCTGCCCGGCTGCCCAAATTGGTTTCAGTCTTAGAGCCCCGCCTACTCTTCTTCCTCACTCTCTCTGTTCTGGCACAAACGAATCCTCGCGCCCTTACCACCAGTGAGTACTTTTTTTTTTTTTTTTTTTTTTAAGGTTAAGCTGCTGTGACACCGCATCTCTTTCCTTTCCGATTATCTCACCCTCTCTCCGTGGAATGATATCCGTGGCCACGCGGCGGGCAAAAACCCGCGCATGCCGCCACGCGGTCGGGCTCCATTTGATGGTTAGATTGGGTCGTTAGCGGGGCGAAAAGTGAGAGCGGCCGCACGCTGAGTGAACCTGTCGTGTGGCTCAGGCGGGATCAGGCTGGCTGGGCCCCCGGCTTCGACGTTGTCACACAGTCATTTCCCCGCCGCAGGCAGCCACGCGGCCACCAGCGTTGCCTGACTCATCCAACAAGAATCTCAAACTGATGTTGAAATCGGATTACTTTTGAAGAGTTAATTCCCAAAGTACAATGTTGTACAAGTCGATACGCTTTGCGGGACTTAAGTTGTTTTTATTTATGCCCAGATTGACAGACGACCCAAACGGTAATCTGCGTGGAAGACTGGCAAGTGTTCCTCCCAAATACACTTTCGTGCTCTGTTTATGTATCACCAACCAAGTCAAAAATTGGAATATTTTTTTTTTTTTTTTGTATGGGTAAGAAACCAAGAGACAAATCACTGTCACCTGTCACTGTGACTGTGAATCTCCTTTCCCAACTGCGAGGACATTAAAGTGAAGTATACCGTATTTTCCGGACTATAAGTTGCTCCTGAGTATAAGTCTCACCAGCCATAAAATGCATAATGAAGAACAAAAAAAACATACATAAGTCGCACTGGAGTATAAGTCTCATTTTGGGGGTGGAAATTTATGTGATAAAATCCAACCCCAAGAACAGACATGTCCTCTTGAAAGGCAATCTAAAAAAATAAAAAATAGAAAACAACACTCTGAATAAGTGTACAATATGCTAACGTTACATGACGCATAAACGACGAACTGAGAACGTGCCTGGTATGTTTAAAGAGAATTTGGGTCTCTTTATAAACACATTGGCTAACCCCCAGTGGGACGAAAAAAGACATGGACAGGACAGCTATGGTTTGTAGAAAAATATATATATTTGGACAGACAAAGGAGAAGAAGAGAAACACACAGATGGGTAGAGAGCGTGTCCGCCCGACCTCGAGCGTGGTGTCGTCTCAACTCCGCTAGCTTAGCTGTTCGTTGTGGCTCAACTAGCAGAGCTGTTGAAAGAGATCAAAGCTCTTTGACGTGTAACGTCCGTTGCGTCAGCACTGATTGGTTGAAGCCAAAAGACGTGCGCGCGGACACGTCCGCGTTGATGCGCGCACAGCGGAGAGCAGCGGACTATCGACTGCTGAGTCGCGCTTCACTCGAGTGGCGTCGCTACATGTTCAAGTAACATATTAAGAGTTATTTAGACCGAATTTACCAAACTCCAAATCACTAAATCCAATGGAATATTCATCCTCTGTGTCACTTAAAAGCAACTCCACCCACTAGAAACTGCAGCGCTTCCTCTTCTACGTCGCTTACATCAGACCCATCGTGGTTTTATCGACACAGGTCTAGAGTGGGCTCTTGCGGATTAATGTGAAAATAACATGTGAAATGACATAATAATGTGTTAATTTAATTTCACCCAGAGTATAAATCGCACCCCCAGCTAAACTACAAAAAAAAAAAAAAATGCGATTTATAGTCCGGAAAATACGGCACTTGGGAAAACCCAAACCCAAAAGATTGCAACACGGGAGAGAGTTACATGAGACGTGACCGAATACAAAGAGACTATTCTTGTCAGTTCCTTCGCCTTTGAGAATTATCCCTCTCTACTCTCCTTAATCCAGGTGAGCAGGCAGGGGGGCGGGGTGGGCGTTGAAAAGACCATCTTTTGTCCGATTCTCCATCCTGCTCGCCACACCTGTATCAATGCACAGCCCTGTCATTGAGTAGCCCCCACCCCCACCCCCACAGGGCAAAGTGGCTCGGCAGCAGGCGATGATTGGATCGTCTTTGCCGAATTGGCGGCTCACGTAGTTTCTGTGCGTGGACCGGGTTCCCCCCACCCCCCACGTGAAAGTGTACCTACGTTCATAAAATGGTTCCGCCTCCCGGGGCGGATTTGCATGTTCACCCCACGCATGTGTTGTACACACACACTCGTTAGCTGGCTCCTCGCTGTTGTGGATTTCTGACATGGCTGCCTGAGGAAGGAAAGGAGGAGACGGCAGGGAGATGGTGTCTTTGGAAACGGTGGAGGGGGGGGTGTCGAGTCTGCTGCTGACTAGTCCTTGTCACCTAGGCCCTGCGGGTGTCCGCTGGCTTCTTCACGTAGGTTGCCGGCAGCCGTCTTCCTCCATCCCGCCCGCCGTCTTTTTAAGAGCTTTTAAAGTGAATCATTTGAACCGCTTACTCCTGTCCTTTCGATCCCCTCCCACTTTGCTCGTCTCGCAACAAGCTCGCGGCTGATTTGTGCACCAGTGATTCATGAATTTAGCTCTGACACGGCACAGTCATGCTGGCGTGCACGCATCGGTGTGTGTGTGTGTGTGTGTGTGTGTGTGTGAGTGTGTGTGTGGTCCAAGAGACACAAGAAGCCTGAAATGATTTTGAGGGGAGAGGGTTGCTGCGATGCCAACCGTTATTAGGGATGCAAGACTCTCCTTGAAAAGACACATTTAAAATAGATACTGCCGGAGGATTGGGGGGTGGGGAGGGGGCGGGGGTTAGGATGCATTTGTGTAAACTAAAAGGAGCGTTCACAATTGTTCTGGATTTAAATAGAAATCCCTCGGGCTCCATCGACCAACTTTTGCTTTCTCGTCTGTTTCTTTGGTTAACATACCCCCCCACCCGCGCACCCCCTCACCACCAAGTCTCGTTGCTCTTAACACATGGATTATTGATGCCACCATTTCTTCTTATCCTTCCCAAAATATTCACTTCCCTCACAGTCACCCCCTCCTCCCTCTTCTCTGATTTCAACCTCCGCCTTTTTTAAAATTATTTTTATTTTTTTTACACGGCATAGTCATACACTACAACTGGCCAATATTCCTCATTGTGTCAGAGCAGATTTCCTGCGCAACAGGTGAGGCCAGAAAGACACCGCCCGATGTCCTAAGTGAACAAATGAGTTTGCCTGGAATGCGGTCGCATCGTACATAGTTGAAGAACAAACCGATTGGAGGAAAAAACAAAAGATTAAAATCAGGAACTGCACCTGCTCGGATGAAAAGGAAATGGAGTGCAAAACAGGGAAGGGGGGGGGAAAAAAACAGGGCAACAAAGCGATCGCAAAACGCGGCACATGTTGAGGTAGTCGGGGGGAAAATGATCGAGGAGAAAAAGAGTGCAAGCCATGACGAAAGTCAACAGCAACGTCTGTTTTAGCACACTCGTGGTGAACGAGGAGAGCGGTCAGAGCAAAGAGCAATTACAAAAGACAACAATGCCCGCAGGGGAACCTGGGAATAAATCTGGAGAAAAGAGAGGCAAAATCAATAAAATAAAAAAATAAAACGACGAACACACCCACGGGAGCAGCTTATCGTCACACGGCTTGTTGCACCCCTAACTCTGGACAAACGCTCAGTTTCTCCCCGCAATTGTCAAATTGTAATCTCAATATTTAATGAACGGACCTGGAATCTGATTGTGTAGTTTTCTGTTTTCTCCGAACAATACTCTCATTCAAATCGACATTTGCGGTGTGGTAGAATGCAATTTTCCAAACAACAAGAAAATAGGCTTTATAAAACAATGGAGAATCAATCCAATATTGGTCATTGCAAAACGGTTTGATTTATTACACGGGAAGAGGACCTTGAACGCCCCCCCACACCCCCCACACACACACATAAAATAATCAGAGGGGAAACATTGCATGTTTTCATAATCGATCAGCCCTAATTTTTTGTCACTGTTGTGGAATAGTGACCTTTAAAAATATATATATATATATATATTTTTTTTTTAATTTATTGTAATTTTGGCAATCAAATGTATTCCCGTCATTCCCCTCTCCGGCCTGGGACTCAACAAGGATAAAGAGAGTGCACCAGCAGCAACTGTCGGAACCCGGTCACGAATAAGACGAAAAGAGAAGAAAAAAAAAATCAATAATCCAACCCCCTAACCCTAACCCACTGAAACTGAAATAAAGGAACGCAAAAAGCAACACCATCAATTCTTCGTCTTGGTTGGACACGACCCTCTTCACCTCAGTCCATTGTCAGCTTCTTCCTTCCTTCACTTCGCTTCTCTCCATCCCCCCAAAAGGCACGTAGGCCACTCTTCCTTTACATTGTTAAACGGCGCTTCCTTTCCCCGAGACGGACGTGGCTTCCTCGTCTCAGCTTTTGTGTGTGTGTGTGTGTGTGTGTGTGTGTCCTACTTTGATTTCCTCCTCCGCTCCCTACCCCCTGCCTGGCGCTCCTCTCCTTGCTGTTGTTTATTTGAAGAAAAAAAATGGGGGCGAGGTTGAGGCGGGGCTGTCGGCCTTGACTTGAGGCACGGCGGGGCCACGGGAGAGAGGAGATCCGGTTCGCTTTGATGGATGCCGTGGCCGCCGTCGTCCGCGGTTGTGAAGAATTGTCCGCTAGCAGATAGGCGACATGGGGCAAAGCGATTGGCACACAAATACAGTCAAACCTCGGTTTTCGGACGTCTCTGTTCTCGACCAAATCGGGTTTCGACCAAAAATTTCGAGTTTTTTTTCATACCTCGGATTACGACCGAAAATCGGTTCTTGACCAAACTGAGCGCACTTGAATGCGCCACTTTTGACTCCTCTCGCCTTCCTTACATGAGGAAGTGACGCTCCCGTCAGGTAGCGTTCCATCGTGAGCAGACGTGTTCAATAAAGATTTTTCTTTAAAAAAAAAAAAAAAAAGGGCGTGGTTTCGGTTTTCGAACAGCCTTCTGGAACGGATTATGGTCGTAAACCGAGGTATGACTATGAGGTTCGGTCCCTCCTGGTCTCTTCTGGGAAGACAAAATTATGAAACCGAATTTCAATTCAAGAACTAGTTGTAATCAAACTGTGAGAGATCGATTTGAAACTTTTTTCGGGGGGGTTGCTGTTGTGCCACCCATCAATAAAACAAAACGAAGCAAAAAAAAACCATGACTTTTTACCCATACAGTGGTACATCTACTTCGGAACGTCTCTTCATACGAGATTTTCAAGTTACGAAAAGCCTCAACAGGATGGATTCCGACTGAACGAAATAAGACCTCAACGGCAGTTAATTAGAAACAAACCCCCAAAATAATGAACCGTTTTTTTCTTATTATAACATACATTTCCTGTCTTCCCTTATTCTCTTCCAATATAACTTCATTTCTCTTCTAATGAGCTCACAGTCACACCATTTTCCACATGTAGTGACATTTCAGAACATGGAATGACGCTGGCTTTCCGCTGCGCGTCTGCCCTTTTCAAAAGTCGTCCCGAGCAGATGACATAATTACGCTGCGTCGGCGTGCGACAAGCTGACTTTGGCCACATTACAAGACTTAATATGCGGCGTGTAGCCTGACCGCCATGCCTAGATTGCCGCTCATCCCCAGCAGGGTTATCTCTGAAGCCATCAAGGGTAATATTGAGAAGAGCGGGGCGCGTCTTTTCCCCCTTTTGCGAGTGCATTTTCACACTGGCATACTGGACTTGCATTCATTAGTCAGGTGGAGTGGACATACTCGCGCCTTTAAAGCTGACCCGGGGCTGAGTTGGCCCTGAAAGAATCTGATGGTGGCCATGCTATAATAGTTAAGGTACTCTGATTACATATCTAATGCAGAATTCAACATTTCATCGTATCGATCAAAGGGGCCCCCCCGAGTTGATTGTTGCAAGCGTTTGATGAAAGTCACGGTCTCAGGGGATTCGCTCTGCTCCTATCTCGCCGCATTTCATCCTCGTAGTCACATTAAGACGGAGTTGTGGGCCGAGTCTGGGGCAATTTGACTTGTCTCGCACCAACAGCAGTCGCAGACGGATGTCTGTTGAAGCGTTACAGCAACATGTGCCGAATGCAGTTTCATATTTGGCAGCGCCACGCATCTGTCAAGGTGGAGTTGAATCTTTTTAACACTCACAAACTGGTAATTACAGTACAGCGGGGGACGCCAGTCTGGAGTACCTGAGTGAAGTGATAGTTTCATGCTATGGGCTTACTCGCTCATATTTGCCTTTCATATGTCATCAGTGTCCAAAGTAGTGTGTGCTGCTTGTACGTTTTGTTCAATGTGGGTCTACATCTAATATTTAGAGATATAAAACCGACGACGGCACTATGAGACGTCCATGCAAGCAAGTAGTCATACTCGCTATGTGCTACATAATTAAAGGCCACTCAAATTTGCGTTTCATTGAATTTCAATCCTTTTTTAAGACTATAACGTAAGTTCATTGACATGTTTCTTATTCATTTGTTGAATTGACCATGACATCTTTGCCAGCCTGTGGTCCGGTTGTGATTTTTGTGTGTGTGTGTTTGTCATGGCGACTCGGGTAAAATCTTCAAATTGTAGTTTTGAAGTCATACTTTAAAGTTGGTGAAAATTTCCCAGCTACGGTACAGAAGTTGCTGCACAGACCCCAGTAAAGTGATATATCGCCCCGCGCTACAGTGAAACTCCTCTACAATGAAACCTACATGGGCGAAAATACCCCCGAGTGTGAAAAAAATATTAATGCATTAATACCATTCCCACTGTCCTGGCCCCCATACAATGAAAAAAAAACCCTGTTGCGTTATACGAAATATTTTTCTCTGCTCTTGCCTCGTGACGAGATTCACTACAACAAAGTCTAATCCTCTACTGCTTTGTTCGGAAACGGCAACAGCAACCACCCCACTGGTTTACACATGCGCAGTAGTCCAGGAAGTATTTGTTATTGTCAGTTTCAGATGCAGAAAGAACGTTGCATTGCTAAAACGGCTACAAAACGGACCTTTGGATGTCAAGCA
Organism: Hippocampus abdominalis; assembly: GCA_018466805.1. Lineage (NCBI taxonomy): Eukaryota > Metazoa > Chordata > Actinopteri > Syngnathiformes > Syngnathidae > Hippocampus > Hippocampus abdominalis. The sequence continues at coordinate 2,895,809 of CM031699.1, forward strand.
GCTAAGACAAGAAGAGCTCTGATGCGGGAAGAGAGGGTAAAAGTGATCAAAATGAAAGACGGAGAAAGCAAAATAAAAGACATTCAAGAAATTGATGTAACTGAAAGTGAATGCTGATCGTAAATTTAGCAATTTTTCCCTTTTTTCTTTCTACACTGACTATGTGAAGTGTCAAATAAGTGTGTGTTCATACGTATGCACAAATCGAATAAAAATCAAGAGTACACATACGTTTGTGTGTGCGTGTGTTTACATCTGCGATCAAATTTGCTACAGTGAAAACCCCCCTGTTGTGAAAAATATCTTGCTGCAAACATGATTTCGTTGTCGAGGAGTTTCACTGTATAAGAAAATTGCGAGCGTGAGTTGGTTTGTTTGAATGTGTTTTTTAAGGTGCTTTTAGGTGGTCGAGTCTTATAGACTATAGAAGCAGGAAGCTTACAGCGGCAGCTCGAACAGGCTGCTGACAAATTGGAAGCCTGGCTCGTTCTGGCACAAAATCATTAGATCAGCTGACGGTTGACAAAGCCGATTTGTGGCTGAGTGTGTAGTGGCACAAGTGATGGAGGGGGGGGGGGGGGGGGGGTATGGGGAAAGGGAAACGGCATCACGTGTGGGCGACTTGCCCGGGGGACGAGGCGAGTGGCCAGGTGAGTGGCGGCCGTGCTGGTGGAGGGAAATGGATGTTGGCAGTAGCTAAAGGGAGGTGGAAGCCCGTTACCATCAGCGGTGGTAATGAGGCACAGGTGCAACGCCTGGATAGAGAAGGGGAGTGATGGGTCGGAAGCAAAGTAGTCCAAAATGGGGAGAAACGACCGCAGAGTTAATGGAACAGGATTTCTTCACCCCCCCAACCCGAACCCCCAAGGGTAGGAGTTCTTGAACAACCACCCAAAAGCAGCTGGCTCCCTGCGGATGAGTCTCAGGATGCCTTCTGACTCTGTCTCTGGCTTCTCTGTTGCTTTCTTGCTCTCCCTTCATCTGCATCTATTTTGAGCGCCTCGTTAAAGAGTCATGAGTGCGAGACATCCAAAACAAGAGTCACATTGAGTGGGAGCACAAGTACTAATTCTGCGTTTATCGATCCTTTCATTTGCCTGCTTGTCAAACGCATGCTAATGATGGAGCAGACACAAAAAGCCATCCGTGCAAAGCTCGGAGAACTTCTCATTGCCCCCCCCCCCCCCCATCCCAAACTACAAAACGTTGGATCAGCCTGCTCTGAAAATTAACCAAGCAGACGACGAGCGAAGCGATTAAGGATGGCCACGGGGTGTAACGTCAGGTGCGAGATTGAGATAGGGGAAAGGTGAAGGCGCAGAGGCAAAGGGAGAAGGTGTTAAGTCAACGTCGAGGGAATTGAATCAAGCGTGCGGCTGGATGTCGGTGGCAGATACATGCTCGTTGCCGCTGGCGACGAGGAGGAGCGGGGTGGTGGTGGTGGTGGTGGTGGTGTGCTCTCGCTCATCTTCTTGTATTTGGCGCGTATGCAAAATTGGCTGAAACGTTATTGCTGGATTGGTTTGAAACTTTTAAGACCCTTCAGTCAACAAATGCGGGTCAGCCTGCCAAAATCTGGTCCAAAGACCTGGAGAAAAGCTCGTATCCAAGTCACGGTGTATTTGTTCATCTTCCAAGAGAACAAATGATGTCTACGAAGATGACTGCGCCGGTGGTGGATTTATTGATCGTGTGGATTGGGTCTCTGGAATCGAGTACAGTGCTTATGAGATCAGAAGATGGAGATTCTTTCATCACACATTCAATCGGTTGTCATCTCTGCTGGTAGATCTTGAAGAACCGAGATAGTGACAGCAGTATTTGGGTTCCTCGCTTCACGATTGAGTTCCAACGGGTCAATGTGTCCATCTCAAATCGACTCAACCTTCCAGGTCACTGTGTTCTGCTCGACACATTTCTTTTCACAAAAATGGACATTTTCCTCAATTTGTTTTTGCTGAAATCAACCCAGGTTCTACTGCGAATTAGCAAAGATCATGAAAAGCTTTGTTTTTTTTTTTTCTTCTGGTGAAAAATATGAGTCTGTTCTGTATTTTGGAAAAGGTCTGTGCTTATAGTGCGATGGAACACTATTTTGTGGGTCTTGAAAGCTCAGTCAAAATACTTTTAAAAGGCTGGCAAGAAGGGAAACTGTTTTGAAAGCGGCTGGCAGGTACCGAGTTGATGGTAGTAGCCTTACAGCGCGAGTGAGCGCGTATCGTCCACGCTCCTTTTAAGTGGTCAAGTACATACCGTACATAGCCGCTAGTGTACTCGGAATTGCTTAATTGAACAAACCGGAAATAAATGCACTCATTCATTCGCTAGCTGCAACGGCCACAGCTGATACCAAAGGGACTTGATGTGCGGACATGCTAACCTGAACTCAAAACAGCAGTCTACTCTCATTCACTGATGCACGCGTCACTCGCCAGGCTCGTCTGTGTATGTTTGGACTGTTTGCAAATGTATAACATGGTGGATTTATTTATTTATTTTTTCAAAGACGCTGCGTTGTTCTTTTTAAGTAGCGAGGCAGCAACGATAGGTGAGGGCCTGCTCAGACTTGAGGAGATGACGAGCTCAGGGGGGGGTCGGCAAAAAGCTCCACTTTACAATATCCATTTTCGCCGAGACGCGAGCACAGTCTCGGCTTTGTCCTTTTGCTAACTTGGAGCTCGCTGCGAGAGGCTCGCATCAACTGCTTCCACTTCTTTCCCCTTCATTTGCTGCCAAATGACGAGGTCTACTTCGCCGCAGGGTCGGCTGATGCAACACTGGGTGATCGGTGTGCGATCTTCTCGGGGGCGCTCACCTCTCCTCGGGGTGCGTTAGGTCCACGCACCTGTGACGCCGGGGGTAAATCGTCTCGTACCTCTCGCTTGCTACACCCGCACGAGATGAGTAAACACAGGAGAACCACGCCGGCTGCTTTGTGACCCTCCTGACTGCCCCTGTAGTGTTGTTTTCTTACCATTGTATTTGGCCAGGACGGCCTTGGCAGGGGATGAGGGATAGAGTGTCCATTCATTGCAAGTGCACACACACACACACACACACACACACCTCCCTTCAGTGGTCTTTCATCTTTGCCCTCACAGGCTTCTCTTGTTCTGCTGGTGTGGCTGTTTGAAAACGAAGGAGAGTGACTTGAGTATGAGAGAGGAAGGATGCAAAGGGAAGGAAGAGGGGCCAAAAGGCAAGAAGAATAAAGAGCACATTTCCCTGTAAAAAAGAAGAAGAAATAAACACGCAGGCGTGCCCCCGGTCAAAGGCAGTCTCCACGTCCGAGGTTACAAACGGTGAGAAGTGATCGTTCTAGCCATGGGCTGCTTACCAGTTTCAAGGTGTTCCAATGTTGAGGGGAGCAGTCAGTGAGGGTAACCTGGCTTGGTAGAGAAATGGTGTCAAATTTACAGGCACATCACCCTTCACTTTTTGGCATATGCAGGATAACGCCTAATGCAGTCAAACCTCGGTTTTCGAACGTCTCTGTTCTCGACCAAATCGGTTTTCGACCCAAAATGTCGAGTTTTTTATGCCTTGGATGACGAGCGAAATTCATGCTTTTATAAAAAGCTCTTTTTCTCCGTTTTTTGCCCAGGAATCGTCATTTTCATGAAACTTAGCCATTTTGTAATGCCGATTGCTGAAGAAGGATAAAAGAATTAAAAAATTTTCTGCTGAAAGAAGAGAGTCCAAACTTTATTTTGGTAAGCTCCATGTTTATATAGCATTAGAACCAAATATTCTGTGGGCCTTGCAAGATCAGTCAACATCCAGTAAAACGCTGGGATTGAGCGGGTTGCTCCAGTGAAAATGGCTGGGATTGAATGAGTTAAAGATGACATTTCATGAGAATTTGCATTCTAGTAGACCCGTGCATGCGAAATTGGTCCACAGTGTTGTGCGATTCCCTTTTTGATGATAACCGGGGCTGTACAACTCATTAGTTTTGCATAGTTGGCCTCAGATTTCTTCATAATAGTCCTTTTTATTTTGTTTTGGATTCCACTTCACTCGACGCAAACTGTAATATAACGATCATGTTGATTAATATCATTCCGCAAACGCGCCGCACCATTATGCGCCTCTGACGGTGTCGGTCGCACTTTAATCAAGCTACTTTTTGCCACCATCGGCACAAAGGCGACAGCCGCCCTTGCGCTGCCTTCCATTGTTTTGGTACGCGCGCGGGCCGCGCCTTTCAAAAGAAACTTCGCCATTCAGCAATTTCCGACGCCAAATCACCATTGTTATGAAAACGCGTTCCTAAAACGACTTCAATTCGGTAATCTTCTCCACTCCTTGTTCCAGAACGTGGCACAGAATGCCGTTTTGTCCGTCATACAACTGACCTGAAAAAGCAAATTAGCCGTCCAATTATGTGCATAGAATGGTAATTGCCTCCAAAGGATATTTAAAAATCAACACGCCCAAGTCTGTCGCTATCCGAAATGAACGCAGATGATGTTTCTAAACACAGTCATTCATTGAATGAAATAATTTGCCCTGTCTGTACACACACACCTCAGGCCATTGTTTCCTGCTACCTACAACTTAAAACATTGACACGTTGAGTTACAAATGACATTTTTCTGACCGCGCTCAAGCACGTGTATCTCAAAACGTCTTTCCTCACTGAAATGAATAGAAATGTCATTAATACGTTCCAAGCCCCCACCCTCCACCTCCCCAGAAACCGTTTGTGTTCTTCACAAAGAAAAATATTCCTCTATAACATTGTATTCAAAACGGAGTAATAATATAATAAATGGAACAATTTGGTTGTCATGATTTAATGCGGCAATTCATTTCATTGTACTGTTCCTTATGGTTTGCTCACCTTGCCCGACATGAGGCAGTATGAGTCAGGTAGACAAATATGAATCATATAAAGCCGTGGCCGTCATTGCTAACGTTAGCATGGCTGGCGTTTTGTTAGCATTAATCGAGCGGGCCGTTCTTCAGGCAACATTGTTTGGTTTGTTTTAAGAACTGTGCACAAATTGTAGTTCTTTGCATGTTTAGTCTGACCGCAAACCGCGCGAGTGACACGAAACTGCTTTCAGCATTTTATTTATTTATTTTTGAATTAAAAGGCCATACGTCAAGGCAGCGCCCTATTTTAAAATGTGGACAACCAGCCAAATCACTCCAAAGAATATACATGTGCAGTTTGTACTGGATTAGAGTGGGTGTGGGCTTGTTCTCATTTCCTTTCTAATTGCGTCGTCCTCATCTCCACGCCGCTGTCCCCACACCCCCACCCCCCTCATCCCTCCATCTCCCACACTGCTTCCCTGGGGCTTGCCTCGGCGGGTAAGTTCCAGTCTGTCTGTTTGCTGATGACTCCACTTGGAGCAGATGTGATGCTGAGCAGCTGTTGCTTTGCAGCCCGCCCCGGCGCTCTTCCATATCTCACTCTGCCTCCCATCCAATATGTCCTTATTTATCTGCGCGCCGCTTTGTTCCTCCCGCCACGCGCTCGCTCAGCCGTAAATTGCCGAGTTTAAATTCTATTCCCAAATCTGGTATTTTGCTATCTTTGATTAGCCACACCAATTCGTTTCCAGTTGCTGAGCTTTCTGACGCTGTGGTTAAAATTCCAAAGCGTGTTAGGTTTTTTGGGGGGGGGTTGCAGGCGGAAGGGGGTGGGGGTGGGGGGGGGGGGGGGGTGGTGACGATAAGTCTCGGCTGTTTTTTGTTCGTCTGCCGTGTGAAGGGCAACTCTGACGTCGTAATCCTGTGAAACAAATCGCTGACTGGCGGAAGGCAGGTTTGTAAAGGGTATTGTTTGTCTGGCAGAATTAGTTGGATGAATAACGCTTTTGCATTATCCGTCAAGTTTTTTTTTTTTTTTTTTCGTAGGCTTATCCTTTTCAGGATCACAGCAGGAGTTGAAGTCTGTGACCCGAGGCACTGTGTGGCGGGAGTTGACATTGCTCAAGATAGCAAGATGTGTTTAGTTTAGTCACTTATTGCAGACACTCCGCCCATGTAGCAGTTGGAGTGGGCGTCGATTGGTCCGCTTGCACCCCCACTCAGCAGTGACCCATGCTTCATCCAACTGCTGCCTAAATTTTTATTTGCCCCCCCCCCCCCCCCGATTTATTGTACACATTTCCCACTACTTTTTGACCTGGGGACAATTCGTAAGGGATAAGAGGCACTTTACTTTTTGAAAGAGTCCTATTTAAACAATAACTTTATCTTTCAGTAAACTACAATATGCCCAAAATTAGGTGCCGATATTTGGCACTTTTTAAAAATTAAAAAAAAAAAAAAAAAAACAATTCCGACTGCTGATGGATCATTTTAAAACTGGCTAATTTTGGTGCCGTATCAGAGCCGGAATTCTGGGAACTGCTTGCGCTCTTTGTTTTTGTAAACTGAAAAAAGAAAGATAAGATTAACATCTAAGTTATATTAATTTTTTTTTTGTATTTTCTGTAGAAAACCTGAGGGAACGATTTATTTGTTGAAATATTCATGTAACTTTCAAAGACATGTTGCTGAGCCCGGCCGGGAAACTGCCTGTTGTTTTTGTTTCAATTATAAAACAAAGATGTTTATTTTCCAAAATGGGAAAAAAAGAGAAATCCCACCACCTTTTGATAAATGGAAACGCTGTAAAACAAACATGCTTAAAAGCTTATAAACACAGTCAAAGTTTCTACTATTCAAAACTTTGACGCCAATGTTTTCCCTGTACTGCAAATAAAGATCAGCTCCAAATGTCGGTTATCAGCCTCATTGGCTGCTCAGTCGCTATCCATCTACTATTTAAATGCTGTTTCCACCTATTACATGATCATGAATGCACTTCTGTCTCATTTTGTAGGGCTGCGCACTGTTTTGGTCGGCCGCACAAACGGGCCCAAGCGGTTAACGCGTGTGTTACCGATAGCAACTGTGAACTGAGATCGTTCCCATGACGACCTGCTTTTTGGCAGCCGCTCAAGTCCGGCATGTAAAATTTAACCACTTCCGATTGTCAAACCTTCTCTGCTCAGGTTCGCTTATGAAGCATCTAATCACACCGCCCCGCAGCCCCCATGGAAGCCTTCTGGATCTCGATTTACCATCTTTCAGCGAAGATCGTATATTAAAGCTGGCCAGTAAACGGGTGTCAAATGCTCAAACTCTGCGAGTGCTGTTACGCTCTTTTACTGGCGCTCCGCGTTTTTATACGGCCGGACTCTGACTTTGTGAGGTTTGGCCGGTGAACCGAGCCTACTCCCGGCAGGTGCCTCTCGACTGAGATTAGACGAGCAAGCATTTGGTGAAGGGAGGATGTGGAGGATCAGGGCTGGGGAGCGCACGTCACTTTGATGGCTTCAACGGGAGGAAAGGCATCGGCGGACGGGCGGCACCTCTCTAATTGGTTGCCTCCGCTGCCACCGCCCGCGCTCCGCAGCGCGCCCTTCTGATCTCGTGGAAATCTGGGATCAGCGTGGCAGATCCGAGCGCTAATCAGCAGCCGCACTCTGCACTCGGCAACGTCAACCTCCTTCCATGCTCCGGAGGCGGGCCTGTCTGCGCTCTTGGGATTTTAACCGCTCTAGAAATCCCTTGATGGGGAAAACTCAACGTGCGGTCTAATTTGCGAAGGGCGAGATTAAAAGTCAGCGCCGGTGTTTGCGCGTTCCGGGCACGTGACCGAAACTCCGATAACAGATATCGAGCGCCGCTTTGCCCCCCCCCCCCCGTGCTGCTTTCTAGTGATAAAGACGGTGGCTCTCGCTGCACTTTACCCCCGTCCGCTCTCCTGAATTGCGACTATTTGTGGTGGCAGACGGCGCGGCGTCATTGGGAAATTCATAAGGGGTAATCATCACTCATTCCTGGTTCCCCTTTGAGGGCTGCGCTAATTAGCCGGCGTCTGTGATTAGTTGGCTTGTGTTTGATCTGCTTCACACTAGTCTCCCTCTCTTTTAGGAAGGCTGCCTGCCTGCTGCTGTGATTTTGGCTTTGAGGTGCACTGAATACACACAAACACAGATCCAAAAGCGTCGCGCTCTGCCGGCGGGCTTCCGCCACCTTTTGGCCGCAGTCGTGCGCCGTCGTCGTACGTCAGGGCACAAACACGCCGGCCCGATGCTCCGAAACATGCAGCACTTTAGCACTCAAAAGAAGCAAAGAGTGTGCACCTGTTCAATTTTCACTCACAAGAAGTCACTTTGACTTTCTGGCCTGCCAGTCAAAAATCTTAGAAAAGGGCTGACAGACTGATTCCACTGACAATGTCTTTGGATGGAGTTGGTCGAAGGACGAACAGTTGCTTCTGACCAGTCCTTGAACTAACGAATGACATTTTTTGCCTAAAAAAAACCCCCCAAAACCTGATAGTATTAAGGTTTTATTTTTTAGGCCGTCAGTGAAGTTCCTTGGAAAAGAACAGCATCGTGAAAACTGATTCCGAGACGATTTTAAGTGACATTGGACGCATTCCGTAGGTGCATGAGTAAACTCCAAAAGAAAATGAACAATTGATTTATTTATTTTTTACTCTAAAGAAAATCAATGTCAAAAAATGAGTAGCTACAGCTAGTAGCGATAGCGCTCCTTTTGAAAGGCACAGGTGGATACATTCCTGATAATCTGTTAAGTTTCTGATCCAGCAATTTTACACAAATTGGGCTTGTTTTTCTCTGCGGCTTTTCGCAAAGACCAAAACACAGCAGTCATTTAAAAAAAAAAAAAAAAAAAGCACTTTGCTCGCTAATTAGTTTTTAGCATTAGCGTTTCAGCTCCGCGGAAAGCAGGAATGTCATTGATTTGTTTTGACGGTCGACAAAGAGTTTGAAGCACGTTCTATCGACACCTGCAGACCTTTTGACGCAGTAACGATATCAGCGAACACTGTAAGCACTTCAATCTTTCGCTCTTAAGTCACACAACGCTAGTTGGATTTTCAGTCGAACGTTGTACAGTGTACGCCTAGCTTAAGGCAACAAAAGGGTGCGGGTGGCCTGCGAGGAAGGAGGATTTACTTAACCGCAACCCAAAGTGATTACAACTAAAGATGGCAGAATCATGAACGTAATTAAATCTGTACAAATCCCTCTTTTGCGTCGGATCTCCAAGGGAAAAAAAAAAAAGCACCATCGCGGGGAGGGGAGCTAACCCTGCAGCGTGGCATCAATAGCGGGATTTGTTTGCTGTGTGTGTGTGTGTGAGACGGAGCGCTGTCTAATTACACAGAGGCTGTGTTATTGAAGGGTCCTTGAAGCTGGCCAGTCGAGCACGGCGGGTGGCGGTGTAGGGCGAGGGGTGGGGAGGCGGGTACTTTTCTGTTCGTAGCACCTTCTAGCTATCGCTCACCTCACAATCCTTTTCCTGTCACGCCGCCTCGAGGGGCTTGATGGTAAACAAAAGACCCGCCAAGCCAGCGTAATGATGTCTTGACTGAAGATTCCCCTGGAAGGTACGCCTCTTCTTCAAGATGGGGTAGATGCTGTTTGCTCAGCCTGAACCACATCAAACCCCCCGTGTCAGTGAGCATCGCGTGGATTTTGATCGTCGGTGCCGACATCAGACGTTCGGTATCACCCGAGAATACTCTGGCAATTGTGTGGAATTAAATGGTGGTTAATTAGAGCTTGATGTCAAATTGAGACCATCGACTAAGGCATTTATTCATCGCTCTGACTAACGTATTGAGTCATGTCGACTGCAGGCCCTTTTGAGAAATGACATTGGATTTTCTGACCTTTTTAATTTTTCACCACTGACTCCAACTCGAAGATCTGGAGATATCTTTGATCAATACTGTACTGGATCCTCCTCCTAACAGTTCACGTGGGGGTCTCTGTTGTTATTGTTTATGTCCGTAGGGCAACGACTAACCCAAATTGGTCCAGTCTTTTTTTTTTTTCCTAGTGGTGAAAAGGCTCCCCATGCAGCTTGACTGAACTTCTACTGTACGTCATAATTTTCCTTTCTAATAGCCGATTTTGTTTGTTTGTTTGTTTTTTGTTATTGCTCTGCTCACTTATTTTATCATGTTTTTTGGGGAACAGTGGGACTATTTCGTTGACCAGTTCATTGTCCATCTTCATTGTTCACCTTGTTGGCTCAAAGTAGTGCTAGCATTAGCACATAACTCTTGACCTGAGTCTTGGAAATCTTTGTACAAATGTTGCTATTTGTTAAACAAACAAAAAAAATTATATATTTGAAGAGATGGTGTATTAACCATTGTTTCATTGAGATCCATTGTTTCTATCAACTGTTGTGCCACCCTCCGCAACGTTTGAGAAGTGACTATAGCTACACTTGCTAGCATAGCAAGTTTAGTGTCAATATAGCAGGCAGGTGATGATTACTATTTAGAATGAAAACTGTTACAAGTGTAAAAATGATAACTTGTGAAAATATTTCTGTGAAGTTATCGCTCATCTGTTTGTCAGCAAAAAAAAAAAAAAAAGACATTGCGCTTTTTGATTTGACAAAGAAAGACTGTGTCGTATATGAAAAGAGAACTGTTCTTCTCAAAACGCTTCTAAAAAGTGGAGCCATTATGTTAAAGAATCATCTTCGTCATATACACAAAATTTGACCTCTGCATTCGGCAAAAACACACTTTTCGTGGCACACGCTGCAGCAGAGATTCACATCAGCGCCAAAGACACTCCAAGCTTCTTCCGTTCATTTGGTTTCATTTGTCGCATGAGATTGCAACGTTAACGATTTTCATATTAGTTGATGGAAGTTTAAAAGCGGCGCCAACTACATTAAGAGATCTTTCCCATCCACACAAATAAATATTTCTCATTGCAGGAGAGCTTATGTTTAGTTTTAAAAAGGTGAGACGGATGGCCGAACAATAGTCGGCAACTTCCCGCCTCTGACCGACCAGTCGTAAAGAAAATAAACGATGACACACCTCAAAGTTACTTTGAGGACAATCTTAGTGGCTTTGCATTTTGTTGGTCCTTTTTATAGCCCGTCGCTGTCTTAGCCTTTTTTTTTTTTTCTTTTAATGAGCACTTTTATACGGTAGTTGCACTCACGGTCTGGACTGTATTTAGTGTCACCCCTGCTTGCCTTGTATTATCATTTTGTGTATTTGGTTGTATTCCTCAAGACAGACGGGTGAAAAGATAAGACGACTCCGGCGTGTTGTCTCCTCTGCAGGGAAGCATCAAAGTTGATGTTAATAGCCGGTTCAAAGACAAAATGATTCTTACCAAACCACCCTTGCACTCCATCAATCGTCTGTACTGTAGCAGATTAGAGGGGCTGGGGGAACCCCAGTGCCGTCCATTTGCTTTGTCATTCATTCCTTCCTTCATTCGTTGCCCCCCCCCTTCCTCCATCTCGCTAGCACCTTTCCCTTCCTTTACTGGAACTGATAGCAAAGTGTTGACAAGTAGTTTCATCTCACCTGAGCGCTATTGAATATACAGACAATGGCCCGTTCTTCTCCTCCACCCACGCCGGGCTCCCTGCAGACCGGCGTGACGGAAACAAGACGTATACAATGCGGCCGCTCAAATAAACACAGCCTGTTCTGCTCGTAGCCGCTTCTCGGCTTATTTATTGTGCCACATTCCTTCCCGTCTAATTGTTGGTGGCTTCCGAACCTGCAGCGGCTTCCATTATCAACATCCAGCAGGTTAAATGAAGGACCTTGAAACGCTTAAAATAACTTGATAATAATAATTGCCATGCCAAGGAATGAAATTCACTGTGGATTGTAATGTAATTGTTTTTTTTGGTGGTTTTTTTTAACATTACTATGTAAAAAAAAAAAAAAACACCTCAGTTTTCGACCATAATCCATTCCAGACTGTTCAAAACCCGATTTGTTCGAAAACCGAAACCACGCTCTTTAAAAAAAAAAAGAAATCCTTATTGAACACGTCTGTTCATAATAGAACACTACACGAGGAAGCGTCACTTCCTCATGTAAGGAAGGCAAGAGGAGTCAAGTGACTCATTCAAATGCGCTCAGTTTGGTCCAGAACCGAAATTTGTTCGTCATCTGAGGCATAAAAAACTCAATTTTTGGTCGAAAACCGATTTTGGTCCAGAACAGAGATGTTTGAAAACCGAGGTTTGACTGTACATTACAACAATCCCCAGGTACAATAGCAGTTGCTTTGGGCAGCACGTAATATGACTTTTCTTGTACTTTTTTCGTTTTCTATTTAAAGAGTCGCCGCACTAAAAAGAAGCGATATTTATTTTACTAAATAAAGTCAAACCTCTGTTTTCGAATGTCTCTGTTCTCGTCCAATTCGGTTTTAAAAATAAAAGTTTCCTTCGTGTCAAATTAACGTTGCAGCTATGGCAGAGAAGATCAGCCACTTTTGTAAAAAGCAAGCTAGCGAGGAACAAAGTTGCGTCCAGAGCAGAGAAATTAAGTAGTTAAAATGTAATACAGTCAAAACTCTGTTTTCGAACATCTCGGTTCTCAACCAAATCGGTTATGGACCAAAAATTTTGAGTTTTTTATGCCTCGGATGACAAACAAATTTCGGTTCTCGAACAAACTGAGTGCACTTGAATGCACCATTTGACTCCTCTCTTCCTTACACGAGGAAGTGACGCTTCCTCGGGTAGACGAGGAAGTGACGGATTATGGACAAAAACCGAGGTTTGACTGTAGTTAAAGAATGAATTATTGTAAGAAATCCATATTTTAATGCATAAAACTCAAAAGCATGTATATATTTTTTCGCCTCATCTATTAATGACCTGGCCCATCTGTCCGTTGTAACGCTCCGAAAATATGACCCTTGCGCATGAAAGGTTTTCACACCTCCACTTGATGTAGCGTGGCATCTCTCAGCACGGGCACAGCGAAGTTTTGTCCTTACATGCGCGGTAATTTAATGACGAGCAGTTGTTTGGAACATAATCTTCCCTTGCGTCCTCAAATATTCCTTGCTTCATGCTCCGAGCCATCACACACACACGCACGCACACACACGTGCGCACACGCGTGTACACTCATCAGTAATTCAATCCAGCTGGTCGTCGCTGGATGTTGTGACAGACGCGATCATCAGTTTATGACGATATTTCGCCGTTGCTTGTGTGTTTGTTTACTTGTTGTGCCTGACCTTCTGTCTCCCATATGGCAGCCATTGATTTTGCTCGCCTGCTGTGTGATCCCCCTAGTAGACCGACAATGCTTAATGCCCCCCCACCCCGTCTCCCGCTATATGACACAACTGCTGTTTGTTTTTAATCCCTTAATGTGATGTACAAACGGGATTGGAACTCCTCGCGCTGTCTGTCTATGAATGAGTGATGAGTGACTGACAGTTGACCAGTGGTGGGGGGGTTCGTCTGCAGCCGGACTCATGTGGGGGGTGGGGGGTGGGGGGGGGCAGCTGGGAAATAAAGTGCACTCCCCCAAGGTGAAGCAAAGGTGACCAAAATAAAAGCCAACAAAACCCTGGAAACTCACACAGCTGTGTTTAGATCCCGAGGCGACGTTGTCATGGAATTCCTTTGGCTTTAAGGGGCGGCGCCGCTTTAATTCTCCAAAAGGATCACGCCAACCGCCCCCCCGCACCCCCTACACCCACCGCTCCTCCGAAATATCCGCTGACACCTCGCCAGACTCTCACACCCACAAAAATAGGACGTATAATCACATTATGCTAACACGCCGCCAGGATGGATGTGTACACACACACACACACACACACAAAGTGATGGATTAACACACGCACACATGCATGCATGTACACACTGCAGGAAGGACATTTGTTGAATTACCTGGCACTGTTCTCCAATTGTGTACTTGTGACATTGCCTTTAATTCATGACTGCGTCCGACGGGCGAGCACTTCCAACTTTGTGTGCGTGCGTGTGCATAAACAAGCTCCCTGTTGTGATGTATGTGTGTGTGTGTGTGTGTGTGTGTAAAAGTTCTTTTGGCAAACTCCCTGCCAGACCTGATAAAGGTGCAAAGCCTTCGCATGAGTAATGGCGGCTGAATGGAGATTCTTCTTACGCGGCTGACCCCCAAACCGCTGTGAACTGTGCCTGTACAACGCCTCACATTAATTTTCATATTTCACTCTCCAGCTCTGTTCTCTCAGCACTGGGGAATGAATGTCCAATGTAGAGCCGCTAAGATTCATGGAGTAACTTAATTACAAAAAAAAGTTAAATCTCCTCCTCAAAAAGGCCTTGGAGCGATCATTTTTGCAAGCCGGGCAAATGTTGTGTCGAAATAATTTGGCGCGATGATGGCGAGCAAGGAGGAAACTTGAGTAGTCAGTCGTAGGCTGTCTGACATTTTTGTCTGAAACGTCCATTTTAGGCTCCTTCACCCTGGAGTGCTTTCAAAGATGTACTTGACCTTGATTCCTTCCAAATTTGAACCACAGCTACATTCATTTTGGTACACATGTTGATCATGAGTAGACCCACCAAAACGGTCTCGAGAAGCCATGCGCGAAACGGCGCGAGGAGGCTGCCATTTTGTTTTCAAGCGCCCAGTTAAGGGTCATTATATAGGGTCCTTGAAAGCCGAACTTGTCCTTCCGATTTAAATTTTTTAATCTCATTTAATGGGGACCAAAACCACCCGCGATAAACGAAAATCCGCAAAGTAGCGACCCCCACCCTCCATATAGGTACATGTACATATTTATAAGGCCAAATTTAATGGTATACATGTAGAAGTACATTTTGAAGTAATTAACATGACTTAATGACCCGGAAAATAAGGAAGTGACGCTTCCTCGTGTTGCTTTCCATTGTGAGCAGACGTGTTCAGTCACCATTTTTATTTTAAAAAGAGCGTGGTTTCGGTTTTCGAACAATTTCGGTTTTCGAACAGCCTTCTGGAACGGATTATGGACGAAAACCGAGGTTTGACTGTATATGAAAAAAAAAAAGTATATAAATTTTTTTAATGAATATATTTGAAAAAATCCGCGATGCACTGAAGCCGCGATAAATGAACCGCGAAATACCGAGGGATCACTGTACTGTAATTGTGACTTGGGGGTACCGCGTCGGGCTTACATTGCTGCAAATGGTGATGGAACTCAAAACGCAAGACCCCACCTTGTAGTCATCATGTTTAAAATGTCTCTTGTTGACACAAAATGGAGGTGAACCTTTTAAGGGGTTCTGCTCGACTGTATTTTATGAAGAGTTGAGGGGGGGAAAAAAAAAAAAAACAACCTCATGGCCAGTCCAATTACCATGAAGAGCGCTGGCACACGGGTCTTGTATGAAGAAGCCAGACAGAAAATGAATCAGCCGCTTCAAAAACGAAGGCAGCGCAGAATGAGCTAGAGGGATAAAAAACGGATTTGTTCCAAAATGAAAAGACAGGATGAGGCTACATCACCCTGAGAGTCTGTGTGTTTGCGCGCATCCGTGTGTGTGTGTGTGTGTGTGTGTGTGTGTGTGTGTGTATGGATATAAAAATAATGGAACCAAAGAAGTGATGAGGTGGAGGTAGACTGACGTGAAGGGTCCGACAAAGCCGCAGGGGAGCTGGGTGTCTGTCAGCCGTCCAGCCTCTAACTTATTCAGTCACTTATTCAGCGCGGCGTTTGTCCATCTCAGGAGGGCTTTGCCTTTTTCTGGATGCACGAAACGCTCGCTGTCCCCAAGACTTTTTATGAGCCCTAAAGCGGCCAGAGCCAGCTTGTTAAACTCGCCACTTGTCATACGCCCCTCTTTGGTTTTTTTTTTTTTTTTTCCCCCGCCTTGTTCTCGTTTTTACTGCCTTTCTTTCCAGCCAGTTATTCTTTATTGCCGTTTTTTTTTTTTTTTTTTCCCCCTTGCCCACCCCGCACTCGCTGCCGTGCGTCTCTCTGCGCTGCCTCTCCTGGGTCAGGTACAGTGTAGATGTTGCTGTTTATCAATAATGAAGAGATGAGAGCAGGAGGGAGGCGAGCATGGCGCTCTCGTTCCACCCTGGAGATGAATTATTCACCCAGTGGAGAAGAGTGCATCTAACCACCCCACACCCCCTCCCCACCAGACAACCCCCATCGCCCACAATGCATGTGTGTGTGTGTGTGTCTGGCTAACGTGTATGTGCGTGAATTTTGCTTCAATCGTACCTCACTCACATTTTGCCCTTACACCTTGTCTCTGAAGTAGGCTTTTTCCTCAGCTTGAGTGCTGTGTGTAGTACCAACTTGAAGCAGTGTTTATTTTCTTTTAAGCATTTTTTTTTTTTTAAAGACAGACACGTGACCGAGCGCTGTTTGTTCAGGGTTGATATGTAAACTTATACGTAAGTCATAGGGGATCACTAACCTCTACTATTGGAGTAAGAAGTATTCTTATGGAAAAACATGCCTATAGACCTTGCAAATAATAGCGCATGCCTTCCTCGGTATGCCTGAACCAGGTAAAATGATTCAGCCTCTGCTTGTCAAAACCACTGGTTTGGGGGGGTTTTGAGACTCTATGGAAAGAGGAATGAAAAATATGTTGACTTTGCGTTCTTATGCTCCTAATTGGAATCGGATTTATGCGTCCTTGCTTCGCCGACTCGTCCTGTTCTCCATTCCTCACCATCACGAGTGTTTTAGATCGAAATTCCACATGTTGTCACCACAAGGCAGTCCAGTCAAACCTCGGTTTTTGTCTATAATCCGTTCCAGAAGGCTGTTGGAAAACCGAAATTGTTCGAAAACCGAAACCACGCTCTTTTTAAAATAAAAATGTTTACCGAACAAGTCTGCTCACAATGGAAAGCGACACGAGGAAGCGTCACTTCCTCGTCTACCCGAGGAAGCGTCACTTCCTCGTGTAAGGAAGGCGAGAGGAATCAAATGGTGCATTCAAGTGCGCTCAGTTTGTTCGAGAACCGATTTTCGGTCGTCATCCGAGGCATAAAAAACTTGAAATTTTTGGTGGAAAACCGAGACGTTCGAAAACCGAGGTTTGACTGTATTACATTTTAACCACCTGTTGCATTAATTGCTCTGCTCTGGACGCGACTTTGTTCCCCGCTAGGTTGCTTTTTACAAAAGTGGCTGATTTTCTCTGCCATATCTGCAACACTAAACATCATAAACGTTAATTTGACACGAAGGAAACTTTTATTTTTATCAACATGACATGCTTGGATTAAAAAAGAAAAATGCTAAAAAACCACCCGACAATATTGACCTGTTTCTCAAATCTGCTAGGGAAAATCAGGACGCTGATAGCACAGACTAGCGATTTGATCGGCTTCTTCTTCGATAGCTGCTTCAGGTCTTTTTGTGCACTGCAGTTGAGATAGCACAGTGGCGCAACGCTGAAACCGCAGTTAAAATAAGTAGCCGCTGCAAAGGGACATCCGTCGCTCAATCAACACAGCTGGAGCTTTTTGCCGTGTTGTTGAGCAATAGCAATCGGTCCGGCCGGGGGCGGCACCAAAATAGCTGCAGGCGGGCGACAAGCAATTTTGAAGGCCTGAGGAAACCTCAATGTGGAGTGACAAATTAACAGCTTGACCTTGCCCTTAGTTGGAAAGCTGTACAATCTTAAAAGTGGAAACAGGCGCTAAGGAATACTTTGTTGCGCAATGTTAGAGAAAAATCATATGTTCTCTCTATCATCCATTTTCATCGTTCACGTTGGAAAACATCAATTGTGTAAACCCGGGGTTCGCCGTATTGCCACATCTGTTTTTGTATTTGCTGACGGTTTGGGGTCAATCGCAAGATTTAAGACCACTGTAGCTCTCACCCCCCGGACACATGAGTGCATCGGGAACACCTCGCATCATAACCCAGCTCAGTTCACAGGAGCCACATTGTCGAGCCGTTAAAATGACAATTAATATAAATCAGTGCCTGTCTGAAACACATCCAATAAAAACGCAATGTCGGTCCCCTCGAAGGCGGGCAATTTATTGCCAGACTGTTGTATTGTATTACCCCCCCCCCCCCCCCCGTTTCTGAGATGTGCCTAATTAATTGACATGTGAGGGCATTTCTTTTCCAGTTGAATTATAAGACAAATCATGGGCCAATTTGTTTGTGGTGTGCAGTCACTTTCTGATTTGTTTTTATTTTGTCCCCATTGGAAGTAATTGAAATAGGAAGTACATGTCACCGTCATTGCGCAAGCGATGTCTTCGCTGAACTTTAACATTTATGCGTAACTGGCATACAGTCCTCTGACCCTTGTGCTACAATTTTTGTAGATTTTTGCGTATTGTCATCTTTACATCAAAGACAAAGCCTAGAAATTGTGTGATATGAAATATTCCAATTCATGTTTTATATATATATATAGATATATTTTTATGTTTTGGTCATAGCACAGTATCGCTTTTATTGTCCATAGAGGGCAAAAATACAAAGAAAAAAAATAACAACATAACTAACATAACTGAACATCTCGAGTGGTTGAAAGTAAAATACATATTCAGGAATAATACTTTTACAATTTTTGTAAAATTGTATGTTGCGTTATTTAAACTTCTTCACATCGACTGCAGCACAAGGGTTGTTAATTATTGTTAATTTCATTTGCAGCCATTTTGCGAGACAACAAGCATACTGTTTTTTTTGTTGTTTTTTTTTGTTCTTATGTATTATATATGAATTGCATCCCATAGTGTGAAACTACATCATGCAGTGAGTTCCCTTTTTTTAAATTTTTTTTTATTACCATCATCATC
This sequence comes from Hippocampus abdominalis, assembly GCA_018466805.1. Taxonomy (NCBI): domain Eukaryota; kingdom Metazoa; phylum Chordata; class Actinopteri; order Syngnathiformes; family Syngnathidae; genus Hippocampus; species Hippocampus abdominalis. The sequence goes on from CM031699.1 coordinate 2,914,428, forward strand.
ATCACACTTTTCTTCTTTTGCATCACTGGTACTGTTGGGTAGTGGCAATAAAAAAAAGTATGTGGAATGAAAAACATTGGCATCAGAGGATTTTTTGAGCATTGATGTTACAAAGTGCAGTTTTCCACATTGCAGCATTATTTTATTTTTTTTAGTTATAAGCGTGGGCACAGTGACTGAATCAAACTTGTATAGTCATATAAAACAAAAGAAGTGATCCATTTCCATCGCCCCCCTAACATAAAAACAAACGGGCGTGGTCACAGAATGCGAACCTTAGTCATGGCACAACTCGCGGGACTGTGATGATCATTACCGCACTAAACACACTCGTGCAGCAAAATCTCCCGGGATTTGTTGATGTCGTCGTATTTTTGCCACTTGGGAGACCTTTTGCTATATTCTGTGTCTAAACTGCGTCCCCATATCCACATTTAGTCCCGCTTTACCTCGTGCGCAGAAGCGGCATTTTAGCATTTCGAGATAAAGTTCATGCACTTTTTATGAGCCGGCATTTCCATATAATCCTCCCGGGGCGTTCATATTAATGCGCTGCACTGAATTGAATTGGTAAACGCTTATTTTTGCAAATAATATCCTCTCTTTTTCTCGGGGCATGTTTGTATAAACAGGCGACTTAATAGGAATATGCATCGGCGTACGGATGCTCCCTCGCTGGCCCGCTCTCCCGCACGTGCGCACGTCCCTCTGCAGGTTTCTCCTCCAGCTGCTCATTTCTCCTTGACGCTTTTGAAGCCTTTTCGCGTCTCCCAGTGTCCCCGCCCGCCCGCCGCCGCGTCTTTTATGACTTTTTCCTCACGTTACCCCCTCGCCTCGCTGTGTACGCTCATTTATCAAGCATTTCATCATATCACGTTGAACAAAGTGAGAATGAAGGCCTTCCTCTAGTTGCGTCAGAGCTGCCGCATGTTTCAATTGCCCCGCTACGGCGAACCAGCGTTTCTTCGCAGCGGGATCCCATCGTCGTTCGCTCCAAATCTTCAAGACTGTACTGAAACTCATACAAAAACGCAGTTTGAATGTATGAAAACGCAGCTTTTGGAATGGCGTCAATATTGCGGCGCCCGTGTACATGCCTGTGCCTTTAAGAGGCGGTGCCTGGTGAGGCGGTGATGATGCTCTCCTGAGAGATGTGGCGAACGGCAAGCTTCTGCGCGAGTGTGTTTAAGAGCGAAAAGCCACCGGTTATTGACCCCACCAAAAAGCTTTGCCGACAGATGCCAAATGGCGCCAAAGCACTTTTTTTCCATTAGACAAAGTTATAGCCTGACTAAATGAAGCTCCTCCCTCTAGTTCAGCATGAAGGTGGTGCCTTGCGATACAAACTCAAAACTCTTGCGTGTCATGTTTCCCATTTAAATGAATGGCAATTCTATTCCTCTGTTCCGGCCCCGTTTCAAAATCGATTACGGTCAAACCTCTGTTTTCGTCCATCATCCGTTCCAGAAGGCTGTTCGAAAACCGAAATTGTTCGAAAACCGAAACCACGCTCTTTTTAAAATAAAAATGTTCACTGAACACGTCTGCTCACAATGGAGAGAGACACGAGGAAGCGTCACTTCCTCGTCTACCCGAGGAAGCGTCACTTCCTCCTGTAAGGAAGGCGAGAAGAGTCAAATGGTGCATTCAAGTGCGCTCAGTTTATTCGAGAAACAAAATTTGTTCGACATCCGAGGCATAAAAAACTCTAATTTTTTTGGTCGAGAACCGAGACGTTTGAAAACCGAGGTTTGACTGTAGTTGATTTCATCATTGCACCTCTAGTGGTAGCATTAAGCCGGTGAAGGCCATGTCATTCCCATTGTTTTATGTTTAGTTTGACATTAACCTTCATCTGAACGTGGAAATAAACAATTAACCAAGAGTTAAGCCTGAACACAAAAAAAAAACTTAAAATGATCTGTCTTGAACAAAACCCATTTCAAAAGAAAAAAGGCACAAATGATAAATCGCAATCTATTATTGCAATGTACTCCTTTGTCAAACCCGGCCGGCTTCTTTGAAGACTGCAGCGGAAATGCGCGGGCGGTTGCTTGTAGAATCCGGTTGCCTGCTATCGATTGGAGGGTCTATCGGGAAAGGTCAATAAGGAGATGACACGAGCGGCTCAAGTCTTCATTTCCGAGTTTTATTCTTGGTTTGTCAAAGCTAAGCTGCCTTACCCGCTTTGCTCTCTGCATACCAAAGTACACCCAAGTGTGTGCGTGCGTGATGGGGTGTTGCGCGCGCTCTGACACATCTGTGCGTCGACGTGAAGGTCAGACGACCCGGTGCCGTGCAACTTGGTGAGTTAGTGGCAGCTGGTTGGTCGCTGCGCATGGGCAGCGGTTTTGGTTTAGCTCTGCTTCCAAGGTTTAGTCACTTCCTCGTGTAAGGAGGGCGAGAGGAGTCAAATGGTGCATTCAAGTGCGCTCAGTTTGGTCGAGAACCGAAATTTGTTCGTCATCCGAGGCATAAAAAAACTCAATTTTTGGTCAAAAACCGATTTGGTTGAGAACCGAGACGTTCGAAAACTGAGGTTTGACTGTACTTTCGAATTAAAAAAACAAAGGAAAAAATCTGCAGTGCCCTGAACCCACAAAAACTGAGCCGTACAATAGCGAGGGACCACTATCGTAGCTGATGCCACGGTGACCCCATTTGTCACCATTCACTTCAAGACATTGACACAAGAAATTTCAAACAGTCCAAAGACGGGCAGTCTTGCCTGGAATCTAGACTCAAACGTGACGCTGCGCAATTAGATTTTCATACAAAATGCCATTAAGCTGTCAGGTAAAACTCAAAGTGTCATAAATGTCATGAATTATTTTGTTTGGCATTTGACTGCCAGTGAAGCGGCTAACATTTAGCCGAGCAAATGAGCGGGTGCTGTGTGTGTGTGTGTGTGTGTGTGTGTGTGTGTGTGTGAGTGTGTCGGGTCTTGTGTGCGCTGGTCCAAATGAGTCAATGGGTTTCTAAATTTGGAATGTGTTGGCGTGAGAAAAAATACGTCACCGCTAAGACGCCGCCTGGAGATTGATCTATTTCTATAAAACAAACTTGCGCGCCTCGTGGAGCCGTGTACACACACACACACACATATACTTGTTTTAGTACAAAAGAGGAACCCTGTTACTGTACTTTGAATGCACTGTACAAATCCCTTTGGTCATTAAATCAAGGACCATTTTTCATAAAACGTTGAGCAAGCTAGGAAAAAAAATGCATTTTGCATGTGACGTCTTTTGAAGGTTATCGCAAGCTTGTATTTAAGGCTAGAGCGCAAAACCATCTGACCCACTCGACCTCAGAGGGGGGAAGAAAAAAAAGAAATGACGACGCTCTTTTTCGCATTTTAATCATATTTGTGGACGTTTGCGTCACCGAGGGCTCTGGCGGGGCATACCATGACGCTGCCGACACTGACATTCATTGTGTTCCTGCCCAAATTGCTCCGGCGGTGTCTAGGAATAACCTCATTTCATTACACGGGTGCCGCCTTCGGGTGCAAAAAAAAAAAAAAATGGAGCTTGTCAAGTCATCAGCTGTGATCGGTTGGCCCGTGAAGCCATCCCCGTTCCGCTTTAATAAAACGCTTCGCTTAAGGGAGGAAGTAACCAGGCGGAAACGAGATTCCATCAGGGCAGAGCGGCGACTTGCCCACTCTGCCCACCGCCTGTGTCAAAGCTATTAATGTTCGCCATTGCGGTGGGCGGGTGGGCACAACAACAACTCGAGCTTAATACGAAGTGAGAACTTTGCACCGACCTGCGGAAATAATGAGGACGTAATTAGCTGTGGAGGAATCGGTGCACGAGGAAAAAGCCAAAGGATGACACGCCCACATCTTCCCTCTCGGCGTAGGCGTTATGGCCTTCTGACTTTGGAATATATCGCGCTGATGAAGTATGATGTCAAAAATTGACATTTCACTGTAATTGCGGTTTGCAGGTCGCCTCGCACCACACGAACGGGCGCTGGAGCTAGTATAATATAGTTAAATAAGTACGCTGGTATATTTCGACACGGCAGAGCCGAGTGAAAGCGGTCTGAAAGGAGGAGGGAGAGTCACGGACCGCGCCGGCAATCTGCTGGCGGCCCAACCTGTCAGTCGCCGTGCCGCTAGCTTGATGAAGTGGCAGAGTGGGTTAGCCGCGAAGGCCGTTGGATATTTTAGGTGATGGCCTCCGCTCGCTCTCCCCATTCGGGATGCAGTGCCGCTTTCTCCGCCAGAGTGGGGATCACGCGGAGGGCACGGATGCCATTAGGCGTCAAAGTCAGCCTCGGAGGGAATGAGGCGAGCAGATGCGGGCTCAAGACTGTGTGCGTGTGCGTGTGCGTGTGCGTGTGCGTGTTTTGTATGCAGACAAGCTGCCCCAGAAAGGCGGGAGAGAAAATGTAATTTTTTTTATTTTTTATTTTTTTTTCTAATGTTGTGGGGTTTTCATCACTATTTATTTTGTGTCGTCATGCAAAAAACGATTCAGCACTAAACTTGTTGAATTGAAAGAGAAGGCATTTTATTGTTGGACCTTCTCTTTCATTTCTCTGAATTATACATGACATTGGACTAAACCGAAAGTTGTGGCACCTGTAAAGCTGTACATGCCTGATGCAAAATAGGATTCAAGGCTCCCCAAAGTCTTCGATGAATGATTGGCATGTTTTCATTACTCTACTGCTACCTCCTATTTAGTTCACAAGGTCGCACAAAAACGACATGGCCGATTTCCATCGTACTTTGGTGGGAACATTAGGGCAAGAAGGACATCAGTCAATGCCGAACTCAATAGGCGTGGCTCCAGCTAAATCTCTGAAAACATTGCGAGAAAGTTCTTGCCCCCAGTTAACTCTTTCATTCCACAAGACGTACTTGTACGTCTTTTTAAAATTAGGCCCCGCCTACCAAGGACGTCTTTGTACGTCTAAGTCTTTATTTTGCGCCATCGAGAGGAGGAAGGTCTGATGCAATCTGTGAATGAGAATAAGCCGTTTGCATTGGAAATCATGTAAAAAAAGCGACCAGTAGGTGGCAGTGGTGCCTCACGTGCTTGAATGCTTTTACAAAAAGCTCTTTTTCTCAGTTTTTTGCTCAGGAATCGCCATTTTCATGAAACTTAGCCATTTTGTAATGCCGATTGCTGAAGAATGGAAAAAGATAGAAACCCATTTTTTTTTTTCTGCTGAAAGAGTCCAAACTTTATTTTGGCTCCATGTTTGACACCCCTGCTGTAAAGGGAGTACATACATGTAGATTTGTTTCGACATATACACGTTGAAAGCTAAGTGGAACTCAATTGTTGAGATACTGTAAAACACTGATCTGTTTCTCGCCATTTCATTTTTATTGATTTGATGGCCTGGTCATGCACTTTTTAAGCGGTGACACGAGTCACCTCCTTCCCCCCCGCTATTCATTGACTGACGCTAGAACGTCAGCCGGCAGCCGATATTGGCGCAGTTGCGACATGCACTTAGCTAGCGCTCCATGTCTACACCCCTCAAAAATTTTTGTTGCATGTTCGTGGATGGATTTGAGCGCCTCGTTAGGAGGCGGGATAAAAGATGGAAACATTTAAAAAATTAAATAAAATTGGACTTGATAAGTCTGAGTGCATTTCCCAGCGGATTGTTCACAGCTGGGGTGGCTTTAGAGTGCCTCGTTGTCAGCCATTAGTGTGCACAAGTCACGACCAAAGTCGGACAGGGGATTTGGGCTGTCGTATACACTTTAGAGCGCCTTGTTGTTGTCTTAAAATGTAAGCCCCCCCCCCAAAGAAAAAATCTGTTACATTTGCTTGTTCCAAACAAGAAATTTAGGACATGTGTACTTAAAAATAAGTGGTATAGATTCATGATGAAAGATGTTTTTGATTCATAATCAAATAATTTACACATGTAATTGGGATTTTTTTCATGTTCATGTCTCCGTACAATGAGGTCTTCAGTGAAGATGATTTTGGGGATGTGTGTGGAAGCAACTTGAGCTTTTTGTTGAATGATTTTTTTTTTTTCTTCTTGCATGTTCATGGGTGTTTTGTGTGTGTGTGTGTGTGTGTGCGTGCGCGCCCGCACGTGTGTGGGATGACAAGTGTTTTATACAAGGTCAAGTGCGCTGCCGCCTCGCTCTGTTTCTTCCTTCCCGCGCCACTTCTTTCCTGACCTGACGAGCTCCATTTTTCACCCTCTCTTTTCTCCTTCCTCTTTCTCACCTGCTTATTTGTCGCTCTTTTGTCCCTGCGGCCGTCTCCCGTTAACCTTGTTTATCGCATTGTCTCCCCTCCTCCATGTCCTTTTTTCCTGCGCCGCCTCCTCCCTCGTTCATTCCCTATTCCTGGCACAGCATTCTCCTCCTCGCACCCTTTCATCCACCCCACCCCCCAACCCTCCACCACCCCTCCTTTCTCATTTTCCTCTTCACACACCAATGGCGGAAAGTATGGAAATGTCACCGTGACCAGCCAGAGGATCGTTGTTGAATGTTTGCCTGCGTTTGGCCAGCCGCCACGAGACATCACCGTCAACGACAGAAGTTGACGACTGGAAGATGTTGAGGGCGCCCGTCGGTGTCTGGAGCGTCACTCGTAGGCGACGCACGTCTTTGGCCGCTCTCCTCCCCTCCAACCGTCTCTTCGCCCTCGCTCTCTTTTGTTCTCGTACCCTTGACCCGCCTTTCTTTTTTTTTATTCCCTCCGTTCTGCCACTGGACTCATCTCACTCCCTTTCTCTTCATACAACCCGCACTCTCGAAATATTTATACTCACAATTATTCTTTTCAAATGCCTCCCTTGGCTTAGAGCGTCGCCGCTACTTGAATGACAGAGTCTTGAGGGTTCAGGGACCATCAACAGAAAATGTGTGTGTGTGTGTGTGTGTGTGTGTCTGTGTGTGTGTGTGTAATCATTTCCCGTAGGCGGGGTGACGTCTCATCAGGCCAGCATGTTTTTTCAGGGTGGTCGGGCGGGAATTGACCTGTGCTGGCTGTTTCTTATTGCCCGAGAATGACAGACAGACAGATGGCTGTGGTACTGCCGCCCCCTTGCGAGACGCGCAGACACCCCGTAACCGGACAAAGTGGCCGACGGGTTCGCCATCTTCCAGCCAAGTTGGGCAACTGGCAACAGTCCGGCTGTTGAAAAGGGCGCCTGTCAACTGGTGTGTCAAAAATGAATGCACGGCCGATGGGGAAGCCTTGTCTTGGAACAACATTTCTGTTTTTTTTTGGGGGGGGGGGGGGGGATGTGTCAGAAAACATGTAGCGGGACAGAAAGAGTCGTACGTTGGTACCTTAACTTACGAGTGACCCGGCTTGAGAGCTCTTCACGTCCTGACCCCCCCCAAAAAAATCTTTGAGTCCTGATGCTAACATGAATTCTTTACACTTTGCACGGTAACTGAAAAAATGGAAATTGGAAAGTGTCGTCATGGTGCCCTAAATTGCTGTTGTCACCACTGTGACCACTGATCCCAAATTTATTCCCACGGGTCCTTAAAGTTCAGAAAAATCCATAAAGAAAGAAATTGTAAAATTATGTTCTTAATTGTCCTTAATTTTCAGGGAAAGCTTCTAAAATCTATAAAAATCCTTAAAAATTAACCTGTGGTGTTCATTTCATTTATTTATGTCATTTTCCCCACCCTTCCAATGAATAATTTTCAATCGGAAAATGTGCCTGGCGCCCTTCCCACCCCTCCAAACCCCGCTGTCGGGCGACATGCCTTCCTGGTTCCAGCTCTGCTTTTCCCGCCTTCTCAGATCAGTTCCGATGATGATCACTTCGGGTCATTTCGGGCCAATTTGACATCCAGTATGTCAAATAAAGGGTTAGCTGATTGCCCCTAAAAATAAAGATGTGCCCTTCCTTTGGCTGCAAAGATTTAAACACCAGCTCAGTGATATGTGGCTTTCTGATCATTAAATCCACCGTGAATCCCCTACTGAATGGAGAAAAAGTCCTTGAAAAATGGCTAAATTAGACCTAAAAAATCCTTAAAAGGTCCATAAAAACCTCTCTCTCTCTCTCTCTCAGCGTCCTGCTGTCAATTCTGAACTTAAGTGCAACTCCCCATCCCAGAGCTAATTTGGGTCTAGTCAGCCTAGTTCAAGTTTGATGGACAGAGGCGGGATGCTGCCCGCAGATGCAAAGATGCCAATGAAGCTCTGCGTAGGGAATTTCTTATGTCTGGAAGAGGGACGGGCGCAAGAAAAAGAAAGAACCAGGGGAGATGATCAAGCCAGCCTGAACCGCGACGGGCCATCGCCTGGTGCTTGTCCAAAGGCTCTCCTCCGTGGTTTCCAAGCGTGTTGTTTTGTGGTTGCAAATTGGCTCGGTCCGGGGAGAGCTGCTGTTATTCTTGGAAAAGGCCTTGTTTTCTTCCTCCTCGCTCTTTTCTTTTCCTCATTCCTCGCCGCTCGTATTGATATCTCACATCTCCCCAGAGAAGAAAAGGTGGGGAGTTTATTGCTCGTCAAAAAGAAAGACAGCGCTGCCCTTTTCCTTTTATCTCCCAGCCTATGTCTGGCTTTTCACTTGTTTCATCATTTATCTTGATATTAATTTCAACACAGCAGCTTTGGCTCGACGCAAACCGGTCGAACCGGATCCGCCGGTAATTGTTTATGTAAAGGTGAATGAATTTTCCTCGGTGTGTGCGCGCAAGTGTCGAAAGCGAGACACGGTGGTCAACAAAGCCCGAGTCCAAAACCGATTTTGAGGTCTCGCAGGGCATCTTGCAGACATGAAAGGAGGAGGGACAACCAAATGTTGCAGATTTTTTTTTTTTTTTGTTGCTCACCTAAAAGTGGTTGCAGCGAATTGGCTAAAATGTTGAACATTGTTTTTTCCAAAGAAGGAGCCAACATTATTGATTAGTACAAAAATAATCAGTCTGCTTTCAAGGAAGAAAACAGCAATCTGAGAATATTTACTGTCGAGAAACTGAAATGCCAAAAAGGTATGTGAAGGATTCATCGATCTATCACAAGTCATGATGGTCAACTAACTGATTTTATTTATTGCATAGCTAGTGGGGAAGATGTAGAAACACACAAATGATCATTTAGTTCCTGGGTTGGTCCGTCATGTCAGAACAGACTGATCATTGTCTCCCAAAAGTGAAAGCAAACATTTTATTTTGATTCAACTCAAAATGTGGACGATTGTGAGGCTGAGGCGAGGACTTGGACAACTAGGTCTCCAATTGATTCATCAATTATCAAAAAAAATTATCGATTAATCTCATTAGTTGTTGATTATTTATCATTGGACCTCTGAGACATAGAAGTCGCTACCTTTCACATTAAGACTTCGAAGAATGTCATTTGTCTTTCAAAGAAAAATACAAATCGGCCATTTTTTGCTGATTTCGAAACATCTGAACTGAAATGTTAATTTTAAGCATTAGGGCAAGAGTTTTTTACCCAAATGCTTTGCCAAATGTTTTTTTTTCTCTTGGCGACGCCTACAGGGCTTGAGTGAAATGACAACAGTGTTCAGCGTGCGAGTCCTTAAGTCGTCAGCTTTGACTTTCTGTCGCAGGCGATTAACTCGTATAGTGAGAGTCGGATTTTAAAACATTTCCTACACCTTTCAGCGTGTACATTGTGAGCTCACGTGCACGCACGCACACACACACACACACACACACACACACACTCCAGCTGCAGAAATTTGAGGTTGCGTATTTACAGGTAATCCACTTTAACTTGAAACAGGTGCCATCTTGCTGACACATACTTAATGCCGGCTTACTCATACAAGTAATTACATTTTCACAGAGACCTGGATTACACACACACACACACACACACACAAATACTTGTCAGATTGCGGTTCGAAAGCTCCATTGCTCAGTTTCTCGCCCGGCAACAAAAACAGATTTATTTTGACTCCTTGCCGCTGCGAAGGACTGTGTTGGTATCAGCAAGTGGGATGTGAGAGAGCAGCAAGGGCCATCCGGATGATGAATGACCGCTTTTCTTTTGTTCACCCCCTCACTTTTTTGTTTTTTTTAGGTTGGGGGGTGTTTTTATTTTTTATTTCTGCTGCTCTGTCCACGCAGACACAGTCACGCGGCGGCAAACTCTTGTGGCCTACTTGCCAGGGTTCATATGTTGCAGCAGACACCTCCCATTTATCACCAGTTTATGATGCGCTTCTCTTTTTCCTCATCTCCTCTGTCGGACTCGTGAGCGGCAGAAATGAAAGTGTCTCTCTTCTTTGTGTGTGCTTAGGGGCGTCTGGCCAACGTGTGAAAGTGGAGCCTGAGGTCTTGTCGTACCCCGGCCAGACGGTCTACCTGCGCTGCGCCTTAACGGACACCACCGGGATTCAGCTCACCATGGTCAGTTGGGATCTTGATGCTCACTTTTTCATTGCACCGGTCAACAGCAAAATGGGAGATGGCTTGAGGTGGCTTTTTTTTTTTAGGGTTTAATTGGTCTTGGTTTTTCCTGATTCATTCCAGCGGGTGTCAATTCTAAGCAAAATTTGACTGCTGGTGGGCTGAGTTGGTCCCAATTCGATGCAAATAAAGAAGGCCAACTGTGTAAAAAAAAAAGAAGCTGTTACATTGCATAAATTAGACAATCTTTTGATAAGATTAATCGGTTATCTTTTTTTTTTTTTCAAACTCACTGATCAGTGATACCTCTGCACCATCCTGTTTTTATAGCATTTTTATAGCATAGAGTATGTGACGTTTCATTTAAAAAAAAAATCCACCTGTTGCTCAACCTAACCCTTAATTCATAAATATTATTATGGTTATGATAATAATAATAATAATAATTATTATTATTTTTATTATTATTACTGTTGTTAAGAAAACAGGAAGTGCTATAGACAAAAACAAGGTGCCAAAAAGTGATCTTGGAAAGTTAACTTTTGCATCTCTGATTTAAAAAAATGTAGTCAAAATTTGTTGACTAGTGTTATATTTGGCGAGTACAGCATGTTTTTATATATAATATATATTTTAGACATACACATATATATACACATACTGTATATTCTATGACCGACTTGTCTGCACAATTTTTCGGGTGTGCTAATCTAACAAATCATGACTCGCGGAAATAATCCTTAAGGCTAATAGGTTTTTATCACATTTAGCCTTAACGTTTTCCTACGCCACGCAAACAATGCTAAGCTTCAGATTTGCTTGAGGGGATTGACTATGGTAATGGCAACACTCCTTAGTTGCATCTCAATGAAGTGAAAAGGCTCTGGGAGCAGCTGAGGCGGGGCTCAGACGCGGGGGTGGGGGGGGGAAAGTGGTTGGGATGGCGTGCTGCTCCTGAAAATACACATCCATATTCATACCTGCTCCATTTATGAGGTTTTTTTTTTTGCACCCGGGTGGAGTTCACAGGAAAATGGCGACGTCTTCTGATGCCGGTAATAAGTGGATGTTACCAAAAGGGAGCGACAGACTGGACATGTTGCGCTTTCGCGTTTGAAACTATTTTTAAAATGTGAGAGACCCCACCCAAGGTTCGGAAATATTTGGTGTCGTGAGCGCATGTGTTCTTACTGCGATAAGACACACACACACACACACACACACACACTGCGCACGCGACAATGTCTGTCATAGTCTGATTTGTGAGCGGTGCCACAGGGCATCCGTGCTGCCCTAAAATGCAAAGGAGGAGAAAGCGCAGAAGCAGCTAGGCTAACGCTTAGCATATCTGGGACCTCCATTTGAGTTGCAAACTCTTCACCTTTTTGTGAGATCATCAATGCTAGATGACCTAACCAGTTGCTCCTCGCTTTTTTTTTTTGTTTTTTTTTGCTGTTTTGTTTTTTTGTTGTTGCTAGATGAGTTTTAAAAGTTGCAAAATTGACAACTTTGCATCTTTTGTAAGTGACCTCACAGTCATTTTGGACTGCAGTACTTGGGGCTGACAGAATCTATTAAAAAATTCCGAATTAATAAAAAAAAAAAAATCCATGTGAGCATTAAACTTAAAGCAGTAGGAATTTGGAAAATTAGGTGATTGTTTCTGGAGATTTTATTTACATATTTATTTGGGGGTGGGGGGTGTCAGGAAAAAAAGGGGTTTTGGGGGAATTGTATTTGACATCACCGACCGAAAACCAGGCCCCAAAAGATCGTCAAATTACAATAAAACAGTACAACGTCATTCTTTTGCGCCATATCTCCTCACCCTTTTTATTTCATCTGCTATTAGGGGAAAACCCTTCTTTGATTGGCTGATGAATTTCAGTTCAAAATACCGTGATGTTTACCAACGACATTTCTTGCGCAAAAAAAAATCAATAATAATAATCAACTTTAAAAGCATCAATGAAATATTATTTGTGAGAAGAGCAGTATGTCCAGTTTAGGTCATCTTTTTTTTTTTTTTTTTTCATGAATTTATTTGTTTGCAGCAATCAGTCATATTTTTTTTTTTTTTTTAATTTCACAAAGATGGCATCCATGATTGAACAGGTTTCTCGTTCTCAATTGGCCCCCACAGACTATTTCTAGAGCAGGTACGGGAGGCAAAAAAAAAAAAAAAAAAGCATCTTTCTAAACACACAGTGTACAAAAGAGTCATGTCTTCAAGACATCCCATAATCTTCCCGTTGCTGTCAACTCAAATTCGGCATTCCTTTTTCAGTACGCGTGTCACTGAACCCGCGCTCCGCCCCGCAGGTCACCTGGATCTACGAGCCCAAAGAGGGGAAGCGGATGAACATCGCCGTCTTGCACCCCGTCTTCGAACCCAGCTACCCAGAGTCGCCGCTCAAGGGCAGGGTCAGCTTCATGCAGAACCCCCCTAACATGGACGGCCCCTCCATCCAGATCAGCGACGTTCGCATGACGGACGAGGGCAAATACATGTGCGAGGTCGCTTCCTACCCCAGCGGACACGAGCAGGGAATCACCCAACTGGTCATGCTCAGTAAGTCTCCAGAGGATTCTCTTTACCGTCTGTATCTTGTCATCTTACAGTACGTCGACCAGTTTTTGTTTTGGGACCAGTGAACCCCCCCAAAAAAAAACCAACAAAATGAAAAAAAACCAACTGTCGAACATCTTCTTCAAACTATCGGAAAAAAAATAAATCTACCTTCGTTTCCAACTCACCTGATACATTAAAACTTTAGCCGTCAATTTGTTTGTTCAAATGTTTTAATGGAAAGTCAAGAGTCCAGGACAACCCCTCAGCCATATTTGTTAGCGTGTGCGTGTGCATGTGTGTGTGTACTCTTTCACGAGGGTATCCATGGTGATAGGCTAAGAAGTCAAATGCTAATGACCATAATGGAACAAAGAAAGGAGCTTATTACTGAAAGTGGTCCTTGAAAGGGAGCAATAGTGGCTCGTATGGCTTACGCGACAATTCACCATGCTTAAATCTTGCAGTGCGAGCTGAGCAGTGTTTACGTGCTTAGAAATTCACCAGACCACAATGAAGCCTTCGGGTTTCGGTTTTGGATGAGGTCGGAACAGTTCAAGGATTAGGATTTGAGTTAGGGTGGTCGTCCCTGTCGAATACGTGACCCCACCAGCGGACTATCCGAAGTGAAGATCACTTGGAGCGGATGACCTCAAAGCCTTCAAGTCAAATGGAAACCGAAAACATTCTCGACAACCGCGAGAAGCAAATTTGGCGACTTCGTTTTGGGATGCCAGGCCCTCGACATCAAAACAAATCTGTCCTGGCAGACTTGATCATATTTTACTGGACATTTTACTCCAACTGAATGCAGAGAGGATAGATCGACACACCAATTTGCATTCAGAGGCGGCCATTTTTAAATGGCAGCATCTCGTGTGGCCAATAAATATAGTTTATGAAGTCATTTATCATGTTTGAGTGCATCTCTGCGGGCCTTGTCCAATGACTGCATTACAGTGAAGTCATGCCGAGCTAGCAAAATAGAGTACAGCTATTTTCTTCTTCTTCCTCCTCGTCATTTGTGACTTGCCAGTTTTCTGGAATGTTGAACTGTATGACCAACCGCAGAACCACCCCAAAAAACCCCCAAAAAACAAACATCCTCACATACCAGAAGAGTCCAGTGGCTGAGGTTTGCCGTTTAATCATAGCTTCAAGGGACCCGAGTCAATTTTTGGATTTTGGGATCACTTAAAAAAAAAAAAAGCGACCGCACCGAAACATATTTGTGGCCAAATCTCGAGCTCGGGATGACATAATATCAACACGACTGTCCAAAAAGGACAGCATGATTGATCTGCGACATTTTCGAGCCGAAAGGTTAAACGTAAAGACTCGTTAAAAGAATGTGTTTTTTTTCCCACTGCTGTTGATCATCGACGGATCGACACGACACCTTTCTCTGGGTTCTGCTGTAAGAAAGATTAAAAGACTTCACAGTCAAAATACTTGGCGAATAATTGTTTTGTCTGCAACTGCATGCAGAATGTGATGCATCCGCTGGAGTATAGTCGAGCGTGTCTGCGTCATGAAGAAATGCAACGTCCTGATTCTTTTTCTAATCTGAGTTGCCTCCACTAAGGATGGGCAAAATAATCGAGTGATTAAGTGTGATGAATTTGGTGGGATGAAGTGAAACAATGGAGGCCACGGCTAGTCTACTTTGACGCATATAACGCTGGGCTGACCTGTGAGAAAATACTGACGCAAAATGGAATTTATTCCATGACCTTTCCCCATTTGAAATGATTGGAAATGCCATTTATCCATAGCAGCCTACCCCATCCATCCATTTTCCGAACCGCTTCATCCTCACTAGGGTCGCGGGGGGTGCTGGAGCCTATCCCAGCTGTCTTCGGGCAGCAGGCGGGGGACACCCTGAATTGGTTGCCAGCTAATCGCAGGGCACACAGAGACGAACAACCATCCACGCTCACACTCATACCTAGGGACAATTTAGAGTGCCCAACGAGCCTGCCATGCATGTTTTTGGAATGTGGGAGGAAACCGGAGCACCCGGAGAAAACCCACGCAAGCCCGGGGAGAACATGCAAACTCCACACAGGGAGGCCGGAGCTGGGATCGAACCCGGTACCTCTGCACTGTGAAGCCGACGTGCTAACCACTGGACTACCGGGCCGCCCTTAGCAGCCTACCGAGAAGTGTAAATGTAATGCTGTAATTAGGTGATATTTTACTTTGATGAAAACATGACTGAATGTCAAGAATTGGAACGGCTTTTGCTGGAGTGAGCTTTAAGCGAGCAAAACTAGGTGGTTGTTTTTTTATTTATTTATTTAGTTTTTATTACTTAAAAGATTAAATCACATCATTTGTATCTCAAGGCACCGCTGTGTGAAAAACAGATGATGGCGTTCTGTCACTGGAGCTTTGTCAAAATGCCTTAATTGCATTTTGACAAAATGTCAAACTCTGTGCATGCGCCATAGGTATCATTTTAGTTTTTGTATATATTCAATTCAATATGTATGTGTGTGCGTGTATAGGTATTTGGCTTTTTTTTTTTTTTTTTGGCGGTTCCAGACAGATTTTTTTTTTTTTTTGGGCGGTTCCAGACAGATTTTTTTTTTTTTTGGGCGGTTCCAGACAGATTTTTTTTTGGGGGGGGGTCCAATATGGCTCTTTCAACATTTTGGGTTGCCGACCCCTGAACTACAACATGTAGTTAGTTTTGATAATTTCCAAGTATAGTCAAACCTCGGTTTTCGTCCATAATCCGTTCCAGAAGGCTGTTCGAAAACCGAAATTGTTCAAAAACCGAAACCACGCTCTTTTTAAAATAAAAATGTTGACTGAACACGTCTGCTCACAATGGAAAGCAACACGAGGAAGCGTCACTTCCTCGTGTAAGGAAGGCGAGAGGAGTCAAGTGATGCATTCAAGTGCGCTCAGTTTGTTCGAGAACTGAAATTCGGTCGTCATCCGAGGCATAAAAAACTCGAAATTTTTGGTCAAAAACTGAATTGTTCGAGAACCGAGACGTTCGAAAACCGAGGTTTGACATATATATATATGATCTCAAATGGGTGTGTGTATTTAGCTTTTTTGGGGGGGGGGTTGCGGTTCCAGACTGATTTTTTGGGGTGGGGGGCTAATTTCCAAGTTTTTTTTTTTTTTTGTTTTGGTTTCTGTGCACTGGTGTGGCGGGTTTAACCTACCTAATTGATCTCAGTGGGAAATTCAGTTTTGAAAGTTTTAATGTTGAAAGTTCAGCAACTCAACAGGGGATTTCTTCTTCTTTCTTCTCCAGCGAAGCCCCAGAATTCTGCCTCCCCCTTAACGGTGGATGCGGGCCCCAAGCCCATGGTGGTGGCACGCTGCGAGTCCCTCAACGGCCGCCCCGCCGCGCAGATCCGCTGGGTGACGACCGCCAACGGCAACGCCACCACGTCGTCCAAGCCGGGCGAGGACAACACGGTGTCGGTCACCAGCGAATACCGCCTGGCTCCCGCGGCGGCGGACAACGGCAAAGATATCAGCTGCCTGGTGTCGCACCGGACGCAGACCTCGCCGGAGAGCTTCCAGATGAAACTCAAAGTTTTACGTAAGACTCCGAGCGTCATTTATCGGCTCGTTTTTCCTCCCCTCAAAGCTTGAAGTTCATTCTTTTTATTCGTTGCACTCCATTCCTTTCTCTCTCTCATTTCCTTTCCTCAGACGCCCCTCAGGTGGCAATCGTGGGTTATGACAATAATTGGTACGTGGGCCGTACAAATGTGCTGCTGACCTGCCAGGCCAGCGGCAATCCGGTCCCGACGACGGTGCAATGGAAGTCGTGAGTACCGCCACATTCCCGTAACTTTTTGTTATGCCTCCTCTTTGTTCGCCCCTCTCGACAAGCCCGCAATCATGCGGGCGAGCCGTCATCGGCACTTTTTTTAATGCGACCGCTGCAGCGCCGTGTTGCGCTGATGGAAATAGCCACTTAATTTCTCATAATGGACTCTGACTCGGAGTTTAACCTTACTTTGTGAATGAGAAACACAATACGTCTGGTGCTGTTCCTCCACTCGCATTTTTAATCCGTTACCATTGCCTTCATTGAGAAAAGAAAGAAAAGAAAAGAGAGAAAATCAGATCCTGCTGCTAGATCATATTTTTATATTGGATGTTGAGGGAGGCAGGAAAAAACGTTTCGCTGATAAATAAGATTAGCCGACTCGGGTGTACAGAACGTTGCGCGAATGAAAATCTGTGCCGAGTGTTCTCTCATCAAGGCAGTTCTGATTTTGTGCCAACTGTCTTCTTGCACATCTTTTCGTTTGCTTTTCAAACAATTCTGAGGTACGCACAATACAGTCGGCAATATTTAAATCGGTATACAATAATACCTCGGTTTTCGACCATAATCCGTTCCAGAAGGCTGTTCGAAAACCGATTTGTTCGAAAACCGAAACCACGCTCTTTAAAAAAAAAAAACTTTATTGACCACGTCTGTTCACAATCGAACGCTACACGAGGAAGCGTCACTTCCTCGTCTACCCGAGGAAACGTCACTTCCTAAGGGAAGGCGAGAGGAGTCAAGTGCGCTCAGTTAGTTCGAGAACCGAAATTCAGTCGTCATCCGAGACATAAAAAACTCGAAATTTTTGGTCGAAAACCGATTTGGTCGAGAACAGAGACGTTCGAAAACCGAGGTTTGACTGTATTTCAAGGACAAAAGCTGACATCAAATTGTGACAATTTCAGGTTAAACAATGCCTCCAAACAATGATTCCATAAGCAAAATAGTTGTCAAGTAATTTAATGATCAGTGAGTTGTCGATGAGTGGATTTTGAATTTTGACACCTCTACTTTTGAGTGACAGTTGCCATTCGTGTTTACGCTCGCCTTCCCGTAACGTCCGCGTTCAGGTGCCCTTTGGAAATGAGCGTGCATGTGTTTTACAGTCAAACCTCTGTTTTCGTCCATAATCGGTTCCAGAAGGCTGTTCCAAAACTGAAACCACGCTCTTGTTAAAATAAAAAAATTTACTGAACACGTCTGCTCACAATGGAAAGCAACACGAGGAATCGTCACTGCCTCGTGTAAGGAAGGCGAGCGGAGTCAAATGGTGCATTCAAGTGCGCTCAGAACAGAAATTTGTTAATCATCTGCGGCATAAAAAACTCAACATTTTTGGTCGAAAACCGAATTGGTCGAGAACCGAGACGTCCGAGAACCGAGTTTTGACTGTATTTCTGTCCCGAATGATAGAGCCAATCACTTGGCAACGATTTGTTTTCACATGCTTTCGTGAACACAACATCCGTAATCTGGGATTTATTGTTGAACACTGTCACGCTGTCAAAGCGAGCTTTTTTTCCTCCAAATCGTACAAAATGACCGAGCGGTGTTGTGAAAACGCAGCCTAATGCCGCCGTCTCCCTCCAGTATGACGGGAGAGATGCCCGACACGGTGCAAATCAAAGACAACCAGCTGAAGGTGCTCAAGGTGGACGAGGCCGTCAACACCACTTTTGTCTGCGAGGTCAAGAACCGCGTCGGGACCGGCAGGTACCAGGTCACGGTCTTGGTCAGAGGTCAGTCAAACACACTCGCTCGCGTCAGCGTGACGGACGTACGTACGTACGTAGGCCGGATGGTGTTGGGAAGAAAAAGAACCACCAAAAAAAAAAAAAAAATGTGTGGATTGCCTCTGGAGGCAGTTGTTGATGACGAGGCCGTGATGCGCTCTTCCAAGCGGTACGTTTCATCATCTTCAATTCAGCAAGACTGCGTTGGTGGTGTCAGAACAAGTCAAACCGTGTCACCCTTTCCACAGATGAAATCATCTTAAAAAAAAAACCCACAAAAAACACACACACTTCATCTAATTTTTATCACACAGCTAACACATTCCAAGTGTGGTCGTCTTTTATGTTATCCACTGGGAAACACATACACACACACACACACACACACTTTCTATCTTGTACTTAAAGGTTAGAAGGCCCACGTGCTCTGTCCATGGCGTGTGTCAGTGCACGTGTGTCAATGTGTGTGCGTGTGTCACCTCTCCTCCTGTGTCCTACTTTTAATTGATGACGCTGCCTCCATGACGAGCGCTTCATCACGTACGGCTTTTCCCTCACGTTTGCCCTCACCAACACTTTGGTTGATTTCATTTTTTTGTAATTTTTTTTTAATGAGCCGCTCAAACTGAACTTCACCCTGCGAACGCCATGATCAAAAAAAAAAAAAAAAAAGTGGGTGGAAATAGAAAGGACGAAGCTTCTCTGGATGTTCGGTGATTACAGGAGAGACTTGTGTAAGGGCAGCCGGGCCGCAATCGTCGTTAGTTTCGCTCGGTTGGAAAATGACGCTTGCTTCTAGTGGGCTTTAATGGTGCCTCGGGTGTCGTCATTAGTCCTTTGATTGTTGAGAATGAGCGCTTTTGTGTGAAATGATTGGCTTCTTGTTGCCACCGAGGCAAGATTGGAGTGCAGGACCTGCTGGATTCAGTCTCGACTAGTTTGCCGGTTAAAGAGGAACTAGTTTGGTGGTTTAAGATGAACGTCAACTAAGGCTCGAATCTGTGGTGTGGGTTCACGCATTCAGCGGACATACCCACCGAATTTGAGAGTGGCGACAAGGGCTTGATTTTTCTTTCATGGTTTCGAAGAATTTTAAATACTTTATTTTTTTTAAATTATTTTTAAAATCATTCGATTTGGCAAGTTTATTCATACAGTAATCCCTCGTTTATCGCGGATAATGGGGACCAAAACCCCCCGCGATAAACTAAAATCGGCGAAGTAGCGAACCCCCCCCCCCCCCATATAGGTACAATGTACATAATATTTATAAGGCCAAATTTAATGGTATACATGCATGTACAAGTATATTTTGAAGTAATTGACTTGACTTAATGCTGTATACTAATAGATTTAAACATGTACAAGCTAGGTTAGTTTATGAATAACAAAATACAGAAAACATATTAAAAAAAAAAAAAAAAAAAGAATTTAAGTCCGCAAACGGTCCGCGAGAAGCTGTGACAGTCAGTAAAACAGCGAGTCACATAGAGCAACATCTACAGTACTGTACTACATGTATATGGAAAAAAAAAACCAACTATATATATATATATTTTTTTTTTTTAATGTTTGAAAAAATCCGCGATGCACTGAAGCCGCGATAAACGAACCGCAAAAGAGCGAGGGATCACTGTACTCTTCTCTGTAGTGCGTCAACTTAAGGGGACATTTTCACTTGACGGCGACTTAAACTCTCGCCCAAGAGCGTGCCACTTAAGGAGCAGAAAAATCCACAATTGCACGCTCCAGCTGATCCTCAGCCATTTTAATTCTGTCCCTCAGTGTCATTCATACCTATATTTTCCCCCCCCGTAATGCAAAAAATAACCTCCACCCCCTCCTTTCTCCTCGACTTAACAGAAAGTTATTTTCAGCTGACATGGGGGAAGGTGCCGGTAGTGGGTCGTGTACTTATCCCCGGAACGGCGGATCCATGCTTTTCCTTTGGTGACGACATCACAAGAGCCATCCTTGTTCCCTGCGTTTTGCCCTCCTTCTTTTGTTCATTCCCTGCCTTTCTGCTATTCCCTCGGCTCCCCACATGGCGCCACGGCACGCGTCGCCCTTCCTGCGGGACCCTTCTGTTCCGGCTGCCGAGCCAAGTGCGGGCGTCCCGTGTCGCACAAGCGATCACGCCGCCTCCCGCTGGGGACTTTACAGGCGAGGAGCAAAGCCGGGGTGTAAAAGTGAAAGTCCAGGCAGCGCGGTGCACACAGGCAAGCGGGGAGGAAGATTGAGGCTTTTTATGGACTAAGAAGTCAGGGGAGTGTGCAGCAGGATGAATCGGTGCCAGCGTGCAATCCAGTGAACGGGGATGGAGCGAGCAAGAGAGAGACGAAAAAAAGGGGGGGGGGGGCGAGCGAGCGAGAGAGGATGCTGAAGGCATTTTTTCAAAGTCCCATGGGAGACTTGTGCCACTGCATCCTATCTGCCGAGCGATTGGCCTGCACTATCTGTGGCTACATAGCGTGTGTCTGTCTTGTCTCCAAGCCTCTCAGAGCGGATCAGTCACCCTTTGCTTGCTTGAGCTGCTGGCTGCTTCCTTTGCCATTTTGCTGTCCACTCCCTCTCTCTTTCTCTGGCCACCCCCCCCCCCTTTTTTTTTTTTCTTTTTCAAATATATATTATCCCTTCTCCCTTTCTCACCCCACTTTTCTCTCACAGTTCTAGTTCAACTTGATGCAGTTTCACCCTGCTCTCATCTTCCGACAACATCTCATGTGGTCCATTACCTCCTTCCCACTTTGGGTCTTACTCGCCAGCGAAAGAACAGGCCAGGGAAGGGAGGACTAAATGACAGCTGAATTTGCAGTGAGAGAGCAGAAAGATGGAATGGATCCATTTGACTTAAAGTGTTGGTTCAATTTCAAAAGAGAGGTTGTGAAATGACTCCCCCCGGAGTGTGCATTCAAACCTGTGAAACGCAGTTTGAACATGACTTAAAGTGCCAAGATGGGCGGACAGGCATGATCATGCTGCATTTCCGCACGATCTGACTTGCATGCGGTTGGAACGCAACTGACAAAAGTGGTCTAGAGTGTGATGGTGAAAATCCAAGTTTTAGCCCACAATAAGGACATGACAGTGAAACTCCTCTACAACGAAATCATGTTTGCAGCAAGAAATCTTTCACAACGGGGGGGCTTTTCACTGTAGCAAATTTGATCTCAGATGTAAAAACACACACACACACAAACTTATGTGTACTGTTTATTTTTATTCCAATAGTGCATAAGTATGAGCATACGCTTATTTGACACTTCATATAGTCAGTGTAGAACGGAAAAAAAGGGAAAGAAATTGCGAAATTTACGATCAGCATTCACTTTCACTTACATTAATTTTTTGGATAATGTCTTTTATTTTGCTTCCTCCATCTTTCATTTTGATCACTTTTACCCTCTTCCAGCGTCAGAGCTCTTCTTGTCTTAGCTGCTTGACATCCAAAAGTCCGTTTTGTTGCCATTTTAGCAATGCAACATTCTTGCTGCGTGTGAAACAAACAATAACAAATACTTTCTGGACTACTGCGCATGTGTAAACCAGTGTGGTGGTTGCTGTTGCCGTTTCCGAACGAAGCAGTAGAGGTTGCTGTTGTATGAGACTTCGTTGTCGTGAATCTCATCGCGAGGCAAGAGCAGAGAAAAAGATTTCGTATAATGCAACAGGGTTTTTTTTCGTCGTATGGGGGGCAGGAGAATGGGAATCGTGTTAATGCATGAAGATTTTTTCACACAAAGGGGATATTTTCGCCCATGTAGGTTTCGTTGTGTTTCACTGTATCTTCATTCATGAACACATGTTTGGGGAATAAACGGGCAGCTGTTTGCGCAGCAGGATTGATTCACTCCCAATCGAAGCGGCTCCCCTCGTGCCTTTTCAGTTCAGTGCAGGAGAGGCGCGCAGTTGACATGGCGGAAGCAGAACAGACTCGCTGGAGTCCGTGCAGGAGATTGGCACACGTAAAGTACCTTTGTCAGCAACTGCAAGAATTCCACTTGCGGATGACGTAAAGTTGCCACGTGCTGGGAGACGGCGAACCGATTGTGCGTCTGTGTGTGACTTTCTTTTTTTTTTTCCTATTAATTGCCTGGTTCATCAGAATTTTATTCTGCCCAATATTGGAATGGTCCTCGGCCTAAAAAGTCATGCATGTCAGTCGGTCTGTACTGCTAGTAGTTAGGTATATAAAGGCACGGAGAGACATTTTCACCACGCTTGTACAGTAACCATTGACAGTTTGAAGTCGAGAAGGATGCGCGGTGAGTCCATTCAAAAAAATGCAGGTGCAAGAATGAAGAGAAACGGGGCCGACAGGCGCGGGATGGCCAGCGCCTGCCAGATAGCGGCACCTCTATCCCCGTCCAAGCCCGCCTTCCCTTCCCCTAGTTTCCACGACACGCACATGAGCCCCCGCACCGCCGTGCTTGTGTGGCCATTCGCCTCAGTGTCGTCCTCCTTGTCCCGCGCACCTCCAGACAGGCTGGCACAAAAATATCCCACCTTCTCTCGCTGGTTTGCTGACGTGTGCTCTCTTTCGTTGCGACTCCTCATTCTCCTTATCTTCAGCAGGTTGTCTTTCAGCCTCCGCGGCTCTGCCTCTGATCCCTCCCCCTTCTCCCCACCACCACACTGCTCAGGAATGAGACTTCTGCCCCCCCCCCCCCCCCGAGATTTTGCTCCTTCCCACTGCTATCTCTACCCTCTCTTACAAGCCAGTATAGCTCTTCTGTAATCACAGCTATACTGGTCTCCATCCCTTGGCCGGCGCCCGGAGGGTGCGCGTGCGCCTCCGTCCCCTCCGCCATCTTCGTCCGTGCAGCGGTGACTCAAAAAAAAAAAAAAAAAAAAAAAAAGTTATCCGCACACATGGTCTGAGGGGCTTTCGGCCGCGCCGGAAATAGACGTCCTCTCGAGTCGATGCGCGCGAGAGTCCTTCGAGTAGAGGGCAAACGGGAGGGGGGGGGGGGGGGGGCGCAGCGTCTTCCTCCTCCGGGTGGCTTGCGGTCGGTCGAAATTGGTGCGGCTGCGTCGGCGCGTGCGCGTCTCCGGCCATGCGAGAGTTAGCCAGAGAACAGGTCCGCTGGAGCCAATTCTGCCCGCGGAGTCAAACTGGCCCGCTGCCCGCCCATTAGCACACATGCACACGCGGCCCTTGTTCGATAACTTAACATGCTTGACAGCAAACGCTTGCCAGCGATGCCGGAGGTGCGGCCGGGCTCGGTGGTGTGCGTTTTTTTTTATTTATTTTTTTATGGAAAGCTGCAGCCGAGGTTACTTCCACTCCATCTCTCCAATTACTTTTGGTCACTCGGAGCTTGTGATCGCAGTGGACGTGGCTTCAGAAGAAGCATGCCGCTTTTTTGGCTTCCGCAGTTTGTTGTTTGTACATGCTGTCGAAAATGTACGGGCCCTTGGGACTTTTTGGATTTCTGCATACATTGATTTTCAAAAAAAGATCGGATCAGTCGCCGGCATTTTCCATGCCATTGAGCAAGCTACCGAACCGAGGTAATAATGTGAAGCACTTTTGAGGACCCGAGGTAGAAAAGCGCGATACGAGTACCAACCCATTTACCGTATCCAAGATGCCAAAGGGTTCACATGCTTTTTTTTTTTCTCTCCGAGCCACCTCCTTGTTAACACCTCATCTATATTTTCTTCTGGTGGTTCAGCCAACAGCTTGTGTTTCGAGGATTGGTCCCTCTCCCCTAACCTACTTACTTGAATACTATCGCCGCCTTGTTAGAAGGTGTCTACAGAGCGCCTGCACGGGGGGAGCCCCTGACGACTCCATTACACGGCCTTGTTAAATCTTTAAAGTGTTGTCTCAGGAAGACAACATCCACTGAAGGATTTGCAACAAGACTTGAGAGAGAGGGAGGGAGGGGGAGAGGGAGGGAGGGAGCGAGGCGCATAGCGCTGACAGGAGCGACACATGCTGAAAACTTGAAATGCAGCCAGAACACTGCGGTTAGGTTTTACCATTGGGAATCCAATTTGGCATTCTAGATTGTATTGACTTGAAAGAAGGACTGGCACTGAAAGGGGTTGCCTTAAGAAATGAAATACAGACGTTAAAAAAAATAAATAAAATAAAAACAAAAAAGAAATGCACTATTGTTTGTTTGGGGTTTTTTTTTCATGCTATGAGGAGTTTTTTCAATGTTGGTTTGTGCAGACTTTCCCTTCATATCCATTCGTTTCCATTGACAGTGCTTTTATTTTTCACTTTTAAGTGCCTGAATTTTATCTTTTGATTATTATTATTTTTTTTCTTCAGGAGTTAATAGTTCCACTGATGAGAGAAAATGTAGCCCTCGGGCTAACTAGCTCCGCACAGCTAGCTAATTCACTAACTAAGGGAATTTAACAAGGCTTGCTAGTTGACTTTTGGACGATTTCCCCGTTGCTGTGAGTGCAGGATCTGCTTGCATCGAGCTTACTGTCACCGAGCCAGAGGTGATAATGCATTTCTCGTGTTCTTTTTGGCAGGCGCACGCCGAGGGGCTAACCGCCGCGTTGCTATGTGTGAATCGCGATGTTTAGCACTGACCGCGGGGGGGAGAAAGTGGGGACAAAGAGAGGCAGCTTTTTTTTTTTCAAAAAGTGAATGAAGAGGGAACAAAATCCAACCCGTTTACCTTCTCCTGCTGTGGCGGCAGTATTTTACTCCACTACGTTTCCTCACAGATCAAAAGAGTCGCCATTCATGGGATGTTTTGCTTTTCAGAGTCATGTTAACCAATTGACTGATATTAAAAGTTATTTCCAGTGAAAGTGAAGCTCCAAATTAAATGATGAAATAATTGAAAAGGGGAGACGCAGGGAAACTTGGTGGAAAATGTGCTGCGACACACACACACACAAACACACACACACTCTATCTGCACATTTTTACATCAATCTACCGGAAAGCTCTCTTAATAACCCACAAAAAACTGCAGTACAGAGAAAGAAATTCAGTACTTGAAATCACCGGAAAAACTGTTTTAGTCCGTGACGCTTTTTGGGGTGGTAACTAATAGGAAGTCATTAGTTGACCCATCCCGTAAGAGTCCACTGGAACTCGGGATTCGTACGGGTCCTTTAAAGTTCATACAAATTTATTAAAAAAAGAAGTTGCAAAATGATGTTCTTAATTGTCCTAAATTTTCAGGGAAAGCTTCTAAAGTCAATAAAAATCCTTACAAATTAACCTGCGGTGTTCATTTCATTTGTGTATGTCATTTTCCCCACCCTTCCAATACTTAGTATACTCGGAAAATGCAGGACCTGGAACCCGCCTTGCTTTTCTTGCCGTCTCCGATTAGTTCCGACGACGATCACGTGATCACTTTGGGTCATTTCGGGTAACAACAGTAGATCGACGCCATGCTGGGGCAGTGAATGGATGGTTTGGTTGCCGGCTCTGCAAAGAATTACCGTATTTTCTGGAAAAATCTACGCATCGAAAATTATCGTCCTTCAACAAGTGACAGACAAATATGGCGGGACAACGCTATTTTCACGTGGCGTGGGTAGACAAGCCGTAGTTCCGTCAATGGGTCGGAAAAGTTGCTGGGGATAATACGTCGGCCTACTGCCGAGTGTGCAAGAAGGGCATCTCCGTGAGAAGTTTGGGTATTTCAGCACTGAATTCTCATGCAAAAGGCTCTAAGCACATGAAAGGTATGTCACATTGTCCATTTTCAGGCCCATTTTCATTATAACGTATTTCGGTACTACTGGAGAAAAAGTCCTTAAAAATGGCAAAATTAGCCCTCAAAAGTCCTTAAAAGGTCCATAAATAAAAAGCAAGCGTAAGAGTGGGAACCCTGGAAATCGGTTTCCTAAAACATGACATCATACTAAACACGATCCAAGAGAAGTCTTTCCCAGCATGTTGAAGAGTTCACACTTAAATGAAGAGGAGTCTGTTTCTGTGGGTGCTGCTGTTTTGGTTAGCAACTAAAAGGACATAGTGGTACGGTTGCCCGTTAGACGAACACAGGCACAGGAGAGAAGGTGATTTGGAGAGCTCGGGCGAATATTGAAATAAACGTTAAGATATAGCCACCTGACATGATTAATTTTCTTCCCGGGGCTTACGTGCAGAGCCGAGAGCGAGGAGACGTAACATGACAGAAATGCGGTTGCAAATTAAAGATGACAGGGAAAATGGGTTTAGCGGAGACATCTGCTGGAGTGCGAGCAGCGATGGAGAAAATGGGAGGCGGCGCAGCGGGGAGAGGCTCCCGTTAAGAGGGTCGAGCGCAGGTATTGGACGGCGGCGAGCGTAGCAATCGGTTTCTTGAAAATAATCGGCGTTACAAGAAGAATTCACTCCTGGCATTCATCAAACGGGGCTTGTGTGGCGTTGCATCACCAAAAAGGGGCAACGACAACAAGCCGATTCGTTTCTGTCAAATGTTTCGACAGCGGCGGCTGGCTAATCCTCTGCAGCGTCTGACGGAAAAAGCCAAAGCCGGAGCAACGGAGGGAAGGGTGGTGAACTTGATCGCAAAGGGGTTTTGATCACTTTGGCAACCGGGAATATGTTTGAAACGCGTCACCCGCAGTTATTTGCTTTTCATTGTGTCGCCCTAATCTCGCAGACGAAGGAAGCGGCGGCTCCTTTGTCTGTTATTCTGAAAAGGGAAGACTGTGTTCTGTCATCTGATGTGTTGCTAAGAACGCGGAGTATTTGACACTCTGCGCCGCATCTTAATACACAGTATGACTAACAATGACTTTTCTAGCTGTCAAAACCTCAGCATTAAGGTTATGGCTTGACTGTGCCGTCATGCTGCATTGCACCATGGGAGTTGTCCCCCCCCCCCCCCTCCATTAACAACTGTCGTTAATTTGACAGTCTGTTGTAGAGTTTGGAGTAGTTTTTCCACATAAAACTTCACCTTGGCTTGCATTCCTTTGTTATTCCATATTAGATCAATCTACTCGCCAGGTTGATGTTATATTCATAGGGTGAATTCATTGTTAAAAACCATCATTAAAACTGAATGAAAACTGAATATTTCATTTTTATCCAAAGCCTTTTTTGGAGCTAACCTAAAAAAAAAATGCCCTGTGACAGTTCCTTCACCTGGCATTAACTCGCTAAGACATGTAAGGTTAGCCTTCTTGGTCTGATAGAATCGGCTGAATTTATCTTGAAACAACCAAAAAGTATCAGTAGTTTTCTTTTGGGTCAGTTCACTGTTAAAATCACCATCAAACTGAAGGGTGTTTAGGAGCCTTTTATCACCGAAAACATTGCTCGTGATGATTATGTGATCGTATTAGCTTGCTAACCCTAATGACGTTAAACTAGCCATGTACAGGATGCTATGTGTTAAATTTTAAAAATGAAGTTTGACAATGGTATTTATTTCCAGTTATATTGTCAGCCACAAACTGACTTTACCTCACCAACCCATGCTACATTAGCCTGCTAGCCATGTAGCTTATTGTGTACATTTATTGTTAAACACCCACAATTTAATGTTGAATGACTAAAAGCTAGTCTTCTCAAAAAAAGCACTAGATAAGCCTGCTAGCCATCTTGCTAATGTTATATTTATAGGCTACGTTCCATGTTAACCAAACTCTAGTCATGCCTGACAGAAAACGGTTGTTTTAAAATTCTAAATAGAGTCAACGTCTTACCAAGTTTGAAAATAAATTACAAGTAACATTAGCTTGTAGCTGTAGCATTTGCCGAACCGGATTATCATACCGGTCGGTCGCTTTGTAATGTTTAAGGTGGATTCATTTCTAACTCTCCACCAGTGATTAATTAAGGACAGATGACATGGCGTAACAAGTATGAATGTTTTAATATCATTCTCCCATCGAGATAACAAGTAACATGAGATTACGTAGCAGTAGCTTGCTAACCACTTGTTGGATTTAGCCAATTTATAAACTCAGTCAGTTGTAGTGAAGACCTTTTATAAGTGATTCCGTGCTAAATGTTTTTTTTTTTTTTTTATATTAGTTCTTTACAGTTAATGGATGAGCGAGTCACAGTGCATCTCTGGGCTTCAGTTTGATTGCTTCTTCTTATATATTTTTTTAATGCTCTATAAGCCATTTATGTTTGGATGACATTTTTCATCTCCGACCTCATCGTGAAATAAATCCCGACAGGCCAGGGCGAGGGTCGGCGCCCACTGAATAATCGCGAGTGGACAACGGTCACGGGGTTGCATGCTGGTCATCTGGAAAGCTTCCCAAAAAGGCACCTACAGCCCCGAAATGTTGGCACACGAAAGCTGACGCCCGTGCCAAGCCGCCGCGCTGCTGCGCCGTGTTGTTGTGTTGTGCTGCGCTGTGCTTCCGGTGGCTTTACTAGCCTTCTAGCACACTCTAGTAAATCTCCTCCTTTATTGTGCCAGTTGAAGCGCGTCTGTGGTGCCAGATATTGCTAAACGCAGAGCAGCGCATCTCTTGACCTAAATCATCCAACACGCTGACGGGGAGCTGAAGATTACGGCGCCTCTCTACTGTTGACTTTTGCACTGGCAAATGCGCTTCCAGTTAAAGTGGACGGTCGGCAACACGCGGCTCCAGAGCCACATGCGGCAGCGTCAATCACGTGATGCTTATGCGGTTTTTTTTTGGTTTGTTTTTTGGGGCGAATTTCATATTTCATCTACGGAGACCGTCTTTGTATGGTGGTAGAGATGCCGCTGTTTTTTCCTCAGCTCCCGGGCTTAGATCGGCTTAGCCTTGAACTTTCATGTCCATGTGAACAATTGCGGCGATACGAATTGGGGGTAATTAGCCACGGCTTTTTATGTTGGACAAATCGGGAGGAGACTTGTTTGAGGGAAGCGGATGACGGGACTGCCTGTTCGAAGGAAGGTCACCGTCGGAGTAGATTTGGGAATTTAATGGCTTCACTTTTGTTTCGACACAAAACTCTTCAAGTGCACACTGAGGATGGCTTGCATTTTTGTTGACTCTTTTTTGCTGTCAAACGTTCCTTTTATTTATTTTTATTTTTTATTTTATTTTTTTTAAAGTGCGGCGCACACGGGAGAGGAAAGTATGAGTTGAGAGAGAGAGAGAGAGAGCGCAGTATATGGCTGACGAGTCATACGGGAGCTCTGATTTAGGCGGCGTCTTCTCTGCAGCGTTGGCGCGCCGGAAGAAATACTGCCGAGTGAACGTCGGCGTCCTCGCCTGTTGGGACTCCAAAACAAGTCGAATTTAAGAGGCTTCTCTTTGCGATTCAGCCAATCAAATGGACACTCGCGGTTTGGGGGTGGGGGTGGGGGGCATGGGAGAGAGAGAGGGGAGTGAGCGGCTGCCGGTGGTGGGGGGGGGGGGGCGTCTGTGCCGTGCTTCTCCTTGGTGCCTTCAAGGAGGCCCTGTCATTCTGCGGCATCACTTTGTCACTCACTCTCACTCTTCCTTCACCTCCTCCTCCGTCTTCTTCATCTCATTCCCCCCCTCCGCCGCTCCATTCATCATGATCAAACCTCGCATGGCCCCCCCACCTGTTCCGCCCACCCACACGCACGCACGCCATTGCCCACTCTTCTATGCCGCCTGCGCTTTGCGACTTGTAGCCAGCAGCAGGCTTGGACGCGAGCTTAGCGGTTGAAGGTCAAAGTGTCTGAGACCTTTTTGTGTGACGTGGTGGTGGGAATGGGGTGGGGGGGGGGAGCAGTTGTGAGGCAGCAATGGGAAATGTCAGCGGAGCAAGGGGCTACCTGGATACACGCCACTTCACCCGAGTGGTTCGACCCCGTTCTCAAGCTTGAAAGCACACAAAATACTCGATTAATCTTCCCCCGTGTTCTCGGACGCCGTCTGACCTAGTTGAGCCCTTGTAAATGTCCATAAAGTTCAGCTTTCTTGAACGTGTGGTTGCAATCCTGTACGAAAAGTAGGAAGCGACGGTCGGCGTTGTTGATGGTAAGCTCAATTCTAATCGGGCCAGATTCCGTCTGAGGAAGGAAGAACCCGTTTGATTTCGGTAACCTCGACTTCCACCGTTGAGTTATTTCTGTTCGGTTTAGCATCTGGCAGCCTCAGACGATTGCGCAAGGACGGTATTATTTGTCGAGAATGAGCGCCATTCCCTGCTGACAATCAAAGCGCCGAGTCAGGAAGTGTTTGCCGTCTTCCCTCCACCGACGGGTGTTCCTCGAAGGAGCTGCCAGGTGATTCCGCCACCTGAGACTCATTTCGAGCCCGACGCCTCCCACAAATATTCGCCTCCTCCTCAGAGTAGAAATGATGACATCACTTGATAAGTAGTGGTTGGCCACACAGACATTCCCTTTACTCAGTTGCCAACCAAAAACAGCAGCACTTGGCAAAGTACGTCAACATCTTACATTACTTGGCATGTTTGTTGACTCGAAGACACGGCGTGATTGGGCCACAATGGTGTGTCAATGCCCGTTTGTCACTCTATGAAGAAATACAGACAAACCTCGGTTTTCGTACTTAATCCGTTCCAGAAGACTGTTCGAAAACCAAAACCATGTTTCCCATTGGAATCAATGTAAAAAATTTAATCCGTTCCAAGTCAAGAAAACAACTGTTATTCTTCTTACCCAGTGGTCTCAAACTTATGGCCCAGGATGATATCTCGATTTTGTGGCCCCCTACCTGACATCAAAGTTTGTCAGTGCAGCCCTCACATGTGTGTGTGTGTTTTTTGTGTGTTTTTTTTTAATATATAAATCACTTCCTGGCTACCATAGCTGAGGCTCATGGCCGCTTTTGTGAAACATAATTCTGAAGTGACGGCGAGGTGAAGGAAACAATATCCTGTCACTCAGTCCCAGTCGTGTCTTTTTCAAAACTTGCCGTGACGAGAGAAGTCGTCGACCAGAACTGCTAATTTCAAGACAAACTGGAGGTGGAATGTTTTGAATGCGCGCCGAAAGTTGCGGTGCTCAGACATCATTTCTCAAGTAGACATGCTGAGGAGTATCCAGCGTACCACTGAGATATGAGGGAAGAGAACGGGGTCACCAATCGTGTTCAGGTTCTGAAGAACCGTTTGGGTTCTGAACTGTTAAGAAAGATTAACAAGATTTGATTGAATACTTGAACCCCTTTTTTTGTAGCCATCTTGATGCAGCTCAGATACAATCGGCCCCCCACGTCATTTAAATTTGCCCCCCCCCCCTCTCATCTATTTCAAAAAATGAACTTTTTGCCTCTGTTTTACCGTGGTTAGAGCAAATATTAAAAAAACGACAAAACATGACTGATTCCGAGCGCAAAATCCCGAGCATACGCACTCCGCGGACTCGTCAGGCCTTTGACACCAACAGTCCGTTGACATCACCGAACCGCCCCAACCTCCTCCTCTGGTCCTCTTCTTTTCCTCCTTCCACGCTTGGTGTCGGACGACTTTCCTCTCTTGGCACAATTCACACTCTTCTTCTTCTTCTTCTTCTCCCGTTCTCACTCCCGCCCTTTCCTCCCCCCCCCCCCCCCCTCCCTGCAGAGCCTTCAGCGAACCCGTCCAACGTCGGCGTGGTGGTGGGGGCCGTGATCGGCTCCCTGCTGGCTCTGCTCTTGGTGGCCGCCCTGGTGGCCGTGCTGGTCACCCGCAGCCGCCGCCAGCAGCAGGGCTACCGGGCCAACGGCGGCAGCGACTTGAAGGCGCGCATATTCGGCGGCGGCAAAAAGGCCAGCAAGAACGGCACGGGCGGCGTGGGCAACAACAACGGCCCCATCTACGACGGCTCGTCCCACCAGGGGGAGAAAAACAACCACGGGCCCCTCACCGGCGGCGGGCGGCCCGAGGTGGCGGCCGTGGGCACGCCCAGCGCCCAGGACATCCTGCTCAGCAGCGAGCTGGACGACGCCGAGAGGAGGAAGTTTGACGAGCTGGAGGCAGAGGAGCGCTACGACCACTTTGCCGGCGGCGCCCCCATCCTGCAGCTGCGCCCGCCCAACGAGCAGGACGAGATGATCGGAGACTACCTGGACGACGACATGGAGTCCCAGCGGGACGGCTCCGTCATCTCTCGGACTGCCGTTTACGTTTAAAGCGGAAGCGAGAAAGGGGGAGGAGCGAGCGTCGAGGAGGAGCCCCGGGGATTTTTGGGTCGCTATCGAGATGACGGAACGAAACCACTCTTTTTATTTTCGTTGGATTTTCCATACGCGCTATTATTAATCACAGTTGTTAGCCCCCCCCCCCCAATACTGACCGGAGGAGGAGGATGTCGGAATCATGTCCTCGCCTAACGGCGTCACAACTACAGACGATTCGCTTCTTATGTGCTCCGCAACGCAATGCGGTTGTCATGCAGTTCTCAAGTCTCCTCGCGGGGGGAACCCGTCACGCTGTGACGAGCGGGCGGGCGGGCGGCTGCCGCTTTAGTTGCTCGCGATGGGCTCTGAAGGCACTAAACCATCAAGTGGCTGCGAGAGGATTTGTTTGCTGACGTCTCTTGTCTTTGTTTTTGTTCCCCCACCCCCGCCCGCGTCCTGTCCCTGCCATCCCCGTCAAACCTCCAAATCACTTCTCCGTAGTCTGCAGCCATCGGCTCGATTGGTTTCGACTGGAAAAAAAAGGGGGCTGTGTGCCAAGCCAAAAGTTTTACAGCTCAAAGAGATTGACTATTTTTCGGAGAGTAGAATTGGGCCGCTTACTGGATTCGAGGTAGATTGCCACTTTCAAAAGTCTCAAACTTTACTTCCACGATAGTATTTTTTTTTTCTATAATCTTCTTCTTTTTTTTTTTTTTTTTTTTTTTAAATCAGTCTAGGCCGGGGGTCGGCAACCCGCGGCTCTAGAGTCGCATGCGGCTCTTTAGTGGCCCCCTCGATCTTTTTCAAAAATGGGAAATCTCTTTTTTTTTTTTTTTTTTTTTAATATGGTTTCTGTCGGAAGATAAACATTCTTAACATTTTCCAATGCTGTAAAAATACATCGAAATAAATATCACCATTTCAACATTTCCGTCAACGAAGATTTGCGTCATGGCCTGCGACACACGTTTCTATTAGCGGGGCGGAATGCCAGGCAGATGGCAGTTGTTAAAAAAACAGCATTTCATGTCCAATTCATCGAGCATTTTAAAACGGTACACGTGAGCTACGATAGCTAGCACGCCGCAAAAGTGCATCCCATGCCTCCGCGTCAGGTCTCGACCGAAGATAGGCGGCGATTTTCCCAAACTCTTATGTCGACTTTATTTTTCTCTTTTCGTTCATCTTCGGGGCCGTTGTGGCTGTTGCTCACTTCGGCATGCGTGTCGAAGTGCGTGCGCGTGCGCTAACGGGTGAGTGTGTGTTCTCGTTTTTTGCGATGTAAAAATGCCCATCTTCAAGAACGCAACGGCGCTTCTTGAACCGGGAGAAGTTTTCGTCACGGCCGCAAACAAACACACTTTGCGATTGGTCGATGAAATTGACGGGCGCGATGGATTGGCCTTGTTTTGTGAAACTCAAACACTGCGAGAATTCAGCTTTCCAGAGGGTTGACGTCTGGGGACTAAGAGCTCCAGTTTTCAGAGTATGCATCTGCAAGAAAAATGGAATTCATTTGAAAGCTTTGACCCGGGGCGCCAATCATTCTGGAGGGGAGGGCACTGATTGATTCCGAGGCGCTCCGATCCCCGTGGTTGAAACTGAAAATAAAAAAACGCTAACCCATCCACTCATGGGAAGCAGTCGTCACTTTGCTTCTCATTTCCGAGATCGTTTTTTACTAGTCCAACGTTGATGATGGAGTGCGCCTTTTTGTCCCGCCAAGGCCCCGCCCGCTTTGTCACTGTCAAAGCGGAAAGTGAGCCAAACGCGACCAAGGTAGCGCGCGGAACAGCTGAGCCTTTCTTCCCCCCCCCCCCCCCAAGTCTCGATCACACCGCGTGACATGTCGCCGGCATCACGCGTCCAGCTGCGTCTTGATGTGCCGTAGAAACCGGGGGGGGGGCGCGTTTTGGGTTCGAAACGCCGATGCGGCGTTCACATGCAAAAGCGTCCGGCCGGGCGCCGGCAGCTAAAAGGTAGCCGGTAAACAAGAGAGTGACGGCAGTGAGGTGGAGCCGAGCTGACAGGGTCGAGGGGGGACGGAGGGGAGTCTGGGGGTGGTGGTGGGGGGGGCGGAGGGGAGTGTCTTGTCTCGTCACGACACACGAGCTCTCCTGACAGGAGGACGTTGATTGGCAATGAAGCGTGAAGTCGCCGGCTTAGCCGACCAGTAGATTGTCGCCACTTAGCCTTTATGGCGCCGCTCCGGCTTCCGCTAACTCCATCTTTTTTTTTATTCGAAACCAGTGCAGTATCGACATCAAGTCCACCCCCCCCCCCCCCCCCCCCCCCCACCCCCACGATGTGTCAAACAGCCCACTTTGGGTTATCCGGGCCTGACGTGGCGGCGGGGCTGACGAATCCGCTTGACGGATGGAGCGAGGCGTCCCCGCATTAGCATCTATCGATTTCCCTCTGAGATCATGCCATATTTTTCTCCATTAGCGGATGCCGTTAAGTGTGGAGAATTGATTGGGGGGACATAAAAGCTTTGCCTGGTCCGGCGGAGTTATATTGACTAACGGGCAACACGCAGCCAAATGGCCCTTTATGATGCGGCTCCGGGCCTGATTGTCTCCTGACTGTTAATTCATCTCGCTAACGAGCCACCGGAGACCCGCTCGGGCGCTCCGTCGCCACGTCTGTAGTTGCCGTTTAGTCGCCGCATCGACCCGATCGTGAATTCTCCTGACCTTCTGGTCAGCTGCTTTTTTTTTTTTTTTTTTTTTTTTTTTTTTTTTTGCGTCGCTAGTAAATGGCTGCGCGAGGCCCAGCGGAGTCCTCAAGCGCGCCGCCGGTCGCCGGTCGCCGGGGTCAAACGCCGCCCAAGGCGGCAGTGACTGTACTTAAGCTTTTCGCCTTGAATAACAGGAGCGAGAGCTCTTGGCCACAAATGTTGTTTTGCCTCGCGGAGCGCTAACCTTCTTGAAGGCGGAGAAAGGACGTGGAGGGCGGGAGATGAGAGAGGCGAAGCCCCGCCCATTTTCCCCCTCTGTTCCTTGGGCGAGCTAAGACGCTAACAGAAGCAGAACAATTGCCAGCAAAGTGGCCCGCTCACAACACGGTGGATTTCTCTTCATCTTTGATCCGACGCAACCATTTCCAATCCGTAAAACATGTCGGACATTCCGAAGATCCTCCTGATTTCAAAATACAGTCAAACCTCGGTTTTCGTCCATAATCCGTTCCAGAAGGCTGTTGGAAAACCGAAATTGTTCGAAAACCGAAACCACGCTCTTTTTAAAATAAAAATGTTTTTTGAACACGTCTGTTCACAATAGAACGCTACACGAGGAAGCGTCACTTCCGCGTGTAAGGAAGGCGAGAGGAGTCAAATGGTGCATTCAAGTGCGCTCAGGTTGTTCGAGACCCGAAATTTGTTCGTCATCCGAGGCGTAAAAAAATCAAACTTTTTGGTCGAAAACCGAATTAGTCGAGAACCGAGACGTTCGAAAACCGAGCTTAACGAGCTCAACCCGAACCGGATGCATTTGTTCAACCCCCGTTATTCCGGGAAATTGGGAGGCATCTTTGAAAGACGAAATTTTTTTCCAGAAAGAATCCTTCTTGTTGAAACGTATTCCTTCCTGGCCTTGAGACGGGTATACGCTGTATGATTTTCCGAGGCACCACTTGTATAGCGAATGCGGTCCGTGGAGTTTTCGGTTTACGACAAGAGTTCAGTTCCTTGAACTTGAAGTCAGAAAACGCCACAACACAAACATAACTGATGCTCGTGCAGTAGTCAAAGTCAGACGCGTTTGTATCAAGACACGGCCGCGAATAATAAAGAGTCCAATGAAGAACCGAAAGTATGGCGGCAACTTGAGCGTGCCTTATTGTACCGCGTGGCGACGTATTCTCACATCGCTACACAAGCTAGTTCGTTGCGTGCTGCCCGTGGGGAAACCTCGTAAACAGAGGACTCCGTTTTGTTGCACAAAAACAGTTTTGGGGACATCGGACGAACGCGAAACGCCTCTGCCCCCGGCACACTTTTTCGGCAACGTTTTCACATCGGCGACCATTCAGCACATTTCACCACCACATACGAACGGGTTGCATAACACAAAGACAACCAACCGAGCGGGAATGCAACATCATTCCCACCTAACGCACCACATTTACCACAATCACCAAAAAGCCACAAAAAAAAAAAAAAAAATGGAGATGTTATTTTTGCACTTGTGTGTGTGTGTGTGCGTCATTGCTGCAAAGAAATATATGTGTGTAACATTTGGTGTTTGGGGATGAAAATGGGGTGGGGGGGAGGGTGTTTTGGGGGTCAAATGCTCAAACTATGTCCATTTTATTGGTGTTGAAGTGTCTATGTATACAATAAATTGTAAGCATCTTTATTTTTATTGTGGAAAAAAAAAATCATGTGGATATTTATCAAATTGTAAATATCAGCCTGGAAAAAGGAAAAGTCATTGTGAATGTACATTTTTACCCAAGTGAACTGCACAGCAGGTTTTCTTTTTGTTTTTTGTTTTTTTCCGTTTTTGAAAACGACTCAATCATCTCCCCCCTCCATTATTTTGCACAATTGACTCCCCAGTCCTAATTTATCAACCAGCGTCTTGAGGTGCGTGTAAAGTTTGCGGTCAAGTAGGAAGTGGGGGGGTGGGGGGGGGGACTTCATCGAGCAACCTTTATCACTGTGCGGGGAGAAGAAAAAAAAAACGAGAAAAAAAAAAACAATTGGCAAAGCAAACTTGTTTTGCTGGCGAGGCGTCGACGCCGAGAAACATTCGCCCACTCGCTTGCGCCCGGCAGCCGCTCTCATTATGCTCGACTCCCACAGCCCGACTGCGAATCGAGACGCCTCATACCTGCTATCGCCTGACACCGGCCCACACACACACACACACACACACAGACAAAAAAAAGTTCCTCCTATTTTGCTCAGTGGTTGTCAAGAAATGTATTTTGTTTCTAGCCGGCGGTCTAGCAAGTGTCCGATTTGTGTCCTGCGCTTCGTTGCTTTCTTTCACCAAAGTAACCCGACCGTTGGCTGAATTATTGTAGAATCCTGCACACACTTTTTCATGCTTTTTTTTTTTTCAGGGGTGGGGTGGGGGGCGTTGTGCTTCTACTTGGATTTCCAGCTTTTGGCATTTCAAAAAGTGGCTGTTTCCAACTCTTGCACGGAGAACACGCGTTTTTTTTTTTTTGTTTTTTTTGCTGCTTTCTGGATTTTTAAATGGCAGAGACACCATACAAGGGAGGAGGGGGGTGGGAAAAAAAAAATGTCAGCGTGTGTGGCGTACTCAAGATGGCCATCACATCACAGCACAGCACACACTGAGCAGTATCTCGTTGTAGTACGCAAAGGAAGAGCAGCCCGCAGTGGTCGAAGAAGAAATCGAAGCGAGCCGAACTGGAACCACATTGTTTGCTTTTATTGCGCGGCTCCTGCTGGTGTAGGATACGATTTGCCGTCGTGAATATTAAACGTGTATGATTGTTGTGTATAAATAATCACTCTTAACGCATTCCACACGGCCGGATAATCATGTCTGGTAAGGTTTGAGAAAGATCTGATAATCACAAGGCTGCGGGGCGGGGGGGTGCTCCAATTTGACCCGGTTATCGTTTGGGTGTGCGTTCCCCCCTTTTCGATCAATGGCCTCAACCATTTATTTTTTTTTAAATTGAGTTAGCAGCTCCTGAGCTTGACTACAACGATACGATACCTCGTGATGGCGGTATTTTGTCCCAGACTTAGCTTGGTTTGCACGCGGCTTCCGCTAGCTTACTCCTCTGCCATTCATGG
The DNA here is from genome assembly GCA_018466805.1 of Hippocampus abdominalis. Taxonomy (NCBI): domain Eukaryota; kingdom Metazoa; phylum Chordata; class Actinopteri; order Syngnathiformes; family Syngnathidae; genus Hippocampus; species Hippocampus abdominalis. Next base: position 2,952,666 of record CM031699.1, read on the forward strand.
AATCCATATTTGATGTTGAGACTGGACTGATAGATATCATTTTATGATCAATTAAATTTTTGCTATTTTATATGTATTGGATGTATTGTGAGAGAGAGAGTGAGCGAGTGCGCACAACACAAAATCATGATATTGACGTTTTAGCCCACTCCTCACGAATGCTAAATTAGCCCAGTTAGCGTGTGGCACCACAAGCAATTCTTCTGACATTCGTGATACCGATATTTGATGTTGAGACCGGACTGACATGTCATTTTATGATCAATTACATTTTTGCTATTTTGTATATTGGATGTATTGTGAGAGAGAGAGCGAGAGAGTGCGCGCACGCAACACAACCACCACGATATTGATGTTTTAGCCCACTCCTTGCGGATGCTAAATTAGCCCAGTTAGCGTGTGGCACTACAAGCAATTCTGACATTTGTGATACTGATATTTGATGTTGGCTTATTGCTACTGAAATCTGAGAAGATGAACTATCGAGGGCTTGTGGTTCCGCTAGCAAATTTTTTTTTTTTTTGGGCTAGCATCTTCTTATCCATTAGTCATTGTGTTTTCCTACTTGTCTGTTCTCAGTGCTTTCATTTCCAATTGAATCCATTTTGTCGGATCACTCAGTGAAAGTAAAAAGCTTTTTGCTCATTTTCACACAGACTTCCCCCCCCCAACATCCGATGACTTTACAAAGCCTTAACATCCTCCATCTCACCATAAAATAAAATAAAAAGAATCCCGTGTAAATAGTATAAATATATAAATATGTAGCAGAGGAGAGGGGGGGGGGGAAATGAAGTACTAATTTATGGTGTCACGTTTTGTGTATTGCTCAATGACGGCAAAGCATGAAGGATTTATTTTTTTGGGTTTGCTGTTCTTTTTGCAGTGCTTTATAATTTAAAGTGTTTTCCTTTTGCGAGTGCTTTATTCTCGACTGCCGCGCTGTGATTGCTGCCAAATCGCTGGCAAATGTGCTTCGTCGTCGAAACAATTTGAAATGTACACGCGCAGCAGAACAACACTCTTACTCCGAAATGTGCTTTTTATCGACTGCTCTGTGGAACTTGTTTTTCTTTCTTCTGTTCTCACTCTTCTATATTTTTTTTATATTGATTTTCAAGCAGCAGATAAATGAGGGGGGGGTGATAAAACCAAACAGGTGAATAAGACTGATTCCCGCTGCTATTGTCATGTCTATTTTTCATGTTGTTTTTTTTTTTGTACTTGGTTGGGATTATTAAAGACTTGTTGCTTTTGGAAGTTTCAGAGAGCCTGGTGTGTCTTTACCGCTGTAGCTAACGCAGACCAATGCTGCTCATTAATTCTCTAATTATAGATGAATTGGGAAAGGTCGGAAGTAGGCTGTGCGTCATCCACTTAAAAAGCAAAACAAAATATAAATAAGCTTTTGTCGTCTTTTTACCCGCATCCACTTGATAAAAAGTAAATGCAGACATCGCCCTGGCCTGTGTCACTTAATCAGGAGTCTGTTGTACAGAAAAAAACAAAAACATCCATTTTCTCGGGCGTGAGTGCGTGCGCAATTCATTGCTTACTCATTCATTTGGTGTGTGCTAATGTGGACGTTGCTCACCTGGAAAAAAATAAATGCTTTTCTCAAATAATCATCTCTCAAATAGATGCTCTCCTGGTGCGTGGTTGTGACGATCGTTGGCCTCGGCGTTTGCTTAAGACAATAGACGCCTCCCTTTTGGTTAGAGGTGATATTTGGTGCGTCATCAACTTTTCAAATAAAATCCTCCTTCAAATACAGTGAAACTCCTCCACAACGAAATCATGTTTGCAGCAAGAAATCTTTCACTACAGGGGACTTTTCACTATAGCAAATTTGATCTCAGATGTAAACACACACACACACACACACACTATGTATATGTGTACACTCTATTTTTATTCCAATAGTGCATAAGTATGAGCATACACTTATTTGACCCTTCATATAGCCAGCGTATAAAGAAAAAAACGGGAAAGAAATTTTCTGATCAGCATCCACTTTCACTTACATCGATTTCTTGCACAACGTCTTTTACTTTGCTTCCTCCATCTTTAGCAATGCAACGTTCGTACTACGTCTGAAACAAATACTTCCTGGACTACTGCGCATATGTAAAGCAGTGTGGTGGTTGCTGTTTCCGAATGAAGCAGTAGAGGTCGCTGTGGCATGCTGAGCTCTGATTAGACTTTTGCGGAAGGCTTGTTTTCATTGTAGTGAACTTGATTGCGAGGCAAGGGCAGAGAAAAAGATGTTGTATTACGCAACAGGGGGACTTTTCGTTGTAGGGGGAGCAGAAAAGTGGGAATGGCTGAAGATTTTTTTCACACTAGGGGGTATTTTCGCCCATGTAGGTTTCGTTGTAGAGGATCGCCAGGCACATCATCTACTTGACAAAAAAAACTAAAAAGGCCTCCCTCAAACGGACGCCACGCTCGTGTCTGCGTCTTTACCAACGGGCGGGCATGTCATCCACTCGATAAACGGCAAACGCCTCCCCTTCATGGAGTCTTTTCTCTCGTCCGTGTGACGTCATCCGCGAATGCGTCGTACACTTGGAAAGGAATAAACGGCTCTCTCAAATCACAGTCTTACTTGCGTGTGTCAGCGAGCGACGTGATGAAAACCTCACGTCAATCTGCGGGTGTGTAACCCACCTGAGAAAATAAACGCTCCTTTGCATCAAGGATTTGCCCGCGTGTCCGTGGCCTGAATGTGCCTCATCCACTTGTTCGGAAATAAACGCCTCCCTGTTCCCATCAGGGGAAAAAACCAAAAAAAATGACAGTGCTGCTGCTCATTTTATTTATTTACCCCCTGCCCCCCCCCTCCTCCTCCCCCTTTGCCCCCACTCTCATTTCCTGCCTTCAATCTTGATAAATCTGTTTGCGCATCACACACACCGTCATGATAACGCTCCCGTGGGATAGCGAGAGAAGCCATCTTGAAGATGATTACCGCCTTTTCTCTCATTTTTCGACGTTGGCCCCCGCTTTGGCCGCCAAGTCGACGCGTCGCGTTGCCGACGCGACGGCGTGAAAAATAATGACGGAGGATCACCAGTGCGGTTGGTGGTGTTGTTGGTCAGGCAACGTGGGAGTTTTCCCCCCGGAAAATATTTGCCTTGCCTCAGTAAAGTTTGGGGAAAAACGCCGCCGCCGCCGCACGAACGACATATAAAGGCCCGCATTGTTTGGACTCTCACTCAACCTTGTTGGGTCAAACTTTAACAAGAGATTGACTTTGTGGGGTCTGGATGGAATGTTGGCCGGGGCGCTTGGTTGGTGTCGATGCCGCCGCCGCCGCCGCCGCCGCACCCTCGTCGTTCGCCTGCTGCGCCGATGCCGTCATGTGCCCGTGATGTGTGTCATCGCTGGCCGCTTCTTCTTTTCGTGTCGGGCGTCTTCTGTCAATGCGCGGCTATTTACTTGCGTGGCCAGGGCCGCCATCTGGACACTCTAATTGCTTTGGATTGGAGGCTGGTGACTTCGAAAAACGCTCACGCACACACACACACACACACACACACACACATACATTCAGGCTTTGCTTTGCCAAAGCTGAATCCATGGAAATAAAAGCCTCCCAAGTATTTCTGTGTTTGCTGCAAGCCAAGGTGCATATCTGATGTGAACGGGATGACCTCTATAGCATAAAATAGAACCTGTCCTGTGCCCCCCAACACACACACACACACACACACACACACACACAATTTCAGCCTCAGGCCACCAACCTGGATCTGAAGCCAAAGTGACAGCAGTTCCACCAGTACGGTCTTCAAATGCAGCTTCAGTGATGAGACATGCTGGTTGCGATGGCCCTTGGGCCATACAGCTTGCTGTTAATTCCAAAATACACGCATGTGTGTGTGTGTGTGTGTGTGTGTGTGTGTGTGTGTGTGCGCGCCTTTGTAATTGGCTGCGTGTAATTGTTGGGTCGTCATCATTTGAAAAAACAAAACAAAAGTTGCCTCCCCTGTCCATGCCATCCATATGCTATGCGCATGTGTCATTGGCGGTTGATGGTTCCCTTATCAGGGTCTCTGTTGGCTGTGTTATCCACTTGGAAAAATGATTCCCTCAAATAATTTGTGCGTGTGTGTATTTGTTTTCATGAATCTGTAGGTTTGTCAGCAAAGAAAACCCCTCCCTCAAATCAGTGCTTCCCTGTGTGTGTGTGTGTTTGCCAATTGGTGTGTGTGTCATCGACCTGAAAAAATAGACACCAAATTTGTGCGGGTGTGCGCCAATGAATTGGTTGGTGCGTGATCCGCTTGAAAATGTACGACTCCCTCGAAACGACGCTTCGCGTGTTCCTGTCAATCAGTGTGAGCGCCATCCTCTTGGGAAAACTGTTCACGCCCACCTCCAGGAGACATCTTCCATTTTGCGCGTGGATGTCAATCATCCGATGCGTCAACCACTTGAAAAAAATAATAAAAGGTCTTGTTTAACCCCCATGCAGTAATCATCCCAAAATTGGACATTTCGGACACTTTGGACGATTTTGGACTGTTGGACAAATGGACACCACAGACAAAACAGTGAAAAATAACTCCACGAGGCTGAAATTTTGCATAGGATGTCTATCTATGTCTTGGCCGATTCCCACTGAACATTTTGAGGGGTTGAAAGTGAAAAAAAATGAAAAGTGAAAAAAGTTGTTGCACATTGGAAGAGGGACATTTTTGGGACGTAATACCCTTCATGCAGCCGCTTAAAAATACTGCATGAGGGTTAAGTATACGGTTCATTTCTGCCTGGGTGTCGTCTACTTGGAAAAAAGGTCAACGCCTCGTTATAATATACGCTTCCCTTATGCGTGCGCGAAAACAATCAATGCCTCCTGAAAATTGACACCGCCCCCTTTTGTGCGTATGTCTATTCGGTACATCATCCGCTTGCAAAATAATTGATACCTCCCTTGTGCGTGCCCGTGTTCGATGATAGGTGGGCTCAATCCAGCAAAAACAAAAAAAAACATTGCACATCTCTATTAAAGTCCTTTTTTGCGGCGCCATTTTCGACTCCACTTAACATGAATCGTCATCTCCATAAAAGCCTCCCCCCCTAATAAACACCCGATCGGCCATTGAATCAATAAAGTCCCTTGGCCGCAATCGGCACCACTGCCGTGTTGATTTAAAGAGCGTTTGTTTGTGTGCGCGTCCTCAACCGCTTTGGGCCAATGCGCTTGTTCAGAGCGAAGATTTCGCTTCACCTTTTGACCTCACACCTGACTGATAAATCCCAACGGTGCGGCCGCTTTCCTTGGATGCGGCCGCCCCCTCCTTCTCCTTCGCGGGGATTAAAAGAAATATCTGCTCTGACCTCAATTAGAAAAGTCGAGCGCTGCTTTCCAGATGCTTTCACGCTCACTTTCTAGCCCGAGGCAGTGAATCATCAAATATTAAGACCTGTTTGTCCGACGCTCAAGTACAAACGTGGCGCTTTGTGTTTAACCGCGGCGCTCATTGTTTTGCCGCTTTCAAGAAGATCTGAAAATCAAACGCTACCAGTTAATAGACAGTAATGCATACAAACGTATAATGCGAATATCTGGTTATATAAGAAGCCCGCCGCAAGCTAGGCGCAGTGTCATTTGTTTGTTTTCGCAGCGCGTAGCGTAAGATGTGCTTGTGACTATTTATGCAAGTCGAGTTTGGGTTGAGGTATCCGTTGTTGAAAGGTGTATGACAACCGCGGTGACAAAGCTATTCCATTTTTTTTTTCCTGTCCATGGGGTTTGACTTCGTGTACGCTGTTAGCATGAAGCCAGCAGACTCGATAAATGTGGTTAGCTTCATTGCGCGTGTCATTCTCTTAGTTTGACAATACCTGGGAGTTGCCGATAAACGGCTTAAACATGGCACAAGGATGTTAGAGTTCACAAATAAATGCCCCCCCCCCCCCCCCCCCCCCCATAAAATTAAAAGGATTTTTGTGAAAGCGAGATGAGGTTGTTGGAAACCAAAAACCAAAAAACCTAACTAACTGGTACTACATTTGACATTGACAAAACTAGTCATTTTTACTAAACTAAAATGTTTTTTTTTTGTCTTGATCAATTCATTTCATACATGAGCTTTCCGGGTTTATTTTTTTAATGTTTTTTTTTTTTTTTTTTTTTTAATAATGCGGCGCGTTTTGTTTTCTGGTTATTTTTTTTCCAAATGATATACAGTATTTTGCAGTTTTTATTGCACTGTACTTTGTGACCTTGATTTAAAATCTTGCACACAAGAAGTAGAGTGGAGATCCCCGACTATAAGTGAGGCGAAAATCCGCGTAGAATTTACATTGGAGAACGAGAAAATACATATTTTGAGTGGTCACTCAATCTCTCTCTCTCTCTCTCTCTCTCTCTCTCTCTCTCTCGCTCTCAAAGGGAATAATTCCCCCCCCCCCCCTACACACACACACACATTTTATTTTGAATATTGTGAATAGGTGAATCCAAATCAGATGCCGAACGGGGATCCCCATTAAAAAAATAAAAATAGCAACATTATTTCCAAACAAATCTAAAGCAAAGCTTTTGAGAAAAAAAAACTATTTTATATATATATATATATATATATATATATATATATATTTATTTATTTATTTTCAAAGTTTGTTCCAAAAAATAATTACCGTAATTTCTGGACTATAGGCCGCACCTGATTATAAGGCGCACCACTACATTTTTAAAGGAAAAAAACATTTTGCACACACATAAGCCGCACCCGTCTATAAGCCGCAGGTGCCCATATTGTTACATGAGATATTTACAAAGAAAGACGGTACACAGGCGACCGTTAAAAAAGTCTTTATATAGGCCGCTTCATGAAATAAGCCGCAGAGTTGAAAGCGTGTGACAAAAGTCGCGGCTTAGAGTCCGGAAATTACGGTAATTATTTAATTAATACATACTTTTAAACACATTCCCTTAAAATAAACGAAGTAAAACAACCCGAATCTGAAAACCAAAAGTCAAAATGAAGGTAAAAGTAACAATAATGAAAAATGCAAGATGCTTATCATCCCGGCTTGGCATGCGATCCGAAGAGCTTGTTTTCCCTTTCTGGCACATTGCTCACTTTCCTGACACTCTGTCGGCCTTTCGCCAAGTTTTTTTTTCTTTTTTTTTTTTCTTTTTCGCCACCTTAAGAATGTCAGACTAACAAAATGCAAAATGCTTCCCATTCCGGAGTAACCGAAGCGTCTCCTGGCACAGCCCCGATTGATAAATGGATCAGTCTGGCCGATTCTTGCGAAATGTGCACCCAGATGTGAATTCATTAGCTGATGTTTACACTCCCTTTCTGTAATTTCGATAAAGATGAAAAATGCAAGTGTGCTCGCGTCGCTAGTTGTCTGGCTGCACTGAGCGCTGAATATGATGAATGTGCCGGCGCCCTTGTCGTCGGGTGGGTGGCGGGGGTGCACACACACACACACACACATACGCACTCGCACACACCAATCTTTTTCTACTCTCCATCACCTGAAAACAATTTGTTGGTAAAAGCATTGCAATTATGTGTGATTAGCCATTCTCTTGCTTGCACCTTGATTCTTGTTGTTGTTGTTGTTGGTGGGTTTTTTGTTGGGGTTTTTTTGCAAACCATAATCATAATAATTAAAGCTGCAAGCGGTGCTGAACAGGACCTAACGCTGTCCGTTTTTCATGGAAAATCTTCCAAATGCTGATCAAGCCTTGACGCCATGCCAGAAGCCGCAATCAATTGGCATCGTCGAAAAAGTGCATTGTCAAGTGCTTTCATGCAGATTTGGGCAATTTTTGTCAATAATTCAAATTGAATTCCCCTCCTAGGATGAATGAAGCATCTGTCATGCATCCAATCACCAATTTGTGATTTCAAACTCTCGCTCGGTCACCACCAATTTGACACCACGCCATACCGTCGTAAATAGTGCAGCATCGAGTGCTTTCATGTGGATTCTTTCCATTTAACAATCATTTGGCATTTTAATCTGAAAGTATGCAGTTGCTTATGTTTTGTTTTTGGTTTTTTTGGGGTAACAGCAACATTGAAAATGGTTGAATGGCGATAAGAATTGAATTATCACCTTAACTCAATCAGAGTTAAGTTGATAAATAGAGAAAGGTACTGCAATATCCATTATGAATACAAGAAAATTGACATAAGAGTACCAGGGTGTGTGTGTATGTATAAAATCCCGATACAAACCAAAAGTAGTCAAAATATCACGGTCAAGGGTAAAAGCATGAGCTTTTATGGAGACTTCTTCCTTTTTTCTTTCTTTCTTTTCTGATTGATATAAAAATGATCTATTTATGTATAAATACATAACTTGGGGTAGGACTAGATACGTTTTTTACTCCTTTGAACATAATAATTGTGTTGTATGGTGACTGATTTCTCTTTCCTTTTACAATTTTACTTACCTTATTTTTTGTCAATTTATTACTGTATATGTTTTTATGTTCAATAAACAAACAAACAAACAAGCTACGAGCTCTAGAATCTTCAAACGATCCTAAAGTTTTGGCGCCATGCCACTCCAACATAAGAAAGAAACAAAAAAATAGGCATCGTACAAAAAAATGTCTTTTTTTTTTTCCCCGTTCATTTGTGTAAAGCAGCAAGTTTGAAAATGACAATCGGCAAAAACCCACATAAAATCGCAGTCACAAAAGTGCTTCAATGCAAATTCTGTCCGTTTTAGCAAATAACATCCACTGCGCATTTTAATCAATAGGCGTTCCTCTGAATTATTTTTGTGTTGCAAAAGGGTAAATTTGCACAGTCATAGATAACAATAAGAACGAACGCTGCAAGCTCGCGCACAACCTTTTCCTCTGGTAAATCCCGCAAATAGTCATGAAATTTTGACGCCACGTCACACTCACTTCAAATGGCATTGTCAAAAAAACAAAAAAACAAAAAAAAAGCATCATCCAGTGCCTGACGGTGAATTCTTTCACCGATTGTACGTCAAACCATGACACGCTCCTTTCAACCTATCAGGATGCACGACGGAGCCACACGTCTCCAAACAATTGTTAGCGGGCACTGTTGCCTGTGCTAGCGATAGCCTTGCCACAATATTCATCCCCCTCGAGCGGAAATCCCCACAGGGGGAAAAAAAAAAAAATCAACCAGTCAACCTTCAATCATTCCAAACAAACCCTCTAAGGGGCAAAAATAATCAAAGAAACGTGTTGTTGTTGTGTACTGGCCCCGCGGCGCCGCATCGATCAAACCGTTGAGAATTTCGGCCTGTGATCTACTTCCTGCAGTGTTGGGGTTTTTTTTTTTGGGGGAGGTTGTTTGTATGTTTTTGTCGGTCGCTTGTTGCCAGGTAAATTTCAGAGGGCTCCAAAGTGGGCTCTTCTCTTTGAATGATGAATAGGAACATATGCATTATTTATTTATTTATATATATATTTAAAAAAAATAATATATATATATAAGGGGGAAGAAAATATATAAATTATATATATTATTTATATATGTATATAATTTATATATGTATATATAGAATTTATATATTTATATATATATATATATTTGGATATATATATTTATTTATTATATATATATATATATATATTTATTTATTATATATATATATATATACGCACACAATGTATGTTTGTTTGTTTGTTTATTTTTATGTATATTTTTGTTTATGTGACCTGTAGCTTGAACACTCGTTTGTGTTCCCCCGTCTTGTGTCCAACTTGGAGTGTGCGGATGTAAGAACTCACAGGAAATTGGAAACGCTATCATGCCTGCTTGTCTAGCAGTAAACGATGACATCCGATCTTCTGTACACGCGCACACACGCGCACACACATACAAGCAGGCAGGGTGTTGAGCAAGAAAAGGGGGAAGTGGATGCTCCTTGTTTCCCCCCGGTGGCCCCCCCCCCCCCCCCGTGAGTTTCCCTCCTCCTGTCCACTGATACCGATGATGATGATGATGATGATGATGATGGTGATGGTGAAGATGGTATGTTTTCATCACAGCACCACTGAAGGGCAAGCGCTTTGTCTTCGATGATATATTCCGATGAAAACGGGCTTTTCCAAGCTTGTATGCGAATCGTACGGTCTTCGGAGTGCCTGCCTTCAGCGCTGCCTTTGATTGCTAAGCAACTCAAAAACACATTTATGAAATTCATTTTCCTCAATGAAATGGATGGAGAGACCATTAGTCCGCTCCGGCCTCTAAAATAGCACTTTCTTAAGTTGCACTTCATTAAAAAAAACAAATTTTTTTTTTAAAAAGAGCACTTATGACTGTAATTTCAGTGAATGGAAAGAATTCAATAGATATTGCCACTTATTTTTTTTTTTTACTTCTACTTTTTACTACTACTTCAATAGCTTGCTGCTCCTTCTGGTACGTGTGCGCACCTCGGGGAGGAATAAAGACATTCGGATCTACATGGGGAAGGTCACTCAACGGCAAGCCATTGTAATACTCGTCATTCTTTGCAGGGGATAAAGAATATATGCCCGTGAGTGTTGTTGCGCTATCTGTCTTTGTCTGTTTTACATTAGAAAAACAAATGCATGTTTCAGAAGCACATTCAATGCCGTCGCGCTAGATTCCCTGCCCCGTGTCTTTCAGCGAAAGACGGAGTCAGTCGCAGCAATCGCGATGCATGGCATGTCTCAACGTTCAAAATAGTTGTGCGGATTGAAGAAGAAGAGAGGATAGCGATGTGGGAGCAAAGGGCAAAGTGGAGAGCACGGAAAGCGAGCAGAAGGCGACTCGGAGAAGAGCGTAGACGAGAGCCGCGAGGGCTGAGTTGTTGCAGCTGTGTTGATCTAGCCTCTCACTGATCTGATAGTGTGTGTGGGCGTGTGCCCGTGTGTGTGTGAGAGGTGGATAAATAAGTGCAGTCAGAAGCTATCTGATGACACGTAAAATGGTGGCATGATTGTTTGTTCATGACAAGACGCTACTTAAAGAATACATTTGCTCTGGTCACAAGAGTCCGGGGAGAACAACAGGTCTCAGGCGGACACGACGGCGCCATGTATCGAAGCAAGGACGCAGTGGAAATTTTACACGGGGGTTTTCGTCCACTTCAGGTTGCAATTTTCACAGTCGACACTGTAGGATCTGTGAAGTTGAATATGCGTGTGGTTTTCAAAGGCGGCGGGCCTGGATTGATGATATGGAAATCGGCAAATGCGATTGCAGGGGTTGGCTGTGGAGTGGCTAAAATGTTAGCGTGTTGAGTGTTAGCAAGTGGGCTAACAAATGTGCTCGTTTCCTGTGTTTAGTTATCGTTTGCTCAGTAAGGTGATTGAAAGTCCGCAAATGGGATCGGAAAGTTGGCTGGTTGTTAGCATTTTGAGTGACAGCGTTTTTGGAAAATCGTCGCTAAGCGGCAGTGGCCGACTTCCCTCTCGTGAAAGCAGTTTTCATACACTTGTGAGAAAAACATACCGTTGGCGCCGGGGGAATTTACACAAAAGTTCAGACTTGTCAAGCCGACTCATCTTCCAATTTAAATGGTTGTTTCGCGGTGTCACATTCACTCATCTCACTTTTTTTGTTTGTTTGTTTTTTGAGATTCAAAGCTGTTTCGCGTGACTTGCGAGCGATGACATTTGTTTTTTAGTGCAGAAAACAACAAAAGATTTGTTGCGTTTTTTTATTCCGGGTCTCGGCAAAGGGGGTTAGCTTGCTAACCCCTCGCTAGCGGCTCCCCTGCCGCTAGCCTCCCGCCATATGTAAACATGACGTCACTGGATTAACCCTCATGCAGTATTTTTAAGCGGCTGCATGAAGGGTATTACGTCCCAAAAATGTCCCTCTTCCAATGTGCAACAACTTTTTTCACTTTTCATTTTTTATTCACTTTCAACCCCTCAAAATGTTCAGTGGGAATTGGCCAAGACATAGATATACATCCTATGCAAAATTTCAGCTTTGTGGAGTTATTTTTCACTGTTTTTTCTGTGGTGTCCATTTGTCCAACAGTCCAAAATCGCCCAAAGTGTCCGAAATGTCCAATTTTGGGATAATTACTGCATGGGGGTTATCAGCTGTTGTTTTCCCCCCCCCCATTTTTATAAAAATATATAAATAATTTCTTTGGCCAGCAATGTTATGTTCATGTTTTAACTCATCACATGCGGAAGTAGTAAGGAAGTAAAGAGAATTGTGGGATTATTTGCGTCATTTGCATACGGACATAAATTTGGGGGTTTGCCGGCGTGATTCGGATGGATGAAATTGGCCTTTAAGCCTCAGTTGCGACTACTGCGCATTTCAACTTCGAAGAGCGCGAAGCCAACTCTCTCTCTCTCTGTCTCTCGAAAGATAGATAGATATAATTTAAGATTTGAGAGCGTCTCTGTCTTTGGCGCACTTTTTCCTCCTTGCTCCAAAAGTGCAACGATCCTCCCGGGGAAAATAACCAGCACAAAATCTCACAAAAAAATCAATTCATCAGAGCTATAAGGAAAAATCTGCGTTGCGGCAAAAAGTGAACCGTGCAATAGCGACGGGCCATCTGTAATCCGATGATCTGTTTGATATCCGACGCGTCTCGCATTTTTACCCGCATTCGCGAGGCTTGCTTCCAATCTGAAGATATTTGATTCCGTGCAGGTTTTTTTTTTTTTTCTTCTCCCTCGATTTCCCAGTTGCGCCACTCGAGAGCACAACATTTCAATTGTGTCGTTTGAAGCATGAAGCTTCAAATGCAGCCTTTCGTGTTTCCCCGTTTCTGACACTCTTGCCTTAATTGGAAATCGTTTAACTTCGGATTTTCTTTTTATGTCCAAGCAGCTGCGAATGCAAGACTTTTTTTTTTCCACCACACATATAAACATAAGTTTCGAAACAGCTGATGTCACATGATTGCATATGACTATTAGAGTCGCACGCACGTGTGTGTGGGTGTGTGCGCGTGTGCGCGCCGAGCATCTGCAACACACTTCCATGCACACACACGAACAACATCACGACACACTTGATACTCCCCAGCTGACGACACAGCCGCGCCTCAGACCAAATATTTAAAAAAGTCTCCATCTCCATATTCCATCTCTGATTCTTCGTGTTTGTTTCTATGTGTGCGTGCGCGCGCGCGCATAGCCGCGCACGCCCCGCTAAGCACTTGCGCGCGACGGGCGCCGACTGTTGGAACGGTGAATTAAACAGCGAGCGCATTTGATCTGCAAAGCACTTCGGGGCAAATACGCCCGAAATGAGACAAATTCTGCGCATGCACAAACACGCGCACGAGCGCCCGCACGCACACACACACACACACAGCGCCTTGCACACAGCATCAAAATCATTTCCGTCACAGAATCTATTCTTAGGAGCCACAACAAACCATTCTTTGCTTGATATAAATCTCTTTTATTCCGACTCACGCTGTCACCCTCACACTATACACACACACAAGCACGCACGCACGCACACACGCTCATTCCCTGGTGGTCATTGTGCATTCGCATGATTTTTTAAAAAATTGTTATTCACCAAAACAACAGGATTTGTTCCACGTAAGTCACATCATGAGGAGAACCCTGTGGAGTTTATTTCACACGCAAAAAACACAAGCTGCTGTTGTGCTACAGGGGTCGCTCACACACACACACACACACACACACACACACACACACACACACAACACTGAAGCAACCACGTTTCAGAGTCTACTGGAACCCTCCAGGCCTTTTCACAGTCCACTTTGTTTTCTTGCTCTTCCCTCCCTAACGTGATCTCCGGCGCGCCCATATTTGGACATGCTTGCACGGCAGCCAACCAGGAAGTGAAATTGAGGCTTTTCCAGCCGGTTGGTGTTTTGCTGTCAGCACCCTGAAATCACTCAGCCCGCGCTCGGATGCGTCTCGTTGTGTCACTGCGACGGCGCATTCATTTTGCATTTGCGGAATCGGGATAAAACGGGGCACTGCCATTTTGGGCCATGACCGCCCTCTGCCGTCGACTGAAAGTGACGTCATAACTGCCCTCGGGGCATCGCGAATGTCACGTCGCGCCTCCCCTGTTTTCTTCATGTGACGTTCGCAATGCGAGCCCGAAGGCACGTTGACGTCAATTTCAGGCAATTGCAAGGGGGGGGCGCATCAAATACCAGCCTGCTGAGATGAAAACATGCTTAATTCTTATCCACAATTGCAATATAAATCAGAATGCCGTGTTTTGACCAGTAGGGGGCACATACGACACATTTGTGAAAGAAAAAAAAAAGTTACGGCACGATGCGTCCAGTATTTTCTGTAAAGTTTGTGAGTAGAGTTCGTTTTTTTTTTTTTGGGGGGGGGGGGGGGTTCAAATATCTTTACAAAGTGTTTAAAATTGTCTAATGGTGGGGAGGGGGGGGGGGCGCTGCACTGAAAAGCCTTTTTTAAATTTCCTGATTGGGGAAGGGGAGGGAAGGGGAGGCGTCTATTTGAAGGAGGTGTTTATTGGTCTGAAGCGGATGATGCAGTGGCTGACTGTTAGAGGAAGATGCGTGTGAATTTGCACTTAAATAGACTCTGCTTCAAATCCCCCCCTGAGCAACATTGCAAGAGGTGCTGGATGGGGGCTGCTTAATGGGGAGTTATGGCCCCCGCGTTATGGAGACTATACATATACCATGCATGCAAATCCTTATACTGAAAGTCGCGTGTGTGTGTGTGTGCGCGCCTCCTGGTGCAACGAGCCAGGCCTTGAATTAGGCAGGTTGAGCTGCAGGGTGAATTTTGTAACACTTGACCTGTTTTACTGAGTCATTTGTGTGGATGGAGTGAGAGCGAGCGAGGGAAGGAGGGGAAATAAGAGGCGGCAGAGCACACGTGAGGGGAAGGGTGGGGGGAGTGATTGGGGGAGTTAAAGTGACAATGAGAGGTGATAGAGAGGGGACAACAGCAGCGGTGGGGGGGGGGGGGGAGGGCGGGAGGAATGAGACGGCGGCTCCCTCTTCATATTTCTGCCGCCTTATTTCGGCGAGCCGTCACTCGTGCGTCTTTTCGCCTTTTCTGACGCCACCTCGCGAACCTTAAAGGTCACTGGCATCGAGCACACGCCCGCACGTGCTTTGAAATTCAGGAATATCGGGCCGGGCGAATGCACTCCTTCCACTCTCGGTGCATGTGTGGGTCTGCTCTCCACATTCATATTCATTTTCATCTTTTTTTTTTTTTTTTCCCCGCCCTCAACTGGGGGAGCTCAGCTTGTGGTCTTACGGCCTGCAGGAAGAGTTTAAGCTTCATATCTGCATCTCAGGCTAACTTTTTCCTATGACGTTTATTATCTGTGCTTTCCGTGCCCCCCACAAATGGCACCCGCCCTCTCTGCATTTCGACGACTTTTATTATGATCACGTTGTGTGGATAAGGTTGGATGTTCCTTTTGTGCAGGGCAGTGAACGGCCTGTTTATCGTTGGGTTATGTCAGAGTCTGAATCATCTTTATTGGCCAAGTAGATAAAAAGCCACAAAAGAATTTGTCTCCAGCAGTTTGAGGCAAACTCGGAGTACAATAACGCGACACCTACAACAAAAACAGCTTTTAGAGCCCGGCACCGGCCCCCAAAAGGTATGAGGCAATTCTGGGTTATTTACACCCAATGCCAGCGGTCCCCGACCTTTGGACCGGTTTAATGTCAGACAATATTTTCAGGGACCGGCTTTTAAGGTGTGGCGGCTAAATACAACAAAATCATATGATATGACCTGCACGAAAACTGTGGTGTTTTTGAAGCATAATAATAATTACATGATACGAGGAATGGTCCTGTCTGGCCGCAACACTCTCTGGTTGCTATGGTGACGTTTAAATGTGCCTTCAAAATAAGATACAGCGCAAATACAAAGCGCATGAAAAATACGACTCACCATCGTCGCATATTATGCAGACTTGCTTGGTGCGTGGGAATCTCCCGTTGAGATAAATCCGTATTTTAAGTCAGACTCCTGATGCTGTCTTTTAAACGTTGCCTTCTTTTTCGTGAAAGTCGGAGGCTCCTCTACTTTCTAAGACGTTTGGGTTTTTTTTACTCATTTTGCTAGCTCCCGAGTTTCATTTTTTGCGGTATCCTATCACGTGAAGGAGATGCGCGCCTTGACCTGCGTCAAGAGTGACACACTCGAAACGGATTTGACAGGGAATCCGGAAATCTTTCAAAATAAAACATCTTTCAGATTCCAAAATGAATCAAAAAACGCAAGTAACGCAAGTTATTTATTCTTTCTGTGCGGCCTGGTACCAAATGATCCACGGACCGGTACCGGTTCGCGGCCCGGGGGTTGCTGACCGCTGCCCAATGCAGAAGAAAAACTAACTTTGTCCTGTCAAAGTCTCGCCAAGCAAGTCACTCGCTTCATATGTTTGACACTGGTTGCCCTTCCTGACACAACCCATCTATTTTTTTTAAATCCCGGCCTGGAGTCCAACAGTGGCTGGGAATCAGCATCTTGGCGTAAAAGGGTCTTGCTCGGGACCCAACTGGATGTTACCTTGACCGGGGTTTGAGCCTCGATCCTCATGCCAAGCCATCTCGTTGCCCCCGAGGTGAATTGACTTCAACTTAACGACTCAACAAAGCTATCCAAAATGGCGACCATCTTTGGGCTCTTCAGCCTGCTCATATTCGACCTTGAACCCAATCTGATGGGTCAAAGGAATTAACCCAACCTTCAGTCAAAGTAACCCAATCTGCTCAAAATCCACTGCGAGTGCCTTAGGACACCAAGCCAGCTTGTGTGTGTGTGTGTGTGTGTGTGTGTGTGTGTGTGTGTGTGTGTGTGTGTGTGTGTGTGTGTGTGTGTGTGTGTGTGTGTATTGTCTAGTCCGGTTAAATCAGAAAGAATAAGGCAGCGTGACTTTTGACACCTCCTCGGGACAGTGTGAGGTCTGAAGGAGGTGAGATTCTGGCTGCAAATGAGGAGCCAGTGCGACTTCCTGCACAGACTTTTCGTATCGTTAACAAACGAGTCGTCTTTCGCCATCACTAAAAAGCTACAGAAACCTATCGTGCATGCCGGGGGACAAAGAGTGTATCTTATCGAATAAGAAAGTAAGAATGGTTCCTTAAAAGTAGTGCATACAAAAGACTGTACAGTCATACCTCAGTTTTCGATCGTAATCCGTTCCAGAAGGCTGTTCAAAAACCGAATTGTTCGAAAACCGAAACCACGCTCTTTAAAAAAAAAACTTTATTGAACACGTCTGCTTACAATCGAACGCTACATGAGGAAGCGTCATTTCCTCGTGTAAGGAAGGCAAGAGGAGTCAAATGGTGCATTCAAGTGCGCTCAGTTTGTTCGAGAACCGAAATATGTTCGTCATCCGAGGCATAAAAAACTCGAAATTTCTGGTCATAAACCGATTTGGTCGAGAACCGAGACGTTCGAAAACCGAGGTTTGACTGTACTTTTACAGTCACGTTACATGTCAACGGCATCAATTCAACGACGATCATCGGCGCTTTCTTGTTTTTCTCTAATGAAGCCGTTTGGATCCATAAGCGATGGCCACAGAAGAACGCTTTGCACACAAATCATCCTGACAGCTCTTATCCCCGTCTATAAAAGAGGCTCTTGCGCTCTGTTAGCGGAAGAGGCATAAACAAACATATCGGTGAGAAAAGACGATAAATCCATCACGCCAATCATTTGGGGCAAGCCAGCAAGCACCTAAAAGACATGTTTTGTTTGATTTAACTCGCCAAGTGCGAGTGCGAAACCTTTCGATGGCAGGCGCCAGTTTGGTGTGTATAAGAAAATGAACTGTCAAACTAAACATCAAACAAAGACAGTTGTGTACTATGTTTTGAAAGCAAGTGCATAGGACTCTGCGACCTGAATGTTAATATCCAATGGGAAACTCCATATGCATACGTGCTAACAATTGGCATCTATGAGGTGGTGTTGTTAGCTTTTAAGCAATGGCTATCCGATTATAAAAGCTGCCGCAACACATGTCATACCAATCCGACAATACTCATGGGCAAATGGTTAGCGCGTCGACCTCACAGTGCAGAGATCGTGGGTTCGATTCCAGCTCCGGCCTTCCTGTGTGGAGTTTGCATGTTCTCCCCGAGCCTCTGTGGGTTTTCTCTGGGTATTCCAGTTTCTTCCCACATTCCAAAAACCTGCATGGCAGGCTGATTGAGCGCTCTAAATTGTCCCTAGGTGCGAGTGTGAGCGCGCATGATTGTTCGTCTCTGTGTGCCCTGCGATTGGCTGGCAACCGGTTCAGGGTGTCCCCCGCCGACTGCCCGAAGACAGCTGGGATCGGCTCCAGCACCCCCCGACCTTTGTAAGGATAAAGCGGATCAGAAAATGGATGGATGGATATATTCTTCATTGTCTGTGAAGGAGTCTAATATTAGTGCCGTACTGAGGAACCGAGAGAGGAGCTGAGCCTTCATTACAGTATATCCATTCGTGATTTGAGTGACTGCAGGCATTTTGGCAATACAGTGATCCATCGCTATTTCGCGGTTTGTTTATCGCGGCTTTGGTGCATCGCGGATTTTTTCAAACATTTTTTTTCGCAAAAATCAGTGTCAAAGTGTTGTTTACGATGTGTGCTAGTGTGTGCGCGCGCATGTGTGTGTGTGTGTGTGTATGTGTGCGCATGTTATTGCACTCTGCTCAAGCGTGAAGGTCCACGTGGGGCATTTTTTTTAATACAGTATGTTTATTGGTCGCTACTTCGCGGATTTTCGTTTATCGCGGGTGGTTTTGGTCCCCATTAACCGCGATAAACAAGGGATTACTGTAGTGTCCTGCTAGGATTTTTACATCTATTGATGAGGTGGCGCGTAGCTTACATTTTACACAACAAAGCACAACAACAACAAAATCACTTCAAATTCTCAAAATTTAGACTACAACATGAGACGCGATCAAAATGAGGTAGCGATTTACCTTCTGGTAAAACAAACAAAAACAACAACAAAAAACTCCCTGTGTGTTGAATGTATCTATGTAACATTCGTTGAACTCCATTTTTTAATTCAACCACAAAAATACATTTTCTGGCCTTGTGCTAATCAACTGACAGGCATCTGTATATTCTTCTACCTGCTCGTATGACACATTTCGCGGACCCAATGAGGGCGGTGACGTTCCATTTCCATTTCCAAATGTGACATTTCAAGCAGATTTGATTCGGCGCTAGTTCGGCGAGCTCAACGCTAATATGACAAGGTGTCATGTTCCTGCCGGGGAGTTCATCTTCTTCCTTGAACACACCGCCGCCGTCTCATTTGCACCAAAGCCGTTCGGTTAATTGCAATGTGATGCATTCGGTTTTGCAACAGTGCCTGTCGCTGAACCCAGAGGGGAGAAAAAAAAGCCCCCCAAAAAGAACCCCCACACATAACAGTAAGCACAACTGCATGCTCAGTTTGATGTCGGCTAAAGATTATTACGTTTGATCGCCGTGTATTTAAGATGAAAGCAATGTCGGCGATAGCTTGTGGCCTAATTAGCCCGAAAGTACAGCTCAGGCTTATCGGGGTTGAGATGGATTCGCGGTCGCGAGAGGAACTGACACACCGACTTCAAATGCACATTTTACAACGTGGTGCAACTTCAAGTACAAATAGTCTTTGAAGACACCTTGGCGCTCCTGCTATCCATGGATCGTCATGATTATTACAGTCAGACCTCGGTTTTCGTGCATAATCCGTTCCAGGAGGCAGTTCGAAAACCGAAATTGTTCGAAAACCGAAACCACGCTCCTTTAAAAAAAAAAAAATCGTTTACTGAACATGGAAAGCAACACGAGGAAGCATCACTTCCTCGTGTAAGGAAGGCGAGAGGAGTCAAATGGTGCATTCAAGTGCGCTCGGTTTGTTCGAGAACCGAAATTTGTTCGTCATCCGAGGCATAAAAAAATCGAAATTTTTGGTCAAAAACCGAATCGGTCGAGAACCGAGACGTTCAAAAACCGAGGTTTTGACTATTATTATTTTTTTGGTGCAGTTCACACCTCGATTTTGTTCCGTCTTCTGTTTATTTGGGTTTTATTTCCACTATTGACCGCTCGATAACGCCGCACTTTTGAGTTTGTCACCTTTCAATGTGTTGAACGGAGAACATTGCAAATAGGAAGTACAGATGATTGAATTTCATCGCTCACTATGCTGATGTTTGCCTTGGATATTTTTTTTTTTTTTTTTTTTTTTTTTTTTTTAAGGATTGTTAAAAGCTGACAAAAGCAAACGTCTTTGGATCGAAATATAAAAATGCTGCGGAGGCCGCTTCTTGATTGGCGTATGGATTATCCCGGCAAAGGAGAAGTGCTCTTTAGCACAGTTTGTGAACAATAGATATCGGCCTTTGGTATTTAGACAAAAAGTCTCACGTCTTTGAGCTCATCTCATAAAAAACTGGGAGCAAAACACCGCCCCCCCCCAAAAAAAAAAGCTTTTCACATTTTTCTCGAGTCTATATGTGACGCTTTATGTCCAAGACTTCATTATGAATTCCGTGAGAAAACTCTGATCTCCCCGCCAGTCTACTTCACTTTCATCACAGCTGGCAAATTAATTCAGCGACAACGCTCTTTTTTTGTAGTTTCTTTTTAGTTTTTTTGTTTTTTTTGTTACAGTCGCGAGTGTATGTCTGCTGCGGAACAGGCCTTCGTCGCCTTCGCCGCCTTCTTATCTCGCGCGCTCGGCGCCTGCTTCGCTCCCTACGTGAGACAATGGCCGCTTTCGACGGCTGCTCTCGAGTAAGCAGCCTGGCAGGTTTTTGTCTGCGTTTAAAAAGCAGCGGCAGACGACGACTGGAGGATGTGCAGATAACGGCTTCCCGCGGCGATTTTAACAATTGGGGCTCGTGGAGACAAAAGGCTCTCGTCGTGTACGTTTTGCCTGGAGCACGCGACTCCTCCAGTAAATGTGCAGTCAAGCTAATGAGAGAAATTGGACGAGGGGAGACACGCCCACTTTCTTTTCATCCAACATCAGCGGAGACGCGCATCCTTTTTTTTTTTTTCTTCTTTTCTTTCGTTTTTGTGATGCCGATCAAAAGAAAGGTTCCCCCAGGGTGCATTGGGTGGCCCAAATTCTTTTTAATGAATGAAGTTCGAAGGACATTAATCCTTGTTGCATCAGAGTCAAATATCACGCACGTTTTCACAAATATCAACCGATAATAAGCTCTCACCAATCATTAGAGCGTCCTTACTTTTAAACGATTCTTGATCCTTTGCAAAGAATGAATGATATTAGTGCCGTACTGATGAGCTGAGAGGAGTCGAGGCGTCTGAATGAACAGAATACCCGTCTGTCTGTGTTGTACTCCCCCCAAGTGGCCAAAGTAAATGGTTGCGAAGTTTGCTGTCGTTTAGTCATCTAAATGTAAATATTAACATGACATTTTTGGGGGGTTAGCTTATCTTCTGTAGTACAGTCAAACCTCGGTTTTCGAACATCTCGACCAATTCGGTTTTCGACCAAAAATTGTGAGTTTTTTATGCCTCGGATGACGAACAAATTTCGGTTCTCGAACAAACTGAGCGCACTTGAATGCACCATTTGACTCCTCTCGCCTTCCTTACACGAGGAAGTGACGCTTCCTCGTGTTGCTTTCCATTGTGAGCAGACGTGTTCAGTAAACATTTTTATTTTAAAAAGAGTGTGGTTTCGGTTTTCGAACAATTTCGGTTTTGGAAAAGCCTTCTGGAACGGATTATGGACGAAAACCGAGGTTTGACTGTACTTTACAAAATAAATATGGGATCAGAAATATGCCGAATCACAGTGGGGGCAGCACGGTAGCTGATTGGTTAGCACGTGAATAAGGACAATGTAACAAGACCCAACAAGCATATATTCTTGATCCTCTGTAAAAAAAAAAAAAACACTATGGCTGCAGCTTACCGGGTTACGTTCAGTCGTGGCACGCGGCTCTTTAGCGACATCTAGTGGCTCCCTGGAGCTTTATAAAACATGTTTGAAAATGGAAAGGCTTTCATTTTTTTGCGGCTGCAGACATTTTGGTTTTTTCTCCTATATGGCTCTTTCAACATTTTGGGTTGCCGACCCCTGGGTTAGGCCAAGACGGAGGAGCAATGAATACATCATGATTCACAAACGGCGATGTACTTTCAGACTCAATTTTGTTAGACCTCAGCGCTCCGGAAGCTGCTTATCTCCTTTAAAAAAAAAAAAAAAAAAATCCACAAACTGCACACAAACATGCAGGAGTCAACCAACGCAAGAGACGCACGGAGACGCTTCAACCCTTGCGCGTCAGCGCTTATCACGCCGTTTGTACGCGCACATCAAACGGCGTCACACACCGTTAGGAGGAAGAACCCCCGGCGGCATCAATAATGAATACATGGCATCCCATCAGGCGTGTTTTCATGCATTGGGGCCACTGATCTCATTGTTCCGCATAATGCAATGGCGCCTTCATGCAATGGACAATATTGGCTAATCCTCTCCAGCAACATGCTGCACGACTGCCCCGGGGCACGTGAACATGGGTGTGTGTGTGTGTGTGTGTGTGTGTGTGTGTGTGTTGGGTTTTGGTAAGTGCATGGAAGCCAATCAATAGTACTTTCACCAAAGGACACTTTGGGACAAGATTGGAGGCCAATTGCGAGCTGAAATGAACGGCAGCTTGACACAAACACTTGCTACTCAAGCTTCAAGGCTTCAGTGTGACGCACGTGCGCACACACACACACACACACACACGCGAAAACACGTTCTTATGTGTGGACCAGGCTAATTGTTACCATGAAGACAAATGTCCCCACAAGTCACTTAATTGATGCTAAATTGTGTTGTTGACGTCTGGTGGTCCTTAATTAAATGTGACCAAAGCAATCAAAGAATAAGCAAAGTACATTTCATGAAAGTAAATCAAGTGATTCCGGCTAAATGGACCTGCACGTACATGTGACTTAGCTATATTTTTTTTTGGGGGGGGGCGTGGGTTGGGGTCACAAAAAGCCACGAAAATGTGAAACTTCATCTTTTGAAGTGAGCTTAGCTGCTGTTCGTGATGCTGGCTAAATTGACGTGTGGTTGAAGTCTGGTGACATCATCTCTGTCCCTGGGGGGGGGGGGGTTTCTTTTTGCATTTAGTGTAATGGAAAAAGCCAAAGGGATAACCCAACACACTGCCAGAAAGTATCTCTGGATACCAGCTGAGCTGCTGTCTTAAATCACGCTGGTTAATTCCAGCTTTAGGCACGTCGGGCTGAAGTCCGGCGATATGAGCTCTCAATTTATTGACTTATTTCATGAAATGTGTTACAACAACAGCCCAAAAACACTGCCCGATTGACCTTTTTTTTTTCGGTGTGAGCCGAGCTGCTGTCGCACGTGAGCCTCTCTTCATTGAGAGAAGGCGGAATTCCGGTGACGTCAGCGGACCTCCTCGTGTTGCCGAAACCCAAACGAAAAAAGGAACACAGACGTAGCCGGAAATTGTCCTTTGATGGGAGCTCTGAGCTGCCGTCAGATAAGATGCTGGCGAAATTGAATCGCCGATGAGTTCAGGCTCAAGTCTGGTCAATGCGTCTGAGGTCATTGATTTATTTTTTTTATTTTTTTTGATGGGGTGCGGCAACAAAGCCAAAGAAAAAGCAAAACGCGCAAGCATAATAAAGTCGCCTGAAAGTGACCCACGATGTGAGTCAAACGGTCGCCTCGCATGTACCACGACTGGATATCGGTGTGGATATTTAATGCATGTGTAGGATGACCGGTAAACACACGATACGGCGATTTTGCTCACCTACTGCTAATAAACATGCACAGTGTGTGTGTGTGTGTGTATGTGTACACAAGTCATTATTAGAGGTTTAGCGCGCGTGCAGCAGTCAGTCAGGCTCCACTCAGAGGAGTCAGCTTAAGGGCTCATTGCAGCTCCCCAAGGAGACGCTAAACACCGGCGGCCGCTTAAATCCACCCGCCGTGCCGTCTTAAATATGCAGCGCACACTCGCTTCCATTTTTAATAAGGCTGGGAGCGAAAACGCGGGGGCCCGGGCGGGAGACGAAGAAATGAAACAGAGAGAGAGAGAGGGGGATCGACAACAAGGAGAAGGCCGGATTTGGAGAGCAACAGAGGGGAGGAGAAAACAAGTCGGTTGCATTGATTTCTTTGGCATTTTGGCAGCGGCCTTGATTCGCCTGGAAAAGGCACAGATATGTCGGAGACGGTTAGGCACGCCCCCCCCCTCCCCCTCCCCCCGCAGAGTGAGCACGTTCGCACAAACACACACATGTGCGCGCATATGAGACGGGCTCCGATAGAGTCACGGTGTAGTGCCCACCAAAAAAAAAAAGTTCACTCCCAAAGTAACTCATTCACTCCCAAAGACGTTTTTAACCCCCATGCAGTAATAATCCCAAAATTGGACATTTCGGACACTTTGGCCGATTTTGGACTGTTGGACAAAAGGACACCACAGACAAAACAGTGAAAAATAACTCCAGGAAGCTGAAATTTTGCATAGGATGCATATCTATGTCTTGGCCAATTCCCACTGAACATTTTGAGGGGTTGAAAGTGGAAAAAAAATGAAAAGTGAAAAAAGTTGTTGCACATTGGAAGAGGGACATTTTTGGGACGTAATACCCTTCATGAAGGGTATTACAGCTGCTAAAAAATCCTGTCCTATGTGGCTCTTTCAACATTTTGGGTTGCAAAAAATCTATGATGGTATCACAAAATTGTTTTGCATTTCGTTGTTGAGTGTTGCTGTTGAGGGGTTGCAATGAGCGCGCCAAGCTAAGTGCTGTCATGTACGAGCTCGTAAACGCATCACTCGTTCTGGGGTAACGTCACAAACGCGCTGGCGATGTCGCCAGCTCAGACGGCACATTTGAGCAAGCCGGGTTTTGTGAAAAAGGGATCCCTGGGGACACGGCATCCGTGTCAGGCTATCAGCAACAAAGCGTGCAGTCGTTTACTGCTCATAAACTCGCCTTTGAAAAGTCACCCGCCGTCGCTCGCCAGCGCTTGCGAGTCGGCCGCCGCTAAACACCGGCGACAGGCGCTCGAGATTGTTTCCGACGTATTCAGTTGATGAACGTGGTCACCTCCGGCTTTGATATCCGGATTCTGCCGTGCGAGGCCCCCGCTTGGGGAGGATGAAGAAGCCCCACTTGCGCATCAAAGCGCCCAATTGGGTGGGGGGGGGGGGGGCAGAATCCACTGCGTTTGCCGTGAGAGCACACGGGGAAGCCGATGAGACAGACGTGCGGCCTGTATTTTGGCATAAAAAGATTTATTGATGGCAGGACTTGTGTATGCTTGGCCCTCCAACGGCCCTAAATGGCAGATATTAATGTCAGCTAAAAGAGATGGAGGCCCGCCGCAGATATTTAACCCTCATGCAGTATTTTTAAGCGGCTGCATGAAGGGTATTACATCCCAAAAATGTCCCTCTTCCTTGCTGTATATATATGTATAAATATATTTCCATTCCATTTTCAAACATTTTTGAAAAAGCTCCAGGGAGCCACTAGGGCGGCGCCAAAGAGCCGCATTCGGCTCTTGGAGCCGCGGGTTGCCGACCCCCGGTGTGAGGCATTGTCATGATATCGCGTGACTCGACACCTAAATACTTGAAAATTGTTTGACGTTGCAAAGCGAGCTCCAGCACACTCCGAAAATCAATGCGACCAGTCGACAAAGTCGGCCAAGGTTGCAGCGAGACAGCTTTATGTTCGAAAGTGACAGTACGTGTCCGCTCACTCAGGCACCAATGACGGCGTGTGTGTGTGTGTGTGTGTGTGTGTGTGTGTGGATCTTTTTAAATACGTCTCGTATTTCATTTTCCAAATGTAATTCCTGAAACACTTGCCACCTGAAATTCATCAAGACTTTTCAACTAGTCTAAGCGCCGTAAGTGATGGAAATTAATCCTTTCGGTACCACTGCTGGGCGGTGCAGTTGTTACCTGGGCTTGCCATCGGGGACTCAGACGACTTAATTCAGCTCCTCAGGCTGCCACTATTGTGTCCCAATGATTAAAAACATTTCAGATTACATAAAGACACAATAGTACAGCACTCACATGTGCTGCGTACAAAGTCAGAATCGGTGTCCTCATCTAATCACGTGACAAAAACATCAAATGTGTCAATAATGTGTATAAATAATATACAGATTTGATATTGAAGCGCTGCATAATAGCGGTGAACGCAATTCAACTCCCTTTTTCAAACAACCGCGTAGCTTAGCCTTTCAGTCTGCTAGCTTCAAGCTAATTAGCATAATATGTTGCAGTGCTACAAACCTTCCGGCAATGTATTGAACCGATCTTTCTCAAATAGTGGAGAGTCCAAGTTGGTCCAAACAAGTTTTTGCTCTGTCCAAGCAATGAGAGGACAGAAATCATCTTGAAACCTCGTCTCAAAACTCATTTGTATTTGTTTGGCTTTTGACATTCAGCGTGATTCAGACTTGAGCTTAGTTTGACAGTTTTTGTGCTTTCTGCTGTCTACGTTATTATTTTTTTATTTTATTGTTGAAGAGATGATATTTGCTCCGAGTGCAGCAGTGGTTGTTTTAAAGTGCTCTATAAATACAGTTGAGTTGAGAGTTGAGACGTCACTGGGAGGCAAAATCTGAAATCCGATTGGTTAAAGGCACAGTCCCGTTGCTAATGGTTTGAGTCACATCGGCCATCATGATTCATTCTGAAGGCCCTTGGCAGTTCAGATTGACATGGCAGAAGCTGAAATCTGAGTGGGTTTTCTCCGGGTATTCCGGTTTCCTCCCATGTTCCAAAAACACGCACCCAAAAACAGGTTAATGCAACACTCTCAGTTCTTCCTCGGTGTGATTGTGAGCGCAAATGGTTGTTTGTTTAGGCGTGTCCTGCGATTGGCTGGCAACAAGTTAAGGCTGTACCCAAAGACAGCTGCGATCGGCTCCAGCGCTACCTTGACCCTCGTGAACATAAGTAGATTAGAAAATGGATGGGTGGGTATTTCCTTGTGAGAATTCATTGTAGACTTGATTTCCAGCGTACTTGTTGTGTCTCGTTCTTTAATTTTTTTTTCATTTTGGATACAGTCAAACGTTGGTTTTCGTCCATAATCCGTTCCAGAAGGCTGTTCGAAAACCGAAATTGTTCAAAAACCGAAACTACGCTTTTTAAAAAAATAAAAATGTTTCTTGAACACGTCCGCTCACAATGGAAAGCAACACGAGGAAGCGTCACTTCCTCGTGTAAGGAGGGCGAGAGGAGTCAAATGTCGCATTCAAGTGCGCTCAGTTTGTTCGAGAACCGAAATTTGTTCGTCATCCGAGGCATAAAAAACTCGAAATCTTTGGTCGAAAACCGAATTGGTCGAGAACCGAGACGTCCGAAAACCGAGGTTTGACTGTATCTGATCACCCTGGCCTTGGTGTTCAAGGTGCTCTTGAGCAATATCTGCCATCTAGTGGTGAACACTTTCATTACGACTTAAAACTGCTCAACTGCAGTTAAAAAAATAAAATAAAATAAAATAAATCCCTTATCGTATTTGAGTGCCACTCTCACTCCACTAAGTGTATTATTTTTTTCCATAGGCTGCCAATTGGCCACCCGTGTGCATGAGGAATTAGCATCCATTTGCAGTGCACTGTCAATCATACGTAATACTACTTTTGACACTACACACAACAGATTCCCTCTCATTAACTTTCGCGGTGTAGAAAGGGCACGTCTGTTTTCAAGTGGTGGCAGTCAAAGTAAATAGTCTTTTTAAAACAATAAATACTTAAGGAGAGAAACCCGAAGAGTCGACTTAAGAACAGTATGCGAGTATTTGTGCATCATTACCTCCCATCACCGAACGAGCTCATTAGTTGACGCTGTCAAGATACTTTCCTCGTGCCGCCCATGCACTTTTTATGCCGTCTTCTAACGTTGCTTTGCCTCCCACGCATCTCTCTGGCGTCGCCATCTCCTCTCCTGTTTCCTTCCTCCAACACGATGACAAACTGTTGATGCATTCCGCAAAAGTGACACATTTCATTCCTCCGCCTTGTGGATGCAGCGGAATGCCGCTCACGATGTCCAAAGTCCAAGACTAAATAACGCAGGATGGCCATCACCCCTCCAATTAGTAACGAACACAAACTTGCATTTTAGAAGGATGGAAAAAAAAATAGCCTCAAAGTTGCTGTAATCGTCACTATCTTGACATCCTGACACGTGTAAACGTGCTCAGGGACGAATGACAAATTGAATAAATAAAAAGTCTTTGATTTTTTTTTTTTCTTCTTTCTTCAAAATCGAAGGCCTTGACGCTTACCTCTTGAATTTATGAAAGCTCTTGGACGAGCTTAAGCGCCGAGTGTTCAATCAAGCAATCGCCGTGATGGTGCGATGGAATGTTGCGCGATTAGCGTTGCCTGCTAATGGAATCGATATGATGTTGTGTTATGAAGTGAATATGCCCAGGAGTGACTTAGGCAGTACTTGTGCAGTTAAAAAAACAAAACAAAAAAAACAAAAAACATGACACCAAAAATCCACACGAATCTGTGTGTGTGTGTGTGTGTGTGTGTGTGTGTGCGTTTACATCTGAGATCAAATTTGCTACAGTGAAAAAACCCCTGTTGTGAAAAATGTCTTGCTTGCAAACATGATTTCGTTGTAGAGGAGTTGTGTGTGTGTGTGTGTGTGTTTACATCTGAGATCAAATTTGCTACAGTGAAAAACCCCCTGTTGTGAAAAATGTCTTGCTTGCAAACATGATTTCGTTGTAGAGGAGTGTGTGTGTGTGTGTGTGTGTGTGTGTGTGTTTACATCTGAGATCAAATTTGCTACAGTGAAAAACCCCCTGTTGTGAAAAATTTCTTGCTTGCAAACATGATTTCGTTGTAGAGGAGTTGTGTGTGTGTGTGTGTGTTTACATCTGAGATCAAATTTGCTACAGTGAAAAACCCCCTGTTGTGAAAAATGTCTTGCTTGCAAACATGATTTCGTTGTAGAGGAGTTGTGTATGTGTGTGTGTGTGTGGGCGTTTACATCTGAGATCAAATTTGCTACAGTGAAAAACCCCCTGTTGTGAAAAATGTCTTGCTTGCAAACATGATTTCGTTGTAGAGGAGTTGTGTATGTGTGTGTGTGTGTGGGCGTTTACATCTGAGATCAAATTTGCTACAGTGAAAAACCCCCTGTTGTGAAAAATGTCTTGCTTGCAAACATGATTTCGTTGTAGAGGAGTTGTGTGTGTGTGTGTGTGTATGTGTGTGTGTGTGTGTGCGTTTACATCTGAGATCAAATTTGCTACAGTGAAAAACCCCCTGTTGTGAAAAATGTCTTGCTTGCAAACATGATTTCGTTGGAGAGGAGTTTCACTGTATCTCATGCACTGATTCGCTAACTAGCAGCCAATGACGGTGATCAAATTTGCTGACATTTTGCGGCCGATGGCTCATTCATCCCATTTCAATTCGACAATCACAATGACACGGCAATCTGTAAACAATTTGAGTGGTTTAATGTGTGCGTTTCATTTCATGAAACCCTGACTGTGGCAAACAATGACTTCTCAGCTCTGTTGATTGTGAAAGTAATAATCTCAATTCATGTTCAGTACTTTCAATGTTACGAAAGAGTCCTTTCATATTCTGCATGCAGCTCACTGTTATCGACACTTAAATGGATTGATTGATTGATTGATGGTCTTTCTAAATTGATGGCGGCGGCAGAGCATTCAAGTCCCTCGCTGTAGTGCGACCGCATTGACACGTCGGTTTGCCAGAACTAATTGTCTGCGCTACAAAATTACATTGATGAAAATCTCCCCCCCCCCCCCCCCCGAGACATGTGGCCGTAAGGGTGGCTGGAGACCGCAGCTCTGCCCCTGAATGGTGTATGGCAATGTGCTCAGGCACAAAATATTGTACTACAAAATATTGTAGTCTAGTAAAGCACATACACCCCCGGTCTCCGTATTACACTGACAGTTCCGACTGTTTTCTCGGTGTGAGCCATCCGTGCTGTGCTCCCGCACGGCAGACTTCCCCGGCCGGCCGCAGCGTGGTTACAACGAAAGAGCCGATTACTCATTTATGGGCACACAATGCGGACGTTATTAAGGTTAACCGCCACTTCAGGAGGCGTAACTGTGCGGAAGCATGAAACAATAAAAGCGAGGCAAGACTGCAAGGTGACATGTCCGCCAATTGGCCACGACTTGCTTTTTGCCGGGGAGTAGACTGCGGCTCTATTACGGCGCAGCATGCCGGCATGCGAGGCGGGAGACGCGAGCGAGGACAATGGCGTCGGAGCTCGGCTCGGTGCCGTCTAATGAGGTGAGAGTGCTTTTTAGCCAGAGGTGGGAGGCCAGGTAAACGCAGGCGCTATTCCTTACTGTCTACATGGTGCCTGGAGGCTGAGCGGGTGGAAAAACAGGTCTACAATCTTAGGCACTCAAGTTAGTGATGTCAAACCTAAATGACCCTGAGGCAAGAATTGACCCGTTAGGGGGGGGTCCAATCCGGCATGCCGGGGATTGAACACCCTCCCTGAAAACCGTTGTTGCTAACTTTGCCCACTGGAATGAAGCACTTAACATAAATGAGCCCTTACCACTTAAATGACATTGTGAAAGTGGCCTTTACTCGAAAGTTGAAAAGATGCCAACTTTCAGGAGCAAAGTTAGCCTAAAATGCCACGTGTGAAACATGCAGTTCTGTGAAACGATATTTTTAAAGTGAGTGAATGAATGAATGTCACAGCCACAAACAAAACGCACCTGGTCCATACAACATATTAATAAATGTGAAATAACAAAAAAAGTGGTGGAAAATTACACGTAAAAAAACGTGTTCTTGTAGCAGATCGATACCTTGGAGCATCTGTATATGCCGACTGCTAAATTATGAGGCCTACTTACGACTACAACAAACTTTAGATAGGCTCAGTGCTAAAAAGCTAGTTTACGAGCTAGCAAGCTAAAATAAGGAGCCCAGAAATCTATCTGCTCCTTTTATCAATCTTTGTGCCAGAATGCTAACGTGATTAGCCGGCGTTATTTTTCCATGGCACTAATAAGGTCAGTTATGAGCTCCTGGTTTGGATTGACCTTTTGCGAAAATGCTAACGTTACCAGGCTGAGTTACAATCTGTGAAGCTAGCTTAACAAGATCAGCTAACAAGGCTACATACCGTACGTGTGCTCGATTGCAATACTTATGTGAGCTTATTACCAGAATGCGAAAGTTATAAAGCCATTTAACTGTCTGTGCTGATTACAAGCGAAGCTAACACACCTTTTGTTTTGGGCTATTTTCAAAATGTTAATATCGCCTGACTAAGGTAGTTTCCCTGGTGCTAACTAGCTAAACTAATGAAGCCAGCTACGCACTCCTGCCACGTCTGTATCTACATTTTGCCGAAACGGTTATGTTACAAGGCCAAATTACTCGTCAAGCCACTGAGGTTCAAGCATTTCTGACTGTTGGCGAAGGTAAAAAAAAAGTACGCGTTGATATCAAGGCTCATCCAGGTTCGTTCAAGGCCGAAAATGTGCGCTAGACATTCCGGAGACGTTCATCTGTGCTTTGCTTGCCATCAGGGAATTTTGAAAAATCACCGAAACTATTGCGACCTTGAACGAACCCAGAAGTGAACGCAACATTCGTTGCCTTCAAAAAAAAACACTTTTTTTCGCCGCTCAGTGGGATGGGGGCTTTATGGTTCTAACAAGGAATGCTAAGGAGTCCGAGCTACATGCTCCTTGTTGTTATGCTTGATTTCCTTTTGTAACCTTAAAGGCAAACTGCAAATTGGTGTTTTGAAGCTTTTATCTTGGCCTGATGCTGTTTGTTCTCCTGCCGAAAAAGAAAAGATATAGTGACAGACAAATAGTCTTGAAGTGGATGCAATTTATGAGTGAACACAATTGAAAGCTGCAATGCTCGATATGTATTTTTATTTTTTTTCCAGTCCCCAAATACATAAGCACGGTCGTGTTTGGATGATATTCTAACCTTGGGCCATTGACAGTGTAGATTTCCTTTTGTTTTTTTGTTGTGTGTACTAAACTCCTCCCGAGCATGCGTCTCGGAGAATAAATCAATCTTCTTCCTTAACGCTCTCCTGTCATCTTTTATCCTTCGGGCTGTACAGAGAAGTTATGTCTTGTTGTTGTCAGTCAAATCCGATTGCAGACGCATTCTATCATCTTGTCTTGCTTTCCGTATCGTTTCACAAAGCTAACTGCTGTCATTAAATGTATTCAAAACTATTTCCATAAATGCTGTTGAATTCCAAACGCAAGACAGAACAGCATGGCCGAGTATTGCTACTTGCTATTGGTGAATACTCAAATGCAAGTACAGTCAAACCTCAGTTTTCGTCCGTAATCCGTTCCAGAAGGCTGTTCAAAAACCGAAATGGTTCGAAAACTGAAACCACGCTCTTTTTAAAATAAAAATGTTGACTGAACATGGAAAGCAACACGAGGAAGCGTCACTTCCTTGTGTAAGGAAGGCGGGAGGAGTCAAATGGTGCATTCAAGTGCGCTCAGTTTGTTCAAGAACCGAAATTTGTTCGTCATCCGAGGCATAAAAAACTCAAAATCTTTGGTCAAAAACCGAATTGGTCGAGAACCGAGACGTCCGAAAAACGAGGTTTGACTGTACTCATGAAGTGGGTATCCCAAATTTAACCTTGACCTCATACTCTGAACACATTTAAATATATTCCAACTTTTTTCATTCGTTCATTTTCCGAACCGCTTTATCCTCACTCATACATGATCAACAATTATTGTGCAGAACGCTGTGCTGCGTTTGCAAGTCCCCGACGTTGTCCTGAATGCACCACGTTGCAAGCGTGTAGCGTATTCCATTCTGCCGTCGCTTTAAGCGGTTGAATGACACCCGACTTGGAGTTGACTACCAAACTAAACACACAGCAAAAAGAATGACTGCGCACACGTTGTATACACACATATGCATCATACTTTGTTCTTTAAAACATCGCTAACGCTAATGCTAAACTCAATTTAAAATCCCATTGACACGCTAATGAGAAATTATCATCGCCTTCGGGGGGTTATATTCCTTCCAATAATGAATATTCACACACACAGGCACTGCAGGAACTTACACACACACACACACACACACACACACACACACACACACTTAACACACAGGTAACACCGATTGTTCCCAATCGGTGAAAAACAAGTTCCACAGATCTGAGAATGTATCTTGATGCTTTGATGTGTGCTAACCT
Source organism: Hippocampus abdominalis (assembly GCA_018466805.1). Taxonomy (NCBI): domain Eukaryota; kingdom Metazoa; phylum Chordata; class Actinopteri; order Syngnathiformes; family Syngnathidae; genus Hippocampus; species Hippocampus abdominalis. Next base: position 2,985,880 of record CM031699.1, read on the forward strand.
TGCGCTATGATGTGTCCTTTGCGTCCTTGAGTGGCTACGTTTGACTCATGCTACAGCTCTCCCCCCCCCCCCCACACCCACCCCCCCATTCTTCTGCTTACTCTCTTTTTCTGTGCGTTTGTTTACGGCCGCGCAAAGTGGACTGTAAATATCGACGGTCAGATGACAGACAGAGGCACTCGCGACCTTGTGTGTGTGTGTGAGAGAAAGAGAGAGAGAGAGAGAGAACGAGAGAGAGAGGGAGGGATCCTCCCTTCTCCCAAGACAACCAAGTGTGCTGATGCACTGTGGCAGGCAACACACTCTCTCCCCAGCAATACACACACACACACACACACACACACACTTCGTGTAATGAGTGTCTCCCCATTACTACCACGCGGCTTTAAAAAAAAAAAATTTTTTTTTAAAATGATGCTGACCTAACGTAGGCAAGACCAGGCCAGCTCGGTGTTGTCGGCTGAGTGGATTTAAAAAGTGTGTCATCGCAGCTGATTACGAATGAAATGAAAAGAGCTCAATTTGGCCAGCATCATTAGATCCGGTCTGTGTTTTGATTTTTTACTTTTTTTTTTGGCTTTCTGCGGCACAAAAAAAATGAATGAATAAAAATGGCAAAAAATGAAAGGACCCCTGCCATAGATTTCGTAGCTGTGCAGACCTCAGTGTTACCTCACTAGGCTTTTGAGATGAGATTAGACAATTGAGATGCTCCGGATATTGCGGCGTGAGAACAACATCCAGGTCGGTTCTGAAGCGTTGAGGAGCGAGGAATGTTCCGAAATGAGATCCATCCATTGTGACTTGTTAGCGAATCAGAAGAGAAAAATATGGCACCCTCAGTTAAAATGATGCTAATATTGACACTGATAACTGAACGTTGAACAAAAACAAACTAGTTTCTAAGTAGGGTTTCAAACTCGGGTTAGGGTTTCAAATTAGGGCATCAAACCAGAGGAGTACCTCGGGTGTCTGCTTAAATCTGTGTTTTGCTTTTTTTCTTTGTGGTTTCCTGTTTTGCTTTTGTCATAAACAAGTTAGCTTAATGCTAACAAACAATGTAAAACACCAGGGACGAGTTTTACCCTTTAAACAGAAATGGCGGCACAAAATGCGTAGGCAAACCAAAAGTGCCAGCAGGTGTATATTCTTTATCCTCTGCAAAGAACTACTATTACTGTAGCTTACTGTGACCGCCCGCGTATAGCCGCACGTCTGTATCACACTGCCCCCTGTTGGCCAAGATGCGCACACCACAATGTGCGCGGATGGAAAGCAACCTTTTTCCTATTCAAAATCTTTTCCTTTACCTTGCGTGCGACGCGTTCAACAAGGGCTGCTAAGATGAAACGAGAGGCGGAGTGAGGAGACTCACAACAGTCCGACTTGGCCGTTGTCCCTCGACTTTTTGTCTCAAGTCAAAATGTCAAAAACGTGAGGCGAGTGCAACTATCTGCACTGCAGCACATGCATTGATTGTGAATAATTTTAAAGCGCGTGCGCCGTTGTCGATGCGGTGGCTCGCGTGGACCGTAGATCCTCCGCTCGCTTTGCGTATTCTGTTTTTCTTCACGCTCCGCACCCACGCCGCTGCTTTTCTGTGCGGCCGAATTATTCCGCATTCTTCGCGCTGCGGCCCAGCTCGACATCAATAGATTTGCAAAGGGTTGTGCCCAGTTAACCTCCCTAAATCCAAAGGCTAGGATTTCTCTTAGTGAGCAATGAGATTACACGCGCTGTTCTTTGACTTAATCTCCTTCAGAGGCCATCAATTTATTCTGTCCTAATCTCATCTCATCTCCAGGCGCTGCTGCGCTGGTCGCGTGCTCGCCTCTCACTCACTGTGGGAAAGAAGATCCCAGGGACATTTTTGTATCCGGGTTCGGGTTTTTCAAGCCTTTGTAGTTCCTTTGAATGAATTGAGGTGCGATTTGCCAGAGGAGATTCATTTGAAAAGAAAGTGAGAATGGGAAAAGCGTGCTTTCAATAAGGCTAAAGCCACAAAAAAAAAAACGGCTGCTTTGATTCCTACTGACAAAAAGTCTCATTTTTAATCTTACTTTTACCTTAACAGGAGTATGCCGGGGGCAGGGGTTGCTTCCCGGCGTGCATAAAAAAAAATTGCTATTCAAGGATGCTGCAAAACCAACACTAAGTGCAATTAAGTGTCTTTTTTTTTCAAAATCAAAATCTACTCGCACAAAATGTTTAATATTGTTGAGGTACCGTTTTTGTCCTGCAAATCATGACAAATTTGCAATAGGGCCAACTCACGTTGTAGTGGGGGTCGGGGGGAGGGCAGTGTTTTGTCTGATTGTAAAGTGTCCTTGGGTGTCTTGAAAGGCGCTGATAAATAAAATGTCTTATTATTATTATTATAACACACTTGCATGTGCATTGAAGCCATTTCTGCCATCTAGTGGTGAATGGCGATAGTACAACTTAAAACTAACCCCGTCATTCACGAGGGTTAGGGACCTCGTCGCCCCGCAAATAGCAGAAATCTCCGCATAATTGGTGCATTGGGGAAAAAAATGTAACACCCCCAAAATGTACATCCACCCCCCCCCCCCCAAAAAAAAACCCCGCTGATTAATTGCCAATATATATTTTGATGTCCACGCTCTCATCGAGTGTGAGACTGTATTTATATTTCAGGCTGACGTGCTTTAAAAAGAACGCTTGGTTTAAAGTTGGGGGGGGGAGAAAATATGAATAATTTTATGAGCAGCAGTTTTGGGAGGATGACATATTTGAAGGAATTTTTAAGAGTTAAAAAAAAACAACCCCCCCCCCCCCCCAAAAAAAAATACAACTCTGTCATGTCTCTTTGAGAAAAGTTTGCTTCGTTGTCCATATTTGAAGCAAAAGGAGGAGATTTTGAAAGGGAATAGCAAATCAAGCAAGTGTTTGCTCCATCTTGCGCATTAATGGCGTTGGTGATGATCAAACGCCGCGGGTGTGTATAATTAAACAGACGCTGCTCGTCTTCTTGACGAGCGTGCTGTGCAGAGAGCGACCCGGAGAAGGGATTTACATGAGGCCGGACAATCCCACAGCGTCACCGCCACGTCCCAGAGGTCACCCGAGGCTTTCGGAGATTTTTCTTTTTTTTTTTTTTTTTTCCCCCGACTGTCCCTTTTAAAAAAGTCAAGCCAACCCATTAGGAATTGATCTTGGCTACAGTGGGATTGTTTGGGGTTTTTTTTTTTTCTCTCCCCATCAAGCACCTAATCTCTTAAGCCAAAAGCAGCCACATTATCTGGCGGAAAGTTTTTTGGTTTTTTTTTTGCGATGGATGCGCGGCGAGCGTGAACGGAATGGGAGTGCAAACTTTTTTTGTATGTGTGGAGGAGGTCAGGGAGGGAGGGAATAAAAACAGGCTTATCTCCACTTGTTAGGCACGGCAGATAAGAAAGGCACGGGGAGACGGCGCAGATTTGCGCCGATGTGTTACTCCACCAAAACAGGCAAAATCCCAAATAATAGCAGCACGACAGTATTTGGGGGCGGGGGGGGGGGGGGCCTGTACAGGCTAGCCGGGTGTGTTTATCATTGCCCTGCCCAGGAGTCACGGGATCGAGCAAAAACGGGAGATTTTTGGTCTTGCCACTTCCTGATTTTCATTCTTTGGAGTGTGTGAGCAGTCAAGACAAGCGGACAGGCAGCTGTGAAGGGGGTGAGGGGGGGGGGGGGGGGAGATCCCTCTGTGCTTATCTGGAGCCAGGCTCTTAATCACAGCCTTCATTTGGCTTGCCTCTGCGTCTGCATCAGCTCACACACACACACACACACACACACACACACACACACACACACACACACACTACTCCACTCGGCGGACCCCGACGGCTCCCCTCCACTCATCTGCCAACGAGTCCCTCTCTGGCTGAGCGTTTGTTTCATCCTCGCTGAAACTTTGAGGTCATCCAACCCGAGTGTCCACTGTCGTAGTTTAGCAAATAAAAGAGTACAAAGTGGAACCGAACTCATGGGAAAAGTCATGATTTGTCGCTCAGTTCACAGCGGCCTTCGACGTTTTGAGTCATCGAGTGCTTTGGTCTGGGAAGGTTTTTAGTCATCCAGGTCACGGTGATCGCAACATGTTGAATTGGAGGTACAGGAAGTGAGTAATTTGTCGTTCGGTCGATTAGCCCATTTTGGATGGTTGCTTTGTGGCTCGGTCTTGGTCTGATTCTTTGGTCGGTTGGCTGACCAAGCAGTCGGTTGATTTGTTGTTGGTGAAGTGGTTGATATGTTGTTCGTTTGCTGTGTTCGGTCACACGGTGCGGTGTGTGTATGGTACCTCGGGGGGGGCATGACTTCCTGGAACGCTGGAGGTAATAAAAATTTCTGTCTTGCTTGACATCCAAACGTCAAACAACCGGGCAGCATTTTTTCAACTCGCTCAAGTGGATCTGCGTTCGTTTCGGGACACTCGCAGCCAAGCATCCATCCTCATCTCCTCTTCCTCTAATACTCCATCTTCCCCCACGACCACCATCAGCTTCTCCTGGGAAGCGCGAGAGAATGTATGGTTGAGTGACGGGTCAGGGCGTCGAGGTCGGATAGGAAAGGTATACATGTGTAACTAGCAGACCGCTCCTCACATTGATCCGCCCAGAGGAGCACCGCCGACCTTTTCACTCGTTCGCTTGGAACGTGAACTTTGTCCACACAAACAACACGACTTGATTCTGTCTGAGTGCTGCTGCATTCTCCCTCTTCGGGTTTTTTTTTTATTTATTTTTTTTTTTTCTTCGCTACCTATTAAATATGCATGCACGCGTGCGTGTGCGGCGGGCAGGGCTTGTTGCACAAGATTGTGAAAGGGGGGCTCTCGTCCGAGCCGCACGTTTGTGTCAATGTCGGAGCCGGTGGCCGTGATGCAATACAACAGGCGCTTCGCGTTATGCAAATCATCACTCGCCATTGAAAACAACAGAAATGCCGCTCATCCGTTCCAGCCTTCCCCCAAGAATTCATTTTGTGTTGTTTTATTTTCATTGGAAAAATGCTCTCTGTAATATTTGACTTCGTGAAGACATGCACAAATGTGTGTGTGTGTGTGTGTTCGCGCATGTAATGCAGACGCAGTTCCTTGGTAAATTCGATAATATTAACCATGCTGCACAAAGGATATCTCTGAAAATGACATTAACATTACACCATCTTACTGAGTGACTTACAGTAGCAGTCGTAGAAGGATCATTGTTCATGTTTTGTTTTGGTCTGCATGGCTACACAGTATCATCCTGCCTCCTGGTGGCCGAGGTTGTCACACCAGAAGGAGCAGCACAATTATTTGGAAGGTGGCATTAAATCTTGATAATTATCTAATGACGGTATGTTTAAATTAAGTACAATACTAAAAATCCATGACAAGCATTTCTGTTGTCTTTTGGGGGCGAGATACTGGAACGGATGCATTCCATTTCTCTTTGGTTCATGGAAAACACACACCGCGGCCTCACGTGATCTGTTCATCCAAACCTCCAAAGTTTTGAATTCTTTCCAGGCATCATTGCAAAGAATCCACCTGACAGGCATGGAAGAATGTGAGGATACAATATGTTGCGATGGGGGGGGGGGGGGGGGAAATAAACAATTCTAGATTTATGAGTCATGAATTCATTTCAGCTCAGCCAGCGGCGTCTCCTGGCATTTCCAGATACATAATTCCATACAGTATTTCTGAGGGGAATTGCAGTTTGTAGTTACCGTGTAATGGAGGTGCATGCAGGAAGTGTATATCCAGGTATGCCCACACACACACACGCACACACACACACAAACACACACACACACGCACACACAGTGCGATGCGTTGTTATTACGTGGGAACGAGCTGAGGGCGCGCCCGGTTCACGTTGACATGCTGTAAATTGGCCTCGGTCGTGCTCCCTTGCCTCCAGGATTCCCTGGCAGAGGTTATCAAAGAAGCGGGAAGCGAGTCTCAGCGTCCCTCTCACTGAGCCACACCATGACACTGCGGTTCAAAATGGGTGAAAAGCATGTCAGGAGCCAAAATGGTGGATGGCGGTTTTCAGTACGGGGGGGGGGGGGGGAAGGCAATTGTTGCAATGAGGAGCAATCACACTGAAATCCAAAAGCAAATCCTTCACAGTGAGCGATTGGGCTGTATTTTAAGGAGGCACAGCACCACCATGTGGAGGGAGGCTGACACTACATGCGATGACGTCATTCGAAATTGGCGGGGGAAACGCTCAGGCAGACAGAATACTTCGCTTCAACTAAAACACTGCTTCGTTTAACAACTTTAGCCTTTACAAAGCAAAATACTAATCTTTTCAATTCAAACATAGGCCGATAGACACTTAAAACAGAAGTGTCTTATGTGTCTTCTTAATCAGTTATTTTATTTTCACCTTTTGTATACAGTATTAGCATATGTTTACTGACGCGGTACTTTTACTTTTCACCATTTCATCATTCAGATTTTTAAAGAAAGGACATTCATTACATTTTCATTTTTGTTATTATTAAGAAATAGATGGCCTTTTTTAGATTACATTGCCGATAATATGTTCTTAAATTTTGACAATGAATGTGGTTTATCAACATCCTATTTAGTGTAGTCGTCAGTGTTCTTCGATCTAAGGTGTAAATAAATCACATTTGTTCTATGCCGCATAATATTATTCATTAGTCAGTCTCACAATGGGGACATTTGAGATATGATGTGCTTCTGATGATACAGTATGAACACACACGCGATGTTGTTTTTCCCCCACCAAGATATGTAAATGTGTGTTTTGCATGACAGTAAATGAGAGCGTACAAAATGTTCTTCTGCTCATTGAATCGTTGAAGTCCACAAATCTAGTATTTTAGGAGCAAAGCACCTGAAGACACTTCTGAATGTGTGCAACAAAAAAAAAAATGCCTTGAGTAGAAGACGAGTATGGTAAGAAGAGAAAGGAAATTAGACAAGCACAAAAAGTCGAAACCATGTCCTATCCAATTAGCAGGAACACAGTTTGCACCCGTCAAGTCATCATCAAGTCTTCTCTGCCCTTTAATCGCTTCCTCATTTGCATAATCCCCCCCAGGGAAGAATGCCGCCTAATGACATCACTCTGTCAACGTCGATATTCATTGCATGTGTGTCTGTGTGTGTGTGTGTGTGTGTGGGGGTGAGAACGCTTGTACTTTTAGTGGAACCAAATGCAGGCTGAGTCCTTACGATCGACTTTTTTTATTTATTTATTTTTTTTTTAATAAGGGCACCCTTATGAAGCGATTCTTGAGAACTAGCCGTGTAATGACATTTAACAGTTCATAAGCGTGTGTAAATGGCTTACTTAACAACAAGCAGCACTTTGGCAATTAGTGAACAATTCATTGAAATAAATGAGGCTTCGGGCTGTTTAATTAGAGTTGCCGAGCATAAAACGAAGAGAATTGCACCTGTACTTAAAACAACCTTATAACACTGCCGTTAAGGACGGCCCGCTTGCTTAATGCGAACGCTGGAACGGATAACGGCAATTGACATGCTCACGGTTAGCGTCGGTCGCGGTTCACTTGCACACAAACGGCGGCGAAACACGGGTAGATGGATCGAATACTGTATCGATAATCGCAGGCATATATTCTTTATCTTCCATAACTTGATCCTCAATCTTTCTACGCCCAATGCCACGTCAAAAAATATTTGGCTCTCAAGCGCCACCATCATGACCAACAAGATATTACAATAGCGCCGTGGACCTGTGCACTGAAAATGAGGCTGTGGTTTTATTCCAACAAAGTATCCATCCATCCATCCATCCATTTTCCGAACCGCTTCATCCTCACTAGGGTCGCGGGGGGTGCTGGAGCCTATCCCAGCAGTCTTCGGGCAGTAGGCGGGGGACACCCTGAATTGGTTGCCAGCCAATCGCAGGGCACACAGAGACGAACAACCATCCACGCCCACACTCATACCTAGGGACAATTTAGAGTGCCCAACGAGCCTGCCATGCATGTTTTTGGAATGTGGGAGGAAACCGGAGCACCCGGAGAAAACCCACGCAAGCCCGGGGAGAACATGCAAACTCCACACAGGGAGGCCGGAGCTGGGATCGAACCCGGTACCTCTGCACTGTGAAGCCGACGTGCTAACCACTGGACTACCGGGCCGCCCTCCAACAAAGTAAATTTCAATAATTATGCACAAACTGTTCAATTGTGTACATTCTATTTAATTATTACAGTATGTTTTTATGAAATAACACAGGGTGCTATTTTTCATGATTAAAAAAAAAAAAAACACGGCATGATTTCAAGGGGGAAAGAAATTCGTCAATGAAGCTATGAAATTAAAAAGGAGCTGAACGAACGATTCTCTGTTCTTCCTCAGGCACCCGCCTTCCCGAAAAAGGCGCCACCACGGGCAGCATCATCGGCGCCATCATCGGCGTCATCCTCATCGTGGCCATCATCGGCACGGCCATCGCCATGTACCGCAAACATCGCGCCGGCAAACTCAACGGACAGTGAGTGTTGGCTGTCATGCCTCGCTTCCACTTTTTGTGAGCCGCAGGGGGGGTTGGGGGGGGTCAATAAAATACAATAAAAACCACTGTCTGTGTTTTGCAGCGGCCCGCCCAAGCACAAGCCCCCACCGCCCAAGAAGAAAAACAACACCGCTATTCGGCCAGTGAGTCTTTGTTGCATATCCCCTCGAGGGATTCTAACGAGTACAACACATGAAAATGTAATTCAATGAAAACGAGATGGAGGAGCATTGTGTTGTCATTTTGTTTCAAAAGTGATTGTGTGTGTTTGTTTGTGTGTGTGTGTGTGTGTGTGTGTGTGTGCAGCAAGTGACCACCAATAACGCCCCCGCTGCCGAGGAGCGCCTCCTCTATGACCAACACTACAGAACTCAGGATGCAGAGCCAGTCACAGTGAGAATAACACACGCATTCCTCCTGATCCATTATTAACCAAACAGGTTTACTCAAATGTGCTTTTGGAGCTGGCAAAATATTTCGAGAGAAGAAATACTTTGCTCCGATACACCGTTTAAATGTAGCTAAAAATGTTGACTACCTCGACATGAAAACCAGTTGGTCGCTCATTGCCATGTGTCATTTTATTTTCTCTTCTGTGTTCATAATTCTTCTTTCAACAAGCAAAAGTATGTCTTTTTTTTAATTTATATTCCATTACGCCACTAAATTGATTAATTTTCATTAAGATATTCAATGGCCAACATTTTTAATGGCTGCAGCCCTCATCCGCCTTCATTGCATGTTCCTGCTTCATGGTCTCGCTATTTTGCTGATTTTTTTTCTTCTTTTGCATGTTTACAATTCATAACCATTTTGTGGGGTGTAGTTTCACTGTTGACCAGTAGATGGTGGCAGACTATAATTTCCCATGTTGTAACTTTGACAGATGAAGATGAAGAATGAAAAGCGAAAGCCCACCCTCGTTTTTGCAAAAGATTATTGAATGTCACATCCTCTTGAATCCTGCTTTTTACCCCTGCAGAAATATACTGTATGTGTCAATGTCCCTCACAGGACCTGGATGCTTCAAATGACAACGAGGTCGACGACAACGGCGGCAGCGAGGGGGCGCGGGTGCACTACTACACTGCCGCGCCCTCCGGGTGGGACGAGCCCGGCAACGGCGAAGCGCCGCCGTTCTACGAGCGCAGCGGAAACGAGTCCCAAGAGTACCGTCAGGCTGCCGACGTCAGCCGGGGGGACAGTTTTGTGTCTTCTGCCATGTTCGTGTAAGCAGATGTGCCACTGTACAAAAATGTGTGTCTGTTTGTGAGTTGAGAATGTGAACTTTCTAAAAAATGTTGTTGTTGTTGTCAATGTCACCATTTTGAGCCAGCAAAAGTACAAAATCAATTTTTTCAGGCGATTGTTGGGGATTTTCAACTGTCGATTTTATAACAGATTCATGTTACATCCAATTGGACGACGCCAATGGAGATGGTCATTGGTATCTGTTACTTTTTTTTTAGTACTTTCGTTTAACTACCGTTATAATGACATGGACGACAGGGTAAATCAGGATTACGGCGTTGAAATCTGACACAAACTCCACCTCTGTAGTGAAGGATTAGTTCCCTCTAAAGTTAGCAAAGCCCGCTACTCCCCTGATTAAACGGGTCAATCATTTTAAAGTCCACCCCCTCACCGGCTCTTTGTAGTATTTTTAGTGCACGTGTTGATAATGTTGTGAAATCATCATTTATTTTTAATAAAAATCTCTTATTGATTGATCCAGAGTTTATGTCGATTCAATAAATGTTTTAGTTTTTTTTTTAAACACTGTGCCATGCTTTTTTTTTCTCCAGAAATATTTTCCTTTATTTACCACCCTGGCGGATTTAAATTCCGCTTTGAGTTAAGCTTTATATTACGATGGCATTTGATGTTTCCACCCTTAAAATGGCTAGGTCAATTTCGTAGTGAAACGGTTGGGTCACTTTGACCCGGCAATTGATTCAATTCATGCAACATGCATCTACTGTTGAGTGCTATAACGGCTGTCACAAAGCCTGTCTGGGGACACTTTTACTGTCATAAAACTAACTATAATACAAAGAACAATAATAACATTAAACACTTGTGTGAACCCAAATGAGAAAATGGAAAAAAGGGGAACATTTGCAATGCTTTAATATTTGATGTCTTTTATTTTGCTCATTAGTGGTAAATTCAATGACCACGCGAGTGTGTGTGTGTGTGTGTGTGTGTGTGTGTGTGCGTGTGTGTGTGTGTGTGTGTGTGTGTGTGTGTGTGTGTGCGTGTGTGTGCGTGTGTGTGTGTGTGACAGCCTCATGGGACAATTAGAAAAATACGGTACAAACCACGCCCCGTTTTACAGCACAGTACTTCAATACCGGAAGCAACATTTGATTCACAATTAAAGGACGATTCCGTATTTCACGGGACGGGTGGAAATCTCAAGATAACTTGTTCTTTACCGGGTCTTTACTGTCAAAAAAAAAAAGTTCGATCAGTAATTTGACGCTGTCTGGTTTTAAGGGATTCATGATATTGTGTGAGCTAGCTGTCGTTCGTAATTATTAAATATATATATATTTGTATAACATATTGTTTTGTTGTTGTTGTTGTTTTTTATTTTGCTGTAAATGTCCCAATGTTTTATTTGTAATTAGCTGTAGTGGTTTGTAAGTCCAAATCATACAAATGTTTTCTCATGCTGCAAATCATTTTCGACGGAGGTGTAATTCTACCAATCCTCCGGGCGATGGCAGTGTAGATCTAAAGCACGAGGCTTTGAGGTTTGTTCTTGACTGTAACAAACAAATAAATTCACACGGAAGAAATAACGATAGGTGTGTTTTCTTCTTTAAATCACAAAAGAACAGCAGCGGTCTTTATTAACGGATTTTACTCATGGTTGCGATCGAATGAAAAGCACGCCAGTGTTGTCTGACTCATCTTAAGCTGCACATCCTCCGGTGACATGAAAAATTGCCATTTTTAGACCATCGTGATTCGTTTCCTGCATGGAGACTGACTGCACCAAAAAGCACTCTCCTCAACGTCTTGCAAATGTTCTTGGTCACGTGTACACCTACAAAACGATGAGCCTCCCCAGAAACAAATACAAAAAATTAGAGGTAAATAGCGCTGTATTGAATGTATACAAACACCATTAATCATGACCAAATAATAGACCAGTTTCATAAAATAATTACTCAATGTACTCTAGTATTGTGTTAGATGTGTGCATTTAAGGCCAAGTACGCGGATGCGAGTGTCTGGGTGTGAGTTGTGGCCTAAAGCAGCTCCTTTTGAGTGTTGTCATTTTGTATTTTTGTGTGTGTGCGTGACCGTTTGTCCCATTCGAAAAATGGCTGAAAATTTATCGGCAACCGTGGCTCTCTTTTCCCACATGCCAGGCAGGGTATTACAGTCCCTTATTTGCTCCATTTCATTCCACTGATTTACTGTTGACTGTTTAACACGATATGAGGTGGACCCATCTCTCATAACAGAGGGCACAAAAAAAAAATCTCAAGGACCCAAGCCCAAAATTGAGCAGATGTTGGCCATTTTGCTTTGAAGTAGCCATTTGTTGCACATTCCAAGGCTCATACATTGACAAACATATCCATTAGCATTTGAGTAAATGAGCTCTGACTGGAACCAGATGTCATACACAGATGGGCGCTAAATTGCTCCTTTTACTGTGGCCAAAGCATGTTGTCAATATTTGATGAGAATTTGGTAGAGTCACGATGAAAAAAGGCGTACAAGCAAAGCCCGTTCAACACTGCTTGAAGATTTCACTTTTTTTTTTTTTTATGTACCGACCGGTATGTCAAGCAAGGACATTCTCCTGCATGACGAGATTAACCGACTGATTTGCGAGGCAGGTAACCGTCGAAGGCTGAGAATAAACATCCGCTCGCTTCTGCACTGCTAAGCCGGTTAAAAATAGCGCTAGAAGAGAAGACGATGAAAGGATTGAGAGAACTGCGCTGGACACAAGGGAAGATGGAAAGACTTGACATGAAAAGTAGGTGCTTGAAGAATTAGCGGGTCACCGCCACTGGACAAACAAACAACTATGTGGAAGCACACATGATGGTTCCATCATCATGTGTATGACCATGATGAGCATGTTCGGCTGCGTGCTGTTGGCTTGGTTGGTGAGTACACACACACACACACACACACACACGCTTACGTTTCTAAGTACAGGCCTGCTTGAGCCTGATAAGGCCCAGGACCTCGGCAATGACCTTGGATGTCTATTTCAAGAACTACAAAGTTGTGATTGGTTCAGTAGCAGTTTTATCAGAACTCAGTGGAATGTTTTAGGGTGACGACTCAATATGGCTTTGCTATGTCAGATACACCGGTACAGCAATCCATCCAGTTGTAGTGGGTGTTACGTTCCAGACTGGCACTGCGAGAGACAAAGAGTAGCAATGATATATTTCATGATTTATTTACTGTTTTCCGGAGCTTTATGCATAATACCAATACAATATGCATGTGAGATGAGGGTATTATCTTTGTCTACTTGGGGTTGCTTTTGTCAAGTTCTGGAGTCCTGTATCTGTGACCTGGGCTGATTGTGTATCACGGTACAGTGAAGCTGAAAAATAAGAATCACAGTCGCAATCCAGACCCCCCACCCCAAAAAAAGCCACAAAGCAACTGATTGTCATTTGGAAAATTCACACTCGAAAGTCAAAGTAACACTGTCACAAATTAGACGGGAATGAAATTGATTAAAAGTTAACTGGTGATAGCAAAAAAAAAAAAAAAGAAGAAACCATGAACTGGTCAAAGAACATTGGACTGACACAATGGAAGTGAAAATAAACACAATAACACATGGTTGGGGTGCAAAAATGTGAAAAGCTAGCCCCTCAGCAGCAAACCGCAAGCTAACTAGCAGTGAGAGCTACTTTTTACTTATGTATCTCCAAAAACTTCACCTAAATTTCAACTTTACTAAAATAAAGGATTTTCAAACTCATTCTAAAAACAATTTATTATATTATTAACTCTGAGTTTTAGCTCATTTCAGTGAACGCTAGCTCGGCTATTCACATCAGTTCTCTCCCCTCTTGGTATTAAGAGTGGTTAGCCATGCTCCCCGTGAATGCTTTTAATTCAGTTGCAACATTTTCGTTTTAATCTTATATGACATTGAATTGCTTTCATTGGAGTTTTGGCGACCTACGCCGTATGTTAGCGGATGATATCCCCATGTGTAAACAAAGCAAGTGAAGCGCACCCACTTGGGAAGTAACACTGTAAAGAAGCAAAGCACAGGCTAAAGGTAAGCTAACTGTGATCACAGCTGATTTTTAGCTTAACACTAAACAAACACTGTTGCTCAGCAAATGCTAAAGTTAAGACTTTTCCCAATGTGAAATTGATATAAGTATACAGTATCTGGATAGCTGAGTATCCGTTATAAACAAATGGTGGTTATTAGCACCAAGTACTGTATTTCACTAACCTTCCATTAGCATGTTTTTTAGTGTAGGGTAAGCTAACAGTAGCGTGTGTGACATTGTGACTTGGCCATTAATTTGATACCCTCAAACAAGCTAACCTCTTTGTATTTCCTTTTTTTCTCTCTCTCTCTACTCCCCGGTTCATCACGTGTACGCTATTTGTGCAAACACCAGGCCAGAAGAATACCATGTGCGAGAGGAGAACAAGAGGAAGGTGGCGAGATGAGCGCCAGCAACGTGGTGAGTGATGCTTTGGAGAAAACGCCCTCGCACTCGGGCGGGATGAAGAGTGTGTGTGTTTGGAAAGGAATGAAAGGTTGGATCAAAAGATCCAATCACGAGAAGGGGCAGCAAAGTACAACCCTGATTGTGATCATATTGTAAATGAGTACCTGTCCGACAGTGTCAGTCGAACTTGAGTGTGATTATCATGGAGCGACATATGAAGACAAAACACAACACACATCGCGAACAGATCATGTGAAAATTGGATAATAGGATAATTTGAGTTTTTATGTATCGAAAAAAAAAAAAGTGTTTTGTTGTGATATCACCTATAGAAAACACCTTCAAATTAGACATCAAGTATAATGTCAATATCTCAAGGTGAGGGGGGAAAAAAACTCCCCAAAAGTTGTTCTTTGTCTTTTGGATAAAAGGAAAAAGGAGAACCAAAAGTTGAAATTAACAGTATGATTTCCACTTAGATAATAGTGTCTTTTAAAATTCTTTTTGTGAATATTTTTACATAATTCATCCACTGAAAAGCATGTATCTCTAAATATATTTATTGTATATTATTATTATTATTATTTTGTATAATAATATATCATTCTAAAATACTTCAAGGAACAAAACAAGGTTAATGGTATTAGTATATTTTAATATAGTTTATATCATTATTTGAGATGAGCCCAAATTTTCCCCAAAATTGGATTTGACCCCAAATAAGAATGTATGAATTCTTATGTGTGTATAGATTGTGCTCTTTAATATAATGTAATATTATATTTTATACTTATGTATTTTTGTAGCGTTTACATCCCTCAAAAGTATTCATCTTCAAATTTTCAATTTTTTTGTGGGACCATTTTTTTTCAGGTAAAAAAAACATCCAAAACTTTCCAACAAAATCTTTTCATATTTTTCCTCATCCTATCCACAGTACGCTTAAGAAAAAATTTTCACATATATTTTACTGTAATGTATGTTTGTAGTTAACTTTTTTTTTTTTTTTTTATTGGTCCCAGTACGTATGTTTTCTGTGTGCAGTAACATTGCCGGAGGGTTTGAAATGATGAATATTTGATGACAAAAGCTCGAGTTGCCTTGTTGTGTAGCTGCCTTTGTGGCTCCCTTTTAGTGTTTCCTTTCTGACCCAGACCAAACACACAAAAACACAATCATCCAGATATCCGTTGGCAGTCAACACTCATTTCGATATCTACGTTTATCTGGCACGGGATGTTTTGTTTGTTTTTGTTTTTGTTTTTATTTGATTTGCTAGCTTCTTCCTTCACCACTACCACCATCATCATTATCATCATCATCATCATCATTGTCGTCATTGGCACTCCTTTCATTTTCATCCTGTATCACATTTCTGGGCACAAGTGCAAACATGTCGACTCATTCGTATATATACACACACACACACACTGAGAATGCTTATAACAACACAGTGAAATGGGAAGAGGGAAAAAAAAATCACTGGTTAATGGCCTCCGTCTTCCTTTTAGAGTACACAAATCTTGACTTACTCGTTCATGTTTGCACTTTAATGAGGCGTTCCTGCTTATACAGCCACTGCTGTTTAGAATACCCGTTAGAGCTGTGAAACCTGCATCTAATCATACACTCTTAAAGATGCTGGGTTCAAAGTACTTATCCCAAATTCCTTACCCAGCGCCTTGTCCAAACAGGGATCGAAGCCAATGTTGGGTTATTTATACGAAGGGGCACTAGGTTATGGATCAGATCCAGCACATTGGATCAAGACTTTGATCCAACAAGGTTGAAGGTTGAGGTGGGTTTTCTCCGGGTACTCCATTTTTCTCCCGCATTCCAAAAACATGCATGGCAGGCTGATGGCAGTGAAAAATCTGGAATTATTATCTGTCCTGAGCGTTGTTAGTGCATGAGAGCGGCTACTGTTGCTAGGCGTTTCCTTGCTTGGCCAAGTAGGCGGGTGAAGGATAATGACTGTTATTGTGCATTACATGTGACAATTTGAAAATTTGGTTCAGACTTTAGCAAGCATCATGGAACTTGACATGCTTGATTTGCTTTCGCGTGCCACATAAAATGATGTGGCGGGGCCAGATATGGCCCCCGGGCCTTGACTTTGACACCTGTGGCATAAAGTATGTCAAGCACGTACACGAAATGTTTGTATAATAAGTTGGGTCGGTTGGTAGGTAGGTAGGCAAGGCGAAGGCTAAAAATAGGTGGATGCGAGGTAGACTGGTTGTTTAGTTATCAGGGTAAGTATAGTGATGTGATTAAGGTCTTGTCAAGCATTTCTATATTCAAGTTCTCCAAATATTCTCTTCTTGCGCTACATGTAAAGACGACTTTTTATTCCCTGTTTCGTAAATGCCTTTGGATGTGAGTTGTATTTTTAACACCGTGAAGCACGTTGAGGTACCTTGTATATGAAACGTGCCCAATAAATATCGCTGGCTTGCCGAGTAGTTTGAGCTGAGGATTGAAGTGGAATGCCGTTGCACTGCTTCAATTTCTGATTTGCTTCGGCTGTCATTGGATTATTATTAGAAGCTCCCGCATGTCCACACAGGAAATATTCCAAGGGCAAAATAGCCTCCCTTGTAATTATAAAACTCGCCCTGATTCTGTGGCACGCAGATCGAGATTAACCGTTTGACATGGGCGCCCGACTCCGCAGGTCTATTTTAATATGCCACAACTTAATCCTAATTGAGCTCAGCCACTGGGCACGTCCCCGGGCACAATAATGTGGCTAATACAGCCCATGTGAACAGCTGGATGCCGCAGACTTGCACTGTTGCATTGTGGGTGATCTGCAGAGCAGACACGGAATGACAACGTGTGCTACTTTGCTCTTTAATACTGATGGGGGGGGGGGGGGGCAGTGTTGGAAATGTTGGGGAACATTAAATATGGACTTAAAATAATAATAATAAATTAAATATCTTAAAATTAAGTGTAATTATTTTTGGTTTGGAAAGTGCAAAAAAAAGTTTCTAAACAGCGATCAGTATAAAATCATTGTTACTATTATGGATTTCTAAAATACATTTTAAAAGGTTCAAATTTTCATGTATATTTTTTTATAATAAAATATAAAATAAATATTTTACATGTGGTAAGACAAAAAAATATTTTAAATATCATACATCTATATTTTAAAAATCAAAGGAGAGAAAATGAAATGTTTTAATTCTAATAATATTTAAGTAATACAAAGAAAAAAAAAATCAAAGAAATAATCAATTCATACCACGATAAATGAATAAAATACGAGTGCAGTTTAGAATACAGCCGGGAGAACGATCCAACTCAGATGAATGACACGCTATGATTAGAGCAAGACAGCAAAAATGAAAAAGGCCGATTGGGCGTGATGCATTCATGGCCACACGTGTGTCCTTGCGTGTCACTCATCTGGCTCGTGTGACGCCACCGGATGACCTCTCATCTGGTGCCGTCACATGTGTGTCGCACTTTAAATGGAAATCTGACAATCAACACCCCTCGAGCTTTGTCAAGGAGACAGTAAGTCTGTGTGTGTGGGTGGGTGTGTGTGTGTGTGTGTATGCACATTGCTTGCCTCCCCCACCCCTTCCGTGTCTTGGCACATATATAACCTTGGGAGCTCTCCTTCCTCCGAGCATCAGGGAATGTCTCACAGGACCGCATGTGGTGGGAGGGGGGTGATTCGCCAGTCAATCAGCCGTGAGGGTCTGGATGCTCGTCATCGCCTCCGCGCCACTCATCGCTTCACACGCAAGATGTCCGCCGCACGCGGAAGAGTGCACATGTGAGATGCAAATATGTAGGCCGATAAGACGTCGAGTGGGAGCTAAAAATAGACTCTTAAGGGAAGAAGAAGAGGAGAGGAGAGGAGAGAAGAGGGAACAGAGCTAGAAAGACACACAAAAAGTGCTGAGTCATAAATCGGATAACAGCGTTGGGTATGGATGATAGGATACCACTCGCAAACCATCGTATAGAGATATCATTTTTTAAACGATAGTTTTGTCCGTTCCACACATACAAAGAGCCCTAGAGTGCTTGCTTCGAACTGTTTCTTTGTCATGCCCGCTTGATAATTAGTGTAAAACTTGACCCACAAAACAAAAGAGAATGAAACTTTACAACTTATTGATTTGAAACAACCACATAGCTTCGTCTTTTAGTCTGATGGCTTGATGCTAATGCTAAATAGCTACCTCTGTTGCGCCACTTCAACCCCTTGAGCCACGTATTGAACGCACTCGGTGTAGTGACAAACAACATAACAGTACTTAAAGTCATCTATTTTTTTATCCACTGTGTAGCATGACTAATATTAGTGCCGTACCAATGAGCTCAGAGAGGAGTTGAGTGATCTCGGTGAACAGTGTTGGGGCGCAACCAGGTACTGCACTGGAAGTAAGATAAGCGCACTGTGGTTTGTAAGTGTTGCTGCACAATGTAAGTGGTTTGCTGTTAGCCTACATTAGCATGTCTATGGGATTTCCATTGTATGTTAGCATTAAGATAGCAGACTTTCATTAGATTAAATTATAGGGTTTGGTACAATTCTTCATTCTTTTTTTTTTTGTGTCAGTTTTGCAGCTAACTTCAGTTGGGAGTTGCAGCAACAGCTTGACCTAGCAGCTTTTTTTATTTCTCACTTGTCATTCTTTGTAATGTTGACGTGTTTGACGAGTAAGCACTTTTCTTAGGCCAGATGCGCTTGTGTGCACTTATTAGCAGTGAGGGGAAGCCAGGAGCAGACATGCTGTGGGCGGCCTAATTTGTGGCCGGCATTCAAGATGTTAGCTGACTCCCACTTGTCGGGCCGCTGGCAATAATCCAATGTATTAATATTTAAAAAAGAACCAAGTCCAGCCTTGACGAGGCCAGCTTCTAATCACAAAATGGTAGTGTTGAGTCACACTCTCCTTTTTTACTGTTTGATGCTAGCCATTTAGTCATAGACACGAACATTCGGTGCATGCAGTACACACACAAAAAAAAAATACCCTTGCCGAAAATACAATGTTCACTTGAATCGTTTAATATTACAACTACACAATTATTACCACTGCACAGCATCAGATGAACAGAGGCCCCTTCATGCACCCATAGTATTAGGAACACCCACACCTGAACACAACTACAAAAACAAAGTAAAGGGCAAAGTAGTACAGGGCGGCAATAGCACGTCTTCACAGTAGGTCGTGGGTTCGAACTGTGTGGAGTTTGCACGTCAACTACAACTCTAAATTGTCCCAACTCTGTGTGCCCTGCGATTGGTGGCAACCAATTCAGGTCCCCCGCTAAAGAAATCCAGCACCCCCCGCACCCTTGAGGATGAACGGAAAATGGATGTTATATACAGTGAAATGAAATCCACGACGTTCAAAATAAATGAACAGAACAGCTGATTGTGCAGATAAAAAAAAAAAAGCACAATAAAATTAAATAAATATACAGTACAATCACGTGTGTGTGTGTGTGTGTGTGCGCGCGCGCGGGGGGGCATGTGACACATGAGCAATGTGACGGGGAGTAAAATGAATTGGAGGGCTCTTATGGTCGCCACGGCGACCTTCACTCTCTCAGGGTTTTGTGACATATGCGGCCATGACGGGGCAGCGCCCTCCATATCGGCTCAAGGATGAACATTTCCCTTATGGAGGTGACCTGTCAATCAACCTCACTGGATGTTCGAACATCCAACATGCGCTAACAACGCAGGTTTTAAGAAAGAGCAGTCATGAAAAGATGAAAATGTATGTCCATTTTCCTCCTAATATGCTTTACTGTACAGTACTTGACTTTTCTTGAGATGATTTCGACTACTATTCAACAGAATGCTGATTTTATTCATTGTAAAATGGTTACTTTTCTCATAAATGTCAAATGTTTTTTCGATGACAAGTATTCACACCACATCGAATGAATTGCTTCACTGTAATTATTTACTCATGATATGTATTAATTGTAATAATTAATTGCCTCTCAGTGTCATCACTGTGTATCCTGTCCGCCTGTGATACACTCATGGCAATGGCGCAGTATAAGGCATTGCATAGCATCTATTCGGAAGGGGTGGGGGAGAGCCCCCCCCCCCCTCCCTATCTCCCACGCCCTCTTCCCACCATTCCAACCGCCACTGAAATGTAAGATTGCGACATGCTGATGATTGCTCTTGCTTCATGTCTGTGACAGGTGTTGATTGCAACAGCTCCTCCCATGGGGCCAATCACTCAAGCATGTATGACGATTTGACATGATCTTAACTTGGTTTCGGAGAAATTCTTCTCCGGTGTTAGAGGACCAGACAGTTGGGAGCTGCTGAACTTTGAAATCCTCTTAGCGTCCTTCAACTATCTGGCTAGCTCTCATTCATTCGTCTTCTGCACCTGAGCATGTGTATGTGTACAATATACACACACACACACACACACACACACATATATGTGGCATGCAGCATCTCCCCTCGCCATTCCTGAGGCCCTCCCTGTCAGCTTCCCCGCAAGGTTATTTCCAAGGACAGCCAACTCCCAGCATCCTCCTTCCCGCCGCGTGATTGGATGGCAGGTATTAAAGGGCCGCTTCCTCCTCACATACATGAGCACATGGCCACCAGTGCAGCAGCACTGCCGCGGCCCCTCGAGGAGCTGCTGTGCACATGCATGCACACGCACACACACACACACACACACGCTCGTGTCGTGTTACAAGATGGTGACGAAATTATCCATCAGTTTGTTGCCGTGCGCTGCTCATCAAAAATAATAATAAGCAAGTGATGGTGATATTTTTACACTTTTTTTCCCCCTCCCACTCATTTTTGGGGCCAAATATTTATAGATGTTGATGTTTTTACCTAATGCTTTTCTAATGATGTAATTTCTAATTCTAATCTTTATAATATTTGTAAATGTTCTATTTTGTCTCAAACTTTTTAAAACGTTTTTCTATTATTTGTATTTTCTTTTGTAAACTTTTGATATTTTTCCTAAAATATTTTTGCATTCCCCCCCCCCCCATTTTTCTATTTAATATTGCCTCATATTTTAGAATACATGTATTTATTTCCAACGTTTGAGTGCTTTTTAACCCCCCCAATATATTTTTTTACACTACGACTACTCTAATTACAAGGAGACGATGCTTGGCCCTTTGGGTGCTTGGACCGCTGGCTGCCCTCCGCGTGGCAGCTCACTTATCACACAACTTGCTTTTGCAGTGAGGGAAGGGGGCGACAAAAAAATCAGTGCTTGCGACGACGTGCCTCCAGACAGCCTACACGGCCCTTTTGCTTTATGCTAAGGCATCGTGGCACACTACAAGCTCAGCAGACCTGAAAGGCAAACAGCGTCCGAGCACACAATGAACCCCCGACTCCAAAATTAGCCAGCCGGCGGCCACCTGCTCTTCCAGCACAACAGGAAGAGACGATTGACAAGCATACTAAAGACAAAAAAAAAAAAAAAAAAACATTGCTCGGTCTCATGTGCGCCTAGCAGGTGCAACGCTGCTCACCGATTAGCGATAAGAGTAGCAGAAAGCTAGTTTGCCCTCAGCCTTGTAAACCTGTTGACTGGAGAGAGCATCAGGAAAGTCAATGAATTTTGCTGCAGTGGTGGCAGGGCTGAAAGAACAGCTACCGAGGGGGCGAAGGACACCCGCACGGTCAAATACAAGAGCTGTAGCAAATGTAACAAGAATAATAAGGGTAATTATGCACAAGTGGGGCTGACGTTTTCAAATTTTATTTTCTGATCATTTTTGTTTGTTTGTATTTCCGTATTTTTTTGTCGAAGAGTATTTTCTTTCCTTCCTATTTTTGTCTATTTTTCACCAAATGTGTTTGTTTCCTTATTTGTGTGTACTTTCATCGAATGTGTACTTAATTTACATCTCACTTGTATATTTTTCTAATTTTCATTACATTTTCATGATATTTTTCTCATTTTTTTAGTATATTTATATAATTTTTCTGAATATTTTCAAATCTTATTTTAAATCGTTGTGGTTTATGTATTTGCTATTTGGTGTTTTTGTTTCATATTTGTATAGTTTTATCTAATATTTTACATTTTTGTCTTTTTTTTTTTTTTACATTTTATAGGATTTTAGTGATACTTTCACACTTTTTAGTATTTTCCGTATTAGAAATATTTGTGTCTTACTTTTAATTTGTATTTTTCCTGTTTTTATGGTATCATCTAATATATTTGAAACATTATTTTGTGGCGTTTTTTTTTGTTTTTGTAATGTATGTTTCTGTCTGATAACTCATTTCAATTTTTTTCATAATTTTTCTTTGCATTTTTGTGCTTTTTTTGGGAGGGCGACTAATTCTACAATTTTAAGTTACGATACGTTAAGTCACGATAGTGAAGTTTCACCTCCATTGGAACCTTGAGTTTTTTCATCCAGCTCTCGTTCTGGAAGCCGTTTAACCGTGCCGCTGCTTCTAACGCTGTCGATGCCGAATTCACGACCGATGACCCAGCAGAAAAAGGCAGCTTTTCAGCTGATTCACTCTTTCCTTTTCTTCTTCTTCCGTAACATAGGTGAGCATGCGACATGGTCCACTCGCGTTGTGGATTCCATTGGCCTAATGGCACTTTGATGACATGAAACGCGGTCAGAGTTATATTTTGCGTTGTTATCCGTCATCCACGCTAACACCCACTGGAATTTTCCATCCCCACCCACCTGACTCACTCCTTCATCTCCGTCATTTCTCCATCCCTCCCTTTTCGCCTTTCTGGTGATCCTCCTTAACCTCATCATCCATCGCCGGTGATCCTGAGTTTGTGTTTAGCGCCCCTCCCTCCACCCCCACCCTCCTCCTTTACGCGCTTTACTCAGCACAGATTATGTCAGACGTTTCTAAAAGCGGATTAGCCGGGATCACCTTCACACACGCGAGCGTGCGTAGATGACTCCCATGCGAACGACCCGTTCTAATCAAAAGTATGCTCGTGCAAGTGTGGACACGCTTCTTTTTTGGCATGTCACTGCCGGTTTTGTTTTGTTTTGAAATGGATGGACAAACAAGTAGCACTCTCTGTACTAGTCTTGTGTTTTACGACATCCATGAGCCAATGCGAGAAATGTATGAAAATGTCTGTCTTTAAATAGCATGATGTGGCGCCGCGGCTCTCAAACTGGGGTCCGAGGACCACCGTTGGGGTTGGATCTACTACGATTTTTTGTGATATGAAATATCGAGAGTAAAACAAATCATTTCAAGACTTTTTTTTCCCACTATTAATCTGACCTATGGCCTGTAAGAGGCCCTGACCAATATAGTTCCTGATTCCAGTTACGATACATGGGAGGGAAAAGAAAAACCAAATCGGGCAATTAATTCTTTAGAAATATGACTTACTAAAACTAAATCGTCCGACCCATGAATAGGTGAGGGTAGGTTCTTCAGGGTGGGGAAAAAAATGAAAGTAGCAAACAACACACACACACACACACAAAAACACAACAAAATGATTCATCATAGAAGTGCTATGCGGGCCAGTGACAGAGTATAGGCAAACTCAAAGTTACCATGTTTAACCCCCATGCAGTAATTATCCCAAAATTGGACATTTCGGACACTTTGGACGATTTTGGACTGTTGGACAAATGGATACCACAGACAAAACAGTGAAAAATAACCCCACGAAGCTGACATTTTGCATAGGATGTATATCTATGTCTTGGCCAATTCCCACTGAACATTTTGAGGGGTTGAAAGTGAAAAAAAATGAAAAGTAAAAAAAGTTGTTGCACATTGGAAGAGGGACATTTTTGGGACGTAATACCCTTCATGCAGCCGCTTAAAAATACTGCATGAGGGTTAAACATCTCTGACAGCCAGATTAAATAATGACCATATTTTGTCCAGTATCTGTGATTCTAAATCGAGCACAGCACTCACTGTGAGTCTGCGTTGCATGACACTGAGACCTCGTGACATTCGGCATCCATCCGTTGCCCTGACTCACGCCTCACGTCACTTCCGTTTCCAAAAATTATCCATGGCCGTCATTTGTCTCAGCCCGTGCGCTTCCTTGTGAATGTGCGTGACACCGTGCTAGATATGAGGACCAGTGGGGTGGGGTTTTTTTTTTTTTTTCAGGTACCTCTTCTTTACCCCACTATTGATGTTATTTATTCTGACAACTTTTTAGTCGCGCTCACTTTTTTTTTACTTAACCCTCATGCAGTATTTTTAAGCGGCTGCATGAAGGGTATTACGTCCCAAAAATGTCCCTCTTCCAATGTGCAACAACTTTTTTCACTTAAATTTTTTTTCACTTTCAACCCCTCAAAATGTTCAGTGGGAATTGGCCAAGACATAGATATACATCCTATGCTTCGTGGAGTTATTTTTCACTGTTTTGTCGGTGGTGTCCATTTGTCCAACAGTCCAAAATCGTCCAAAGTGTCCGAAATGTCCAATTTTGGGATAATTACTGCATGGGGGTTAATTTGGACCAATTGACGTGTTACTGATTTGTTGCTTTACTGTTGTATATGTTAGTTGCTCCATGTACAGCACTTTGTATGCAGCGATGGCTGTCTGAAAATGCTCTATAAATACAGTTGAGTTGAGTTGAGATTCATTGTGACCTGGGTGTCTTTTAAGGCTGGAAAAAAAAACAACAACAAAAAAAATAACATCACAGTGCTTTGTCAGCTAATTGTTTTTATTTAATGCATCACTTTGTTTCCTTCTTTCTTCTTCTGCCCCCGATTTTGCTGCTGTAGACTGTAAATGTCCCCAGTGCGGGACAAATAAAGGATATCTTATCTTATCTTATCTTATCTTACCACTCGTGGCTCTAAGACCTTTGAAAAAGCATTTTGGGAAGATGATAGAAGCACAGTCGTTTGCTTTTGTGAAAGTATGAAAAGCTTTTTGTGTGGTCTGGGGGGGGGCAGTGTGAATGCAGCCTTTGATGTGGACGGCTGGAGCTGGCACGCTATTCTACCATTTTAATCAACTACAGCATAGTTAATTAGCATTTGGGGTGGGGGCGGGTGGTTAAAATGAGCAATTGAACACGATTTTGGGGTGATGTCATGTTGATGTCTGTGCACGATGGTACCAGTAAATTATAGCAATACAGTAGTGCTATGACTGGATTGAATGAAGCTCCTCTCTTCACTTGAACATAGCTTAGTGCCTTTTTTTTTGTTTTGGCTTAGACAAAACTTCAATGGTGCTTTAGTCTGAGCACAAGAATTGCAAGAGGTGAGGTTTTCAGCAAAAAAAAAAAAAAAAAAGGGTGATAGGTTTGAAAAAATAATTCTACAAACGAGTGAAGTTCTAAAATGAATTGTTCCTATCGGAACAATTCATTTTTCCTGAAGTACATTTCAGGCTACCCTTTTTTACTTTTAGTCAGTAAAGTACAGGCGTTTAATCAATATTTTTACTTTTCCCAGTTGCTTTTTACTCAAGTATTTATCCTTTAAGTACAGAGGGTATAGGGTAGATTTGCAACCGCTGAAATGATGAGCATCCTACATCATCCACAACAACATAATGGGAAACAAGCGCCCCTCTTTTCCCTCATCCCTCAGTTTCTGACTCAGCAGAACAAACCCTCAGACAAGGTCATCTGACTTGTGTTGCTGTGGCAACCAAGAATTGTTGGGTGCATTTTGTCTCCTTGCCTCCAGCCTCCGCCTCTCCTCCAAAACACATAGGAAGGAAAGGATAGGCAGCCATTTTGCAAGCAGATTGGAAAGCGACGCGCCCCCTTTGAAGCACGTCAAACCGTAGTGGCGTGTTTGTGCGACGCTTTGGGGGCCTTGCGTTAGAACAGGCTCTGCTTTTCCCTTGCAAATTAGCAGTGCATGGTTGAAGCCTCACTGCTGCGTCGTCCCTTCGCATGGGAAAGAAATGCGGCGGGGAAGAAACGTGACTCGTGGATGCTGCACAAGGGGTCGCCTTCTGCTGATTCTGTGGCACGGTTACATAAAATGACATTCATATCTAATCCAGCACGGTTGGCCTGGAGCGTAGGCCGCTCTTTTTCTTTTTTGTGTTTCTCTTTGCATGTGTCAACTTGCGGAATGCAAAATAAAAAGGGGCAACAAAAAAAAAAAAGATACCTTTTGCTGCTGAACTCTCATTACAGCACGGGGGCGAACGTTTGTTTGAGCATTTGATTCCATTTAGGGAACAAGTACATTTCATGAGCCTCAATTGTGCCAAGTTACAATGGATATAAAAAGGTTTATACACCCCTGTCCAAATGTCAGGTTTTTGTGATTTAAAAAAGAGACCCAGATAAATAATTTCGAAATTGATTCCAAAATTAATCTGACCAATAACATGAAAAACTTAATTACAAAATATTTTACTATGTCTACAGTTAAATATATTATAAAAATTGGATGGGGCTATGTTCAGAATGACCAAACTCATGTTAATCTACTTACTTTATAAATCTCTCTCTCTCGCTCTACTACATACATACATACATACATACATACATACATACATATACGCACGCACACACACACTCGCTCACTGTCGTTGATAGGCAGCTCGATCAATAGGATATAACTTGGACTGCTGTAGGCAGTGCTTGAATTACTGTACTGCCATAAGCACGACTACACTCCCTTCTCGAGCTACTGATCACTCACGATCTGCTTAAGGGGCACCCCTGAGTTAGAGCGGCTCCGATTTACCCTAAAACAAGCTCAATTGCTTATTTTCACATCATTATTTTTTCCCATTGCTGCCTCATATTTTATACATTTATGACGTTATAAAATTGCAATGCAGAAAAAGGTTCCCCCGCCCCTGTACTACCGCAATGAATAATTTATACGTAAATGCTGACTCTGCATTGTGAGCGATGCTCCCTTGCTACTGCTGCTGCTTAAGTGCATTGATGCATCTGTAACAGCACACACACGCACACACACTCTGACAGCGTTCGTTTCTGACCACGTGACATAACGACATGCCAAAAAGAACCCTTTACTGCTTGTCATTGAAACGAGACCAAACATTAAGGCACGGCTAGTCCAAATCTAACCTTTCCTCAGTTTGTCCATTACAATCTTGCCGTGGCTACAATTAGCGACTCGGCTAGCTAGCCGCTGAATTCTGCAGTAAAGCGGGAGGGGCCAAACTTGCCTCCAATTAGCCGGCGGGAACATAACGTTCGACGCCCATTGGTCATCATAGATGAGACGCTCTGATTCATGATTGGACAACAAACCTAGCGGTGAAGTATGGGCGTTGCTCACTGGCGACGGTATTGGTGGTGGGCGTAGCTTATTCAAATCAGGAATCCGACTTTTTAGCCATTCGCTGCGGGCGGCGCTTCTTTCACAGGCGGAGTTGTGCGGCGCGAGGACAGACTGTACTGCGTCAAGCAGTTCGTGCTGTTACCAGGCCGCGGAGGGATACAAGCGTTTCGCAGGCAGTTGTAGTGCGGCTCGAGAGTTAGGAACGCCGGTCCTTTTGGTGGAGTGGTAAATCCACGCGTGATGCTCGGAGTGAAACCGCGACGTTTCTTTTAAAGCAAGGCTCACAAAACGCGACTGGGGCTGTTCGTAGACGTTTTCGCCGAGCTTGAATTTGCGACAGCCCTGTTAGGAACGGCAACTTGTCGGTGACGCACTCACCTTAAGACTCCATTGCATTCCCGCTTGTCGTACCTCAAGACTGGTCGTTCCACCATTTTCTCTTTCTTCCCCCCTTTTTCCCCTTCCCGCCCACCGCAAGACGTTTTAAGGGTGCTCCAGCGGAGAGAGCACACCTCTCAACCTGCGACGAGGATAAGAAGAGTGACTGCGCCAACATGGGGGTAAGACCATCTTCCTCACTCCACCACCACCACCACCACCCCCCTCCCACCTTCAACCCCGTACTGACACACACCCGAAGCGGTCTGAGAAGCGAACGGTAGTCCGCCATCACCAACACCTCCCTGGCGAGGGCGTTAAACCGGGAGTTGCTGGTGCTAGTGGGTGGGCGACCTCGACATGAAAACGTGATGTCATTTCATTTTTTTCCCTGAGTGGAAATCCCGCGCATGGTTGAGTGACATTGACGGTAATGCGGAACTGCCTCCAGCCACACTGCGACAAAACAATTGTAGCTCTCGTTTTGCTTTCACTCTCGCTCATTTTTTGCCATCGTCTCTTGAGCATTGTCCTCTTGTTGTAGATTACTGTCTTATTGCGGTCTTAATAGCTTTCACTGTCACGCGCGCGCGCACACACACACACACAGACACACACACACACACACACACAATTGGGTAGTCACCCTTTTCATTATGGAAAGTGTTGCTCAAAGTCCCCAAAGAAGACTAGTACCCAGTGTCCTCTGTGTCTCCTCATAGGCCTCACTTTTGCCTGTAACCTTGCCAGCCATTTTAGGTAGGCCTTAATCGGTTTATATAAGGGGAGGGGGGGGGGGGGGATAAGGTGTATATTTTAACTCAAGATTTAAATAAAAGACTGGTTTTAGGGCCACAAGAGGACATGAGTGGCTTTATTGCCATGACCTCCATGTCGCCCCCCCCCCTCCCCATCATTTTTCTCCGTGCCCGCCCAACCTGCACCCCAACCTATCCTCCTCCACCAAAGCCCCGCATCATGTCCCCCTGAAGCTCTACGCAGTCTCATCACCCGGCACCCTCGGTGACCCATGCGTCATAATGCGGTTACCGGGAATAAGCACCTCGCCAGCTTATTTCCCCTTAAATTTGTGACATAACAGAGACGCGCAAATCACTATAAGTGAATACATTTACCCACAGTCCCCTGCACGCAGATAGTGAGGATAAAAAAAATATATAGATGGGGTCCTGTTAGGTTTGTAATTTGCTGAGATTAACACCAGAGGGGGGGAAAAAAATCAGCCCGGCGTATGTAAATGCAGACGCAAGCTATTGCGCAATGTGTGTGTGTGTGCGTGTGTATACCACTGCATCAATCCGGGATGCAGTGCAGTGGCGTGACGCTGCAAGCCAGAAGGGGGCCGATGTCATTGCAGTGACAGCAGGCAGCCGACGGGGTCCCCCCCTTGCACGTTGCAGTGTCCCTGCAGAGGGAGGTGACAGGCCGCTGCGTCAAAAAAGGGGATGCAAGGGTTTAAAACCATCACCTCGGGGGGGGGGGGGGGATATGCTCAGGCAGAAGTAGAAACGTTGGACATTGTGGATGGTAGTATGATTTTCCTCTCTTTGGATGATGCGGCTTTATATCATCGGCGCACCACGATGAATGTGGTGTGCCAGCTGTCCTTTTCCCAAGGCCGCAGGGGGCACATCGCATGCAACGTGCATGCTGCGTCAAAGTGGGGGCGGGGCCTCTTTTGTGGAAATTCCCAGTGCAGAGCCGCGATAGGCCGTTGCTTGAAATGTGCGACGCTGCTTTAGCTTTTTAAGCACGTGTAAAAAATAATTAAATGAATACATAAAAAGAAGGGTGAATTCTCTTTTGTTTTGATTTGCGCCCGTGCATCACGAGAGCAATTTTCACCTTCACATCCCTGACTTGTTAGCTGGAAGGTGGGCGGTGAGAAAGGAAGGACACAAGTGCAGGTGTAGCGAGATGGATTTACACGAGAGGGGAGAGGTGAGGGAGGGGCTGCCTGGCTGTAGATCCTGTTACAGGATAATGACCCCCCCGAGGCTCACATGACTGTGGCTCTCGTTTCCTGGTCGCGGTGCATTGTGGGTGCCGGGTAATCGGGGAGGACAGATGGGATGAGGAAGGAGGTCAGGTGGAGGATTTCCATAGGGTGTGGTCTCTGCTTGAGAGGTCGAAATTGGGGATTAAAGTTGTGACGGTGGAAGTGGTGTTACTGCAGCTTTTGTCAGAAGGTCATCATGGCTGCTGAATCGTGTTGAGACCCCCGCCATCAGAACCCCCGCCCTCTGCTAATGAGGATGGCAGGCTTGTGTCGGGGGAAGTGGGTGCTCGTTTTAGAGATGGATGAGTGTGGTCTCTGCAGAGGCCCAGCCCTCGCTTTGGTGCAGAGTGCTGCACGTCCTTCCCCACCGCACCTGCCGCACTGGATCAAACTGAATCGGCCCATGGTCCTCAATTGAAATTGAAGGGAAGAGCTTATCGAATCTACAATAAAGCATTCGTAAGTGTCTGAAAAGGAGAACAAATTCAGCATGAACGAGACAAACAGATTTGTTGGATTGCGGTACCTTGAGTTTGCTTTCACGATCAAGGTTTTTCGAAGGCGCACTAAACTACATACTCCGCACACAAGAGCCATCGGTTGCAAATGAGAGTTGCCGGCGTGTCGAAAAATGAGTACACACCAAAATTACGTTTTCGACCAAAATTGTCACGCACGATCAGCGTGAGTTCATGCCGAGCGCTGTACTAGAGGGCATTCGTTTTCGTTGATGGAAACCCACTTTGTCAGAAACCGTTTGAACGTTTTGGGTCGTTGCATTCTCTTGATAAACTACGAAGCAATCCGTCCTCCCCCCATCCCAAAGCATGTTAGGTTCATTGAAGACTTAATCGTGTCAACTGGTGGGAACGTGAGTGTGAATAATTGTCGACATGTGCCCTGTGATTGGCTGGCAACCAGTCCAAGGTGTTGACCCAAGCGAGCTGGGATAGCGTCGAGCTCACCCTCTACCCCACGGAGGACGCTGTGGAAACTGCATGTATGGATGAATTGTCTGACTACGGCTCTCACTTTGAAATCTTTTTTGCATCGATTATCCCTTCAACTTTCCCATTGAATATTCGACTAGTCGGATGGATTTGTGAGACCCCAACCTCCTAGCTACTACTAATTCCAAACCTGGATAAAAATCGTTGACTTGCTTCTACAAGGCATCCGTTGTAAAAACTGTGGCCAACATACTGTACTGACAGCCCCCTGATGGGGATGTCTTTGACTGTAGTATCAACTTTTCACCATTACACGGTGCTAATCGATTGTGAAAAGGTCACAGATGTTCATGGCGACTGGAATTGTGTTGGATGGCCGACATGATGCCAGCGAAGAATTTTGCGGTCGATTTACTCGACTCGGAGGATTGGTCCGTCTAGGAAGTCCTCGGGCTGTGGATCCAGACCGGAGTCCACCCATCGAAGACCTTCGCAATACAAAAACGGCCAAACGGATAAGACTATATCCTGGTGCTTTTGCGCTTGTGGCCTGGCCGTCAGTTAAAGCCCCGATGTCTCTCTCCTCTTGAAATTCTCTGATCAATAAGTATCACCGTACCCAGGTCATTGTCCTATGCTGAAGGACAGTCAACAAAGAAAGGCTACAGTTAGCATCAGTGCTAGCAGTGCCCCCGTGATAGCTTATGTAATGCCATTCAAACGTAAAGGTCAGCGCGGCCTGCCTTGCTTCTCATGGTCAAGTTTATCTTCAGCGTGAGGCATGGACACAGTGGCTACCTGGAGGACGTCGGGTTGCCTGACAACAAGGACGTGTCTGAATCGAGGTGTTAGTTGCCCTGGAGATGTTTGCGTGCTACATGTTTCGAATGTGTTGGAACACAAGGTGTGACACTAAGGCACCCACAGCAACAAAGGCGGAGACTCTGGGAAGACGTTTGAGCGTTTCTTCGGAACCCTTAAGGTTGAAACATCTTAAGGTTCATGTACTAGTCTTCACTAGTCAGACAACTGAACTGTCTTACTAGTCACTCTTGCCTTCAACTGTATGACATTTTTTTTCACACTTGTAGGACCAGTATGGCCATACTGGCTGAACGTGTGTGTGTGTGTGTGTGTGTGTGTGTGTGTGTGTAAAACACATTACAACATAAGACAAAGTCATCCACCCCCCCCCCCCCCCCCAAAAATCAATCTGCAAAAAAATGGCAGATTTTCTTTCCTAAAGCACACAATATTGTACAACAGTCAAATGTTTGGCCAGTAATTCATATCTTTATTGTGTTATGGGTCTAAAAAGGAAATTTTTCTCATTGTTTTTTTCTTTGTTTGTTTTTAATTGATCAGATTATTAGTTATCTGAACTTTAGTCTGCCGTATATCAGAATCAGCAATGGCCAATAAAAAAAAAAACTGCATCGGTGAGGCTCCATTTTTTTTTGTTTTTTTAAATACGCGTCATCATTGTTGTAGTTATTATCCTCCTCTGCCTTATGTTGTTTTGAATTAATGCAAAGATTTTGAAGTTTTATCATCTCTGATTCCGCTGCTTTAACCTGTTTCACTAACTTTAACTGAGTTTTCAGCAGCCTTTCAGTTGATCCGAAACCCATCTGCGCATTTTGCACTGATTTAGTTACTCTAAAGTCAAACCCACCAAAAGTGTGACAATTTGTCATTCAACCAAACGATTACATGTTAAAATTCACGCAAAACTTTATCCGTCAAATTTCACGAGACTAAACCTAACCCGTTTTTTTTTTTTTTTTTTTTTTCCATAGAGGGAAGCATGACACCCATTAAACAGGAACTAGAATGTCGGAAAGGTGGTCATCAAGTACTAGCGACTAAGTTTTTGAAATGAAAAAACTTCACAGTCAACCAGCGATCCTAATCCCAATGACGGTTTTGTTGGTGACCACACAACCCGATTGAAATGTGTGTTTGTATCGCGGCGTAGAAGACTTAACCCAATGGGCTAATCCAACGTATGGCTAATCCCATCCGATAACCACACCCTCCCTCCCCCCTTTGAGCCCCTCTACTACGTCCCAGAGGGAACGCTGCCCTGCTGCAAGGAGCAGCAGATGGCCCAATAACCTTGCAAGGTCACACATCTTTGCGTGCATGCAAGGACGCCCGCACGCACGCACACGCTTCCTCCCCTTGACAACAAATTAATATCTAAAATTAAGATACCACTAGAACAGCCGCGGGCCAATTTGGAGTTACGTCTTCCCTCAGAGGGCCGTTATGATAAAAATATTACTTGTACACGACAAATTAATAGATGACTAGTTTTTAAATCAGTCAACTATCATAGTTTGTTCAATTATTGTTCAAGTGAGTGGAAACGGGTTAACAAAATCTCAACATTATTGATTCCACATGACAATTTGACGTTTCGGTCCAGATTTTAGCACGTGATTTGCTTTCGCGGGCCACAGAAAATGACCAGGCAGGCCGGATCTGGCCCCCGGGCCTTGACTTTGACACCTGTGCACTAGAATGTGTACAGTAATTGATTGTTAATTACGCCAATCAAAAATAGTCAAATGCCCTGCTTTCATTGTGATTAAAAAGAAGAGAGTTGTGAACAGGTCACGTGATCAGTGCAGACTCTGTGATCAGATTGAAGAGTGAAACAAAACCGCACATCACTCCACGTCCAAGGAAGGACAAATGGCTTTCTGTACACAACTACTTCCTCCGTGAAGTTGCACATAAAAAAAAGCAACGTTCTGCCCACTGTACGCTTCCCGTTCCTGGTATGCTCTACCGCAAAACTCAAAGTGAAAAAAAGTGAAACTTGGCCCACGTCACTAGCTCGTCCCTCCGCCATTTTTACACCGTCTTTGTCCCTCTCTCTCTTTCTCTTCCAGTCTATCTCCCGCCACCTCTCTCTGCCGCAATGCGTGCCTTCCTCCACCATCGCATATGCGCCGCAGCCGGCCCAATGACTCACATCCGCTCACGTCGCACACACATAACACATACAAACCGGGAATGCGGTGTCCATTTACACATGCATCAATTATTACTTGTCCCGCATCCCATCAGGGGACCCTTTGTAAGCCACGGCGTCGGTCGCCATGGCGGCGCTCTCAAAATGTCAGCCGGCCAAACCAATCCACAGCGAGACCCGCAGTACTGACTTATCGACTTACCGGCATTTCAAGACCGTTTTTCAGTTCCACAACTGACATGGTGGTGGAGGGTAATTAGCTTAAGGTACCCAGAAGGGAGCCTGGAGCCAGCGCCCGATGATGTCAGAGCCGCGTGTCGCTCTGTTCACCTGCTTCAGCTGCAGGAGCGGCTGTAATTCCAGACACGGGTCTCTGTTTCCTCTTTGGAACGACACAGAGGCTCATAATGCAGAGATGTGCACGGCAGCTGGACACACACACTTTGATGTTTGGGGGGGGGAACAGCACGCCCTTGAATTTCAAGTGCCCCAGGTTTCTTGCGTTACATCCGTAGCACGCTCAAAATGGAGGCACTTACTTAGCAACTCAGCGCCAGTATCTGGAGTGATTCGGGCTGAAAGATGTTGAAAAATGGTCCAATTCCGTTTTTTTGTCCCCCCCCCACCCCACCCCTGCGATATTGCTATTCAATATGCAATTTTTTTTTGGGCAACAAAAAAACATGTAAACGTGGCCAAATGTGTCTGTCCGGCGGCAAAGATACATGTGTGCATTTTTTACGGTCCGCTGCCTGGGTGCCCGTTTTGCGGTTTTCTTTTTCAAGGTCCTCTTCCAATGTTAGCCAAACGAACCACGAATGAATATGAAAGAAACTTTCCTTATCTAATTGACTTAGTTGTTACGAAATACTTTGACCTGCACTCCTTTTCAGCGTTCACTCCAACTTTACAAAATTCTGCCAATCAAGTGTGCCGTCAACGTAAGTCACCTAACAATAATGCAAAATACATTTCAGTGTTTCATGAAACAACAACAATCAAGAAATACAGCTTACTAACGGACTCAAGTGAAGTGCATACGTCTCCCTCCCTCACATCCCAAATTGCAGCCTTTGTAATTTTACGATTAAATTGCACTACGTTGTGACGTCAATTTGAACTTGATTAAACGTTTGGCACATGGAGTGACATATGAAATGGTTGTCGGGCGGCAGCAATTGCTTTCATCACAGCGGGGGGGGGGGGAGAAGTGAGTGCCTAATATTGGTGTCACACCACCATTGTCTGTGGTACGTCTCTGACACTAGCAGATAGTGGCTTTATCGCTTTTACCCGCAGCATGGGGAGCAAAACTGGTCTTGACTGGCATTGTGAACGAGGCCACTAGCTGAACTGTTAACAGAGAACGCCATTGTGTCGGTTTATTCCAAGGTGCCGGTTTAACGGCTGACGATTAATCACTTGGGGAAGTCTCGGGCAAAGTTATTCCTGCTGGACATTGAGCAACATGGCCGACCGCGACTTATCTCTTGCATAACATCAGCGGTGCTGCGACTAGTTTTCATGAGTGGGTGACCAGAGTAGCCAATAGTTTGGGGATTAGAAATTTTGACTCACAGGTGAATGGCCTCGCAACATTGCTGAGCTAAACCTGTTTTACATTACAACTATAATTATAAATTCATAAGCACCTGACCTGTGGAAAAGCGAAGCATGGAGAGTCTCTGTCAACGGAATTTCATGGGTGCAGTCAATGTTTTGGGCGATCATCCTTGTAAAAGTCCTCACTTTGGGTTCGGTTAATGGGTACGAGTGCCTATTCGGGGATTAGAGTCGTGGTTTAAACTTGGTTTGTTCTTCAGTTATTTTGCCATCAGAGCTAATATGTCGTATCGCAATATCAGTTTTTTTGTCCCGCCACTCATATTTGTCGCACGGTATGTCCAGTTTATTTGTAGTAGCAGTCCGTTTCCAGGGTATGAGACCTGTTCACGCTCGTGCGAGTGTTTTTTTTAGTGTTTGCCAGCAAGCTGGGTGTGTTTTGCGGGCAGACGACCTGCTATGATTCTCCCTGCGGCCGTCAACGCTTCAGTCCCAAGCACACACACCTCGCACATTCGCCATACACCGTTACAACAATGTTCTCTTACATCCACACTCGTAAGACGGAGCACATAACTCCTACTCGGGCGCGTTCTTTTTAAATCTTGAAAGGGCCTGGCCACTTTGTGTACAGCGGTGGTTGTTTTAAAGTGCTCTCGAAAAGTTGCGTTATCTGACGGCCACAAATACCCAAAGTGAGGTGCAATTATTTGGAGTGGGGTCAGTGCTGGTGAGAGGCTGACACAAAGCGAGTGGACAAAGATTGGGCTCAATATCTAATTCGAGGCTTTTGGGGGGGGGGGGGGGGGATAACAAAGCACCCACCCCCCAATGCCACCTGCTTTGTTTCACTCTCGATCTGGCCCGGCTTCTCACCTCCCACTCGTGTCTCCTGTTCCATGTGTGCGCTCCTGTCTGTCACCAGCCCGCCTCGCATTCCACTCAGCGCTGCTGCGCCACACTTGCGACTGTCGATGCAACTCAAGCCGCCATATTAGGCAAGTGCAGCAGAAACCACCGAGACCATCGGGAACGGGTCGATCGCGGGAGGTTGGCTGCTTGAAAAGATGGGCGCCCCTGATGTAAAATATCATTTGCGAGAGTTGTACTAGGTCGACTGGTCCTATATTTGAACCAAGGTACGGCACACTCTCGTTCCCCGTGAATACGCCACAGGCACGTGCGCACGCCCTCCTTCGTTGGTTTAGCTGCTGCTTCTTTGTGTTTGGAGACAGCTGCGCGCTGCCTACAATACGCACAATACCGGGGTCGGGTTTGCCTCCATTATTTTTGTTCAACATTTTATCAAAGGCAAATTCGATTGATGTCCACCACATGTCGATGGAATTGATATTTAATTATCGGCCAGCCGCAGATTAAACACAAAAGATAATCAGACTGCGGGTTATCGTCAGGAGTGTCGCTAACTACTGTATGCCGTCACGTGTGTTGTACATCCATTTAACCGGCGGTCATCTGTTCGATTTCAGTCGAAGCTTTTTGTGCCTGAATAGAAAGCGACAATCTTTCGTTGTTCCTGTCACCGTCGCATGGGTACTTTTCCCATGGCATCTTTATACTCGCCTACCTCACAAGGCCTGTCTGGTCTTGCTACGGTCTGAGGTTTGCTCACCTGCGTCACAGTACACGAAGAGGTCTCGGGTCGTGTGTGTGTGTGTGTGTGTGCAGGCGCGTGCGTGTATATGTCAAACCGCTCCCTTTTCACTGTCAAAACTCCAACAAAAGGCTTCGTGAGCTTGTTCGGGTCAAACGAGAGATGCCATCAATCTTTTTTATTTCAAATGTCGACGAAACCAGAAAGTCAGGTCCGATATGCATAGACCAGATTTTACTCCAGCCTCCTCACACAGTTGAGCCAGGAGCTGACGCAAAGCGCTAATATTTGTCTTGCGTCTAACTCAGCAGGTGTGTGTGTCTTTTGGGCGGAAGCCTCACCAATGTCGCTGCTGCACTGCCTTGATGAATGTCAAAGCTTTGGGGTTAGTGAATTACCATTATAGTCCACCGCAAGTTTTAGGTGTGCCTTTTTGGCAGGGCTTCCAAAGGGCTCCCCTGCTTGATCTGTTTCACGGCGCTGGTCCAGCTCTGACTTGCAGAATCGACCAGCAGTCTTTATGGAATCATTTGAAGTCTAAACTGGTTGGAAAGGAAAATGTACCTGTATTTTCTGCCATCCAAGGGTCGTAGGGCGTGCCGGAGCCTATCCCGGCTGTCTTCGGGGAAGGAGGCGGGGTACACCCTGAAATGGTTTCCACCCAATCAGAGGGCACATACAGCCGAACAACCATTCGCACTCACAATCAGACCTAGGGACAATTTCGAGTGTTCAATCAGCTTACCATGCATGTTTTTAGAATGTGGGAGGAAATCAGAGCACCCGCAAAAAACCCACCCAGGCACGGGGAGAACCTGCAAACTCCACACAGGAAGACACAAAGTTCAGCAATGTTTAAAAAAAAAAAACAACACCTCGTATTGATAGGACGCTCGCGCATCGACCTCAGCAACGGAAGCGAGGCCGGAGCGACGGAAAGGGCACTTGTGATGTCTTGCTTTGTCGTGTGATGTAACGTTTTCGTGCGTTCACCTCATTTATGCTGATTACAGATCCTCGTGTGCCCGTTTCCAGTCCGTTCACCCCGAACGGTTTTGATCAACAGTGATCAAACGCAAAACAGCTCAGGCCGACGCTTTCATGTCCCAAGTGTGCCTCATCTGCGATGTTAATACTGCCTGATTAATGTGAGCGTCTTTCTCACAGTTTAATAGACATTTGGCGTGTGAAGTGGAGCACACACCATTTTTAACATATGAACAGATTTGTAAAAAAAAAAAAAAAACATGACAGATCCTCACACAATGGAAGGGAAATAAAGCAACATTGGGATTTACTTCAAAAAGACACAAAAAAAATCTATGTTCAGGATTATTTGTCATTCTGGGTTTTTTTATGTATCGTATCAGTATGAGTGAATAGTGTCAAAAAGTGGTTTCAAACATCCTTAATTTACCCATCCAACACTTTTAAATAGCATTGAAACTCATTAAAACACACTTTTGAAACACATTGTAAACACATTTGAACACGCACATAAAATTCGAGCATAAAATGGATAGAAAATGGCGTCCGTGTCCGTGTACATGCATCATGCACTTTCAAGAGGCGGGGCCTGGCGGGGTTGGCTTGTGATGTAGTCTGTGGCTGACAGCAGCTTCCGTGTATCGTTTTACTATTTGCGCGGCCTTCATTAAATTCCTGAAAAGCACGTCGATAACGCATGTGAGGGCATGAATTGAATTGAATACAACTTTATTGTCAAATGAGGAAGTATATTTTAAAAATTATTGCTTAAAACGAGGGCTGTATCAATACAAGTAAAGGACAGCACGCTACAGTAAAGTTACAAACTCTTCTCCTTGTTATTTCGATTGTGAACCAAAACAAACAAACAAATCTTTTGAAATATTCTGTCATCAGGCCTTTTCTAACTTTTATCACCAGGGAATTTGCCTGCATTGTTGTTGTCTTTGTGCCAGTCACTTTCGAAATGCACTTCTCTAGGCCGCTTCACAAAGGGTGTGTTACGTACTAGGCATGGGCATTCAACCAAATTCAATTTCAAATGGACTCCCATTTCGATACATTAGTCATAGCCAGTGCCAATTTTGCTGCCCGGATGAGCTCAACTTCCCCTGTGCTCTCACGTTGTCCTACTTCAGACAGCAAACTGGTTGAGACTGTGGGCAGAACCTCTGCGGAATGCGGCCAATTTGTCCACTCCATTTTGTTTCCGTTGCTTCAAGACATCATCACTCAACGGTCAATTCGCAAACAAAACGCTATTATGCCCATTCCTACTATGCTCTGATGTCGTCCGCTCTCCAAAAATAGCCGTCTGTGAGTGGGAATAGGATACCCCCCCCCACCCCCCCTCCCTTACCACCAGTCCCGTCCCACCCCTGAGACAAAAGGGACACAAGCTACTATTTTGTACACTTTTAGTTGGAAAGCATGTATAAAACCTATGTGTATGTCTGTAGTATGGCCGGTCAGACAGTTACCGCGTTGCCACCACACAGGACAAAGATGACCGATCCCCCAAGAAGAAGAAGGGGGGGGCTACGGGAACTAAGGACATGGACGACCTGAAGAAGGAAGTGCCCATTGTGAGTATTAAAAAAAAACTCTCTATATTTACTTCTCAAGTCTGCTTTACATCTCATGTCCTCGCATTTAACTAGTGTCTCTCACATCCGGCAACGAGAATGAAAATCTCTAAATCATACAGAGGATGAAAAAAAAAAAAATGTTGCTGCTTTTGGAAAAAAAAATATTTATCCTGATTTTTTTTCGCTGATAAGACTTATCAGGAAGTCGCCACTTTGATGCCGCATCGCAGACTCACCTGGCTGCCGTGATATACTTTGTCAGGTGAAATGCATGCACGGAGCCCATTTCGATCCTCAGCAAGTCCCGAGAGCTTCCTCAAAGTATCTGGTTGTAATCAACAGCGATTGGCAGTGTTCATTTGGACACTTTGATCATGACGATGGCCGACGTGGGCAAACGTGCTGCAAACGGCCGAACGCTCTGAACACAGGAATGCTGCAAAACTGACCATAGTTTATCCTGCATGCATAATTTTTAGGCAAGTTAAATCTGTGTATGTGTCATGATTGTACTTTTTTCTCACCCCCTCTCATTTTTTTCCCCAGACGGAACACAAGATGTCCATAGAAGAAGTTTGCCGGAAATTTCAGACGGACATTGTCCAGGTACAGTAAATTATTGTTCTTACTTTTGTCCACTAGATGGCCTCACAGTACTTCAGTCCAGCAAGGACTAGTTATCTCAACTCTTTCACATCAACAGCGCCTGTAATAAAATGTTGTACATAAGGAATAAACGTCAACAATTAAAATGTAATACAATGATACTCATCTATATGATAGATAAAGTTGGTTTGTATTTATTACTTCTATTTTTTTCAACAGTACTTCATTTTAATTGAGTTTTAAGTAGTTTCAGTATTGAACTTTATAAAGTATCTGTCAAGTGCCAAAAAAAAAGGTATTGCCAGTATAAATATGCATAAATACATATAAAATGAACCCCAAAAGCTCATGTATGATATTGATTGACAAAGACAAAATCACCGGACATTTTCGCGACTATATATATATTTTTTTTCCAGTTAGTCTTTGTTTTAGTTACAAGCCTTTTCCTTTTATTTTCTTAATGTTATTTTGTTCGTTTTCGTTAACACGAACAACCTTGGCTCGGACTTGCCAAAGTACTGAGCCGATGCTGACTGTCGATTCTAGAACAGCAACTAAGTCACTGACAACATTTCTGGCTTGATTAACCAGCTGCAAGTTCCTCGTTTTTGCCAAATAGTGAGCCAACAAGGCTCATTCTGTTACAACAGAATGTCGTAAGTAAGTACGATTCGGTCCCATTT
Organism: Hippocampus abdominalis; assembly: GCA_018466805.1. NCBI lineage: Eukaryota > Metazoa > Chordata > Actinopteri > Syngnathiformes > Syngnathidae > Hippocampus > Hippocampus abdominalis. The sequence goes on from CM031699.1 coordinate 3,026,729, forward strand.
CCATAACAGTACTTTGGCCTCAAGAACCATACCAAGTCGTGCCTGTTATTCCATCATCGATGGGGGGGGGGGAGAAAAAAAGCTTTGAAATATAACGTAGACTCTCTTTTTGTCTGGAAACCCCTCCAGGGACTGACCAATGCCAAGGCAGCAGAGTTTCTGCTCAGGGATGGCCCCAACGCGCTCACTCCGCCCCCCACCACCCCGGAGTGGGTCAAGTTCTGTCGCCAGCTCTTCGGCGGCTTCTCCATCTTGCTGTGGACCGGCGCCATCCTCTGCTTCCTGGCCTACGCCATTCAGGCCGCCACCGAGGACGACCCCGCTGGAGACAATGTGAGTCGCACGCCTGTCCAATCATGTGTGCTGTCTCTCATCTGCTCATATCACATTTGTCATCTGGCTTGTCCGTGTAGTTGTACCTAGGTATCGTGCTCACGGCCGTCGTCGTCATTACCGGCTGCTTCTCGTATTTCCAAGAGGCCAAGAGCTCCAAAATCATGGAGTCTTTCAAGAACATGGTGCCTCAGGTAGTAACGCGACCCAAAAGTCACATTTTAGTGTTTTTGTCTTTGCGTGAGCCTTCACGGTGTGTTTTTCCAACTACCCCTTACAGCAAGCGCTGGTGATCCGAGAGGGAGAGAAGGTCCAGATCAACGCGGAAGAAGTGGTGGGCGGAGATCTGATCGAAGTGAAGGGAGGAGACAGGATCCCCGCCGACATCCGGGTGGTCTCGGCACACGGCTGCAAGGTTGAGACGAGCAGCTTTTGCACCGCGGCGCGGTCGTGAAACAAGACAACCCAACAAACTCACAACGTTCTTGTCTTCCTTCACTTGAATAGGTGGATAACTCCTCCCTAACCGGCGAATCAGAGCCTCAGAGCAGGTCACCCGACTGTACCCATGACAACCCCTTGGAAACGCGAAATGTGGCTTTCTTCTCGACCAACTGTGTGGAAGGTACTGTATGTTAGTCTTAACACGTGCGGTCCCCAAACACTTGATATCGTTTTTCGCAAGCAACAGAGCGGCAGGGAACTCATTTCGGTTCCCTTTTCAGAATAGTACTGCTAAATTTCTATCAACAAATGTCTCATCGCAGGTGTGGGCAGACATGTGCTCAAGGGCCACGTCTGCATCCGCACTACCTTGAAGCGAGGGTGAACACCAACATTAGACACAGAGATGTCACATTAAAAAAAAAGCAAATGTACAAAAACGGTCTCCCCACACCTTCTATTAAAAAAAAAAATGCATATGAGTAAGGATGAAGGTGCTCGTGTTCGGGGGGCAATCCGTATGTGCAACCAGAAGGCATTCGTTGTAACTCGAGTAAAGAGAATGTTAGCGTTTTAAAACAAACAAAAGAGAAAAAAAATCTACAAACCAACCAAATCGTACTCCGCTTTTCTGCCAAAACCAGGCACGGCGCGCGGCATCGTCATCTGCACCGGAGACCGCACGGTCATGGGTCGCATCGCCACCCTGACATCCGGCCTGGAGACGGGCAAGACCCCCATCGCCAAGGAGATCGAGCACTTCATCCAAATCATCACCGGCGTGGCCGTCTTCCTGGGCGTCACCTTCTTCGTCCTGGCCCTCATCCTAGGCTACTCCTGGCTGGAGGCCGTCATCTTCCTCATCGGCATCATTGTGGCTAACGTGCCCGAAGGCCTGCTGGCTACCGTCACCGTGAGTGGGCTTCTCCTTGCATTGATTTACTGCTGCGTTGCACATGAGAGTCCATTTTGACACGCCATGTGTCCAGGTCTGTCTGACCCTGACCGCCAAGCGTATGGCGAAGAAGAACTGCCTGGTGAAGAACTTGGAAGCTGTGGAGACGCTGGGCTCCACCTCCACCATTTGCTCCGACAAGACGGGCACCCTGACCCAGAACAGGATGACCGTGGCCCACATGTGGTTCGACAACCAGATTCATGAGGCCGACACCACCGAGGACCAGTCTGGTGAGTGTGAGAGACTCTCGAGAGGCGGCCACGGACATAAATGTGCAATTAAGACAAAATGTTCCAATCTTTTTTCTACCTGCCTTTTATTAACTGCAGCGCATTTTAGCAGTTCTGTGCTCGCCCCTTAATTCGGAGCATCGCCATATCCCCCACCATAACGGGAAAATATGATATCATAAATTAATTTGTATTACAATACAAAATATCTGATTATTATACATAAATGTTTTTGGTGTTACAGATTAGGTTTACATTCAAATAAAGGCAAAGAACCATAAATGAATATAAACTAACTTACTAAATATTTTGAGTTCAGTCTTTTGCCCGTTCAAGTCGACGACTTCACAGAATTTTAACAATCAAGCATGGCGCGAACATAAGTCAGCAAGTCCAACCAGTTGACAACAATAATGCAAACACGTCTGTGACTAATTTTCATGTTTCATGAAGCAATGCTCTGTAAACATCTGGACTGCACTTCTTAAGAACTGATTTTATCTAGACATGATACAAATGAATAAACAGATCAAATATATGTACAGTCAAACCTCGGTTTTCGTCCATAATCCGTTCCAGAAGGCTGTTCGAAAACCGAAACCACTCTCTTTTTAAAATAAAAATGTTTACTAAACATATCTGCTCACAATGGAAAGCAACACGAGGAAGCGTCACTTCCTCGTGTAAGGAAGGCGAGAGGAGTCAAACGGTGCATTCAAGTGCGCTCCGTTTATTCGAGAACCGAAATTTGTTCGTCATCCGAGGCATAAAAAACTTTTGGTCGAAAAATTGGTCGAGAACCGAGACGTTGGAAAACCGAGGTTTGACTGTATATTAAAAATAAAGCCGGTACGAAATATGCTCTTTGAAAATCGCATTCTACTCCATTGCAATGTCGATTTGAATCCCATTAATTGTTCAGCCTTCATCTTTAGAGGTCCCCACTTTTAAACCTGCAGCGTTGCTTTTCCCTCTTCCTCCAGGCGCCTCGTTCGACAAGAGCTCGGTGACGTGGCAGGGGCTGTCCCGCGTCGCCGCCCTGTGCAACCGCGCTCAGTTCAAGGCGGGACAGGACTCGGTGGCCATCCTCAAGCGCGACGTGGCTGGCGACGCCTCCGAGTCGGCCCTGCTCAAGTGCATCGAGCTGTCCTGCGGCTCGGTCAGGATGATGCGGGAGAGGAACAAGAAGGTGGCCGAGATCCCCTTCAACTCCACCAACAAATACCAAGTAAGTTGCGACAGAAGACGCTGTCGTTTTTACACCTAAAAGGAAGCATCTCATCCGAAACTCGCCTGGTTGTTCATCCGCTCTAGCTCTCCGTGCACGAGACGGAGGACCCCAATGACAACCGCTACTTGCTGGTGATGAAGGGAGCCCCCGAAAGGATCCTGGATCGCTGCTCGACCATTTTGCTGCAGGGCAAAGAGCAGCCCATGGACGAGGAGCTGAAGGAGGCCTTCCAGAATGCCTACATGGAGTTGGGAGGACTGGGAGAGAGAGTGTTGGGTAAGGACAGAACGAAGTTCATCCACTCATCATCATCATCGCATCATAGACATTCATCATTTTCTTCACTCGGTGGCCAACGGTATTTATTTACTAATCCGTTTGGGGTGAGTGTGGCCTTTGATTGTACAAATGCATTTTTAAAATATTTTTTTCCAAAATATATGTGTAGATTTTTTTTTTTTTTTTTTTTTCACCAACAAATCATTATCCTTTGTGAAAATATACATGCTGCGCATAGAACGTAATGTGGGAGTTTTCCCCAAATATAGTTCCTAGGAATTCTTGCAAGGGTGCGTAAAAAGGCACAAATATTTCAGTTAATTTTTTTGTGACAGAAAGTAATATCCTGAAATAATATTGCAAATTTCTGTAATACGCCAAAAACGGACTTATTACACACACACAGACACAGACACACACACACACACACAACAAATATTCAGCAGTACAAAAATCTTAGGTGAAAAACACAAATACAGTATCAGAAATAGAGATAAATATTGAAAAGTGTTTTTTTTTTTTATACATATCCACCAATATTCAACAAGAAGAGATGTGGTGCCACAAGATGGCAGCAAGGCACTACTCTTCTATTAGTCAGGACTAGAGCCACAGTAAATAAGCGCTTGGAAACCCAAGCAAATCTGTTTTAATTAGAGTGCAACGGTGTAAGTGGCCCATTTGTGTGAATTTATAATCATATTCTGCATTATAGTCTTTTTCGATATAAATCCGTCAGAACCATCGATTTGCACTTCATCCAGTTTTCAGTGACTGATCCATTTTATGCACCTTCCAGGCTTCTGCCACTTAATGCTACCAGAGGACCAGTACCCGAAAGGCTTCGCCTTCGACACGGATGACGTCAACTTCCAGACGGACAACCTTTGCTTTGTGGGTCTCATGTCCATGATCGACCCTCCCCGCGCCGCCGTGCCTGACGCCGTGGGCAAATGTCGATCTGCCGGTATCAAGGTAGAGCCTCTTTCAGATGAAACCAAAGTCTCAACTCCTCTGTCACATAAATTGATTGATGTCGTATGCTCGTTGATTTTTTTTTTAGGTCATTATGGTCACTGGAGATCATCCAATAACAGCCAAGGCCATCGCCAAGGGAGTGGGCATCATCTCCGAGGGCAACGAGACGGTGGAGGACATCGCGGCTCGTCTCAACATCCCCGTCAGTCAAGTCAACCCCAGGTAAGTCTCTCAGGTACAAAATCCCCGTTAAAATGTTTGAAAAGACCCCTAACCTTGCTTCTGTGTTTTTATTAGGGATGCCAAGGCTTGCGTTATCCATGGCACTGACCTGAAAGAGCTCTCTCAGGATCAGATGGACGACATCTTGAGGAACCACACTGAAATTGTCTTTGCCAGAACCTCCCCTCAGCAGAAACTGATCATTGTGGAGGGCTGCCAGAGACAGGTACTGCACACCATGTTGGATTTCAAGGAGACATATTCGGCCTTTTTCCCCCAGGTGTCTTCATAAAATTCCAGTGACATGCTTCTTTTAAAACACCACAAGTATGAAAAAAAACAACAACAATTGCACACCTCATACATTACCTTTCTGAAATGGGCTCATTAAAGTGAGTAAAGGGAGCCTCTTCAATTTAAATGGTCAGCAGAGGGTTTCTTCACAGGTGAAAATAAAAGCTGTTTCATTCGTTTTCTCCACTGGAGGGCAGTAATTTACTTTCTTCAGGAAACGAAGAAAGAATAATTGAATGAAATGACACCCACTTCCAAAAATGGTTTCGCGATATAATCTGAAAAACAACAAACGTGTTCAAATGAAACCCGTATTGCCAAAATGATATGAGTCAATACAGTTAAAAAAATAAAAATAACAAAATTAGTTTGTATGTAATTTTCAAATGGCCAAAAGTGGCCACAATAGGTAAAATTTCCTATCAACACTATCATCAATGGAGAAAAAAAAAATCCCCCCCTAGTGATGTTTTGACATTTGCATTAACACATCTAAAAGAAAATTGTGAAAGCGAATGGCCAGCCGGCATAGCGCCTTGAAGGTTAAGTGGAGGACTTTGTGCAGTACTGAAATGAGACAGCAGATGGCGACCGAGGCCTACTGAACAAGCCCTTAACCTCCCCATCTCTCCCAGGGTGCCATCGTGGCTGTGACAGGCGACGGCGTGAATGACTCTCCTGCCCTGAAAAAGGCCGACATCGGCGTCGCCATGGGAATCTCGGGCTCTGACGTGTCCAAACAAGCCGCGGACATGATCTTACTGGATGACAACTTTGCTTCCATTGTCACCGGAGTGGAAGAAGGTGAGTGCGGACGACTCCATTGCCCCCCCCCACCCCTTCAGCATCAGTCATTTCTTCATATCCTGAATTGTTGATGCCATTCCTGTTTCAGGCCGCCTGATCTTTGATAACCTGAAGAAGTCCATCGCCTACACGCTGACCAGCAACATTCCGGAGATCACACCCTTCCTCCTGTTTATCATCGTCAACATTCCTCTGCCACTGGGCACCATCACCATCCTCTGCATCGACCTGGGTACCGACATGGTGAGCGCGCCGCCCAGCGCAAGTCGACTTCCATTAGGACTTTCAAAACTGGAAAACTCAGAAATAAAAACAGTCAAAAGTGAGAAACACATGATGAGATGCAATGAGGTAGCTCGCGTACTATGCCGACATCAAGCATGAGGACAATTTTTGCCGATAAAGCATCTTTTCCCCCCCAAAAAAATCTATTTATCGTTTCTTACCCATGCTAACATGCTAACGTTCACTCAGGTCCCGGCTATCTCGCTGGCCTACGAAGCGGCGGAGAGCGACATCATGAAGCGTCAGCCCAGGAACCCCTTCAGGGACAAGCTGGTGAACGAGCGTCTCATCAGCATCGCCTACGGACAGATTGGTGGGTCCAGCCCCCTTTCGTGTGCATTTTGCCGTGTTTTTTTGTGTGAAAGAGTGAAGCTGACCGGCTCGTCTTGTTGACCCCCCCCCCGGTTAGGTATGATCCAGGCCCTGGGTGGCTTCTTCGCCTACTTTGTCATCTTGGCTGAAAATGGCTTCCTGCCCAGCCGGTTGGTGGGCATCCGCCTGGACTGGGACGACCGCGCCTGCAACGACTTAGAGGACAGCTACGGACAGCAATGGGTACGACGTGACATCCTGAGAACATTCCGTATTCTTCATTTGTCTTTGTCGTCAATCTTCGCGTGAACCCTACCATCCTGCGGGGGTGCTTGCCATGTCGCCTGCAGACGTACGAGCAGAGGAAGATCGTGGAGTTCACGTGCCACACGGCTTTCTTCGTCAGCATCGTGGTGGTGCAGTGGGCCGACGTCATCATCTGCAAGACCAGACGCAACTCCGTCTTCCAGCAGGGCATGAAGTCAGTGCAGCATCCCCCCCGCCCCCCTCATGAAAATGGCTTGCCAGCTAAACGACTCTTTAAAAATCGTCCTCACTATTTGCCCCAAACAGGAACAAGATCTTGATCTTCGGCCTGTTTGAGGAGACGGCCCTGGCTGCCTTGCTGTCCTACTGCCCCGGCATGGATGTGGCCCTCAGGATGTACCCCCTCAAGTAAGAGTTGCCTCCTCTTCTCTTTCCCCCCCCCCACACCGAGGATGATGCCGCCAACATTACGGCCAAAATGCTCCTCGCCGTTCTATTGATCACTATTGTAATCACGATGATTCATCACACCGACTCATGATGCTCGGAAAAATAACCAGAGGATGTCGATCCCTTTGGAAGCGTGAGCGCCTCAACCGCGCTGCTCCTCAACTTGCAATTTTTGGTGCGTGTGCTCGCAGGCCTTCCTGGTGGTTCTGCGCCTTCCCTTACAGTTTCCTCATCTTTGTTTATGATGAAATTCGAAAGCTCCTCATCCGCCGGAACCCTGGAGGTCAGTTTCAGTTCGCATTATCGGCGTTCTCATTTGAACTTTATGTTGTGTACTTTAGTTTTGATTCAGTTTCTCTTTATATTTTATATATTTATTTCCTCCTAGTATTTTTTTAAAAGATTTTTTTCATTGCTTTTTGCTTTTTAAGTTTCATTTCAGTCATCCACTTTATTTTATTGTCTTTGTAATGTCATTTTTTTTACTTTGTGTCTTTTTCTTCTCATCAAGTTTACTTGATTTTTCTTTTATTTATTCAATTGATTTATTTTGTGCTTCTTTTTTTATTTCGTTTTCATCTTCATAAATTATTTATATAGTTATTTTTTATTAATTTTGCACCCTTTTAATTTTGGGGGGTTATGTTATTTATTATGTAAATATAGTTTGATTGTGTTTTAATGTTCCATATTTTCTCAGATTTTTTTTCTTGTATAAACTCATCTAGTTAAATAATGAGCTCATTTTTATTGTTACTTGATTTTATTTTTATTCAAATAGTTTCGCATCACTATATTTTTGTTGTGTTTGTTTTGCCTTTGTCCTTTTCTTGCAAATGAAGTAACGGCGAAATGTGTGTGTGCTGTCCTTGTTGTTTTCTCTCATGCAGGTTGGGTGGAGAAGGAGACTTATTATTGATCGTTGGAGCATCTTGTTCCTCATCGCCCCAAAACATTCCCCCTTCCCTTCCCTTCCCTTCCCTTCCCTCCCTCATCTTCTTCCACTTACTTCACCACCTCCAAATCACCTCCCCCCACCCAAGGAAAAAAAAAAAAAAAACGCTTTGAAGCAATTTTCATCCCAACTGCCCCAAAGATTCAAAACAGCAAAAGCACCTTTACAACTTTCGACATGCACTCCACCCCTCCCTCACTTGCCCCCCCCCCCCCGTCACTGCCCCCTCCCATATGATAGTCTTTGCATGTGTTATTTCACTGCTGTGTACATAAACCAGTATAATAATAATAATAATAATAACAATAATAATATCTACCAAACGGCAGCTGCATATTGTCTTATGTAGATTCCAAGGATGCCGATTCGGCTGAAAAAGGGCCACCCTGCTCTCCCATGTCCCTCCAATCTACCCCACCCCCATCCCTCCCCCCTCATACACACACAAATAGCCATCACACTGACTGACTCCCACCTGCGCCACAGTGTTGTTGTTGTGTTTATGTCATTTTTTAATATGTCAGGTACTGGACTGTTTTACTGTTTCTTTTTTTTTTTATTCTATTATTATTATTATTACGGAGGGGTAGATAGGCATACCTAGGCACCCCGACCCCCCCCCTGCCCCCTCTGTTTGTCTCTCGTTTGTGTACACTGTGTGACAGCATTGTTCTTGTTCTTACTATGAAACCGCCACCCACCCACCGTCACATCACCAATCTTTCTGTGTGCTCTAGGAAATCTATATAATTCTATACTGAATTTAAAATGACACCCATACAATAAAAGATGAGAAATGTTGGGGGGGGGGGAAAACCGTAATAAGAAAACAACCCATTTTATTAATCCAATTCTTTTGGCCCATTCCGTTTCAAAATGGGCGCCACTGGTGTCTGTGTGCGCTATGGTGGAGATGATGATGATGATGATGTGTGAGGATGAAGATGACAGTCCTGGTTCGCATGTGTGCGCGTCTCAGGCTGGCTGCCTTAAGGTTGTCGTTCAAGATCAGTTGAAAAGAATCCAAACAAAGGCTACTTGTTAAGAACAAACGTGTGTCAAAGAAATGAAAGCAACACCAATAAAACATCTAGAAACATTTAATACAACCTCATGCTGACTGTGGCTCTTTTTTTGAAAAACAAATGTATATATTGCAAAAATCAACATATTTTTTGATAGCTGATTGGCTGGCAAAAGTTGAGCAATTCTGCCATCTGTTTTTCCGAGGAAAACCCTTACTGGTGGTATAGCCCCTCCATGTTCAAGAACGTTTTTTTTTTTAAATTCACATTAAATCCTATCAGGTTAAAATGTGGTAAGTTTGGCTTCCACATTTGGCATAACACGAAGCGACAACTTCCAGTTTAGGTTCGGCTACACAATTTACACGATCAAAATTTCGGAGCCAATCACTAACCAATCTATCCAATCAATTTGATTATTTACCCTACAGTCGACTCCCGCTATTTGTGGGAATTGGGATCATCAGTCCCACAAACGGCCAAAAACTCAACATTAATACTGCAGCTACTGTGATAAAATCAAATCATATCAATCATTTTGAAAGTTTCTTTGTAGAGGTCCATGCCTCAAGTAGGCCTTATGGCCCGCCCATTGGGACAGCTCTTGGCAGGTCTTCTGATGTCCTAGCACAAGCGATTAAATCCTATAAGCTTGCCTGTGGAAATGTCGCAGTGATTAAACACTGGCTCACATTCATGTTTGCCATCTGCTGTAATGTTACGAATGTGCTGAGCCAACGCACTGAGGAAGGGCCGAATCGGGCCCCGGGGCGCCTACCCCCGGGGGCCATCGGGTCGAGGAGACACCCAGGATGGTTCAACCACCCCCCAAGAGGTAAGGACCGAAAACTGTTGCCGTCAAACAAATTAGAATGCCAAGTACAAATGCAAGCAACACGGTAGTCGACTGGCTAGCAGGTCTGACTCACAGTACAGAGTTCCACCGTTCAAACCGCGGCTCCGGACTTCTTCCTGTGTGGAGTTTGGATGTTCTCCCCATTCCTGTGTGGGTTTTCTCCGGTAAGTGTGTGGGTGTGTTTTGGATGTTCTCCCCATTCCTGTGTGGGCTTTTCCCTGGGTAAGTGTGTGTACGTATATTTATATATATATATATATATATATATATATAATTATTATTATTATATTCCTGTAAGGAAGGCAAGAGGAGTCAAATGGTGCATTCAAGTGCGCTCAGTTTGTTCGAGTTCCGAAATTGTTCGTCATCCAAGGCATAAAAAACTCAATTTTTGGTCGAGAACCGAGACGTTCGAAAACCGAGGTTTGACTGTATATAATATACACACTCAATATGCATGTCTAAATATTAATGTGTAATTTCAAGCGATTTTTAAAAAAACGTGCGATGATAAGACTAAGCTGCCACCTAGTATGACTTCCAACATCACACGTTCGCTTTTGTCTCAGCATAATAAAGCAAAAGCAAAGGCTCATACGATTCACATCAGTTAAAAAAAGAACATTTAACAAGCATCCAAACATCTTTTGTACACACTCGCTTTCCGTCACCCCGTATTTTTCCTCCACATCTCACTGCAGTGTGAATTCACTCACCCCGCCCCCAGTATGCCACCCCCATTCCCTCCCACACCTTCAACCACACTCCATTTAATAGAATATCGATCCTCGCTTTTACTGCAGTGAATAAGACCGCGTGTGTGAGAGACACATGAGAGAGGGGGTTTGGGGGTTGGTGGTTTCCAAGGTCATTGCCATGGTAACCTGAGCGATGGGGGTCCTCTGGAGCACGGATCGCACAGGTCATAAGAGGGGCGGTGAGGGTGAGCGCGGGGAGGTGATGCCACATTTGGAGTCAAGAGCTAGAGATGGAAGATAAGAGCAAATGTCCCTTCCTGCTGCAAACATGGAGGACTACAAGACGCATTTTACTCAAAATTCGCCTGCACACACTACTTGTGTGTAAAAAAATTTTTCCGCCATTTTCCTGAGGTTGTTTTGTAGATTCAATTGCATCTGAGTGAAATTTCAAGCAAGGTCCACATTACTGTGATTTTGTCGTCATTGATTTGAGGCTATTTTTCTTTGCTGCAAATTCAGTTGAACCAGTGAGAAATTTCAAGTTAATTTGAATGATTTGAGGTGATGGGTGTGACCCGTCTGTTCACAGATTGCAACGTGAGCAGAGCAAGTCCAATAGCGTAAGTGATAGATTTGTGTCGTTTTGTTTTATGACAACCGTGTGAGACGTTTCAAGTCAAACTGACTTTAGGTAGAGAGTGAGGCCTGTTTGCTAACGGTTAGCAATCTGAGCAAAGAAAGTGAAATAAAAGTAAATGTTTTGGTTTGTTTTTCGAGCAAATCGATTTGAACCTGAGTGAGAAATTTCCAGTCCGTCACATTTAGTATCTAGGATGCCAAACTTTGACCTTGAACAGCAAGCTTTGGAGATGCAGGTTTGTCCAAAATTCCATATTTATACATGTTGTGCTTGAGAGGTCAGCCAATAAAACAAAGACTTTTTTTTTCTGCTTGTATGGAATAACTTTATTTATCACATACACCTGAAATATGACCCGATGAAAACATGAAATGTCAAAATATGTCACAAGCTCAAATCAAATGATTAAAAAAAAAAAAAAGGCGATTTTTAGTACTGTAGAATCAATATAGGATTCAATGTGTTCAAAACTTGCACTTTAGTAGCATTCAGAGGCGCATCAATACAATACAATATGATGACATGCGTAAAAGAAGTCAAATTTGGCATTTCATGATCATGCACTTGAATGCGCCGTAAAACGATGACTATGATCATACGTGTGTAACAGCAATGCGTTGTAACCAAGGTTACGTATATCACACTTGCTCCATGAGCAGCTCTTCCATCTCGGAGTTTTCCAGCTCTCGGAATGCGGCATGACTGCCAATCACAAACAAGGTCGCACCTTTGGAGGGGGGATAATAAAAACAAGTTGAGATGAAATAAATGGTTGTAACTCGGTCTGGATTGAATGTCAGGCTGAAAAAGATGATGATTGGATGGTCCTCTGTTTATACAATAAAAAACGCCCTTCGAGGATTGATCTTCTGTCCAGCATACTATCTGAACATGGTCGGCGAACAGAAGGCTGTTCGAAAACCGAAACCACGCTCTTTTTAAAATAAAAATGTTTACTGAACACGTCTGCTCACAATGGAAAGCAACCCGAGGAAGCGTCACTTCCTCGTGTAAGGAAGGCGAGAGGAGTCAAATGGTGCATTCAAGTGCGCTCAGTTTTTTCGAGAACCGAAATTTGTTCGTCATCCGAGGCATAGAAAACTCGAAATTATTGGTCGAGAACCGAGACGTCCGAAAACCGAGGTTTGACTGTATTTGAAATACTGAAAATGCACAAGTATATCAGTTCATCCTATCTTCTGAAAGATTAGTCTAATCCCCTTCGGTCCTGCTTTTTACGCCTACATAGTGTGTTTAATAGTTTAAAGGTGTGTTTAACAAAACTTTAAAACATGTACTGTACTAAAAATTTAAAGAGGGTATTTCTACATAACGTATTTTACTTGTTGCAAGGGTGGTCTGGAACCTAACCGCTGCAATGGAGGGAGGATTACTCTACAAAATATAGGCTACTGTATTGTCACGTACACACATCAGTCAAGGAATATGAGGCAGTGTAACCGGTGGAAAGAAGTATGTTTAAATAACGGACTCACCCAGAACCCAAAAGACAGCGGCTCCGGCTCCAGCCAACCAGAAGACTGGTAAGGAGATTCCTCCGGCCAGGCTCATCTGGTGCGGGACAGTCAGCTCCTTGCCTGACAAATAAAAACAATTGCGCAGACTAAAAACAAAGGCATACAAAATTACAGATTTATGTGGGGGAAAAAAATTGGGAAGTACAGTTAATATTGGCCAGTGAGATCGGTCGGCCAATTGATCAGTCAGGCCCAAATACTTACCAAGGATCACCAGCTTGGACTCTAGCGATTTAAGGTGGATGATGTAGAAGGCACCAACGAACACGGCCAACGCTATCAGTAACATGGGAGAGCTGATTCTGAAGACAAACGAAAACATTCCCGATTTCCATCATCACACAACAGAAATAAACATGGCCATGAAATAATCTTCTGTTTAATAAAAACATAAAAAATGCTCGTTCACACACGGGTAGTGTAGACATAGCATCCAATGACTGACATTTTGCTTACATGCAGTAGAGGATGAGTCCAAGGAAGATGAAAGTGTAGTTGCTGTTGTACGTGTCCACATTCTTCACCACGCGCTGGCACATCTCGCCGAAGTTGCGCGGCTTGGAGAATTTGCGCTGGTCTGCGAAACTGGCCCACGGGCGGATGGACACCCGCCGCCGGTCCAGCCACTCTTTGGCCACACTGGCTGAAAAGCCTTTGGGGAGGCCCAGCCTAAGGATGGACACATCATGGAAAGTTTACGTTTAAATTCTTTGCGCTGGCCTGATACTAAACATCTTACTTAGCAAGGATCCCAGCAACACCAGCCGTGCCCATCAGACGAGCATCCTCAGCACCAAAAACATCTCCAGCTTTGCTCTCCATGTCCACCTGGCAGTTCTCACCCTTTGGAACCTGCATCTACTGATTTTTTTTAACCCTAAAACGAGAAATTGCTAACATTAGACGAGACAAGCTTCAAAAACGTGACTTTACAAAAATGGTCTGTTCGGTTTTTATTTTAAACTTGGTTTTTGAACATCTAACAGTGGATTCATTAATGCGGTTGATGGTGGCCAATTGTGGAAACAGTGATGTTTCTCCACTGGAAAATATGAGTCAGACACATATTCAGCGAGTCCGACACGTCAAAAAACAGCATTGCTTTAAACTCACGATACAGGGATAAACTAGCTACGACAACAGAGAAAAGACATTCACGACGTGTCACTTATTTTTCTACCGGTCGCTTCTTCGTCTTTGTTTCAAATGCGTAGACGATAGTTAGACACTGGTCAACTTCACTGGAGGTTCACCCTAACAGACGGATAAAAGTGAGGTTTAGATGAGTAATTGCACACAAAAAAAGAAAAAGTCTCACGCAATCGAAGAAATCCGGGTTCCGGGTGTTGACGGAAGTGACGTGCGTATTCCGATGATATGGTTGGAAAACCACACAACACAGCACTTGGTCCAAACAGATCTGAAATCAGCTTTGAGAGTTTTACTTCTTGTTTACTGTGGCGATATGGTTAACAATAACTGATACACGACCAGTAAGTGTATGGTCTGCGGCAGTGTAAATGTGCTAACTGACCTGAGATCGGCTATTCTCTTTTGGGGAAGGGGTGGGAGGCGCTGTGCAAAAAAACTCGAACCATGATTGGACAGTTTCTGAGCATCGTTTTGCGTTCAGGAATTTGACAGACCTTGCAAATTTACGTCTGCTTCTTATTATATAGTGTTGTTTAAAATAAACGTGTTTCATCATGTTCATAAATGTGTGTACATTGCAGGTTAAAACAGAAAGGAAGGCGCATTAACATTTAAAAGTCACATGCAGACCTGAGATTACCGATCAAGTCTGCCTTCTTCCACTTCACAGAGAGACACTGAATATAAACTGATACCAGACAGACCAGCCACAATAAAACGCGGCGTCCTCATCAGAACAACCGGTTTGAGATCAGCCTTGGAATTGTCACTCTGTTTTACACGTGAGAAGACGGTGAATGCCCTGATACCAGATCAGCTAGGTCCTGCGAAACATATCTCAATGACTGATCCGAGATCAGCTATTACATTTTCTTTCCGATTCAAACTGTTGGATGGCGGTCATAATCTGACACCAAACCAGCCAATAAATGCGTCGTCTCTGAGCATAACTCGAGTTGTGATTGGCCAGTTTCTCAACATAAGGAAGTTGTCACGCTGTCTATTTAAAGGGGTGAGTTGTTTTTCCTCTGTTGTCTGGCTAAATATCGTCCTGTCAACGCAATGACAGTTGAATTTATACAGCTTCATAAGCCCGGAAAGGCGTGTTTATCGACTATAGTCCATTCTTATGAAGACCTATATAATTAGCGCAACTATCACCGTTATGATCCCGTGCTAACTGAAGCTCACGCTTGTAAGTGCAATATTGAGATATATACTCGATAAATCTTGTGTCATTAGTTATTTCTACTGTAGTAAGTATACGTCTGCTGTTTAAAGACTCTTGTAATGTTTGTGTTTCCCCTCGCAGGCTTGGTGTCATTTGTCAACGCTGGGAATTCCACCGAAGGTGTTCACCTGACAAACGACCCCCCACCCCTTTTTTTTGTTTGTTTCACAGGGAAAATACTTTGGAAAGGTGAATTTAATACAACAAAAACAATAAGAGTCAATAAGAGTCCGAATTTTTGAGTCAGGCTATCTCTGCCTGGAACACAGTTAGCTTGTTGGTTCAGCTAGCTTGTTAAGACACCTGTTTAAAGCCATGATTTCGTAATGTATCAGTGGTGGGATGTAAACGCGTCGTTACTGTACTTTAGAATTTTCAGGTACTGCATGCTACATGAACTGATTTTCAAAATGACATTCAGTGGTGACTTACACTCTATATGCATTCCCCCCCCTTCATTGTCTTGACACAGGTAACATATAAAAGTGGCTGTGTGACGTCGAGATGGCCAGCTGCTCGCTGAGGCGCTCACTTGACTGGGATGAAACCCAGTGCCTCAAATTTTACGGGTTGCTGTCCCTCCACGAGGTCTTCAAAGTCGTCGGCTCACAACTGACAGACGCCGATATCGACGTGCTTTCCTTTCTCCTGAGTGAAACCTGCGTCCCCGTTCACCCCATGGACCCCGCCGGCTGGACGGTGAAGCCTGAAGAAGACAACCCGCTCAACCCCGGCGAGGCCCCGAGTCCCAAGCTCCTGGCGGCCTGGAAGCGCTTGCAGTTGCGTGGCTTCGCGCAGCCCATGGTGGCCTGGTTCAAGCCCAGGAGCGGACTGGAGTTGTTGCTTGAGCTGGAGAGGCGAGGGTATATTAGTGAAGGCAACCTGGAGCCACTTCTGCAGCTCCTCAGGGTCCTCACCCGACACGACTTGCTGCCTCTCGTGTCCCACAAGAGGAGACGAACAGGTGAGTCCTGAAGTCCGATAGCACTACCACAAATTTAGTCAGGATTTATAAATTACATTTGATGAAAAAAAACACTGACCGTATTTTTAAAAACAGGGGGCGGTATTTAAGCAAGGTGTTTATTTACTGTCTCAGCCTGTATCCCCCCCCCCCCTCCCCCTTGACGAATATTCACCGTGTATGTTTCTGACATTGCAGTGTCTCCAGAAAGAACTGACAAGCGAAGCCTGGTAGAACACCGAGAGTTGTTGTACACTTCTGGCCCGAGGGTGTCCTCCTATAGACAAGCAGAAATGTCTCTTCCTTCCTCCACACAGCAAGTGAGAACAGGTAGGACTGCTCATTCAAGGCTACAATTGCCATTCCAGGAACCCTATGGGCCTACTTTGCTGGGGTACATTTCCAGTCGCCTGGAAAGCCAGATCATAGTCCAGCCAATGCATTTCTGAAATGGGTCAAAACTGAGCAAACAGACGGCGAAATGAACCCATTAGAGAAGAGTGGACGTGATGACAGGGGGGGGGGAAACCAAACAGTCTTTTTTTTAATTTTTTAAATACAGTCAAACCTCGGTTTTCGTCCATAATCCGTTCCAGAAGGCTGTTCGAAAACGGAAATTGTTCGAAAACCGAAACCACGCTCTTTTTAAAATAAAAATGTTTACTGAACACGTCTGCTCACAATGGAAAGCAACACGAGGAAGCGTCACTTCCTCGTGTAAGGAAGGCGAGAGGAGTCAAATGGTGCATTCAAGTGCGCTCAGTTTGTTCGAGAACCGAAATTCGGTTGTCATCCGAGGCATAAAAAACTCGAAATTCTTGGTCGAAAACCGAATTGGACGAGAACCGAGACGTTCGAAAACCGAGGTTTGACTGTAAATGCTTCCAGTGCAACCAGCTACGGGGGTTTTAATGAGTCCATGCATTTGTTTTTTTTGTTTTCTTAAACCGATTAATCTCTTGGATGAAACGGAAGCGGGTTTTCATCCGTCACAATAAGCTCAGTACATGACTGACGACTCACGGAAACACGCGCCGCATATCTCGGGGTAGCTGTGAGCGGAACGGTGGAGGGGCTTCCCTCATCCTCCGACAGAAAACATCGCTAGCGACCTGCGGTTGTGTTGGCTGCGGTTGTGTTGGCTGCTAAATCTCAGTTCCCATTCTCCAAGCCTGCCATTCTCCAAGCCTGCCCCCACCCCTACTTTTTTCTACCTCATGACAAATATCCCAACTCCTATTTGTGCTTTGCTTCTCAGGGTCTGAGCCTCCAGTGGCTGGAGACTCCCTGCAGAGGAGAAGACGACGACGAAAAGGGCACGGCTGGAGTCGCAAGCCCAAGAAGACCAGCAGGCAGGCCCAGCAACTGCCACCGGCAGCACCGGCTCAGAAATCATCATGCAGTAAGAACAGCACCTTCATTCCCTCAGAGTAGACGATCATCTATCTATTCCCCGCACATTTTCTCTGACACAAAACCATGCCGTGCTTTTTTTTTTTTCCCATGCCACATCTCCAAGCTTTGCTTTGCTGCTGCCATGATGAAACGCATCAAACGTTTGCATACCAAGTCGTTTTTGTCTTTTAAGCCGCAATACCTCGACAAGCACAGGCATCTTTTATGCAGATTTGAATGTTGCTTTCTTCACGTTCGTCCAAAGCACATTGACGCGTCCGCTCTGATTTAACATTCAAATGATGTTATCGTTTGAATGCTCAAGCGGTGGTGGGATCATTCTCGGCAAATTCTCCCAACGTGCACGACTGCCACTCGGAAAAACGCATTCTTCATTTTTGGCTCCCGGTCTGGTCTTCACCAAATGACCCGAAGTCACTAAAACCTTGCAGCCTTTTCCAGTGATGTGATCATGTGACACTTGACCTCCCTGCACTGAAAGTCATTGACAAATATGAGAAGAATCGAATCATCTGACACTCAAATGTGTTTCGGTGCTGCACACGATTTATGAATACAATTTTAAATTTTTATGAATACAATTTTAAACTCCAATGTCAGTCCCCTCAGTTTGAGTCGAATCATCCATCTGTTCTGCATGTGATTTGCAATCCACATTTTTTTTTTTTTTTTAATGAGGGATGGGCATACATCTGCTTGCATCGAAACCTACATTTCATTTCTACCCCTTCATCCCCCTTTTCCACCGTGTTCAGCTGCCCCAGTCGATCGGAATTCTTGAGCGCTTCGTGACGTTGGCGGCATAAAAGGAGGAAACATCTGGAGCTTGTCTCTCGCACTCGGGACTGATTTCTCGTTATTTCTTGATTTTCGATTTGACGTTGCCTTGATGCAAACGGGAAAAATGTCAATATAAGGTCTCCCCGAGTTTGTTTCTTTGGGAACTTTTTCCCGCAAGGGCTTCAACGCTAACAAGCAGCTAACGTCAATATCTGCTAAAATAAAGGAGCACTGGTATGATCAACAGTCTTTCCTGCAAAGCTGCTCTGTTGCCCGAATTTCGCTTCTCGTTAACATCGCACACTTGAACCGCAGCTTTGTCCATTTCCACCATTTCTCTTCTTGATTGATATGCCAAAAGCCTGATGGTTTTTGGCGCACGGCTATTTCTCCTGGGCGCGACCGATGCTCCCGTCACTCTGAACATGTTGCTGCTGCTACTGCTGCTGCTGCTGTCCTGACCGCCCGTTTGATTCCAGCAGGTTGGCTCAGGATTGTGGCTCAATAGGATGATGATGGACTCAGGGAGGCAAACTGAGGAACAGAACAAAAAACAAAAACAAACCACCCGAACGGTCCATGCGTACGGCTCAAGTGTGGGCCCAAGTTGGTAAGGTAAAAGAGGGTCCTCCCTTTGGTGGTCACCTGTGTGTCCTGACAATAGCTGCTCATTCCCCGATGCCTCTCTCTTGCTTTCGAACGTCCTGCATCAAACATAGCCTGCAAGGAAACTGGGGGAAACCGTCCCAATGTCATTTGAAGAAGTCACTGGTCCACTCGGTTTTCCTTTGAAATCAACACCAGGACAGTACACGCACTTCTCGTGTTGTGGCCAGAAACATTTAACTGCAAAAGTGACCAGACGTCGATGACAGGGAAGATTTTGCATTTATATGAGAGGGAGACTTTTACAGTGATACATTTACTTGCGAAATTAATGTGTTCTGGAAGAAATTTTGGAACAAGAACAGTTTTTAAGTTGAGACACATTTTCCATGTAAATGCCCTAATCCGTTCCAAGCCCCCCCAAAATTCAGACATAAATGTTTTCTAAAGCATAGAAATGCATCAGAATATGTAACAAATACATGTTACAATTAGATATTGAAAAATAAATGAGAGTTGTGCATCATGTAAAAAAAAAAACAAAGAATAAAAATGATGGTCATTTAACTTTTAACTGCGTCCTCTCTTCCCTCTCAGAAGTGGCTTTCGATAGTTTTACATAAACGTGAATCACCCAGAAAAAGTGTTTGACCAGTCGGGCAATTGCCTGGGCATTTTCAAAGGATTGTTAAAATTGACAAAAGCAAACGCTCAGTTCTTGACAAAATGCCAGGCAAAAGCCACTTCTGAGAGAGAACGTGGACTAAAGGGCAAAAAACGATGAGGACGCAGTTAAAAGTTCAATGACCATCATTTTTATTCTTTTTTGTTTTTTACATTATACACTACTCTCATTCATTGTGCAATCATCTAATTGTAAAAGACATTTGTAACATATTTTGATGCATTTTTATGCTCTAGAAAACATTTGTCTGAATTTTGGGGGGGCTTGGAACAGATTAGGGCATTTACATGGAAAACGCGTTTCTACTTACAAAATGTTCTAGTTAAGAAATTTCTTCCAGAACCAATTCATTTCGAAAAGGACTCTTTGACTTAGCCAGGGGGAACCTTCGGAGTCAAATTCTCTGCCATTGTTGAAATTCACAGGAGGAAAATGTGAGTTCAGACGACTTTTAAAAAATCCGCTGTTCATACAAAACATACCGGAGCTCATGTGACGGAAGACAAAGCAAGTATTTTGTTTTCACAAACTTGCTATTGACAGCAGTTGACGTCTTTTCACACTTAAGGGTGCCATCATCGAAGATGGCACCGTGGTCAACCCAATCCGATCGTAATGAATACCCGAGTGCCGAATCATTCCGACCGATTTCACTGTGACCACACTGAATTGTTTTTGTTTTTTTCCCCCCTCAGTGTAATTGCAGCGTCCGCTCTTTTGCAAAATGTTAAGCTATGCAAGAATCGATGCGCCAATGAATTTGACATTTGCCTCCCTAATGTTGGCATTTTGCAAACTTTGCCCCGCTGGAGTCCGACGCAGACAAATGGCACTCAAGGGTTGACTTTGGACGTTCATTAGCACGAGGGATGATTAACTGCACTCAAACGATGGCGTTCCTCCTCTCGAAACGGTCATTTGGTCACGTGGTAAGGGCTCAACCGTGAAGAAGCGAGCGCGATCTTTCGAATCGATTCATGGTTCAGAGACGTTGATTCGAGACTTTCAAACTTGCCCACATTCTCTGAATTGCAGCATCTTGACAGAAGACCTATTCTCAGGGTTCTGTTGGCTTCCTCGAAAGCGGACCGATTTGTCTTTGTTGTTTCATCAAAATCAGACATTTTGCACCTGCTTTTATTTGCAAAACGACGCTCCACGTTTTGGCGGATTTTTCTGGCATGGACCAAAACCCGTAATGGACTCCAATTTGAAATAATGTCTTGTTTTGGGGAAAAAAGGGATATGAAATTAAGATTTTTTTTTTTTTTAATCCAAATCAATTTGGATTGAAAAAAAAAATCAACAGATGAAGTTGTTTTTCAAATAATCTTTAGTTGTATAGCCCTAAAACTGTTGCAATGTTTTGTTTTTTGTTTTCCCCCTCACTGTTGTAGGCGTAGAGGACGGCCTAATTTCTAATAATTATGAGAGGTTCCATCGATATTGTCGTTCCTCACTAAAGAGAGCTTTGGAGGGGCCCAGATGAGTTTCCGTTGCAGCCAAAGCCATCAAGCGGCCGCTTTCCACTGCGCACTTCTGGAATAGTGACACGCGGGGGGCACCGCTCTGTCTGTCTGTCGGCGGCGCTCGTGCTCAGCACAGTATGTACCCTCTGATCCTTTCCTCGCTGTGCTGTTGCATGACCGCCGGTCCCGTTCCGAGCAGATTCATCGTTTCAGCCAAAAAAAAAAACAAAAAAAAGAACCAAACATCGAATTCCTGAACCACACATTGCTAAGCTTCCACTGCCGAGTGCGCTGCTGACACCGTCTCCCAAGTCAACCGCTTCCATGGCAGCAGTATTTGTCCTTCCCAGTTCACCAAAATGGCTCCTTTGCTCGACCTAACTGGTTTTTTTGTTTTTTTTTGGTGGTTGTTCTCGGACACTTTTTTGTGCTGCTTTCAGCAAAAGCTCAATTCAAAGAACGACAATGCGCACATGCCCAGTCCAGTTTGTGTTCTGCTTATTTGGTCACAAGCTCCTATTGGAGAAAGCGCTTTTCACTTGGCTCCCTTTTGATGCGATTGGCGTTGTGTGATTTTTTTATTTTATTTTTTCCCCAACGAAGGCATCCAGTTTCCACCGCGTGCTACCGACTTTTTCTCATTATTATTTTTTCCCCATTTCTCGCAGTGACGTTCATATGCATGACATAAGGTTTTTTTGTTTTTTTTAAAATGTATTTTCCTTCCGAGTCTTTCCAGACACGGGCGCCCATGTGACAGTTGCAGATTTGCTTTTTGCTTACTTTTTACTACATTTTAGACCACCATACCCAACCAAATGACTCTGCATTTTCTGCACTGTCAACATGTTTTGAATAAAAGAATGCAAATACAGTCAAACCTCGGTTTTCGTCCATAATCCGTTCCAGAAGGCTCGAAAACCGCAATCGTTCGAAAACCGAAACCACGCTCTCATGGAAAGCAACACGAGGAAGTATTGAGTCAAATGGTGCTGTTCAGTTTTTTCAAGAACCTCGTTCAAAACGAAATTATTGGTCGAGAACCGAGAGCGAGGTTTGACACTGAAAAGCACAAGTATATCAGCGTCTAACTTTTTACGCCTACATAGTGTGTTTAATATATATATATATATATATATAAATAATTATTATTATATTCCTGTAAGGAAGGCAAGAGGAGTCAAATGGTGCATTCAAGTGCGCTCAGTTTGTCCGAGAACCGGAATTTGTTCGTCATCCGAGGCATAAAAAACTTGAAATTTTTGGTCGAAAACCGAATTGGTTGAGAACCGAGACGTTTCGAAAACCGAGGTTTGACTGGAATTTTTTTTTTTTTCCAAAACAAATTTTCGATTGAATTGGGAGGATGGGGAGGGATCAACAACTAATCAATCAATGCATCTCAAGACCAAGGCTACACTGGTTTTTACATTAAATTTTTAAGAGCAGGCTTGTTAGTTTTTATTGGTTTTAGTAGATAGTTTAATGTATGGAAAATGTGTTGTGCAAAAAAAAAAAAATGGACACAAAAAGTATTATAAGCTCAGCTACAATTCCCATCATATTGAAAACGCCCTCGTTTCTTCTGTTCATTCATAAAGTAAGACCGAAATCATGAAAGCTCACCAACAAAATTAACAGTCGAAAACAAAGGACATTTTTTTGCTGTGATTATAATTCGTTTTAGAATGTAATCGCAGTTCTGTTTTTTTTTTTTTCCCCCAGACACTCGCTTTTATTTTAACTTTTTTTTTTTTCAGTTTTAGTTTTCGATATCTGTAATAATTGTAGTCTAGACGGCTGCCATGTGCAAAGTGAAAAAAGCGATTCAAGCTGAGCAGGGCCAAGCTGGTACCGTGCAGTGTAAAATCGCCATCACTTTGATGTTTCTGACTGCTGTCCCTATTTCCCCCCCCCCCCCCCCATCATCTGTCAGACATCCGCTTGAGGGTGCGGGCCGAGTACCTGGAGCACGAGTCGGCGCTGCGCGACGGCGTGTCGTCAGACAAGCGGCAACCTCTGGAGCGCCAGTTCGAGCTGTTCCGGCAGGCCGACTCGCTGCTGCGCGCCCGCGACCTGGGCGCCATCGTGTGCGACATCAAGTTCACGGAGCTGGACAACTTGGAAGCCTTCTGGGTGGACTACCTGAGCGGGGCGCTGCTGGAGGCCCTCAAAGGGGTCTTCATCACCGACTCGCTGAGGGTGGCGGCGGGCTCCGAGGGCGTCCGGCTGCTCATCAGCGTGGACCAGGACGACTACGAGGAAGGCCGCCAGCTGCTGAGTGCCGGCGCAGCGCCGCCGTCATCGGCTGCCGCCCACAAGGACTATCGCTGAGGGATGTAGGTGGACTTTAAGCTATGATACCACATTGGCATGTTGTTGAAAGGGGCAGGGTGGGGGTTTTTTCCTTTGGTGTAATGCCTCTAGCGGCCACTAGATGTCAGCAAGCACCGTTCGTTGACGGGTAAGCCTTGACCCTTGGATTTTGAGTTGAGACAACGAATGCTTCTGATTTCCGTTTGAATTCACATCCAGGCGACTACCTTATAAGGCAGCAGAATGAAAGCGGACATGTTAGGACAAGGCGAAGCAGGACCAACAAAAGGACACACAGCGGTAAGCCGCACTGAACACGAGTCGAAGCTGAATCCGATTCAGTTGGGCGTTCACGTGTGTTGCTTGAAAGCCTCAAAACTCGTCCATTCCAAATGCCGGTAATAGGGGAAAAGTTACAACTAAATTAGAAGTGAGACAACTAACGTTTTTGTTTCAAACTTTTCTGTGACAAAGAAAAAAAGTATTTGCCACAACGCTCTGTTTTCTAGTCGCCCCCAGTCTCCATTTGGATAAAATTTGTTAATTCATCATTTTTTTACATTTAAAACCGAGGCAAGTAGTAGAAATCAATGTTTTGGTTGTAATCTATTATAACTTTCTCTCAGGTCGCTGTGGTGTATAAAATACATCACAGTCTCCACTTTGCGGTATCACTCCGTTTTTTACACTGCCCCTATAGTCTCCTCTTGGCTGAAAATGGTCTCCCTCCTGCGAAATGTTCAGAGTGGAAAACCAAAGCGAGTAGAAGGAAAAGAAATCTTTGGGCCTTAACTTAAGCTTACTCATAGCTCTGGATCCTATAGGATTATCACCCACATGCTCCGTTTTGATGGAGCGCCCGCAGTCTCCTTGTAGATGAAATTTCAAACCAAGCTGACGGGGAAAAATGAGGGGAAAAAAAGTTGCCGCTCATTCTTAACTAGGGATGCTGCAATTTCGTATTCTACTTTTGCACTTGGCTTCTGCACTTTGATTTTGTGCTGCCCATAGTCTCCCTTTGAGGTTAACTTTGTCTCCCTGCTGCAATATATTTTTAAGTGGAAAACTGAGGTGAGGAGAAGAAAAATAAAGAGCTGTGCATCGTAACTTAAAGGAGCTCCTCGCCCTTAACTATGGAGGCTGTAGTCTCACAGTCCCATCGTCCCCACTTGGCTCCAGCGCTTTATTTTATTGCTCACAGTCTCCCCCGATAAAATGTTATTTACTCTGAAGTCGAAAACCAAAGTGACAAAAGTGGTCCTATGCATCTGTGGACAGCATCACCCTTAAATCCGGTCCCAACAGTATACTATACTCAGACTGCCCACAGTCTCATTTTGGATACAATTTCTCTCCTGTCCACAATATTTTTGTACTATAAGTGGGCAAAAAAAATTTGCATCTTAGACTTAACTTGGAACATTGCAGTGTCACACTTGACTCCCAGCTTCTTTTTTTCCCTGTTGCCCACAGTCTCCTTGTGGATAAAGTTTGCCATCTGACCATAACTAATTTTGCACTGGGAAACAGATGTGTCGAATGATTTTTTTTCTCCCCCACCCCCCCCTCTTTTTTTTTTCTTATACATGCTACAGAAGCTCACCCCTTAGCGTTATCATACACAATCTCCACTTGGCTCCAGTGCTCGGGCTTGACATGTTTTCCTCTGGAATAAAAATGTTGTCACCTTGCTGTAATTTGTTTGAAGTCGAAAAGTGAGGCGAGGAAAAAAAAAAAGTCATCTTTGCGTCTTAACTTTGGTGACACACAAACACGCTCTCTTAAGATAAGCGAGGCGAATCCCGGATTGTCCTAAGAAGATAACCCTGCGGCGTGTGATTGCTGCGGTCAGTGGTCAGCAGCAGATGACATCAGTGATTAGCTTCCGGCTTCAGCCCATCGTGGACAAGACATCATCACAGCTGCCGGGATGATAATTTCAGATGTGTGTGTGTGTGTGTGTGTGTGTGTGTGTGTGTGAGCTTCAAGTGCTTCCCTCAGCAAGTCATACGCGTACAAGACTGGACAGTGTGTCGCTCAATACGAGTGATGTTTGGGAGATCAAAATCCAAAGTGCGCACATCCTGCGTGCGATCATCCCTGCTAGAGTGTCTTTTGACGGAACGCTGTCTGGTCACCCTGCCGGAACTAATGCCCGGACTTCACTTGGAGACGGCGATCAATAAGGCCCCCCCCCCCTGCTTTCGTGTGGAAAACCACTAGAAGAAGAAGACTGGCCTGGGCAGAAGGGCTCGGCTCCGACATAAGGTTTTTTTTTTGGGTGGGGGGGTGTTTATTTTTTTGTAAATGTAATTATGTTAAAGGAAAAATATATTTCTTGAGAACTTTATGTTTAAAAACAAATGTGTTCCAGTTCACATTGTGTTTAACTATATTCAGAAGCTAATATATCCTATAGGTGAATACTAATACAATTAATAAAGGTGTGGTTGCCCTTAATCTGTTTAGTGTCGTTTTATTTATTTTTTTCTTGCTAAAAATACGCATTACAGTGTGTAGTTTAGTGCATCTCAAGGCACCACTGTATATACTGGAAGGCAGCGGTGTCAAACTCATTTTTGTCACTGATAGTTCGCGGTTCACTTGGAGGGCCGTTGTGACTGTGAAACGATATAAGGAAGTCAAGAATAATGGTTTAGTCAACTGTAGTTTAAGTTACTGAAATGAGGGTTTTGGTAACAAAAAAAACTTGCAATAGCTCTCTTATATATTACATACGACATTTTGAAATTTTGGCACACATTTTAGCAAGCATCAGAAGTTAACATGTTTGATTTGCTTTCACGGGCCCCATCAAATGATGTGGTGGGCCAGATCTGGCCCCTGGCCTTGAGTTTGACACCTGTGCTCTAAGGCTTACGATATATACAGTGTAAGCAATCCCAAACAGTTCACGGGGGATAGCGGCCGAGCCCTGCTGTGAAAATCTGCCATCAGTTGACCCCCCCCCCCCCCCCCCCTGCAATCTGTTTAAAGATTTGATAGTCACCATTTAAGCCAGAAATGTTATTTGGTGTAATTGTATTCTACGATCTTGGTGCTCAAGCAGAGAGATCTCAAGAGAAAATCTTGGCAGTGCCACGAGAGCAGGCGTTTCCAAAGTCGGTCCTTAGGGGTCGCTGTCCTGCCTGTTTTCCTTCTCTCCCTGCTGCAACACACCTGATTCAAATGACCCGGACCCACACACCCTACACCCCCGAAGAGATCTACATTCGACTGGAGTGCCCCTGAGGTCTGTTGTTTAACTACTGTTTGTTAAAGATGTATTTTTTTTTTTTTTTACTGCATTCCACTTTGCCACTGTTTATACCTGCAACTCCTACTTACAAATAACTTGAAGTTTCTCTCCCTGCTGCAATATTGTTGCAAAATATGCAATTTCTCCACAAATGACAGTGCACTATTTTCTCGTGTGTGTAACAAAATATACATGTGTATAGTGGAATGAAGTCAAATTTATATACAAATTGGGAAAATACAAATTTATATCCCGTTAAAAGCATTTTCTCACAGTATTTATTTATTTATTTATTTTATGGCCAGCCAAAGTGCCCCAAGCCCGCCTTGGGCCATGGTAGTGGTTGCAAAGCCTCACGCTGCTGCACGGCGCTGCTTCTTCAAGGCTGTGATACCTCCTGCAAAGCGAAGCGCTGTCTGGGAAGTCCGCATCACGATCCCGACGCTCTGTCATGTCCCCTTTCTCCGGAGAATGGCTCCCTCTTGGGTGACCCCCGCTGCCGCCGCTTGCCAGAGAGACTGGAGGAGTCTTGGCCTCTCATACCGCAAAAATTCAACCTTCCCAGGCTTTGTATTTCCAGTGTCGTTGACGTGATTATTTCCCCTCCTTCACCTCTGAAATCATGCGAGATTTCAACAGATCTTGTCAGACTTCACCCTGTGCCGCCACAGAAGCCTACGGACTGTACAACTAAACTTGACTTGACACCTCGTACACAGCTAGTCTCTTGCTTGACCTCAGCCCTGACATCTGGATTTTGGCCTGTTTTCCTCCCGCTTCTCCTCTTTCCTACTCTGAAAAGGAGGCTAGAATTTAATTTGTATCGTAAATGTCAGCAAGTCCTCCTGATAGTGTTTAGACCAGCGGAGAGACCGCGGCTGGCTGTACAGCCTGAAGCCTGGCCCATCTCCATCCGGGTCAAGGGTCCCCGAGGGGGTTTGGAGGAGCCGTTGCTATGGCGCTCTTCGTCAAATCACACAGGGAATAACCTTGAGTGAATTACGTGAAACATGTCTATTACGTACACACACACACACACACACTTGCCGTTATTGGCCTAAAACACCATCAGAGGTGTTCTGGTGTGTGCAAATTGCACGGCGCAACGAGAAGCTAATGCCACGTGGCCCCGGCGCAAGGCCGAGCAGCGGCCGGCCGTCCACTTTATTCCGCCGTCCGCAGGTGTTCCTCTCACCTCCTTGATTGGATGGAGACGCCAACCGTCTCGGGCGCCCACATCAGCACGCTATTGAAACGTGTCATCTAAAGCTGATAGACACTATCGACCCACGGGGACCGGCGTTATTGTTTGTGTAACCTGCGGGGTATGGTGCTTGTCGCCGCTGCTGCTTATTGACCCGCTCCATTGGAAAATGTCATCTTCCACAGACGTAATTTTATGTAACGGTGTGCCATACGTCAGCCGGGAATGACTTAATTATTCAACCTCCCTGAGGGTGCTTGCCATTTTGCAAAAATATAACCTTCGAGAAGATTTTGGCAAGGAAATGAAACCCCTACAGGGGGGGGGGGGGTTCCGATGCTGGCAGACACTTCACCGATAGCATTTTTTTTCTTAGAATGTGCGGTTGTCAAATTGCGCTCAGCTGCAGTTTTAAGTTGTAATATCACCCTTCAGCACTAGATGGCAAACGTGTCCTAGATGCACTGGGTCTTATTCTTCCTTATACTAAAGTATAAGTCGGCCTAATATTTTTTTTGTGCCGGTTTGGAATGATATACAGGACAAATCAAAGCCTACCTCAGTGATATTACAATTTTGAGTGAGATGATTTTAGTGTGTGTGGGAGGGGGGGGGGGTGTACAAAATGGTTTCCTGCACTTAACGTGGGTTTCTTGCTCACCAGTTTTGTGCCATCCTTGAACTGTAATTTTTTTTTCCAAGACCAAGGCGGGCACTCACACTGATGAAAAACTCGGACCCCCTCCAATATGTAAATTGCCCATCCCTGTTTTAGATAGTTGGGCAGAATTTGAATTCACACATTTATATTATACACGTTTGACATTCATGTGCTTTAAAAAAAAAAAAAAAAAAATCAGAAGTTGCTTAGTACCATTATGCTTACATGTAATCATTGCAAACACATAATTATTTCTCTATTTTCTTAAAATGACATTCAACATTTTTCACTCCAAAATGAACTTTTCCCAGCGCAACTGTTCACAGCCACACCAATTTTTTTTTATCCTATGTAATTCCAACTGTCTGCTACAGGGAGCGCCAACGAGGCGAGCGCTCCGCCGGCGCCAAATGGAGGCCCCTGTTATTCAAAACAAACGCTCACGTGGCGGGAAGCAAGATCCACGCCGGGTGTGTGACGTCACAAACCCCTAGAAGAGCAAAGTTAAACAATTTTTCTTACGCGCAGCACCCCCCGCCTCCCCCAAAAAAATTCCATCTTACCTTCCCTCTCACTCTTTTTTTCCTCCTCAGCATCACAGCCACCAGGTCGCTATGGCAACCGCTGAGCGAGATCCACGTTGAGGATGAGGGATGGGGAAAGAATGGAAGAAGACGAGGGAGGGCAGTGGGGGGGGGGGGCTTATAAAAGGATGGGGAGTTACCACTTGCCCCCCCTCTCCTACGCCCCCTCGCTTTATTGCTGAGCCCCCTATCCCAGCCGCATCAAGGACCCCCTCCCCTCCACCCACCCGCCACCTCTGCTGCCTCCCCATGTACCCCATCATCCCCTCCATCCCCACTGTTGTCCAGACAAGGTGGCTCGCGTCGCGTGGATGGAGACGTTCGCCGATGGAAGCACTGGTAATGTTCTTGATGTTTATTATGATTCGTTCAAAGTGTGTGTGTGTGTGGGGGGGGGGGGGTACTTTTACATTTTTTTGTACCACCTCCGTTCTGTTGCCAACTTCCACGCAGGACTCGTGGGGAGCGCGCACGCACATTTTGTGTGTGACTGTATATGTGTGTGTGTGTGTGTGTGTGTGTGTGTGTGTGTGTGTGTGTGTGTGTGTGTGTTTCATATTGATTGGAAACCCCACTTGGAATATGCGCGGACCGATGTCACGCGTGTACCTGTGTAACCCCCCCACCGACCCACCCACACACACCCACACACACCACCCAAGCCTCTCATACCTGACACGTGCTAGTGCAGGTACGCGATTTTGCACGCCGCGCATCCTCTTCTCGCGCGATGAGTGCAGCACGCGTGGTCGATATTGCCTCCCGGTAGTCGCCGTCGAGCCGCTGGTGTCCACAATAACACAACGTCCACGTTGAGGCGATGCCGTGGAGGGGAAATCGATGGACACACTGAGTTAATTATGGGAAAATCAATTAAAAGGAGGAGGCAGATCCGCCCGGGCGTTGTTATATAAAGAGGCCGGCCAAGCGGCTCTCTCTCCCCGGCGGAGCCGAGGAGGAGAGCGGCCAAGGGTACCCGGAGAGATCCGGGCCCCGGGACGCTGGCTCGGTGGCCGGCCGCGCTGCGCCCTCGCTCCTGGCGCGCTGGATGGATGACTGGCACTACTTTGATGTGTTATTCCATATCCTCTTTTTATGGATGTGTTCAGTGTTCAACGGCGTTTTGTTTTTGTTTTGTGTTGTGCACTTGTGTGTTTGTTTTAATTGTGGCACATTTTGAGGAACGGTGCATGAAATGTGAGCGGGACTCTCAGTGGAGCGCCTTTTGCGTGGGTCCGATCCACCTTGTGCAATAGTTCGCGTAACTTTGCACGTGTTTTTGTTTTGGGCGGGGGGGGGGGGCATAATTATACGTAAAGAATCCACTCATTGAACACGGCATTAGGTACACACTGTTCAATACTGGCTGCTTGCACAATTCTGCCTTGTTAAAATTAAAATCTTTGGCTCATTTTAGTTGTATTCGTGGTCAATTAGCTTTTTATTTTGGTTTTC
Organism: Hippocampus abdominalis; assembly: GCA_018466805.1. Taxonomy (NCBI): domain Eukaryota; kingdom Metazoa; phylum Chordata; class Actinopteri; order Syngnathiformes; family Syngnathidae; genus Hippocampus; species Hippocampus abdominalis. Next base: position 3,057,316 of record CM031699.1, read on the forward strand.
TCTCACTAATGTTGTAAATTGTAAAGTGGAACTCATTTGCCCCTTTGATCAACCTTGGAGAGTAACGTGTGCGTGTGTGTGCGTGTGTGTGTGTGTGTGAGAGAGAGAGAGTGTGTGTGTGTGCGTGCATTTGTTTTAACTTACATTATCATGCAAGGTAACAATGACATATTTAATCATTCAGTGCAGAAAGAGGCAAGGGGGGGGGGGGCGGGGGCGGGGGGAGAAGGTCGACCAGCATCCAAACAACGAGATTCTTGATCAACAATTCTGCCTTTATAAACAAAATAATGTTAGTGGTCATTTTAATGACACAAAATTGTCTTTGGTAAGGCTTTGCTTTGCTTTTTGAATGGCTCGGATTATAGTTTGTAGGGTACCTAATAAAGAAGCCGGCGTCTGTGTGTGTGTGTGTGTTATATATATATATATATATATATATATATATATATATATATATATATATATATGGCGGCCCGGTAGTCCAGTGGTTAGCACGTCGGCTTCACAGTGCAGAGGTACCGGGTTCGATCCCAGCTCCGGCCTCCCTGTGTGGAGTTTGCATGTTCTCCCCGGGCTTGCGTGGGTTTTCTCCGGGTGCTCCGGTTTCCTCCCACATTCCAAAAACATGCATGGCAGGCTCGTTGGGCACTCTAAATTGTCCCTAGGTATGAGTGTGAGCGTGGATGGTTGTTCGTCTCTGTGTGCCCTGCGATTGGCTGGCGACCAATTCAGGGTGTCCCCCGCCTACTGCCCGAAGACTGCTGGGATAGGCTCCAGCACCCCCCGCGACCCTAGTGAGGATGAAGCGGCTCGGAAAATGGATGGATGGATGGATATATATATATATATATATATATAACACACACATATATATATATATACATACAAATGTAATATATTTTACATTTTTTTTTTCCAACTGAAACGTAGTTGTTTTATTTTAACCACATAGTTTGAAACCCAATCCACAGAATATTGAAAACCACCCCAAAACGGAGGGTCCATGAATACGTGTAGATATCAAAACCAAATGCATAATAATTTTTCTTTGCATGTAATTAATCTTTGTAAATCTTTTTTTTTTTTTTGGAGTGTTCAACAACGTTGCAGACTCTCTTTTATAAATTTGCGTACAATGAATACAAATCGAATTGCACGGTTTTGCTCGTGTGAAGATTGCTCGGCGATCCCAATCCGGCAATCAAACTGATCGGTTCTTTCAACGTTTCAAACTGATATATTTTACAACCGTTAAAGAGGTCAACTTCACTTCGTATCAACATTTAGCGTCATTCAATGACATTCTTTTAACCTTTTTTTTTTGTTCTTGTTGTGATTGGAATTTTGGCGCACTGCTGTGTGCTCAAATTAAAAATGCATTGGCCCCCCGCAAAAAAAGATTGCAAATGCAAATGTATGAAAATGCACCTTAATGTTACGAAATGCTGTTTAAAAGAAAAATCACTTTCCGTTGTAAATGCAACGAAATTAACCTTGTAAATAATCATTTGAAATGCGCACAAATATTGTGCCAAATGAATGGCAGGAAAAATAGGTCAGCGTTTATCACGCGAGGACGCATTTAAATATCGCCTTTTCTTCAAAAGCACATTTGGTGACGTGCAACTTGATTTGATACAAAATATACCTTCACGGTGGACCACCTAAGAAATGATACCCGATGTTGCATTTGGCAAGGATTGTTGGTTAAAAAAAAAAAACGAAAGTAGGAAATACTGCTGAGTGGAAATGTTGGACGTCCACTTCATCGCACGAGCGCACGCACGATAATTTCTTATCTACCGCTTCTTCAACGTTTTTCCACGTGGTATTCAAACTCGCATAAAAAAAAAAAGACGTGCTCTCCAAATCCTTTCACACAGTTTTATTTTTTTAAACACAATGTCAAGCCACAAATCGAATCCACTTTCTGCACACGGCGAACCCCCCCCCACCTCCCAAACCTCCCCATCGCTCTCTCAGGGCCCGCCGCACAATGCGGTAATGACCTGCAGGGTTCAAAGGTCGCTCGGCCAGTTTCTCAATTAATGCGAGAGGTTGCAATTGCACCTTGTCTCCTTTCACACGTGTGCGCATGCGCGTGCCTGCATTTCGAGAAGTGGGACAACAGTGACCACCAGAATGTATTCGTGGCCTGTGTGGCAAAAAAAAAAAAACGCACCAGTCACAAGGTACACGTGCACACTTATTTTGATGATTGCGTCATATTTCCGTTGTGTGTGACGTCATGGGGGAAAAAAGGAATTCCCAACAAGTCAGTGAGTCCATTCATGGAATTGGCTCTTTTGGCGATGGCTGTGGTTTGACCATACCGGGGAGGTGTACCTAAAAAAGTGGCATATGTGTGGGTGTTGTTCTGAAAATGTGTCGAAATAAAAGCCTCCCTCTGTATGGATGCCCACCTCCACAGCAGTTGGGTAAAAATAGGCCTCGCTAACATAGTTGCTTCTTGTGGGAGGAAAAAAAAAAAAAAAGAAATCCACATATAAAATGAGTTGATGTTATTTTGAAAATGACACTAAAGGCCACCCCTTTAAAAAAACAAACACCTTTTAACCCATAGAAAAGCTACATAGCCTGCTACAATCTGAGGTAAATATGGACAGAAGGTATAAATGCACAGTGTGTGTGTGTGTGTGTGTGTGTGTGTGTGTGTGTCCATGTGCGAGACACGTAGTGGCGATTGAATAGAGTCAACAGTCAATTCCCGATCATGGCCGTATTGATTAGCTGATAAACGGGGCTGGGATCGATGGCGGGTGAAGATGGCCGAGCGCGACTGTGAGGCAAAATGGCGGCGGTCAAGCCCGCGGTGGCGGTCAGCGGCTTCACAAAGCCACGCCAGCGAGGTGATAAATTTGATCCAAAAGGGCCACGGCAGTCTGCCGCCTTTTGTGCTCGGAATACATCAAGGCCTGGAGGAGTCAAGAGGTCAGGCTTCATCCCAGACTGATGACCCTGCAGACCGAACGACCTTATTTGGGGTCCACAAGCGTCGGGGGGGGGGGGGGGGGGGCATGATGGAAGTTCAATTGAAAAGGAATCCAAGGTGTACAGCGGAGAACTCAAAATCGGGCCAATTTGAACCTTGTCTCTCCGTCCCGATTGTCAGGTCTCTCTTTCGGAGCGATTCTCCTCATCAAAAATCAGCAAAGGCGCGATCAACAGATATTCTGAGCGCTGTGGTGGGGTCTGTTCAAAGTCACCCCCGCCCCCCCCAGCATAGACACATACAATAATTAGGCCTAATTTGAGCTTTTTTTCCCCACCATTTGATCAAAGGCTCAATTGTTGGAAAAGAATATCCTGAGCCATTTTTTTCTGGTGTGAGGTGTGGTTAGAGTGTTGTTGTTTTTTAAACTCCCTCCTCAATTGTGATCATAGCGAAAGCATCGTACACATGAACGATAATCGGACCTAATTTGAGCATTTTCCCGCTTTTTTGACCAAAGCCAGCAAAGGCCCAAATTTCAAATGCCTATTCAAAATTGATCAGAGTGATTATCTTGTGGTGTGTGGTGTGTTAAATCCGATTTTACATTTTTTTTTTTGTAATTCCACTTTTGTGTTGATAATGGCTTAAACAGAAGTGGGCACAGGCTGACAACCCGGCCTAATTTGAGCACTGCGATGATAGTTCACCACATGTCAATCATACATCCTCCTGAGATCTTGTGGTGTGGCAATTTGCAAAGAAGGATTTTTTTTTTCTTCTTTTGCCCTCCCCGATCTGCTCGGCAAGTGGTTGAGGACAACAATTGTGAAAGGGGGCACACACGTAACAATAATTGCAGCAAATGTGAACACCAAAGTCACCAAAGGCCTGTTTGTCGAATGTCTCTGAAAGATTATTTTGAGCGATTGTCCTGAGCCATTATCCTGTGGTGTTGGGTCCCGATCTGCTTGTCAAACAGTTGACGTTTGTACAGTGTGGTGTACACACACACACACACACACACACAAATGTCACCTGATTGTGGCTGGCGTGAAACAGCTTTTTTTTCCTTCTTTCTGACAAAGTTCTGCTTATTTTTTTTAGTGAGTTGACTGCCACCATATAACACTCGAATCTGTGTGCTCGCAACAAGTCAAAGCCAAAAACAAGCAAAAAAAAAAAAAGTCCCAATCTCGGATTGTATGAAAAAAAAAAAAAACTCGGGTCACTCGTATCCCGTGGCACCACCGTAATACGACAACTGCGACGTATGTACCCCTCCCCTTCTTCATAGCACTGACCCTAACCTACACCCCCCACGCTCCAGATTAGCAAACATGCTATCTGGCCCACACATACACAGACGGACACTCACGCACACAAGCACATGCAACCTTTCACACGACCTGTCCACCTTCCAATTCCCAAGTGTGTGTGTGTGTGTGTGTGTGTGTGTGTGTGTGTGTGTGTGAGAGAGAGAGAGAGAGACAGAAACACAATGACTAGCAAGTGGCATGGAAGTAGCCACCGTATCACCTAATGCCGCCGTCAATATGTAATAATCCATCAATGCAAGTCTACATAGCCGACGCAAGTGCGGTTTCCTGTGAGTGAAATGGAAGTACGATAATGTGGTCATGAAAACTGACCACGATTGTCACCCAAAACAGGGAGAATTTTTATTTTATTTTATTTTGGGGAATTTTACATTGATAGTGTATAGGTCTTGGTGTAGTTTATGCATCCATCCATGCCGGCATTTTCTGAACCTTTGATTATTGTCGAACAATATTTTGTTTAGTGTGCATCTTCATGAAATTGTCTGCATATCTATCTATCTATCTATCAACTAAAAATATTTTTTGTTATTGTCAATAAAATTATGCAAAACAATATGAATCCTCCTTCAAAATATTCCATTTGAGAAGCCACTCAGCTCCGACATATCACACGTGTTATTTGTCAAATTATTTGTCAATGGATGCGATTACAACTATTAGTAACAGTGGTTACAAGTTATTATGTATCAGCCGGATAAATATGATTTAAATAAATTTACCCCCAAAAATCCCACGCATAGTATTTTTTTCCCCCCCAAATCTCTTTAAATAAGCCCCACGACCACAAATAATTCCTCTTCAATAAGAAGGTTGAAAATGTTTTTTAATCATGTCAGTGACTATGACAAATATTAACGTATCCCTCCCCCCGCTACAATTGCCTGTAGCCTGTTAGGGCAACACTCGGCAACATGGCGCCCCTCAAACGTATTGATCAATTCAACGTGTTTCTCTCCTTGACGTTTTTTTTCTTCTATTTTTATTATTATTTTTTTAAAGTGAGTGTTATTTTGCTCTCGTCAACTCTTAATTCTGGCTGCTGTTCTCGTGCTCCGAACAAGATAATCGTGAGGCCGTTTTAGCCAGCCGCCATCATCACCAGCGAGACACTCAGGGGGAACTGCGGTGGGATGCAATGACGGGCCGTCCACCTGCGGGGGTCAGCAGAGAGCAAAATGATGCTCTTGCTGTCCAGGAGGAGACTTCCTCTCTTGTCTTCCAGCTGTGTCACACACCCAGGGAGGAAAAGAAGTCTTGAGGGGGGTTTTCTTCTTCAGCTGACTTGTTGAGTTTTTGCCTCTTGGATGGTTCCCACCTCCCACTTTGTGGCCCCGCTGCCGCCCCAGCGGTAGCACCTCTAATCCGCATCCTTTTTAGCCCACATCCCAGCCCCCTTTTTTTTTCTCCACTTGTTCCTCTCCCTCCGTCTGCTTCTTTCGATACCGCCTCTGAACACTCCACCTCTCAGCGAAACACCTTGACACCCCATTTTCTACGCCAGCATCGCTTTTTTGATGGCTCTTATTTGTTTGATTTTGAACACAGCACGACGGCAAAGCTGTTGTGACTACAAAAAAAAACAAAAAACAAAAAAACAAAAAAACCAATTCAATGATAATCAGAAAACAGACGAATTTAATTTTGTTTGATTTTATTTTATGCTGCGTAAAGCACTGAAATTTATTCTAATATGGAGTTAATTTGTAATGAACAACCAATCTAAAACTGTGCCGAGCAAATAGGAAAGGATAATAATTATGTTAAAAATAAAAAAAAACTTTAGATGAACATCTTTATTTCGCTATCTTATCCATTTATTTATTTGGTTTTTTTTTTTACACCAATGCTTTGCAAAGATGAATGCAAATACTCAAACGCTATAGGTTATTCTTTCTTTCTTAATTTAAAATCTTTTATTCATACATTGATTTTTTTTACCCCTATTTTATTTATTCTAATTGGCATAATGTCATTTTTTTTTTCTTAAAAAAAAATAAATTAAATACAATATTGTAGCACTCTCCAGTGAGGCAGATAAATAAAAATAACAGGAGAGGGGGAAAAAAAAAGCAATATTTATTCAATACATAGCATATTATATGTACCTCATATAGATTGTGTACAGTATTTTAATATTTTAAAAAAAAAAAAATTTTTTACAGGCACTTAGTATAACTCATATAATACATACTGAAATATTTTTTGGAAAAAAAGATCATAAATTAGACAATGTAAATACAAGAAAATCCCAAATGTGGGAAATGTCCACTGCAGCAATGTGTTGCAAAGTGCTCGGTGCCTCGTCGTTTGTCAGTGCAAGTGCAGCGTTTCCATCCATCCCCTTTGCACCTGCTGCTTATTTCTTTCCCCGCGTCCTCTTCTGTCTCTAGCAACCTCACACGGTTTCCTTTTGTGTGTGTGTGTGTGTGCGCGCGCGTGTGTGTGTGTGTGTGTGTGTTCTTTGGTCACTGCAGCCATTTTGTGGGATGCGATCAATTTTCTGTGATTTTCCGCCCGTCATTGTGAGGTGCCACCGATGCCACATTGCTCCTCGTTTATTTTTCCCCCCCTCCTCCTCCTCTCTTCTGTGTGGCTTAAGAAGGAATATAATTTAGACTTTTCCTCCCATCTCTTCTTCTTCTTTTTTCAATCAATTCTCTTGTTCATTACGGCGGTGGTGATAGGGAAACTTTCTAGTGTCGAGGCAGATCGGGGGCTCTCATTTCAGGCGAGCCGTGTGACAAACGGCGTCTCCTCGCCTCCTCGGCGCCTTCTATTATTCCTCGTATCAAGAAAGCTGCAAAATAGGATATGTTTTCCTAATCTGCCAATAGTCGCGTGGCCTTGAAAGACTTCATTTCGGCTGAGCCGTGAAAGGCTCAAAAATGAAGGAGGGGGGGGGGGGAGGGGGGTTCGGGTTCGGGCCGGGGGGGTGGCGGTGCATCAATATGGCTGAGCGGGATAAGAGGGAAAAGAGCCGTATTCCCAGGCTGTATCACATTGCCGCCGTATCCTCCCCATTTGCTCTGATATTGACTTTGGAGGGGGGCGAGAAATCGGGACCCGTCCTGCTCAATAGGAAGGTTATACGGAACCGATGCGTCCGGGCCGAAGCCTCATAGTGCATCGCTCAACTTTTTTCGTCATCTCCATCAGGAGGCGAGAGGTGCGGATTAGGGGCCCCACATGTAGAGTTGAAGCGTGACTCATCGCGGAGCTCCACCGTAGAAATGAAGTGCGTGTAGCCCAGTGTAGAAAAAAAACGGCCATAAATCCACTCCGCTTCCCTTTTTTTTTTCCCCCACTTGCATTTCGGGGAATCGGACATGCTATAATGCGCATGTAAACTAAACACATGCATGGGACACTGCGCGCCTTTTTTTGCTGCGTGCCGATAGGATTTAAAGGCTGTTGTCCATGCGGCTTCATGCACTGACGGGACCTATCAGCGCTTTTAACCCCCATGCAGTAATTATCCCAAAATTGGACATTTGTTGCACATTGGAAGAGGGACATTTTTGGGACGTAATACCCTTCATGCAGCCGCTTAAAAATACTGCATGAGGGTTAAAGTCGCTCAAACATCTTTGTCGTAGGTGCTGCAGTATCGCCGCCATCTTTGCGAAGGGTGTTAAAACTCATCCGGCATCTTTGTGGGGGGCGTGTTGTGGTCACACCGCCATTTTGGTGGACTGTCTTACAACTTGGCGGCCCGGCGCTCGAGTGGTTAGCGCGATCACCTCGCAGTGCAGAGGTACCGGGTTCGATTCCAGCTCCGGCCTCCCTGTGTGGAGTTTGCATGTTCTCCCCGGGACTGTGTGGGTTTTCTCCGGGTACTCTGGTTTCTTCCCACATTCCAAAAACAGGCTGATTGAACCCTCAAAATTGTCCCTGGATGTGAATGTGAGCGCGGATGGTTGTTCGTCTCTGCGTGCCCTGCGATTGGCTGGAGACCGGTTCAGGGTGTGCCCCGCCTACTGCTGGGATAGGCTCAGCGCCCCCCGTGACCCTTGTAAGGATAAAGCGGATCGGAAAATGGATGGATGGATGGATGTGTTCCAACTCGTCCACCACCTCTGTGGGGTGTGTTGTGCTAACGCTGTCATTTTTACGCAGTGTGTTCGAACTTGTCGGCCGGGTTTGTCGAGTGTGTTGCAGTTTTGCCGTCGTCTTGGTGGAGTGTCTCAACTCAACTCAACTGTGTTGTGGAACGTGTTGTGGTCACACCCCCGTTTTGGTGGATTGTGTTCCAACTTGTCCACCACCTCTGTGGAGTGTGTCGCGCTAAGGCTAACGCTATCATTTTTATGGAGTGTGCTAAAACCGGTCCACCAGGTTTGCGAAGTGTGTTGCGGTATTGCCGCCATCTTTGCAGTCACACCGCCATGTTGCTAGATTGTATCGCAACTTGTCCGCCATGTTAGTTGTCGGGGATAAATTTGCCGCCATCTCCATGTTTGTGGAACGTATTGCGGCACGGCCGCCATATTTTCTGTGCATCAAAGTCCCACGGAAGAAGCTTTGGGCTTTTTTTTTTGTGCGTGCCAAAGGGATTTAAAAGCCGTTTGTTTATGCAGCTTCACTCAGTGGGTTGTCGGACACGCACGGCTTTGTGGCCGAACGACTGCACGGTGTAACTGTCAGACAAAAAGACTCCCGTTTCCAGGCCTTTCATTTTTTTTACCTTTACACAAGGGGAGGAAATGAGGAAGAACAAAAACCGACGTAGGAAAAGTCACACATGAGAGAACGGAGGGGAGGGGACGGGGGGGAAAGGCAGGAAGTCGAGAAAACAAGACGGCTTTCAAAAGTGTGGGATGAAAGCCACAGTCGGGCTGTGATTTCCGAGGTGTCGTGCACCTCCTCCTCAGAAGCAGCGACCAATTTATTTTACCTTCCCGAGGAGGCGCCAAGAAATCTTTTGACGCTCTTTTTAATTCTCTTTTTGTCTCGACTGGGAACATGGATGCTTGAATAAGGGAGCACAGATTTTCCTAATGTGAAAATTTACGTGGGGGTGCACACCACCAGCTCATATTTGAGCACGTTTACGCTCAAAGTCAGTCCTGAGTGATTATCCGGTGGTGTTCTTCCCCTTCGATCGGATCGGAAAACAATGAAGGCAGACCTTCGAAAAAGTGGCACGTACCATGAATGCGTCGGGTGCTGACAATGATAAAAGTGGCGTACACGCGTGATGTTGAACATTCAAACCCTTTCAATAAATCTGCAAAGACCCACTTAGCAGATATCTTGGACATGGGGTGTTAACAATCAAAAAGTTAACCGTGTTCAAAATTGGACAATCGCGATTCCTCATTCGTGTGGTCAACACCCGAGCCAGCCGAGCCGCAGACTCTGTGACTGAGACCTGAAAAACGATTGTCAGCGGCGATAGGATTAGCTGTGTGGTATGCTTTGTGTTGCTCATTTCGAGTCCACCACACACGATAAGATACACTTGCTGATTTTTTTTTTTTTTTTTGTGTGTGCAGGATTTTTCACTAGCATAGCGCACTAGTACAGCCCTCCTCAAGTAGGTGCCCCCCCCCCTTAGGTATAAATTCAAAAAATAATACTATTTATCGTCGCGGCGGGGGGGAGGAGTCGGTGGCTCACTAGGCCACACCTCTTAAAGGCACACACAGTTGATGCGGTAATTCCAACAGTCAAATGCTTCCTCGTCTTTTTTGCTGTGTTTGCGAGCTGTTGGGGGGCATGGCCAGATGTTTGTATCGGAATGTGGGTGTGTGTGTGTGTGTGTGTGTGTGTGTGTGCGAGCGGACGCGTGTTCAACACGTGTCCGCCGTATCAATAGGTTAATAGCCCAGATGTCAGTTTCAGTGACTGGCCGATTAGTTGTGTGTTCACTAATCCACACTGGGGCGGGGAACTATTGGCTTTGTCATTGATTTTTAGCGTTGTGAGCAGGAAGAAGATAGAGAGAGAGGAGATCTATTGATTGACCCCAAATTAGCGCCCCCCCACCCCCCCCGCCCCCCACCCACACACCCCCGCCTTCCGCCACCTCTACCCACACACATTCTCAACGCCACCCACATTGCAGCCAATCAATGATGTCGTTTCCTTCTAGCCCTCAGCTGGAGAGTCCTCATTGGCTGCTGACAAACATCGCGTATGATCGGGAGGGGAAATTACGTTGATTCGATGGAATTTCTGGATTTTTAAAAAAATGTGTTGTTAAGTAAGAAGTAAGTCAATGTACCGAAGCCTCGGTACAATTGAGAAAAAGAATGTAACTAACCGAAAAGTTTACTTGAACAAGAATCCTTTGGAATGGTGCAATATGTCTCCTAATGACTTTTTTTCCCAGTCCTTTCAACACAGCAATCAGTAACGTTAACATTTTTGACTTTTTTTTTTTAGGTTGATTAATTTGAATCGTTACACATTTTGGGGAGTTACAAAAAAAAAATCGTTTTTTTTTAAAAGTTGTTTTTGTTTAGATTTTTTTTATTATGATTGCATGATGATCGGAATTCTTTTTTATTTCATTTTGTATCTGCAATTTTTCAATTTATTGTCTTTTATTGTGACTTTTGAAGATCTTTTAAACACGTTTTCTTTTTGGGTTTTTTGTTGTTGTTGTTTAAAAAAAAAAAATCAAATTCTGTTATTTCCCATCTGGGATTGTGAAACATCTTTGTTTGTTCAATTTTGTTCAATGTATTTTTTGTTATGAGTAGAAATTGGAACCATAAAAGAGTTTCTGTAAAATCGCCTTTGACTTGCATTTATTTATTTATTTATTTATCATGAATCAACAATTTTGGCCTTGACGACCCGCCAAAGAGGTCAATGTGCGCTACCCGTTGATGAAGTAAATTTCGGGTGTTGTTCAAAAGCCTAAATAAGAGCCCCCCCCTCCCTTCCTTGCTCTCGATCACATTAACCGGGGAGGACGGCACCCTTTCCCCCGTGAGCGTCGGGCCATTCCTCCTTCTTCATCTCCATCCTCTTCCCCTCTTCCCAGCCTCCAATTCCTCCTTGGCTCCATCTAAGCCAGGGAGCTTTCCCCCGCTGAGCCCTTTCCTTCCCATACATCACTCCATCTCATCCCTCTGCCGCCTCCCGTAGTCCTCCTTCAGGCTCAGCCTCTCTCCCTCTCTCCTCTCGGCTCTCTTTGGTGTGTCGGCGAGGTTGTTAAACATTTTTCTTGCTTCTTAATTGTTTTGACTGCTCCGATTGGCACCCCGATTAGGCCCATTGATTTCCTGGCGCTAAGTGCATTGATTTTTAAATTTCTTATTGATCTTCTGCTCTAAATCACCCGCACTTTCACTCACAGTCTGGCTGTTTTGCCGCGGCGCGCGCTCGCTCACATACGCGGAGGGGGTTGTGGGGGGGGGGGGGGAAGGAGGACCGAGGGAAGACCGAGGCGAAACGGGGAAGATTGAAGGAAGGGCGATGGCACGGAAATCAAAACTGTGGCCATCCTAAAGGCGTCGATTAACTGCAGAGAGAGTCATTTGAAGTCCCGCTTTAACAAAAACGACTGTGGTACAAGTGGAAAAATTAGTTTGCCGTTTCGAGAGAGAGCAAAATTACTCACACTCGCAACTGAAGTGGAAGTACTGGAAAAAAAAAACAAAAAAACAACTCAGGTCAGTGGGCGCTCAGTTTACAAGTGACCTAACTTGTGAGACCTACAACTAAATATTAGATGGGGACAGCATACTCGACTCAAACAAGCACCAATTCTGAAAATAGAGGAAAAATACTCTCTCCTGCCGCCCCCAATGGAAGTTTTCCATCAAACTTAACATGAAGCGAAGAGAGTCACATGTTGTGTACATAACCCAACCGCTCAATTTTGACTCATCGATCTCCGTTAGCTTAATGCTAACAAACAAAATAATGGGCCCTTGACGTGCTAGCCAAACTAGCATCCGTGTTGTGGCATTTTAGCCCTTTTCATGAGCACAAGTGGTGCATGGAGACAGACAATATAACAATACTCCCTCGCATATATTCTTTATCCTCTGCTGGACATGGCTAGAACGCGATACAATTCCACTTTTCGTTTGTGTCGCCCATTTCGCAACAGCTGCAGCTGTAACAAAGCGCGTCACAAATGACATAACGATGGGGCAAAATTAAAATGCACAAAACGTACACCATGTATTCAATGAGACACTTTTATCGACACATGCGTCTGCACACTTGGAACATGACTCCGTATGACGTACAAAATGTCTATTGTCACATTTTGTAGACGGTAAGTCTAATAATGTACTGTAGTTACTTCCAGGAATCAGTCAGGGCACATTTGTGCTGCAAAAAGCTGCCGATTGGAGAAGATTGCGGGGGCGGTTCAATAATTGAGTAATTATGAGAGGGATCGGTGGGGAGTCGCCGGGTGGGCTGGGGTTGGCTCATGTGTGTGTGTGTGTGTGTGTGTGTGTGGGTTGGGGGCGGGGGGGGCGGGCAGACAGCGGCCGCATTGATGGAACGTGCGTTCATGTGTGCGGCCCTGCAATGAGTCACTTTATGGCTGAAGTCGGCGTTTTGAGGGATGGACAGATATTGGAAATGTCAGAGATGGAATGCGGTGTTTTGTCTTTGCCTTGTTATTTCACATGCTGTGTGTGCGCGCGCGGGTGCGTGTGTTATTTCTGCCTTATGACTGTGTTAGGTATTGGAGACCCGCTGGACTCCAAGTCTTACTGGTGTTTCTCTGAAGGTTGTGGGCCTAATTGGCTGTATCCTCCTGTGTGTGTGTGTGTGTGTGTGTGTGTGTGTGTGTGTGTGTGTGTGTGCACACGCGTGTATGTTTTCATGCATGCATGAGCACCATAATAGTGTTGCTGCCGTACGAGCTGTGTGTTGCTATGCGAGCGAAACGTGTGCATGAGCTCGAAACCTTGGCCCCACATCTCCAGTACGGCGTATTTGTATGGCCGATCACCTCAAATAGCGGACAGTGGTGCTTCCAATTTAGAATCCAATCCAATGACCTTTCTCTATTGAAGAGAATGAACACGTCATGAGGTCCAGCCTCTCCCCCAGAAAAAAGACCCCAAAAATGTTTTTTTGTTGTTGTTTTTGTTTTTGGGACCCCCATGCAGTAATTATCCCAAAATTGGACATTTCGGACACTTTGGACGATTTTGGACTGTTGGACAAATGGACACCACAGACAAAACAGTGAAAAATAACTCCACAAAGCTGAAATTTTGCATAGGATGTATATCTATGTCTTGGCCAGTTCCCACTGAACATTTTGAGGGGTTGAAAGTGAGAAAAAAAGAAAAGTGAAAAAAGTTGTTGCACATTGGAAGAGGGACATTTTTGGGATGTAATACCCTTCATGCAGCCGCTTAAAAATACTGCATGATGAAAATACATAGCACAGTTTACATGATTATGATGTCTGTACTTCAACAACCATCGGCTTATTTTGCAGCACCTGTCATTGATTTGTGGATGGTTCTTTTTGAAAATTATATTTTTGTTCGATTTTTATGACACAATAACTGCCATGACTGTTCCTATAATAAGCCGCTCTTGCACAACTCTAATTGCCCCACGGGGATAAATAAAGTTTTCTGAATCTGAATCTGAATGATGAAAAAAAAACGCTCATAAAAACTAAAATGAAGCATTTTCCCCCCAAAAACTAAAACTATTAAAGGAGAACCCACGAACCCTTTTCTTCTTTGGAAAATGATGAATTTTACATTAAATGACTGCTATATGTTCACTGAACACCAAAATATGTTTTTTTTTCCCTCTCAAATATTTAATGCTTTAATCCTAATCTAAGACATAATATGCTTTTCATCTGCTCTTTCTTTAGCGTGAATTTTCACTCATGGGGGGTTCATGGTAACCTCCTCGACAAGCACAAACGCGGCTGTCATTGGATTGCGCAGGTCTCGATAAATGTAACGTTGTCCCCAGATGTGACGCAAGTGTCATAAGAGCGGCCCTACGTGTTGTCGATGACCTTTCCATAAGTGTCAAGACCCGCATTTTCATACCATGTGATTATTTTTTTTCTTTCCCCGCGCTGACCAAATTGCGCTAACCTTTTCCCCAAGTCATTTGCCCCCCCACCCCCCCTTTTCCCGGTACCTCCGTGGCACAAATGGACCATGCGTCGAGTGTGTGTCCGTCGCCATTACAATATATACTCTTCGGTGAACAGCCACTTACGATGAGTGCTTTTAAATGGCCCCCGAGATGAGAAGAAGAAGGGAGGACAAACAACAAAGCCGTTGGCTTTGCAATCCCTTTTTCTTCCCCTCTTTCAAGCAGTTGCTGAGGCGCAGCTCTGGTCCGTGCTCGCTGCAAGATGAAGGCGATACCGTTTACAGTGGTACCCCCCCCCCCCCCCATTCCCCCGTTCACGGGGGGTGGGGGATAGGGACTGAGCCCAACCGCAAATAGTAAACTTCCATAAATAATGAACGCTCCCCTGAAAGTGATTACAAGCGCCTGCGTTAATCGAGTGGCGCCGAGAGATGCAAGTGAAGCGGCTCCAAATACAAGCCGTCGTTTGGGCGATTGTTGACGAGCAGCAGCCGTCTGCGCGTGAAAAAATTCTTCCGAAAAGAGGCTTCAAGGTGAATCACTATTCGGTTGACGTTTACCGGCACCAAACGAACGCAGCGCAACCTAAAACAAAAGTAATGACACAATTAAGACAGGCGCAAAACTTTGCCTTCCACGCGCTTCATTAATCCGAACGCACGATGCAAAACACCATAGACGGGCTAACGAGTAGCATCGAGAGTCACGGCGTCATAACTCTTCCAGGAACGGATAATTCAAACGGAACACATTGAGCCAGACAATGCAACCGCGGGGCGTATTTCCTTTATCCTCTGCAAAGAACGACCAATATAATAGGACTGATATTAAACTGTCTCCTAAATACATTCAAGAAACGCTACTGGAGTGGAAACCCAGTCGGGTTCTGAGCTTAGACACTCAGTGGAGGCCAGAGTTCAAAGAAAAAACATGGTGAAGCAGCACTTGGTTGTGACGCTGCACACAAATGGAATAAGCTGCCAAAAGAAATGAAGTCAGCCCCGGCATTTCTGGAATCCATTTTCCCCCAAATCATCCGTCTACTTATTAGTAAACAACTTTATTTCTGTACCCTTCTTTTAAATGCCTTTGCTGATTCTGTTTTTAAATGTCTTTACCTGAATTTGCCTTGAAGTGTCGCTTTGATTTGCCTCAAGTATGAAATGCGATGTCAAAACTCAAGCTGCGCTGCCTCGCTTTCATCCACGAATCACGTTACAATCCTGGAAGCATCAAGACTCCAAATCATGCAATAAAACGGCGCGCAACCGTGCCCGCGGACTGTACATCGTCCCGCGCGGTTCATGATCAATATTTATCGAATAACATGACAAAAGCAGAAACCGCTGCAATCAATTATGCCTTCATACTCACCAGAAATGCCGATTATAACATTTACGAATGTGTCCAAATCGCTCCGGACGCGTTTTGCTCGTCCACGTTGGCTGGAATAAGTTTTGGCATGACGAACCAATCAGAGGATGGGAAAAAAATGCTGATGTCACTTTTCGGAATTTGAAAACCGGTCAAAGAGACGGTCCATTTGTGAATGCCGCTGATTCCCGAAGGCTTTTGGCGGATTCCATTCAGCGACACTCGAACATCGGGGGCTTCGATGACTTTGATCGGAAACGGGGGAGATGGGGCGGGGTGATAAATGCAAGATTTTTTTTTTTTTTTAGCCCAATGATCAGCATGTGTGAACCCCACTTTCACGATGGACAGTTTTCCCGGCAGAACGCGGCCCACGGCTCAGGATAATCTCTCGGGATAATCTCTCCGAGGAACCCGGCCATCTGGCTTTTGCTGACTTTGATCAGAGGGGTTCAAAACGGCCCAAATTCTGTCCGATTATTGCTTGAATGGAATCGATAAGGCACTGGCCCCACACAAACGCATCGCGACAAACTTAAGCGCACGCACGCACGCTACACCCATACATTGTCCTTGGGGCTCCCATAACCTTGACCCACTCACGTTCTCTCAACCTCATGCATGCTTCACCCGTTCATTGAGCGCGCTCAATTAAGAGCATTGATGAACGCCAATGCCCCCCCCCCCCCCCCCCCCCGCACAACCCCAATTAAAGGGCAGGTTGTTGGGCAGGTGCAATGTGGAGAGAATTGGAGCGGACGCAGCTCGGCGGAGGCCGTGTGATGAATTTCTCTGTCAAAGACAAATTCGAAATAAATCTTTCGCCTCGGACTTCCAGCGCGTGTCGCACTCTGATAATTTCCACAATATCCTCTGCAACCCCCCCCCGGGGGCAGATTTTTTTTTTTTTTTCTTCTTTCCAATACCCCCACCACCCCCTTTTTGCTCCACTTCTCTGTCTCTTATTCCTCTTCTCCATCCTGTTTGTTTCCATCCTTGTAAAATGCTGCTTGCTTTGCTGAAATACTGCAGTGCTTTATCAGCCCACTTTTTTTTTTTTTTTTAGCCCTGCTCCTGAACAAGCAACCCCCCCCCTCCCTTTAAAATTTATTTATTTATTTATTTTTAGTTGTTGTGTAGAACGCTTGCTTGTTGGAGGGTGGGAGGGGCGGCTAAAGGGTGAGGCGCGAAGGGAGGGGTCGCAAGCAGACGTGGGTGCGACATGTAACCGCGGCGCAGGAGAGGAAATCAATACCTGAAAGGATGAGGAGCACTGGGGTGGATTACCGTCTGGAGGGAGATAGAGGGGCTGTAGATGAGGCCTGGGGGGCAGGTGGGGGGGTGGGGTTGCCATGCATCAGTGTGTGTGTGTATGTGGAAGCGCAAGCGTATTGTCCAGTCCTGCCGGCCCCCCTCCCACATGCACCCCTGACTTGAATCTTGACCCCCCCCCAGCCACCCCCCACCCCCAGCCCTCCTTCCCTCAGCTTACACACACACATATAAACACATATTAACGCGCACAAATGGAGTGAATCCATGGACACTTATGGCCGTGCTGCTGATAACCTTACACTATCTGCGCGGGCGAATAATGGCCTGATATTACCAGCGTAAATTAAAGCGCCCCGGTGAGACGGCGTCTGTGTGTGTGTGTGTGTGTGTGTGTGTGTGTGAATGTGTGTGTGTGTTTATGTGCATCTGCCACGGAGCCAGATAATAAATATCTATAATAAATATCATCATTATTGGGACAAGTTATACCCCGCCCCCCCCCCCCCCCCCAATAAGGAAGCCGCTGCGAAAGACGGCATGGGGGACTTAGGTGGATATTGGCACTATATCAGCATTGATTATTGAGCGTGCTGACAGAAGGGAGGCAAAGTTAATAAAAACTAATAAAATAAAAAGAGGCGAGGAGCACAGAAAGAACACGGGGGCTTTAGCCGGATCAAATGCTTGTAAAGGGGCGAGAAGGCGTACGTATGATGTATCAGCATTATTTGTTAGGGATGTATGTGCGTCTCCAGCAAGCTCGCTCGGTGTGATCTTATTACGCAGCCAACCGTTCGATACATTAAGGATCAAGGAAAAAAAAAATAAAAATTTGCGTACAGATGGCAACATTTGTGTAAACAAGACACTATGTTCTAGTACTCAGGGTCCAAGTTTTTTTTAATCCATGATTTGACAATTGCTAACTTGGCGGCAGCGTCAGAGCTAATGAGTCAATCTTGAAAAAAAAAAAAAAAAGGCCCCATGGCAAGAAACAGCGTTTCTGCCATGGGCGGTAGAAGATTATCGTCAAACTAAACCTAAAACAAAAGAGAATCACACATGTACTTTATTGAACAACAACGTAGTTTAGCCTTTACGCAGCTAGCTTAAGGCTAATGCTAGCATATCCAATGTTGAGCATATATGTGGCGCCATTACCCTTTAGGAAATGCATCTTTTGAAATAAATACGTCGACAGACAATGGCTATTTTCTCAATATCGAGAACACAGAGTACGGTCTTGCCGAGGAACAAACTCGATTGTACTTCTTCCTAAGAAGGCTCGACTGTCTTTGTAAATTGGAGTGGTTGTGTAATTGTAACCCCCCCCCCCCCCGACTCTGACGTATTTCGGTGACATCGGCACGAAATGCATTTTGGGATATTTTCCCAGTCGAGTCTCCACAAGTATCCAACCGATACGTCCGTGGTTTCGCTAGCACAAGCGAACAGCGTCCAGCTATTCCGTGAGTTCTCAGTCCATGCGTACCTTCAATCGGAACCCGACTTGGGCCGCAACTGGTGACGTTTCCTGAGACCACAAGGACGTAAGAACGGAAAAATTGGGAAATAGCTGTCATAACAGTACTCGTAAGAAGCCACGAGAGTTCGAGGCCATAAGTGCCCCAGTGCAATATGATTGGCAGCTGCATTCAACCCCCCCAACCATTCTTCAAAAACGGCGAGTATGCGGGGGTTCATGCGCGTCTATCAGAAGCACACAAAGTTGATAAAAGGTCATGTATCATATTCATATCATCTTGACAAATGTATACATTGTGCCACGACTTATTGCATCTCTCCATGTTACTGCGGACAAGACACGCAGGGAGTGGGGAGGAGTGAGGAGGGTTGCGTGGGCCGGGGGAACGTGGGGGTGTTGTCCATTGTAACGGGGGGGGGGGGGGGCCCTCGCTACCCCCCCCCCCCCCCCCACCCCCTCCCGCCAGCTATCGATTGACGAGCGGCGGCGTTATTGATGAGTGAGAATTTAATTCAGCCGCCTCGTTTGTCACCGCGACACGACCGTTTAACGACGCCGCCGTGACGTGAGCGAGCCGGGGTGAGCGTGCCTCTGACACGTGATGACGAGGATGAGGATGAGGATGATGCTGATTTGAGCGTTTGCACAGCTTTCATGTGCACTCACATACAAGCAGGACCGGGGAGCGCCTCGCCATGTGACTTTAATGCAAGGGCCTGTTTATGACTAATGTATGGCCTGAGGACTCTTCAACCTTCTTCTGATTGTATAAATATTTCATGCCACCCTCTGACCCCGCAGCGCAAACGTCAGGCGAGGCGGCCAGCAAATTGCCCTCCATGAATATATTTGTTTTTTGTTTTTTTTTTGCGTCGTCGTATAACACAAGAAAGCCACTTAACAAGCCATCGTTTGCTCGAGGAGGACATGTGGAGAACGACTGCCGAACATCATTTAACTTTTATATTAGCTTCCAGGTTCTGACTGGAAAACAATGTCCAGCAGCTCCCTATAAACGAGGAACCACATGTGGTAACATAAACAACTAAAGAAGTTTGTGATGTGTGTGTGTGTGTGTATGTATATATATATATATATATATATATATATATATATATATATATATATAAAATTATATAATAAACAATAAAACTTTCCATTTTCGAAATGATAAAAATGTTGCAACGTAATTTCCGGACTATAGGGCGCACCTGATTATAAGGCGCACCACTACATTTTGAAAGGGAAAATAAAATTTTGTACACACATAAGCCGCACCCGTCTATAAGCCGCAGGTGCCCATATTGTTGCATGAGATATTTACAAAGAAAGACGGTACACAGGCGGCCGTTAAAAAAGTCTTTATATAGGCCGCTTCATTAAATAAGCCGCAGAGTTGAAAGCGTGTGACAAAAGTCGCGGCTTATAGTCCGGAAATTACGGTACATATTTACAAAATGCATATACTAATTTCTACTAATAAAAAATACATATATGGATATATTTTAAGACACTTGTGATTGTTGTTTCATTGAAAAAAGTGGGGAATTCTTTTTTTTTCATGACAGATGAATGTAAAACACAGCAATCAGTTTTCCGAGTTATGTTTATCAATGTGGGATTAGACATTGCAATTAAAAGTACAACAAAAAACAATGACAGTTTCATGATACTATATATCTTCACACGTCATATTTATAAAACGAGGCATTAAACATGTTTAAAAGGTTTTCTGAGGTGTTGTGATCGGTAAAATGACAAACTACAAAAACAGTTGGGTTTTTTTTGCATTTAGTTCATGTCCACCCTGTCATAGGGAAGAATCCATTGACATCAAAACTTTCCAATATTCAAACTATATTTCTTAAAAAATCCGCAGTTGGCTTGCTAACTGACTTGTGTCACGAAGCGAAGGTCCAGTATTAGCTCATGAGATGCTAACATTAGCTAAACTTGTCCACCCTGTCTGAAAACTCACATATTTTGCTATTTGCAGCTACAGTGTCTGCTCCAAGTAAATATATTTAAAAAATGTGAGGGACCTTGACAGATATTAATTTCTACCAACTAAACAGAAGGAAGGGGGCACCTCTCAAAAGCGCCCGATGGTGATCTCGACTCAAATACAAATAAATCCTTCACGCGGAGTGAAATCTGCCGAATGTATCGACCGAACAACAAACGCACTCCTTTCTGCTTACTTGAATCGTTTATTTTTGCGTGAAATCAAGCAATAACACAAATATGGAGAGACGAGGCAGTGCTTTCAAATCCTAATGCCCGTGACTCGGGGATGCTGTACGTATGCTTCCACCTCCTTTTTTTTTTTTTTTCAGTAATCATCCATAATCGCTGAATGCCATCATCACATCCATTACCGTATATGAAGGATATGATGGCATATTTGCGGCGGCATTTGGAGCAGAGCTTGCATGGTGTTAAGATGGATGCTTGCTTGGGGTGCGGAGAGGGGGGGTGGGCAGGCGGTGTGTGTGGGGGGGGGTGTCGTTCCCCAATGACAGCGGCCCAGCAGGCGTTGTTGGTCTGTCTCTCCGTCTTCGGGCCCTTGGGTCTTCCAGGTCCTCCGGAGAGCAGAAACCTCTGTTGGGGCAAGAAAAGCTGCGGGGGCCCCTATTGGCAGCGAGAAACCAATCTGGCCAATTTCGCCGGACAACATCAAAGCGCAACGGTGTATTTTCCTCCAATGGCGCAGGCCCCAACGACAGCACAGGAGACGCTTCCTTTGTCATCTGTCAGTTTCGGGATTACAATTTTTTATGTGTTGCTGAGACACGTAAAGGTCCACGTCGTCTTACAAAGGAGACGGAGGACCATGTAAAAAGCAACTGCAAGGCGGGAATGAAATTTTAAGTTGACAGACACAAATTCGATTTATATCCACATACACTATGAAAGGGGCCTGAGTCCGAATGGTACTGTTTGCACCCACATGGGGGGAGACGGGGGGGGGGGGGGTAGAACTGAATAATGTCACACTGGGTACGCAAATGGAATTGACCTGTAGTCTGAACATACTTTTGACTTGAGCTGAGTTTCCATGGAGACGTTTTGCCATTCCGAGTAAAATCTTTTCCAATTGAAGATCTCTGGTCAGCTGTTGACATGGGACATGACGCCGTGACATTTCTGGAGGCTGCCCAGACCAGCTTTTGTGCCAAGGGCAAAACAGAACCTGACATTAAGTCCTCCTCGCCAGTAGGAGGCGCTATACAGCGGCAGTTCGACCCATTTGTGAATCATCATTTACTTCAGAAAGAAAGGTCTTTGCGCAAAATTGTTGTCAGCGTATTAAATGAAATATTATACAGTCAAACCTCGGTTTTCAAACGTCTCTGTTCTCGACCAAAATTTTGAGTTTTTTATGCCTCGGATTACGACCGAAAATTGGTTCTCTACCAAACTGAGCGCACTTGAATATGCCACTCGACTCCTCTCGCCTTCCTTACACGAGGAAGTGACGCTTCCTCGTGTAGCGTTCCATTGTGAGCAGACGTGTTCAATAAAGATTTTTTTTTAACGTGGTTTCGGTTTTCGAACAAATCGGTTTTCAAACAGCCTTCGGATTCTGGTCGAAAACCGAGGTATGACTGTATATCCAAAGCACTTCAAGGGATCGGTGCTCAGTGAGTGCTCAAGAGTGAATACTTGGACTAGTATTGGTCTGAAAAAGTGGGATTAAACCAAAATAAACTCCCTCCCCTTTTCTCCAATGCATTTGGAGTAAGCCGTCAATTCTATTTTTGCGATTCGCAGTCGCTATCCTCGATCCCACTGTTATTAGGTGGCTCCAACTACCCTGACCAGGATATAGAAAATGGAAGAATGCTTTATAGACGAATGGGACCTTTTTATTTGAACCTGAGGGGGATCCTCGCAGCGTCCCGCTACAAAGCACCGCGCACCTGTCACCCCTTCCGCCATTTATTTACATTCACAAAAAAGTCAAATGTGGCAAAATGTAACCTACCCACACCCAAAGGTGTAGCTGGATGCTGGAAAGGTGAAGACCGCACCACCTCCCCATGCCGTCTTGCCCCCCGCGCCCCTCCCACACACACACCACAAATCTGACGCACCCTCCCTCCATCGCCGCCTCACACGCACGCACAAGCGCACTACATTCTCCAAGAAATAATTGCTTTTGTCTGGAAGGAGTGCACGGGGGAGGGAGGGAAAGGGGGCCACGCGCACTCCCCCTGTGGAGGAAAAAGGGGGTCTTTGAAGGACAACGAGTCACTTCTGCTTACCCCCCCCACGCCCCTCCACCTCCTCGTCCTCATTGGATGTCATCTGTCATACATGACGCTCGGGGAGAGCCGCCATCGAGCCCGCTTGTCCACTGCGGGACATTTTTCTTCATTAAGGCCGCTTTTGCTCGCAGCACATCCGCAGCAGCCCCGATGAGCAAATCCGGAGAGCCCCTCGCTCTCCTTTTTATACCGTCCTGCTCAGCGATAATTCCATGAAAAGCGTCCGATAATCACCCCGCGGCGTTTAAAGACGAAACCGGAGGCCTGCAGGAAGGACAGGATCGGAGTGGACGGGCAGGCAGGCAGGCAGGCAGGCAGCACACGCTGGCTCATTCCTATCGATCTCCCCCCCCCCCCCCCCCCCCACCCCCCCGTATTGACTGCCATGTTTAAAGTATAGATTTTTCTATTTAAAAATCTATATGGACAATAATCTGGCGTGTAAGCGCCCGGCGTTGACTGATGCCGGCCGGTAATTGACGGCGTGTAAGGTGGCAGGCGAGGGAACGAGGAGGCTGCTGATGCAAGGGAAGACGTTTCGGGTGGTGACCTCCATCAAGGAAGAACCCCATGCATGCAATTTTTTTTTTTCATAGGGTCAGACTGACAAGGATTTTTTTGGTAGCGGATGCCGAGATTTGGCAGGATAAAATTCCCATCACCGATTAATCGTCTGATTTATCAAAAGATATATCAGCAATAAAATATCTTATTTGGTCTGTTAACGCTTACAATCATGCATTACAGGCAAAATAATAGGGTTTTTTTTTTCCCTTTAGTATTTAACTTTACAACAAATTTGGGGGGAATGTTTGAACGTCGACCTTCGTCTTCAGTTTTCATCTACCCCTAGCCCCCCAAAAATCTGCCAATTTTTGTTGATTTTTAAACAGCAATTTTTTGAAAAAAAACTTTTTGCGTATCGTATTGCGAGGAAAATTTGAGGGAGATTATGATTTGAGAGAAGTGTGATAAAAATGTAGCAGCTGAGGTACTGTAATAATGCCCTGGCATTTGGGCAAGGGGAGCCGCAGTCGTTTTCATCCATCTATTGAACAGGACAAACAGTCAAGTACACAAATTTAAAATCAGAACACCTGCGTGGAGCTGCTGTTGGCCGCAACGCGCATCCAGATTCTCACATGCTGACAAACCGGCCAATCAGGTCCTGGTCTTACTCACTAAGCCCCACCCGTTTGATGCACACATCTACTCGCACAAATGATACAGTCTGCAAAGTGAGTATGTTTTATTTCTTAGCATTTGATTGTGTTGATACAACTCAGTGCTAGTTTTCTAACAGTGAGCGTGAAAAGTCTGCAAGTGTGTTTTTCATCAGTGATGGCAGCAGGCGAATGTGTAATGATGACCATCAGACAGGAAACAACTAATTGCGACGCAAAAAAAAACAACAATTGGGCTGCTCAGTCAATACAGTACCTCAAAAAGGCCACTGGGTGACAGTGCCACGAGGCAAACACCTTATCGTTCCTTCTCCATTGAGCGTCCGAAGCAGTTTTACTTTATTGTAGTTGTATTTATATTGCTTTGGGAGTGTGAAACTTCTCTTTTATACGTACAAAAATCTAAAATCACATTTTGCGTATATGAAGTCATTTAAACATTTATATTAAATTTGATGTTTTATCGTTTAAAAAAAAAAAGTTTTTTTTTAATTCAACTTAAAAACTTAAAAAAAAGAAAAGAAATGTAGCTATACACACCGTGCATGTATGTACACATATACTTTATATGATGCTTTTGAATAGAAACAAAATGTATTATTGGTACTTTGGTCGTCACAATGCAGTTTCAATCCTTTAATACTTATCATCACATGTTGCACTTTAACCCCCCCCCCCCAAAAAAAATCAGTTTAAGGCGGTAATTGATGTTACATCTTAGATAATACATATAATGTCAGGCAGGCTTGGCAAATCTATGGCTTGCGGTCCATTTACCTTTCCATTTGTGCGCAGAAAACACCAAATTTTAACTCACAAATACTCCGAACACATCATCATAATGAACTGAAGTGTTGCATCCACCGACACGTAATGTCTCCAAGCCTGCCTCTCTGGTGGCTTATTCACAGCGGCGGCGCTGAGATAAGTTAATTGCGTTGCATGCTGGGGTTTTAGCCTTTAAGCAGCACCGTGGCTTCCCTTATCGGGACTCTACCCCCTACCCCCATCCAAATGCACTGATCACGGCTGGCATCATTATAGCCTGTATTATTAAAAGTGGTAGAGAGGGGGGGACAAAAATCGATACAGGATACCTTTTGCAGCGCTAGTGAAAACGAGGGAGATGGTGGGGAGGGGAGAGAAGGGGGCAGGGGATGGCTGTGGGGTGGGTGGGGTGGTGGGGGTGTGGGGGGGGAGCTGTGGTGGGTGGTGATGTGTGAGTAGTAGCGGCTCCTGAGCTGCTTCAGTGTTGCAGGCAGCCTGGTGTGGCAGATCGCTACAATCGTGCAAGGGAGGCGGGTCGAGTGAGCCGGCTGCTGCATACCGGGAGAGGGGGGGGGATGGCTTTCCCCAAAAAATAGAAAAAAAAGAAAAACAAAACAAAACAAATAAGACTCGAAAGAGACACACACACAGGCGGATGGACGAAGTGTAAGTTGTTTTTCCCTCGGGTCGATCTCCCCGTTGTTTGTTGTTTATCTATCGATTGATTGCGTTTTAATTACAGGGGAAGAGGGGCAGAGGGGCGGAGATTCGGGAACGAGCGCTCGGCTGTAACTGTGTGCTTGTACGTGCGCGCCCTCGGGTGCGTGCGCGCCTCTTAATTAACAAACCGGTGCATTTCTGTTTTTTTTTTTTTTTTAAAGCTAGCTAAAAACTAATGTATTTCGAAGTAAACGTACGCCAAATAAATAGCTCCAAGCCAAATATAATCACACCGTAATACTTTATCGCCAAGTGTAATTATTACCCACACGAATGCTGTTTTCGTGTCGTCTTTTGTCTTTATTCAAGCTAATAACCAAAGCTAACCTTCTTAGCACGCTAGCGACTGTTTTTACGCCTTTTTATAATATTGGCGTCACGGGATTCACCTCCAGGGGCCTCCATGTTAGTCGCCCCGAAAAAAGCAGTCCTCTTTGTCTCGACCCAACTTTTCCTCTCGTCTATCCGTCTGTGTGGCGTCCGAACAGGTTCTATGCACATTCACGCCGACTTAAGTCAATAAAAGTGCCGAGGGAGGGCTTCATGTGTACGCACCAAGCGGCGAGCCGTCCACGCCGAACCGCCTCCCGAAGCAGCGCCGAGACTCCGGCGGGGACCGAGCTCGCCCCGGCTCCTCCGCATTCGCAGCCGAACCCAAAGAAAGAAGCCCAAGCCGGAGGAAGATCATGTTTGTCCCCCTGCCAGTGCCGTTCGTCTTTCAAAGAGCTGCTCCGGACCTCAGCGCCTGGCGTCTCAAGTCCCCCCTGGCTCTCCGCTCCAACTCCGGTAAGACGTGTTCACTTCTCCCCCCCCCCACCCCCTACCCCCACCCACCTGCCAATCCAACCCTCCCCGCGTTTGTGACATCTCCGCCCCGCCTCGGTGGCTCGGTCGCTTCCTTTCTTCTTTCCTTCCATCCTTTCGCCTCTCCCGGCGAAGCGTGCCCGTGCTTTCCCTCTCCTCCACTGCCTCAGCCTCCGCGTCTCTCCCCGACTAGACTCTCGGCAGGCAGGGAATATTCATGCCAACTTATCGATCCTCACGGAGATCGATTCCTCGGGCCGCTGGAAGCGAGCGTGAGGGGGAGATAGTAGAAGTGGAGCTCGGAGGAGTAAAGAGAGAGGAGCAAATGTCCTCTTTGCCCCTTTTATAATATGTTATGCTTAATATAGCACTTTCGCGGGTGATTTTGTACACTTTGTGTGCAAGCTGTAGTCAACATTTTGGTTTGATGGGTGGATGGCATCCTCGCTCTTGGTCCCCCGCGGTGGTGTTGGCATGCAACGCCGCGGATGAGAGCCTTGAAGCGGCTCGAGTCAGGTGGTGATGGTGGTGGTAGTAGGCTGGAGCTCTATGAAAGGGAAGTATGGGGGGGGGGGGGGAGAAGTCAACGAGTGTGTCCTTTTATTGTCCTCCTTAGCAATGGATGCATTCATTCTTTTTTTGAATGTATGAAAAAAGTGTTTTGCATTTAATTATCCACGACACGTGCCCTGTGATTGGCCCTGTGATTGGCCTTGGTGACAAGTTCAGAGTGTACCCCCTGCCTCAAAATCACTTGGTGCCTCCAGCTCACCTTTTGACCATGAACGAAGATGTTAGAAAACGCTTGTTGTTTTTGCTTTCCACAAATTGATGGCGAACCGGTTCCAATGCTCCCATGCCTTTGTATGGCCTACACATCGACACATCGTAGGTTGCGCACCCCTTTTACAATAGCGCGAGCATTGCAGGGGTGTTTGTTTACGACGGTCCCAACTCCAATCATTTCAAGGTTATAAAAGGTGTTCGAATATGTTGTCAATGCGACAGAAGGCCTCCTTGGTGACTGCCACACTTGCTGCTTTCCAGTTGATTGTGTTGTATTTATTATGTAAGATGTTTTTCTCAGAAATATTTACCGTAAATGACTTTTGGAGGTGACAAACAGTGCAGAGGCGTAACAATGTGGTCACATTGCACAAGGCACGCTCCGTTACTGCCGTAGCTTTTTGTTTATGTCCCAGAAGTGTATTTCATACAAATATTTTCAATAGTGAGGACAATTTGAGGTGATGAGTTTTTTTTTTTTTTGCTCACATGGCACAAGAAATCATGCTCAATTACCAACATACTGTTTTTCCGTTAGATTGGTTTATATTCATGAATGAAAGTGCTTTTCGTGTACAACTATGCCGTGGTGTGACACAGGAAAAGCAGAATAACTGCCCTACATGCTATTTTTCCTTTCTGGTTTTATATTTATGCCCCATAAGTTATTTTCAGACACATTTAGTGCAATTATGACATTTCAAGGTTATTAAAAGGTCACAAAGAACTAGTCGTAGAACAACTTCCTCACTGTTTTTCTTTGGATTATTTGGTATTTATGGCATAGAAGTGTTTTTACTCGAAATATTTACTGTCGTCCTGATTTCACAACCGCATTAAAATGCTCACTGACCCCTCGGTGTGCAGGTGTAACACACATTTACAATAGCACAGTAAGGGTGAAAAAAATGCGAGCCGGAGAGGCCGGGCTCTTAAAGGGCCAGGCACACCCTACCCGACCATCCCATCCAAATATGACAGCTCATTTCCAAATCACTTGAAGCATATTTGATTCGGAGAGCACCGGGCATCACCGACGTTCCTGCACACACTCAGTCAGCGGTGCACGGCGTGTGACAGTGATGAGATAGGTGGGGGTGGGATGATGGTTTTTTTTGGGGGGGGGGGGGCGGGGGGTAGGAAAGCCCCAGAAGGAGGCGAAAGGAGCAAAACCAAGGAAGGAGGAGAAATTTTGGCCCTGAAAAATTGCGAATGTCAGAAGGAGATAAAAAAATAAAATAAATGCAGTTTGAGAGAGAGAAAGAGAGAGCAGATGACAAGGTGAAAAATGAGGACGCGATGGAAAACCCAGTTTGAGCTGGAAGGTGCGAGGAGAGCATTCGGGTGAGCCATAACGTCGCCGCGGCCTGCGTCTGGCCCGACGTTGGAATAATCAGGCCAAGTGATGCCATGTAGACGACGGGATAAAAGTGATTCACCAAAGCCATGTTGAGTCTGTCACACGGACAACAAGTGGCTGGTCGTCGTCACTGAACATCGGTGGAAAAAACGGAGCCCTTTGGCCCGCCCCCCCCCCCCCCCCCCCCCCCCCCCCCGCGCTGGGGCTCTTGACTGGAGCGCCCACTTTACTGATTTCTTTGCCTGCTAGTGGCTCCTTGACTCCTTTGACTCTGAGCTCTGCAGGTTCAGGGGGTCACGCCGGAGAGCGCTTGACTCGGCCCCACCTGAGCCTTCACGCCCCCCCCCCCCTTCCAAACCCCCCCGACGCCCCCACTTGTGTTTTCGCTCTCTTTCATGTCTGAACGGGCCTCGAGCATGGCGGGTTCTCATGAAAGAGATGGCCCATCATATGCCACCCGAACATCCATGTTGAACTCTTTTTTTAAAATTTATTTATTTATTTATTTTCCCCCCCACCTGGTCAGCTTTAACTGCTCCAGCCTTTTGTTCCATTTTTAATGGCATTGTGTCTCGATGTGCAGTCGAGTGCTTTGCGGAGCCATCAGCATTAAGCGCGGTATGAAAGTTTAATGGGACACGCCGGAGAAACAGCGGGTTTCCCCCCGCACGGCGCGGGACCCGATGATGATACGATGGGACGTCACAGACCTTAGATCAGTTCATTTCGACGATTGCGCCTTCCGTCACAGCCCATTAAGCGCCATCTTCGACCATCCACCTTTCAATGCCCCCATACTGTGCATACATGCTAACATTTGTGGGTCGTTCACAGCTCGCAACGGCTCGCCGTGCTCTTGTCGATGGATGAGCAGGCCAAAGAAACCCCCTTTTCTAACCTTCCTGAAGGAGCTACTTAGTGATTTGGAGAGTCCAGATTAGGTGAGGTACGCCCCAAAATTTCCATCTCGTGTGGAATACCTGCTTCGGATATTTTAGGCCTATTGATACACCTTGAAGAACTACCTGCCTTTTTGACGTTTTGTGTTTTATGGGGAGGCATCTAACGCCTTCATAAAAATAAAAATTCCACTTTAATTGAGCATCACCCATCTGTCATGTATACTGTCTGTTGGTCCATTTCATACTTGATTCTCAAGTCAAGGCTGTTTGTCGGTCCACAAGACGAGTGTTGAAAATACAGTCAAACCTCAGTTTTCGAACGTCTCTGTTCTTGACCAATTCGGTTTTCGACCAAAAATGTCAATTTTTTTATGCCTCGGATGACGAACAAATTTCGGTTTTCGAACAAACTGAGCGCACTTGAATGCACCATTTGACTCCTCTCGCCTTCCTTACACGAGGAAGTGACGCTTCCTCGGGTAGACGAGGAAGTGGCGCTTCCTCGTGTCGCTTTCCATTGTGAGCAGACGTGTTCAGTAAACATTTTTATTTCAAAAAGAGCGTGGTTTCGGTTTTCGAACAATTTCGGTTTTCGAACAGCCTTCTGGAACAGATTGTGGACGAAAACCGAGATTTGACTGTAGTTTGAGAACTGAAACAATACAGTGTTGAATAATGTCTTTTTTTTTTTTTTTTTTAAAGGTTTCGGTGTTACTTGCATTCGTCCTGACAGCGGCGCTCGTTCAAATTTTGTCACAATTGGATAAAAATTGGAAAAGGTGGTCTTTTGATGGACCCCAAGCCAAATGAATCCTGAAATGTCCGCTTCAAACACTTCCTGTCTCTTTTTGGTGAGAGGTTTTCGAGACTTTTTTTTTTTGGGGGGGGTCTGCACATGATAGACATACCAAATTTTCACGTTGCCAAATGAAACTGGCACCAGAGTTTTTCAATTGAGCTCAAATGGGGCGAAATTTGGTGTGTTTGTTTGTTGTGAAAGACTTCAGAGATTAATCTGCTTTTACCGTTTTATGCACCCCGTAACCCGATAACATGATAAGCTATCCACTGTCGTAACCGCTGTCCCTGAAAAAAAAAAAGAAATTTCGCCCACCAATGCTCATAATATACACTATTCAGCATTTGCTGTATTGTTGCCCCGTTTTTGTTCTTAAATTTAATACAGCCCCTCAGAGAACTTTGGAAAAAGCTTCCCTTCCCCAGTTTTCGACAGAGGATCAATTCCATTTCCACGCACGCATCCATCTCTCGGCGATGCATCGCATGACGCCACTTGTGCCCACTCTGTGCGGATTTGTGTCCGGGCGATCGCCCACGTGGCGAATGAATGGACGACAGGGTGCGGGCGCAGGCACGGATTGGTCCGTTGGATGGATGGGGGGGGTGAAGTGGAGTGGGGGAAGGAGGGCTGCGTGCCAGTCGCAGTGTTAACATGATTGCAAATGACAAAATGTCAACCTGGGTTTGTTAGCGACATAATGGGGAATCAATAGACGCGAAAAAGATGTCAATACTACATGCTTTATTGCATTAAGCTACCTCTCTCCTTCTCCGTAAGCCACCCCAGCACTCCTCTCGCCCTCGCTCACTCCCCCCCCCCCGTCTCGCTCGCTGTCACAATACGATTCTCTCCCTACTACAATTAGATTGCGAAATATGACTACGGGAGCAGAATGATGGCGGAATGCTCCGCTGGCTAATGAGCTTTTGGTTCTGCTCTTTGCGTACATTAGGACGGTATATCGATGCACTCCCCGCACTGCCGCAGGCCAGACTCGCTGATATACGGTTCATCTCGTCCGCATCCATCTTCCACTTTCAAGATGATATATTGTGTTTTGGTCACATGTTTAGAGTTGGAACTTGTTGTTTGCATTCACATCTGCAGGTATAACTCATATATTACATTGAGATCATTATATTTGTTGATGGTGTTTATTTTGCTTATATGTTGACATTTTATCCATGCTTGTATCGTTTTTCCCGACATGCGATGCTGCTGACTAGGGCCCGGACGGCTTAATTATTTTTTTCTTTCTAATGAAGATACCAATTCTATTTGGCAGAATAAAATAGAGATAACTGATGAATTAATTGACTGATTTTAGAAGCGCTCAATCGCCTGGCCGATTAATCCGTCAGGCCCTAATGCAAAACTTTAGTTCACATTTGCATTACAGGGTGACACCTTTTGGGGAATCTTGCGGGATAAAAAGTTCATGGGGGGGAGATTATCCAGTCGGGGGGAAAAAAAAAAGCCCCGGACAGTTGCACAGCCGTTTTTAATGTAGCTGACCTCCAAAATGGGAGCAGGACGGGAGTGGGAGCCAATTTGAACGGGTACAACGCGGTAGTGGGTCAAGGCAGGAATTTTTTACATTTTTATTTTCGGTCGGCAGCATGGATTTTTTTTTCTGTGGGGGTGGGATGGGACTGAAATGAAAATCCCATGTCACCCTCTAATCAGCATGCACAATACCGTATTTTCCACACTAAGAGTCGCACTGGATTATGAGGCGCACCTTCAATGAATAAGATAACCTTTATTTGTCCCACACTGGGGAAATTTGCAGTCTACAGCAGCAAAATTGATTGGAAAAAATGGCCAATTTTGTCATTTTTTTCATACATTGGGCATTATAAGACGCAATCTACATTGCAGCCACTAGATGGAGCTACGCTCAAAGAAACGCCAACAGACCGAACAGATGTCAGTAAAACCTATTTCATAAAGCAGCGACACAGTTCACTGAACCAACAGCAAGTTATAACATTGACTCGTTGACGTTGAACTCTCTTGCCGCTGCTCTATTTCCGTGTTCAACTGCGAAACTGATCGCCTTCAGTTTGAAACTCTAGCAAGCATGTCTCTAGCAAGGAGCCATGTTGGGGTTAACATATTACCGTAATGAACATACACAAGGCGCATCGGATTTTAAGGTGCGCGCTGTGAGCTTTTAAGAAAATGGAAGGCTTTTAGGTGCGTCTTTTAGTGCGGAAAATACGGTATACCTGATGTCTGTTCATAGATGATGGATGGCCTGTTTTTAGTTCCTTCTTAAATGCCGCCGTGTGGACTACGACTATTTGTTGATACGATGCTGCTGACTATTCTTGCCGCTGTCCGCATTCACTTTGTGTCCATCTCGTGCCATTCAACAGGCTTTTGAAATCCCTTTTAACGCCGTCTGCGTTGACCCCTTTAACGGACGTGCGCAGGTACCCAATAGCTCGCCAAACACGTCTGGAGGGGGAATGTTTGGCGCCGCGATGTGTGGCTAATGTACTATTAATGCTGATAAGGTCCCACAGCTCATTAGCGGCGGCGAGCGTTATTGAGTTTCTCCAGACCACACGCGTGCGCGCATCAACCACTAGCATATTAATAACCGCGACCAAGCAGTGACCTTTCGCGCAAATACTTCACTCGCAAAGAGAGACCGCGCGGCATCCGAATTGTGCAAACTCGCAACGCTCCGCCTCCTGTTGGGTGCATTAGTACGCGCGCGAGGGCAGTAATTTTGGTCGGCCACATCCAGTGAAATACAGCCCAGCATTAGTCCTAATCACAGGCCGGGTGAGCAGGCCACTTAATCAGACCTATCACCTGAAGAGCACACGCACGGGGTCGTAAATGGACTCTGCGTGTGTGTGTGTGTGTGTGTGTGTGTGTGTGTGTGTGTGTGTGTGTGTGTGTGTAGTTGCAGGTAGTTAATCAACACATTAGCAGGAATCAACACATTCCAAGCGCCCGCCTCCATTCCCGGTATTGATTTATAGCTTTTCTCTCCGTTGTCGTTTCTCGCCTTCGCTCACATCCAGATGACGTCTACGTGCGGCGAACAGGAGCATACTTGACCTCTAAGGGGTGGGGTTGGGGGGCATCGTCCTATTGTGTGTGTGTGTGTGTGTGTGTGGGTGCCTGGTCGGCGATGAGCCGTCCTGATCAGGACTTGGAGTGGGCTTCGCCACATGCTACCAATCAGAGGCTGGAAAAAGAGGTTTTGAGCTCCTGCTGGTTCTTGACCACTCGCTTAGTTGACTTTGGTGCTTGGTGCAGGAATGCGTGGGTAGCAAGGTTATGCTAGAACAAATTTGACTACTATTTTGATGACTATGAACTGGTGTCGATGTGGTTATTTTATTTTTTTCTAATTAATATATATATTTTTTTCTCCATAAATTCCTGATTGTCTGAGTTTTCACTTTCCCGGCGTTTCCGCAACATTTAGGACATATGGATTGTCGTGACTGATGGGAAGTCACTTTTGGATGGTTTGCGTTGGAGCTCCGACAGTTGAGTTTTGGCCCAGATTACAAAATGGAAGACTGGGTGGAGGACATTTGATCATCTGCTGTGCGATTTTATTCTTATGTATTGTTTTTTTTTTTTTATGACTAAGCCTGATATTTGCCGCCATGACAATCTGTCTTTTATCCGTGGTGAATATGAAAGCAACCCACAAAGAACCTCAGGAGGAATATATGAACATAAAATGTTTGTAACTTGCTTTCACCTGTCTGGTACACCTCGTTAAAATTTCTGTGCCAGCGTGAAACATTCATTCATTCATTTTCTGAACCGCTTTATCCTAACTAGGGTCGCGGCGGGGGGTGCCGGAGCCTATCCCAGCCGTCTTCGGGCAGTAGGCGGGGGACACCCTGAACCGGTTGCCAGCCAATCGCAGGGCACACAGAGACGAACAACCATCCACGCCCACACTCACACCTAGGAACAATTTAGAGTGTCCAATCAGCCTGCCATGCATGTTTTTGGAATGTGGGAGGAAACCGCAGTACCCGGAGAAAACCCACGGGGAGAACATGCAAACTCCACACAGCTGGAATTGAACCCGGTACCTCTGCACTGTGAAGTCGACATGGTACCTACTGGGCTGCCCCAGCGTGAAACAGACACAGGATATACTCAAATGAATCAAAAGGCACCCGATTTACGATGCTCAAAATGTCAATGAGACAACCCTTCAACTTAAAAGCTGAAATTGTCTGATCGTCTCTTTCGGGCATTCACCTTTTGTGTATTCTGTCATGCCTGTCCATCAAATTGTCGAAAAGGTGGTGACACATTTGGGGAACATTATTCACCGGGATACCAGTGTTGGGGAGTATTCAGGTTCTCGTTTCAGCTTGAACTTGTCAGCTATCGTTAAAGAGTCACTCCAGCAGCGTCCACATTCTCCCTGTCGGAGGGACTTCATTTGTTTCTTCATAACAAAAGCCGAAGGTCCCGGACGGTCGGTTTGCCGACAGCGCGCTCATAAACGTGCCAACAATCAGTTTTACTAGCCTCGTGTCTATTTTTTGAGGGGTGGGTGGGGGTGTCGGGGGGCGGGGGGTGGGGGTGGGGGGTTGTTGATTGCAGCAGGCTGTCACCTCTGGCACCCCACTCATGTGCAAGTACATTTAGCTAATAAAAAAGACCAATAAAACCCAGAGGTTTGATTGGGTGTCTCCCCTTAGCCCGGCAGAGCGGACGGCTAAATCAAGGGTCCCCCACCCTCCGCCCCCCCACACCCCCACCCGCCATTTCATTTAGCTGATAAAATTTATGGTAATGAAGGTGTCCTATTAACCTCTGGGTTTCCACTGCTGTCCTTCACGGTGAGGGCGGATGAGAGTCGTGCTTGGTGATCGTCGCGCAGGTAGCTCATGTTCTCTCTTGAGATGCACACACACACACACACACACACACACACACACACACACACACTAAATAACCGCCCAAAGCAGCTCAGGCCTTTTGAGAGGGTCGACTACATGTTTAATCTCCCTCCCCTCGTCATTCTCCTGTTTCTTTATCCCCTCTGTCCTTCCTGCTCTCCAACCTCCTTTTCGGCAGGAGGCCTCTGTTCTGAAATTAATCTGCCGTACTCGGCCACCTTCTCGCCCGCTAATTCTCTTGTTCAGGCTCTCTCGCGTCCTGGCGTCCTTTTGTCGGCTGCCGCTAACCTTGTTTTGAAAAAAAAAAAAAAAAAAAAAAACACAACTTAAGCAGCGGAAACTTTTGGAATATCTTAACAGATCCGGCATATGATAATGAAATGAGCGTTGTCATTGTTCTTGTAGTCTGAGATGACCACACAGTTAAGTTTTGATACTGGCTAACTTTCATACCCAAAATCGAGAAGACACGATTTGGCTTGTTGACCTGTAAGAAGCAGCATTGGCACCCGTCTAGCCGTTACGTTTATCGTTACGGTTCAATTACATGACATTGGATTTTTGGAGAACTTTGTAAAATTGCTAATAAGGCTGTTTTTGGTCTAGATGCTGCACGAGTGTTCAGTCGAGGTATTCACAAGTACGGCCCATCAAACGAAGACCGGCAGAATTCAGTTTTTAGTGCTTTCTTTCGGTTGATTGTGTGCCATGGGATACTGTATATTTCATGTGAATTATGTGACCTTGGCGAAGATCAAACTTGGGAATTAGAGAAGCACCCGGCGTGACTTACAGTATACAATATGTGTTGGACAGTCTGATGCTATCTCCGAAGGTGATTGTTGGTTTGATAAACGATGTGACGCAGACAAAAGGTGGAACACTTTCATCTTTTGCTGCATGTTGCTGTTTTTTTTTATTTGTATTTTTTTAAAGAGTAAAGTGAATATCAATGCCAGGTATTGGACAGACAGACAGCCTTATTTTCATGTATCGGGTACTGATGGAGTCTGAGATAACCAGCCACCGATACGTTAGGCCCAACAAAAATCGAGTTTTAATTTCTCTTTGGCAGTAGTTGACGCTGGATTGCGTCGGATTGAGACAATGGCAAAGGGAAAAAAGGACTTTGTTCACATTTTTTTTTTGTCATTGCGGTAAATGAAATTTTATATATCCGAAGTAGTTGAGGTATCGCTCTACTCTTTATTGGAGAATTTTTATTTATTATTATTATTATTTTTTTACAAATCTGTTTTAGCGGGGGCTTTTTTGACATTGATATCTGTCTGTATGTGTGAAACTTGACAAAAACATTATTATTATTTTTTTTTTTAATAGGGGATCCTGTGTCTACCACAGTCCAGACGCTTGCGGTTTTGAGGTTGCAAACAGCGGCGTAAGAATACGTGGTAACGCGGAACAAGAAGGCTTCAGTTATCGTCAGACCTTTTTTTTTTTTTTTATGCGCTTGTTTTGTATTTCTGGCTTGGAAGTGTTTTTCCACACAACGATTGCACGACCGTGGAAGCATCACTTGGTGGTCTACGCCGCGTTCCCACAAAGCAAGCGTGCACATCTGAGATTCGCTGTAGCTGCTGTTAAAATGCAACAGCGTTGTTGCATTGTAATGTTTTTTTTTTTCTTTTTCTTTCACCCGTTTCACCCACCCCGCTCTATCCAACAAAACCATATTGACACGCTATATAGGGTTAGATGTATGTATCAAAAGTAGGAGGGGCGACAACCCCTTTTTTTTTTTTTTTTCAAGATGGCGCCCGAATAGGCAGCCGTCAACAAGTGCTCTTCAAGAGCCTTGCGTTTTTTGTGGTTTGTTTTGTTATTTTGTGTTTGTTGTTACGTCGTGTGGACCTGATGTGGACCCGTTTTCAGCATTTTTGGCCACGTCATTCGTCAAAGAAGAAGAATCTGTGCTTGGTGGTTGCGCCTTCTCGGCAGCACACGCGTACCAGCACTGATTTTTTTGATTGGGAGGAATGTCGGCGCCATTTGACTGTCGTTGCTGGACATCCCCGGGGCGCTTGTGTCTTGCGCCTGAAGTAGGCAGCATTTTCACAGCCCTGCTTTGTTCAGCGAAAAGGTCGGTGCTGATGGACAGTCTGCATGGATTGGATGGATGCATGGATTGAGGAGCCGACGATGAGAAGAAAGGAGCGTCAGCGCAGAGCGCCGATGCATATGTGGAACTGGGAGTCGCGGCTTGGAATTGAAGCGGATTTACATGGGACAGGAGAAGAGAGCCAATCTCTCTTTTCGTTAATGGATGCTACAGCTTCTTGTTGCTACAGCTTAGCTTGTAGCAGACGTGTGCACATTGCCGCATTACGTCTTTGATCCACTGGTGAAAAGGACACTTTGATTCGCTCCTCTTTCATCTATTACGGCTTCAAACAACAAAGTGTATGCAGGAAAGTGGTTAAGATTGCACAATAGTCTGTGTTTCATGTGTTGTCTTGTATTATTTTGTCATTTCTTTGGTCAACTTTTCTTTTGATGGCGGCGCGGACACCCGCAGCGGCTCCTCTTGTTTTATGTTGAGGGGGAAGAAATTTCATCTGTGCTGTATGTTACACATACGTACAGCACATTTGACAATAAAGTTG
This sequence comes from Hippocampus abdominalis, assembly GCA_018466805.1. Taxonomy (NCBI): domain Eukaryota; kingdom Metazoa; phylum Chordata; class Actinopteri; order Syngnathiformes; family Syngnathidae; genus Hippocampus; species Hippocampus abdominalis. The sequence continues at coordinate 3,094,928 of CM031699.1, forward strand.
TATTCAATTCAATATTCAATTCAACCCTCCCCGCTTCTGTACAAGGGCTGCACCCCTCTGTCCCTTTGTGTGCTTGTAAAGAGGGACAAGAGAAGGAGGCACAGTTGGGGGAAGGCGGGGGGCATCCAAGGAATGACTAAGTGACCTCTCTCCTCTCTTTTGACATGCTCGTGTTCTGTCCGTTTTCCCGTGGCCCCTCCCCTTCCTCCTCCTCCTCCTCTTCCTCCCTCTTTCATCCCATTTCGTTCCCCCCCTTTTTTTTTCAGCCTGGTTAAGTCGCCATGGCTGTTGGCCTCTCCTGTCCCGTGCTCCTTTCCCTCCCTCCGCCGTAGCCCCGGCGTCCTCCGCAGTAGCTGTCTGCTTGCCAAAGTGTCTGTAAGACGCATTAAGGCCCATAAAAGCCTAGTTTGTGGTGGCACCAGTCAGAGGTAGTGTACAAAAGTGACTTGAAATGAGCCGGTGATTACCCCGTAACATGGGAGAGAGGCAACCAAGTGGCCAGGAGAGTGCGAGACAAGGCCACGGGCAGCTTCTTGCGCCAGTCTCTCTTAAAAGAAAATGGAAGAGGAAACTAATATTTGTTTGTCTCTCCCTAAGAGCTAAAAAGCCGACCTGAGTGCAGGCGTGGCGACGCAAAGTTGCAAACTCCAAATTTTCCTCCGGGCGTCCGCCGCCCTCCCTTCGCCGTCACCCCTCCGCCTAATTGGCCACATGCTGCCTTGAGTGACAAGTGTAATCATCAGTCAAATTATAGGGGGGGAGGGAGGGGGGGGGGGGTTGCAGGAAAAAGGGGAACAGCAGAAGGTGGTTTGGGGGTCGGGGGCGGGGGGGCGGGTGGTTGAAAGGAAGTGCTTTGATCAAACATAAAGATGGAGGGCCGGGAGTCCAAACAGACGGAGCTACATGGAAACCCGCTGTCCGCACACCTGCTGCTTCGCTGCCCGGCGACATTAGCGGCGCGTAGCGCCGGCCGGCCGCGTTCCCCTCGCTAATGGCGCAAAGTGTATTGATTGGCTTTCTCATGTAAATGGCATCGAACTTAGCCTCGGCGCTTTCTCCCGACGCCCTCACGACGCCGACGAGCGCAAGCGGGCGAACCAAATAGAATAGGACGTGTCGAATCACTTTACGATTGGGAAATTTACTGCAGTTCTAGGTTAGATAAGCTCTCAATAGCACGGGGGGTGGGAGATGGGGGGCGGGGGGTGGTTGCACATTTTGACATTGTGTCCTTTCCTGTGTTATTTGTGGAGTGTGTGTAGTCCACTCGCCTTATCTTATGAGCATATTTGAGAAGAAGTCTTTCGCTATTATCACGATACAATGAGTCGTGCGCCACAAGAGGACGGGACGGAGCGGCCAGTAGTGCAGCGGCAAAAAAAAAATAGAAAAATCATGAAAACCCTACAGCCTAACCAAACAGTCCCAACGCAGCCAGTTTCTAAAATGTCCTCGCTGCCTCCCCCCCCGACGATCTTTGCGCGACACTTGCTCATTTTCCTCTCCCGCCGCAACACTCCTCTCCATTGCACTTAGTTCAAATCATTGAGCCGTTTCTCTTCTCCTTTGTGGATCGCATCAATCCGACTTAATGTGCGCCAACGATCACTTTCACAGCATGAAATCTCGACTCGAGTCTCAAGTACGTTGATTTTACATGAAAGAAGTAAACATGTTCGCCAGAGCATTTACACATTTAACATCCTACACAAGACCATGTGCGAGTGGTCCGATGTTTACGGCAGTACTGACATTACAGGATTTCGAAGTTACCACTGTACATACTATTATTCATTGGACTATTTTCTATTTATAGCCTGCTGGTATTTTCCGTACAAAAAAAAAAAAAAGTTGCCGTAGCTCTGAATAAGCATTATTGTAAGTTACGATCTCTACAAGTTCGCTTATGAGCGAGAACGGGAACGAAAATGCTAAATGCCCCAACATAACAATTTTAAGAAATTGCTCAAAAATGCCGATAAACATTAAATGTGCGCTTTCCATGAAAAAACAAAAAAACAAAACGGGGCTCTGGAGGAGGGAAACTGCTGTTCCATTTCTATTTGGAGGCACTTTGTTAGTGAGAGCAGACGCTATCGCTCGCCGGCGCGCTAACGAGGTTTTACAGTAATTAGGAGTGCTGATGAAGCACTTTGATTCCTCGGCCGTGGCGGCGCGCTCATTAGCGGCCAGCTAGCCGCGGCCTCAGTCACATCCTATTAGGCGGCTCAGTGTACACTTTGAATCAGGAGCGAGAGATTAAGCGGAGATGAAAACGCACACGCACGCACACACACACACACACACACACACACACACACACACACACACACTACTAAATTGGCTAAAGTCCACAATGCTCTCCCTACTATAAAAAGTTTGTAGACGAAAACTCCCCCTTTAACTACGGCTTTAAAAAAAAAATCTACTAATTAGAGAGTGTTACATGGCGCGTGAAGTTTCTCTCCGAAAAGTCGTGATTTACAAGTCACTTTCAAGAACACTAAAAGACCACAAGCTCGGGCCATGACACTCGTGCGCAGACATCACATGCCACCCCAACAAGCCACACCTCTTAAAGGGACAACACCGATCCAACAGTACGTAGTATTTTCTCTACATGTTGTGCTTGCAATTCATTTTTTTGTGTACAAAATACATCGACAATGTGTTAAGAAGTGTATTTTAATATTTTTAAAGCGTGTAAAGCACTGGTGTCAAAGTCAAGGCCCGGGGGCCAGATCTGGCCCGCCAGGTCATTTTATGTAGCCCGCGAAAGCAAATCATGTGTGTCCATTTGCTAAAATCTGTACCGAAATGTCAAATTGTCATGTGTAACAAATAACGTTGAGATTTGGCAATAATTTTGTTACCCGGTTGACACAATAATTGAACAAACTATTATGATTGATTTGACTGATTTCAAAACTAGTAATCTATTATTTTGTTGTGTACAAGTAGTAATTTTGTGGTTTTACTGTCATAACGGCCCTCCCAGGGAAGACATAACTCCAAATTTGCCCGCGGCTAAAATGAGTTTGACACCCCTGGTGTAGAGCTTTTATTTTGAAATTTTTTTTTTTTTTTTCTCCCCCAATCAGTCTCTTTATTATAGAGTTGGAGATGGAATGTATCCCTCCCCAACGATGAACAGGGTTTCATTGAATCGTCTTTTCTTTGTTCAAGCTGATTTTTGTTGACTCCGCAACGGTTTTGCCACTCCTTTTGTAACATTTACCGCCTCTTGCTGTGCGTCTCGTTCCCCCTCTCTTGCTGCTTTTTGTGTGATGGAGTGATTATTGAGGACGTGACTCCCGTGTTTAACGCCGCTTGATGAAGTCCGCCTTTGTCCGTCTGCGCTAACCTATCGCAACCGGGACAGCGCTTATTGCAAAATCAATACGCACAAATCGAAGAGCGACCCAGCCATCGAGAGGCCGGGATGAGTAGGTGTGCGTGCGCGCGCGCGCGCGCGCATGTGTGTGTGTGTGTATAGGTAGATAAAGCCGGAAGACCAGAAGTGGGAACGGGTGTGACCCGGAAGGGAATTTGAACACTTGACCCCCACGCTGCTGCTTGAGTGGTACGGCTGGGGCGTGAATCAGCGCATTCATATTAATGATTGCTCTGGCCGAGGGGAGCGCCATGTATGTGCATGTGCGTGATTGTTTAAGCCAGCGATGTCGAACCAGTGTTTCCTGTATTGGAAATCTCACAATTGTTCCCAAAATATTTATTTTACTGTATATATTTAGACGACAATAAGTATGTTTATCTCGCTACAGTACGCAAGCAAGATTTAGTTACCCGCAAAATAATTACTTTTCCAGTTGATGGCAATGAACCCGTGGATCCACTTTTTGTGAAATTTTAGTTAGATTGTATTCCGTGAGATTATTTTCAAATGTTAAGGAAAAAAAGAGTGGGGGGGGCAGCGGGCCGGTCTAAATTAGGGCCCACGATTTTACAAATCTGCCTTTTTCGTTGAGATTTTTGCAGATTTTTTTTTTCTATACATGAACACATTACAACGCAAGACATTCATTTATTTTTTTTTAAAATTTAATCTGTCATCAGTTTCCCCCAAAAAATCCATATTGGTCAGGCCATCATCTTAATTTGACACACTACGGAGAAGAATGTGAACATTCAAACGACGAAAACAAATGAAAAACGAGGCTTCAAAGCTGTGCACAATCAAGCCTTTGTTTTTGTTCTCTGATGCTGTAACCGTTTCTGCTGAATGCGTTGAACCCATGCCCTTCTCAGCTCACTCTCAATCTACTACCTCTACGATGACCTGGAAAAATGATGCCATGTTGTATAGCATCTTCCATATGCCTACACGTAACTACATGTTTGAAGCACCAAAATATACCACACTGGAACTATGAGGTGCGCTAAATCTGCCACACAGTATAAAAGCCTCACCCCGCCCCCTTTTTTGTATTATTATTATTATTATTATTATTATTTTATTTATTTTTTTGCCTTCACCTCCTTTCTGCGACATGCGCGCACTCGTGGCTGACAACGATGCACTCTAAAGCTGTCACGCATTCGTTGATTTTTGGAGTTTGATTTTTCGGGGCTAGTTAGCTAACCAACTACACATTGCAAATTGTGATGGATAAGTTAATGGCGGAGGAAGGGGTGACTTCTCCCAAAGTATGTCACCACTTACGCAAAAAAAAATAAAATCATGAAAACTGAAAAGCAATTAGCGCTACATCTCCACAGTTGAGTGCAACATATTTCTGTCTTAGCCCGTTTTCAGCAGTTATCGTCATTCATGTACAATGTATTTTACAAAAAAAAAATCTCGTCATTGTCGGGGGTTTTTAAAAATACGTCTCGGCTCAATAATGGGGAAACACCGGTTTTAGCGGAAAACCTGCGAGTGCGAAATGGTGCGAAGATGACTGGCGGCAGAAGAGGGGACACGGAGAAGTAGTAGAGGGAAGGAGGGGGGGGGTTGTGTGAGAGAAGCACAGCTGGGAAATGAGAAATGCAACCCCCCCTGCCATCCATCCTTCTATCCATCCCTGCACCTTAAACACACACACACCCTCTCTCTCACACACACACACACACACATTGGATTCCCATCTCTTTATCCTCCCCTCAGGAAAGAAGGGATGGCAGCGAGATAGGAAGAGACGAAGACGGGGACAGATAGTCGCATTAAAATTCATGCTTCCCTCCCTCCCTGGCTATTATTATTTATTTATTTATTTATTTATTTATTTTCCCCCTGCTGAAAATCAATAGTGTTTACTATGAATGAGTGCAAGAGTGGACAACAGTGGTGCCAGGGGGACAGAGAGACAGACGGAAGAAGAAGCAGCAGAAGAAGAAGAAGAGGAGGAGGAGGAGGAGGAAGAGGAGGCTGGGTGACTTTATTGCAGCGGGCAGAAACACCAGAGGCCAAGGTTAAAGACCAGCTGGGGCAGTGAGACAGAACAAGAGACGCACTAAGTAAATTCAGCTGTCTTGTAAAACAGACATAGTGCCCCCGTAAATGCATATCACGCCAACGGGCTATCATAATCACGGCATATGAATCACAGTCCAACCCGCCTTGTAATTACCCGCCCCGTTGATAGCCCAACTGTACCGCATGCGCCCCGGCCGCCCTTCGCGAGAGATAGAGATGTGCGCCCTTTTTTTTTTTTTTTTTCAAATAACCGTAACAGCCAAACAGCACTCGCATGTAAACGCACCCCTACAGAGTGGCTTGCTCATGCAAACATGAACTCAATCGTAATTTTCGTCTTTGCACAATTAAAAAAAGGTTGTATCGTAGGTGAATCATCGAATCGACGTGTAGTATGTCAAAATAAACGCTTGGTCTGCACGAATTACAAGGCCCGCACACCAGAATGAGCTGCAAAATGCTCATTTCATTGAATCATGAAATCATGAACCACCAGTTGTTTAATTCTTTACATTCTACTCTCCTATGAGCTTATATTAGTTTACCTGATTGTATTTTATTTTATTTTTTTATAAAGTACATTCTGTCGTGGTTTTAATTTATTTATTCATATATTTTTACATTAAAAACACTTTGTTGGTGTCCATTTGGGTTCCGGAATGGATTCATGACGGTTTCTGTTCCTTTCAATGGGAGATGATTTGAGATGAGTGTTTTTTATCGCGGTCACGGAAGGAATTAAACTCTTAAGTCAAGGTACCACTTGACAGTAATTTGAACCTCGGAAGGCTAAAATACGAATCATAAACTTCCAGATTCCAGCCATCCATCCATTTTCTGATCTGCTTTATCCTGACCAGGGTCGCGCGGGGGGGGGGGGGGAGGTGCCGGAGCCTATCCCAGCTGTCTTCGGGCAGTAGGCGGGGGACACCCTGAACCGGTTGCCAGCCAATCACAGGGCACACACAGACGAACAACCATCCGTGCTCACACTCACACGGACGGACAATTTCGAGTGTTCAATTAGCCTACCGTGCATATTTTTGGAATGTCGGAGGAAACCAGAGTACCCGGAGAAAACCCACACAGGGAGGCCAAAGCCGGGATCGAACCCACAACAACGACTGCGCTGTGAAGTCGACATGCTAACCACTGGACCACTGAGCTGCCAACTTCCAGATTGATATCTGAAAAACTTTCAAAAGTTGCGGACGTTAAAACCAGAAAACACACACGCACACACACACATAAGTGTCAGCAAATAGTTTTTGTCGCCCTACTTGTTTTTGTTTTGCCGTCACGCTCTCACTGTTGAGCATAACGTATGTGACGCTCATATATGGCCCTTGTCCTTGCGCAGGGCGAGCCGACTGGGGGCGGGGGGGGTTGCGATGCGGTATATATTCAGGCATCTCATGCATTATGGAAAGTGCAGGTGAGCGAGAGCGAGCGACCCGTTACGTGCCCAAGGTTCACGGCCAATCTCGGCCGCGGCCCTTTCGCTATTAGCATAGCATCACCATTTCAAATCGGGCTGTCAAAAGCCTGACACATGTTTTATTCAGCGACCGATATTGATCACATTATGCATACATACAAATCCATAGTGCATACCCCGAGCCGGGCCTTTGATATGCTAACGCCGCCGCTCGCTTGCATAACCACGGCTGAGGTGGTTTATGAAGTATCTTGCAAGCAAAGTGTTTCCACATGCGCTGACGCGTTTTGAAAAGTAAATTTCGTCTTCACATTCAGAGGCTGTCAATTGTGTGTCGAAGCAACCGGTGGCTTTATCATCTCTCATGCATTTCAGCTCGGCCTGGGTAAGTCATCCAAATGTAACCGTGGTAATCGAAGAAGAAAAAAAAAATCCTCCATTGTGAAAGCGCCGCGTGAATGCACGGTGTTGCTGACAGCAAGCGTGGAACGTATTGTATGTTCTTGTGTCTTCCCCCCCGAGCGTGCTGAAAGCAATTTGACACCCCAGCTGGAGTTCACTGCAAAACTAAACACACACAACAGAAACAATTACACACATTTAAAATACAATTAAAATTTTTTTTTTTAAATTCCAATGGACAAAATTTACACACATGGTTTTCTCTTCAGATTGATTGTCGCCGTTGTCGCCCAAACGTTGTCGAGGTCATACCGCGGTTGCTAATTCCCCCCCCTGCCCTCCAAATCCACTCTCGCAACGTCTTGTCTGTCGACGACCTCCGTCCGCCTACGCCCATTAAGAGCCGACACATCACTTTAAGAGCTTTTCTTTGTCCATCAACATGTTTACCCTCTGTCAATATTCCTCTCTGTGTTAACTCCGCTCTTCACTCGTGTTATTGTTAAAGCACAGCGGCCGTGCTAAATCTCCCGGAGCCTTCGCGAGGTCACAGTAGACGGGCGGGGAGGCAAATGTAGCCATGATGAAGCGTGCGTTCTTGTCCCATGATTCCCCAATGAGACACAAGGAAGGTAAATGACTTGTCCTTCCTATTAAGGCTTTTATCAACCCTTCATTGACCGACCGTCTTAACCCTCGGATTTCTTTCTTTCTTTCTTTTTTTTTTGCTCCCATAGAACGTTTTTTTTTTTTTTTTTTTTGTCCAGCCGTCTCCCTCTGGTGCTGTTCCCTTAGCGACTGTTTCCAAGGTGCCCATTGCCAAGGCCATCAGGGTCCAGTGATGTCACACATGCATAACTCCACACCTATAATACCACTCTCCCCCTCCTGTGCCCTGCCCCCCCCCCCCAAACCCCCCACCCCAAACCAAACCCAAAACACAACAAAAACACTTTAAAGATCGATCCCCCACATGAAATTTGGTCGGTGTGCCAATCATGAGTCTGAATGTCTCAAGAAACAATGACTGGAAAGATACAGGAAGTCGTCTATTTTGGTCGAAAGTGGCCGTTTTTTGGTAATTTTGGCCATTTCCTGGCAGGGGTTCTACAAAAGCAAATTTGCTTGAGCGATTTTGTCAGATTGCTACAAAACTACCTGGTGATCCAGACAGACCGGAGAGAGGGTTACGCTGAATGATAAGGTCTATTTTCTTTCTTCTTGATTGTAATTACCGCTGGTCAGAACATAGGTGCAAATTTTATACTCAATGAATACGGTAATAAGGTTGACCAAAGCCACTTAATGAAAACGCAGGCTCTGAAATCCTTTTTACTTGACAAAGTCAAATTTAGTTGTCGTGTCAATAATGAGCCGACGTGCACAAAAATCTCAAGAAGCCCCGTCTGAAAAGACACATGACGACTCTCATTTTGGTTGAAAGCGGAGACATCCAGGCAGAGGTCTTTCAAAAGCAAACTTGCCTGAGAAATTGTCCATTTGCTACAAAATTTACAATTGAACTATAAAGACCAGACAAAGGCTGACACTTAATTGTGAGCAATTTTACTGATTGCATTAGACTGCAGCACGGGAGCAAAGTTTGTCCTAAAATAAAACCAAAAAAAAAGCCCAGACCCACAAAGTCAAAACTTGACCAAAATTCATCCCGGAATGTCCGCTTTAATTAAGAACATGAAATGAAGGAAACTTATGAGGATTTGTGGTTTTGCTTATTGCGTGGGGGCACCTGACGCACCCATTTCCTCCATCGAAGTTTAGTTTGTGATTCTTTTTTTTTTTTTTTTGTCTCCCCAGCGGTGACCCCTTATCTTCTCCCCGTCAGTGTAACCTCCCTATGTCCACAGTGTACATGACGCTCTACATCTGCTCCATGTTTAAAAGGTCATTTGTCAAATCTGACATTTTCTGCCCTTACCAAAGGTTTCCTCAATATCCCGTCTATCTCCCCTAAATCAGAATTTATGTTTCTCATCGGTTTGTTTGGCTTTCGTAGAAACCCTTCCTGACAATACATCTCGCTTCGGTGCCACAACATATCAGGAGAAACGTAGGTGACTGAATTCTATCATTGTGTAATGTCCAATACACTACAATATGACAGACGTGCTCCCCAGTGTGCCTTTGTGCGCGTGTGTTTAGGTTGCCTGGGCAGTGGAGTCGAGGCTTTCGAAAAATGTCACTTGTAACTGGGAGATTCATCGCACAACACGCGCACACATTTTGAAGTCTGACTTCGGTAATGGCGCATGTGTTTTGTGCAGTTTTTGTACGTTAGCGGGGAAAAATCAAGATGGCGGAGAAAGAGAAAAAGGCTCACCTTTTTTTTTTTCCGTCTAGATTTTCTGTACTGCCTCCCACGCGAAACTGCAAACGCGCACACGCCGTACACACAAACACACGCTTTGCGTCATTTGAACTGCGACGATAATCATCGAGCATTCATGTCAAAATACGCACTTTTTAAAAGAATGTTTGCTTTATGACTGCAAGAAATGTCACACCAGTCTAATAACCTTTCAAGTGAATCATTTTTATGACCCTAGACTGCGTGTCCTTAAAAAGTTCGACAACTACGACCCCCAATTGAATCGATTTGTGTCATTGAATTTACCGGTAAATTTTCCCGTGGATTAGATTCCACAAATGGCGGCCCTCAGTAATCTGACAGCATCTGCAAAGCAGATGTTCAAAATTGAGCGTAGAAGAGACAAGAATAAATCATAATAAATACATTTTATTTGAAACCGCTTTTCACAGAAATCAAGGATTCTTTACAACAAGAATAAAGAGAGGCAGGATCAAAACATCCAGTTTCACGCAAATGTGTACAGATATTTCAAGAACGGTCACAAGAAAAACAAAGCAAGAAATGAGTAACAAAGATTAGAAGATGTTAAAACCATTGGAAGAGGTGAGTTTGGAGAAACGATTTGAAGGATGGGAGCTCAGTACATTTGTGGAGGTGTTGAGGTTGAGAGTTCCAGAGGGTTGGGACGGCGACAGCGAAGGCTTGGTCCCCACAACGTCTTGTGCTTGGTTAATGGGCATGGCGAGGAGGTTTGCATTTGAGGAGCGGAGGGTGCCCGAAGGAGTTTATGGGTGGAGAAGGTTGGACAGGTAGGAGGGGCCTTGATTGAAAAGGGCTTTGTAGGTGAGTAGGAAGAGTTGAAATTTAATGCGCTGGGGAACGGGGAGCCAGTGGAGGTTTTTGAAGACACGGGTGATGTGATCCCGGGTGTGGCTGAGCACACGGACGGCGGCGTTCTTGATGTATTCTAGTTAATTGAGGAGTATGGAGGTTGCACCGTAGAGGATCCAATTGCAGTAGTCCAGGCGGGAGGTGATGAAGGCGTGGACGAGGGTTTGCGTGGCAGTGACAGAAACTGAGCGGCACCGTCGAGAGATGTTCTTGAGGTGGAAGAAAGCAGTTTGGGGGATTTGGGTGACATTTTGGTCCAAAGAGAGATTACCATCCAAAAGGAGTCCAAGATTGCAACAGTGAGAGGAGGCAGGACGGGGTTGAGTTGTCGCTAGTGAGGTTAAAGTTGATGCCTGTTTGGGTGAGCGAGTTTCATTATGATAAGCAAGTGAGATTTAGTGCAGTTGAGAATGAGAATGTTTGTTTGCGTAAAGGATTTAGTATAAGCAAGACAGTGAGACAGGTTGGAGAGGGTTGTTGGGGTGATGGGATTTGGTGGAGATGTCAGCAGCGTACCAGTGGAAGCGGAGACCGCGATGACGAATTTGGCCGTGGGGGAGAAGGTATAGAGGATGAAGAGGACCAAGCACAGAGCCTTGGGGGACACCATGGGACAGGGAGCAGTGGAGGAGGAGCAGTTGTTGATGTGGATGAATTGTTTCTTGTCTGTGAGATATCAGTGAAGCCAGGTTGAGGATATGGTGATGTGATTGCGGGATTGCAGGCGAGAGAGTAGGATGGAGTGGTTGGAGCAATACATGCTCGTAGTCAGTCAAAGGAAATACAGTCAAACCTCGGTTTTCGTCCATAATCCGTTCCGGAAGGCTGTTCAAAATCCGAATTGTTCGAAAACTGAAACCACTTTCTTTTTAAAATAAAAATGTTTACTGAACACGTCTGCTCACAATGGAAAGCGACACGAGGAAGCGTCACTTCCTCGTCTACCCGAGGAAGCGTCACTTCCTCGTGTAAGGAAGGCGAGAGGAGTCAAATGGTGCATTCAAGTGCGCTCAGTTTGTTCGAGAACCCAAATTTGTTCGTCATCCGAGGCATAAAAAACCCGTTTTTGGTCGAAAACTGAATTGGACGAGAACAGAGACGTTCGAAAACCGAGGTTTGACTGTATATTGTTAGTGTGTTAGTGTGTGCGTGTGTATTTGCTTTGAATTGTGGGCAAACATTTCTGTAACCCTGCAACATCACTTACAGGAGTTCTTCTTTGTTTGTCTGCATAACTGTTGTACTACCTACCCCCTTGGTGGGCTGTATAAAACTGAAAAAAACATTTTTTTATTATTTTTCCCGTGTCGCTGTTCCACATAAACATGAGGGGAAAAAAAATAGGTAGGATCCTCTGCAAATTTGCTGGAACAGAAGATCTGACCTTTACCCGCCTTTGCATTTTACATCGTACTGTAGGCACTGCGCCTCCTCCAATTAATCACCAGGATGAAGAAATGGCACTGCCCAAATAGACACCTGCCCAAATGGCTGTTATTGCTTTGAACCGTGACATTTGATACCACCGTGTGCGATGGTGGTCGCCGCCGGCAGAGCTTTAATGGAATCTGTAAAGCTGATGTTGAGAATTGTGGTTAAACGCAAACAAGTATTATTTAGCGCCATTTGTACGAATCAACATCTCCCCTCTAATCAACACCTTTCTCCAAATGGCCACTTGCTGCGGTTGAGTAACGGATGAGTGACAGTGTAATATAGGTTATTAAAGTTGTTGCAAAGCATAGTTTTGTACAAGTTGTCATGATTGTGAATGCGGGCGATGTCGCTCTCAGCTGCTGTGACAGTTGGGGAGGGTGGGGAGTGGTCGGGGGGGGGGGCATTGGCAGGCTTTTTGAATGACTGTTGGACTTCTGTAGACAAATCAATGGTAAAGAGTGACGTTATTTCCAAGCTAATGCGTCTCGCTGTGTGTTCTTTCCGTTGGTGCTCCCACTTCGATTTTTTATCGCACCTCCTCCAACTTTGCTTCAGGAAGCGTTTCCATTTCTTTGTTTGTCGTAATACGTGTCTTTTATCTCTGTCACCGCTTTCCCCCGATTGGTCCGTGTCTCCTCCAACCACCCCCATATCCTCCACCCCCCTCTTCCCCGCTATTGATCCAGTCATAGTTTTCTCAGTCTTCACAGCGCTGCGCCGCTCTAATCAATACAGATAATTGTCTGCTCTCTCCCGATGCCAAACATAGTCTCTCCCTCTCCCCTTGCTCTCCCTTTTTTGTCAATGAACCCCAGTGTTTTCTTCCTCTGCCCCACCCTTGCGGACGGGAATTCCCGTTCCCCTAATGACGGGAGATAACCTGCTTTCTTTACCGATTTTTTTTTCTCCCCCCCCACCAACCCCACCACACCACGACCTCCCTTTCCCCCCTCGTTCATCGATTACCGTGAGAGTCTGGGACCGGCCCGAACGCCCTACAGATGTAAACACTCTCACTGCTGATGTTGTGGTTTAGTTGCGGTTTGGCCACTGCCACCCCGCCTCCCCCACCCGCGGCCTCTTGCCGCCCAGATTGCAGCCGTCGTCACCCACTTAAGACAAATAAACGCCTCACTTCAAGTAGACACCAGTGATGATCTCATCAACACTTTTGTTTACGTCATTTCATTGTCAGGGCAGTGAATGGATTGCAACCGGACTGTTGTGGTTTTCTACGAATGCGTTTCGCCTCTCACGCGAGCGGGCTTCCGCAGTTTATGCAACAAGTCTCGGTTAGGACCGCACCCAGAAAGCCTTTTGAGACAGACGCGCTAACCACTATGTCGCATGTTCTGGAACATGATCAAACGGGATGCAAAAATCCAAATGTATTAACGTGTTCAACCCCCATGCAGTAATTATCCCAAAATTGGACATTTCGGACACTTTGGACGATTTTGGACTGTTGGACACCACAGACAAAACAGTGAAAAATAACTCCACGAAGCTGAAATTTTGCATAGGATGTATATCTATGTCTTGGCCAGTTCCCACTGAACATTTTGAGGGGTTGAAAGTGAAAAAAAATTAAAAGTGAAAAAAGTTGTTGCACATTGGAAGAGGGACATTTTTGGGACGTAATACCCTTCATGCAGCCGCTTAAAAATACTGCATGAGGGTTAAAGAAAAACAACTTCTCGTTGAGTCAACAAAACACACCACGACGCTCTACTGGAGGAAATCTGTCTACGTACTACGTCATGTCCATGCCTTTAAAACATGGAATTCCGAGCTGCAGTTAAGTAGAGGGTAAATTAAAGGCTTTCAAATGGACACTCAAGTAGGCCCGATAGCACTGTGAAGTCATATTGTGTCTGTACATGTGTAATCCTGTGTGTTTAATAATGCATCCAGCTCACAAGGGCCTGCAGGTATTTTGTGTGTGTGTGTGTGTGTGTGTGTGTGTGTGTGTGTGTGTGTGTGTGTGTGTGTATGTGTGTTAGTCTCTGGTGTACACTCTATCGCTGAGGCCAATCTGGAGCTGCAAGTTAAACCGCGCAAGCAATATCAATGCTGATGTATATAAAGAAAAAAAGAGCCGAGATCCGCGTGTTTGTGTGTGTGCGTGTGTGTGTGTGTGTGTGTGTGTGTGTGTGTGTGTATATCCAGTGTTTACACAAATCTCTCATATCCATTCACATCTGCTGCAAGTGATGTGCTTCTGTGCTTGGTCTTTTCCACAAGGGGACTAAGTGAGATGGAAACAGCGAAGCACTTATCAGCCACGATGTCGCTCACAATGGAATGATTTGCTCCCCGTATGAGAAAACGGGAGGGAGGGCAACTGCCAATCATTCTCGTTTGAACTCAAAGGTATACTCGGGGTTGTGTGGGTTTTTTTGTTTTTTTTTCTTTTTGTCACGGTAGCCGCTTTCACACCGAGACCTCGCAAAATTGGCAATTGGTAATAGAGGACCTGGCGTTATCCACTTTTGCCTTTTTATTTTTTTTATTTTTTTTATAGTTACCGATTCATATGTCTCACCAAAGGTGGAAAATTGCCTGGCGGACTTTGTCCGTCACATTCCTTGTTGGTGTCGTTTACACAGAACAACAATGTGGTTGGGGAAAAAAGGTGCAAGTGTGTCATCTGTAGTCTCTCTCGGCACAGATAATCTGCAAAATTGCTAGAACGAAAGACGCAGCGTTTATGTCTTTGCCTTTTTTACCACGGCCCTTTTCACAAAAGGACTTCTCACAATCATCGCATAAAAAAGCCTTTTGCATTGCATGTAAAAATATTTTCCCAGTTGAACTCACCAGTAGACAGAAAAGGTTTCCCTTGTGAAAAAGTGGGGGAAGTTGACCTCGCGATTTTCCACCTTCTCAGGTGATATCAGAGCAGTAACTGGGGGCATATATTGTCAAATCTGTATCTCTTATAAACGCGCAGGTGGAGAGATGCCGGATCTTCTGTTACGACTCTGCTAGGGCTGGGTCTTAAAATTTGGATCACATTCACAACTGAATAAAAACGTAGGAGTAAAAATAACGGAGGAGTTTCTGAATGGGTTTATACGGTAGAAATACAACAAAAAATGAAAACAAAGACATATCATTTTGTTGTTTGATGTGTTGCATGCAACTACTACTTGTGCTCATTTAGTACTAACGATACTTTTAAGAAATGTATCGTTTTGGTTTTTTTTGTCGCCGTGTAGTAACTTCAAACCCGTATCTCACTGAGCGGCAAAGGCTTGCTCATGTTGGCAAACGTGAGGATTGTTTTTGAAAAATGTTATCTTATTATATTTTTTAAAATTTCGACGATTTTGAACATGTTCAAAATTGAAAGGCGACAAGAAAAAATGTTTACGACCTTTAAAACGGTTTGCAAATGCCTTTGCTACCTTGAAGGAATTGTGATGAAAAACTGACCGCTGAGCCGAGCGCAAACACTCCCAAACCTTTGCCACTGAGATGCGGCCTTGAAAGAGACTTGGTATGACCGCGTTTAGCCACATTAGCCAGCCGACCGTGCTCATTCGGAGAAAATTAGCTTAGCGTCGAGCATTCCCCCAGTATTTTCCTGGGAAAGCAGGGAGGATAGAGTGACCGTTCTAGGTCAAAAGGTTTTTTTTTTGTTTTTTTTTTAACTGGACCTAGTTAAAAATGATGCTGTCAGACCTGAGTGAAGCCATTTTCACCCTAAAAGAGATAATAGGATGTCATCAACATGTGTTATTGGGATTGTTTGGTAGAGTCCAAATCTATACCTTGAGCCAAATTTACAGCATCTACCATCAATATATTGCATACCCCGAGGTGGAAGAAATTATGATGAATATAAAAGGCGGCATCTGGTATGTTGGTGACTGTGTGTTGTTATCTGGAGACTTTTTCAAGCAGAAATCCCCTGCAAAATGGCACTAACGGATGATACTGCATTCATCCGCCTTTGCCTTTTATCCAGCAAAGCGGGATACGGAAAGAGACCACAGATAAACATTATCCCCTTTTTACCCAGCCAAAGCCAACATTTCTACGCCGTTTTCCTCCTCTGGGACGCTTATACAAAAAGGCAAAAGAGCAGAAACTGGGGCAAAGTCCACACAGCCATTTTTCACCTTCCGAGTATCAAAGTCGTAACGGAGGTGAAAAAGTCCGGTAAATGGCAGGGCTTCTGTCGCGCCAATTTTTGGAGGCGTGGGTTTCCGTCCCAGGCAAAATGAACTTCACATCCCTTATTCGTGGCATTTGGTCGCTGGGCCTTCAGTGGGGACCTTTTAATACGACCACAATCATGCCACAATTATTGAATTCATCAATACAAGACTATATGGAAAAGCAATGTAACACCACTCAACGTCATATTCACCAGTGATGTTTAAATGCACTGATGTGTGCAGATCAGTACAGAGGATGGAAAAATACTGATGTCATCTTGGGCTATACCCTGTGATGCCCAATTTGAAGAAACGGTCCAATTCTTAGTTCGAGTTGCATTAGCCAGCACTGATGATTGGATGCTTTTGGCAGATTAGATTGACATGGCAACACACACAGGATCACCCCCGTTGGAAATAAATTAATCCAGTTTAATTGAACAAGTAATACGTAAATTCAATTTAGGCTCGAAATGTAGGTCACTGCCTCTGATTGTGTGTTTTTTTTTTTAGACCAGCAGAGAATGTCCGATTGTCCACCACTGACCCCTTCGCACCCGCCTCTGTTACTGCGGTACTCCTTCTGAAGGCAGAACAAAATTGCTAGTCGGAAGCGAGACGAAAAGTAGTCTTGTCCGGGGCCATCTTATGTTTGTCGGCGATAGTGTGTTATCTGTGTGATTGCCCGCATTGCATGTGTGTGTTTGTTTAAGAAACTAAGGTTTACCCACGGGCTAGAAAGGGGCCAGCAGCAGGATGGGCAGTGGAGGGCGATGGGTGGTGGTGTGTGTGTGTTTGGGGTTTGGGGGGGGGGTGGGGGGGGGGTATTATTGTCGTTCACCGCCGCCGGGAGGTTTGGAATAGGGGAGACAGCAGGGATCCTCTTCTCCCCTCCATCCCTCTTGGGAGTTGAACCGTCAACCCCCTAACCTTCCTCTAGCCCTCTGGTCATGGACTTGAACTCTGTCATTGCCCCCACCCTCTCTCCTCCTGATGGACAATCTGTTCTCCTCCCTGGCTGCAGCGCTGTGCATGCCATTAACGGATAAACAGCCCCTGTGTGTGTGTGTGTGTGTGTGTGTGTGTGTGTGTGTGTGTCCACGCATCGGTCAAATGTTTGGTCAGTTGGCTTTGGCGTGGGGTCGTGGCCCCGCCCCCTTTTCATGAATTGCTCGTCAAACGGAAAGAAATGCTCTGGAAATTGCTGAATTGACAAAGACTGGATTTACACAGTGTGCCTTTTTTTATTTTGTTCTTTCGGGGGGGTGGGTGTAGCATATTTCGGGTACGGTACCGTCTTTCAGTAGAAAAATAACCGTTTCGGTTATCTTCTGACCAAAATCAGTCGAGAAAATCCGATATATATATATATATATACTTTATATATATATATATTGTGTCGTTGCGTCTGACCAAAAAACCCGCCAAAACACTCACTATGTGAAAGTATAGATAGAAATTAAATATGGATAAAATATGCTCAATGAGATGTTTGTCCATAATTCGAGAAGCAGAATAACCATCAGTGGGTGGCCGAAGGAGTAATGTGGGAGTGATTTAAATCAACTGAATGTGTTATATTTAATATTTGTATGATTTACGCAGAATTGCTTACTGTTGATGCTTGCCATTTGTGTCTTGGGTAGTTTTGTGTCTTGAGTAAGTGTCAAAGCGGTCACATCGGATCTGAGATGAGCACTCAACCAAATTTTCGGATTTTTGGGGGGCCGATAGTGATATTCAGATGGGATTGGGATGTTTGAGACAAATTTTCAGAGCGCAAAGAGACAAACAGGAAGACGCGGTCATACCTACGGATAATTTAGTCAAACGAAACCTGGCACGTCATAACAGATCATACAAAAATCAGAAAGAAGAGGGGTCAGGGTGTCCGCCATTTTGCTTTGAAGGTATCCGCCACCCACCCCCGGGGACTCCTGCTTGGGATTAGCAAAATGACCACCAACGTCAAAATGGCTTTAGTCGTCACAAGTGACGTTGAATCGCTGAGATTGTCGTTTCAGTGCACCTTTGTAACCTTGAGTGTGGAAGAGGAGTTTATTCACTCCTCCAGGTTCAACTGGGAGGCGCTTAAAAGGCATCTTTCCCTTTCTTTATTCCTCTCGTTCATTGTTTGCGTGTTGTGGCTTATCAGATCCCCGGCTCCTCACTCGGAGCGAGAATCCAGACATCCTCCTCTCTCTTTCTTTCTCTCTGCTAACCTTTGAGAATAAGAGCAATGAATTAGAATTTCTGAGCGAGCTTGCGGACTGAGAGGAGGGCTCGGCGGGAGGAGTGTGCGCGAGGAGGGGGGTGGGGGGGTGGGGCGGGTTGGCTTTTGTTGCGAGGCTCGCCGTCGTTGCGAAAAGGCCCCTTCAGCGCGTCCTTCGGCCTCCCCCCTCCGAGGGGCCCCGATCGATACAAACTCGGAGCAATAAAGCTTTCCCCCTGTCATCTCTGCAGAATACAAAGCAGAATAGAGGGGGAGCGAGAAGGAGGGAGGGAGAGAGAGAGAGAGAGAGAGGGAGAGAGGGGTGAAAAGCTGTTCCGCTAGCCAGACCAATTTCCTAACCCTCCTCTTCCTCCCCTTCCTCCACCACAATCACCAGCAGCACCTCCATCGCCCCCTTCCTCACCATCTCCTTGCCCCCCCCCCTAAAAAAAATAAATAAATAAAAACAACAACCCTGCACTGTATAGCTGCATGACTTCTATCTCTCCATAATAAATGCTGCATGAATAAAGTATACATTCCCTGGTGCCCCAACTATGTGAGAGGAAACGTAACATGTGATAGGGAGGAAAGTATGAAAAGGAATTGTAGCGGGGAGGGGCCAATGCACCAGGAGCAAGGCGCATGTGGCGATACAGGTGCCGGAATATTGATGAAGCCGCAGCGAGGACGAGGTGAGCGGGTCAAACAGAAATCGCAGGAATTGAGCCAATTACTGTAATTGTAATCTGGATTCAAAGCCACGCAGCAGCAACGACGGGCCGCGCACAAAAGGCCGTCGCGCGTGTGCGTGCACGCGTGTCGCCCGGCATGCTGCGTTGATTGGACCGTCGGTGAATTTGCGCGTTTCATTCTTCCGCGCTTGAATGGCATCGCGGGAGTCTGCCTGCCAATCAACTATTGTGCTCTTGTCAATTTAATAATGTTTCTGAGCGGCCACCTCCGCGGCACTCCAGCCATGTCTTCATACATTTATCTATATGTGCGTCTGTTGCTTCCTATATATTTCTCAGACTTTCCATCTCTGACCTCTAAACACCCCCGCGCCCCCACCCCTCCCAACCGTCATACTCTTTCATTCGCTCCTTTATTAGAAAAACAGCAAATCCTTCAACTCTGCTTCTCATTTTGCTTCGAGCTTGTGTGGCACATCGAGCAGACGTTCGGCGTTGTATTTTGGGCATTAATGACACCGGTACAGCCTGTTAGAGATTTTGAGACCTCGATTGCCGGTGCTCCAAATACCGTAGTGGCCCGAATATAAGATGGTGTTTTTTGCATTGAAATAAGACTGAAAAAGTGGGGGTCGTCTTATATTCGGGGTCTAGACATTATACCCATTCACGACGCTAGATGGCGCCAGATATCATTGGAGCGAATGCTGAACTTGACTCCCCAGGCCAAAGCGAACCCCTGTCACGAAGAATTAAAATAAAAATAGCGGTAGCACGAAGAAGAAAAATAAAAAATAGCGGTAAGAAAGAAAAGAGAAGAAAATAATAGAAGAGATAACAGAAAATGGAGAGACGGAGCGACAATCTGGAGAAAAGTGGGTCGAAGATCGGCCAGGTTAACCGGCAGCTGAGGAGAAGTTATGATGTAATTTACATTTCAAAAACCAGAAGCCATTCATTTACCAATGTGATTGCACTTTAGTTTGCATATTTAAATGTTCAGATATTAAGACTTGAATGAGGAAAAATAACATGCTTTTTCTCTGTATATCGTTATAATCATTTGTTTCAGATGTACTGTCATTATTTTCTGTATAAAAATTAATTTGGTGTTCAAAAAGTCATTTTACAAACTTCAGTCTTGAAAAAGAGGTGGTCGTCTTATAATCAGGGCCGTCTTATATTCGGGCCAATACGGTATATATTATGGCCATTTAACCAGCATTACGATGCAATGTGTACCTTTTCACGCGGAAGCGGTATCTCGAGTTACAAAGGCACCAACTTAGTTTTCAGTTTCAGCGACGCCATCGCTCGGCGGTGGCAGCAGAAACGACATCGGCCCAGCGTCCCGCATTGCTCACAATTTGAGATGCCACCAAAGCGAGCAGTAGGGCTGCCGATCGAAGAATCGTGACCCCAGATATATTTCAAGTCGATGACGGTGATCAGCTGTGAGCGTATTACCTCGATCAGATCCGGTGGAAATGTACGTGACAAGCCAGACCGTTGACCTTTTCCTGGTCTATTTACGTGACAACGGCCAATCAATCAACATTTCCGTGCTCTACTTTTGTGTGCAAGTTGTCGAAGTCGACACCAAGTAATCGTAAGAAGTAAACGATGAGCGAATGTGCAACAAACGCGCAGTTGACGCCATCAAAATGGTGCCAGCCATGACTTGGGGCGTTGTCCTCGGAGGATGAGGCCCGTAAAGTCGCTTTGAGAAATCTTGCTTTTTAATAATAATAATAAACTTTTAACACTCGATGGTTGGTGGATCATATTACATTATTATATTATATCATTTAATTTATATATTAATTTATATTATATATAAAAATTAATTTGTTGTTTTTTGGGGGGGTTGGAGGGGTTACATTTTTTTTTACATTTAGTTATTTAATCCAACGGTTTACAACAGACCAAAGTCATAACTACCCAAGGCACTTCCGGGCCATAAATATAAAACAATTGAATGAAAAGCCATTCCTACATTACATTGGTGTGAATTTTTATGTTGCATGATGTTGTGTTCTGACACTGCCCAGCCAACGACGTTGTTGTGTCAGAAAAGTTCCAGGATTACCTTCCCAAAGGTTATATTTCAAACCCAAACTACAAACCACAAGTTTTCCGGTTCCCTTTGGACCTGACAATCAAGCACGGCGACAGGACGTTGTGGGAGCACAACCGCTTGCTGCTTCTACTTCTCACGACTCACTGCTGAGCATCTGACACTTCCTGGCTGAGAACAACAACACCGTGCTGAGCGATTGATCACCTGACATGGCTGTGTGTGATTTTTTTTTTTTTTTAATTTTTCCTCCTCTTTCCCAAGCTCAAAGGGTGGATGACAGTGCTGCCGAGGAGAATCCTTACAGGACTGCGTGAAAGTGTGACAGAGGAGGTGGGATTACTTGGAAGTGGAAAACTTGTCGTTTAGATTTCAAATCCACTTTTTGTGACGGCAGTCCCGGGAACCTTTCTGATACAGCCCAGCCCCCGTAGTTCATTTCATGCCGTTTGTGTCCTCCATTTATCATCCGTGGGTTACCGTATTTGATTGATTGATTGATTTTTTTTCTTGAGCGGTTGTCCCATAGAATTCCTTGTAATGCAGTTAAAAATCGGATCTTTCCCACCTTCCTTCGCGTCCTTCCCACCTTCATCCCGTCTCACTTTCAACATTGTCCCCTCTTGCTTTTTCATCATCATAGGCTCATTTTGTCAACTCCGCGTCTCCCTCTCATCCCTCACCCTTCCTCCCTGCCTTCCCTCGCCCCCCCCCACCCCCACCCAGCCTCCACCCTTCTGGCTCCCCGGGGAGGTCAGTAATAATGGTAGTGATGGAGTGAGAGAGGGAGGTGCGATTATTGTCTTGTCGGGAGTCAGAGGAATCGATCGGCCCAGAAATATGAGGCGCGCGAAAGAGCCGCTGTGTCAGATACAATAACCACCCACTCCCGGGGGCTTACACACACACACAATGAGAACACGTTTATTTGTGGAGACGTTGCAGACAGACATTCGTTTGATTCTTCTTCTTCTTCTTTTTTTTTTTTTTTTTTTCCCTCCCCCCCCCCCCCCCGCATTAACAAGACACGCTCTCATCCCTCTTCTTCTGTGGTGCAAGCGGCCAATCATCTGCATGCTTTGATCGGAGATAAACCTCGGGATGCGCTCCGATCGTTCCTCATGCACAGATAAAGGGCAAGGCGTGGAAAATGGCTCGCGCACCTTTCACTCGCTATAAACAGACACACACACACACACACACACAGAGCAGAGGCGTGCACGCTCACACTGAGACCTTTCACTGCTGTTGCCTGGCAACGTGGCCGAATGTCCAATCGGAGGCGAGAAGAGTGGCCGCTGATGTCACAGCTGCTGCTGACCAACACGGCCCGAGAGAGGAAGACGGAGCGAGGGGAAGAAGAGAAAGTTTGAATGAGAGGAAGACAAGGGCAAGGTCGCTCACTTTCACACGCACACACAAAATGTATGATGATGATGATGATGATGCAGGAAAGATGCAACATGGGATGGTTGGCCAAAAAACAGCAACTCCTGGAAGCCCATTTTTTTTTTAGACTTTTTAGATGTTCCTATCAGGAAGTCCTGCAAGGCCTTTGTCTGGAATCATACTCATCGCCTACTCACTATGTGGAGATTTTCAAGTGCTGTTTATCGTAAAACGTCCTCTACATAGCCAGTATAGTGATGAAAGAGAAAGAAATGAGTCCCAAAAGGGGATCATTCACTCATTGCTTTCTCCCTAATCACTATGTAGGGATTTTTATACACTGGACTATATATACTGTATGTAGTTCCCTCATCAGTTTTCAAAGTCTACAGGCCGGGTAAATGCCAGCTGGTGGATTTAGTCCCCCGTTCAAGACCACCTCTTGAAATTATTGACTTAAACTGGAAAGGTACCATATTTAAGCTTAAACGTCAACATTTTGGTTTGTCTTAAGCTTGCCGCAAATGTGAGTGACGTCATGCCCTCCCCGAGTCTCGCGCCACCAATGCTGATCGATGGCAATTCCATCCATCCATCCATTTTCCGAACCGCTTCATCCTCACTAGGGTCGCGGGGGGTGCTGTCCTCGGGCAGTAGGCGGGGGACACCCTGAATTGGTTGCCAGCCAATCGCAGGGCACACAGAGACGAACAACCATCCACGCTCACACTCATACCTAGGGACAATTTAGAGTGCCCAACGAGCCTGCCATGCATGTTTTTGGAATGTGGGAGGAAACCGGAGCACCCGGAGAAAACCCACGCAAGCCCGGGGAGAACATGCAAACTCCACACAGGGAGGCCGGAGCTGGGATCGAACCCGGTACCTCTGCACTGTGAAGCCGACGTGCTAACCACTGGACTACCGGGCCGCCCCGATGGCAATTCCTCTTTGCAAAAAAAAAAAGGGTGCAAGTGGTATATTTCGATTAGACAAAGATTTCTTTTCGTTGTTTATGATTATTTTGTAGTTTTAATTATTGGCTTGAATTTTTTTTTTTTTTTGTGTACAGTGATCCCTCGCTATTTCACGGTTCGTTTACTTCAGTGCATCACGGATTTTTTCAAACATATTCATAATTTGTTATTTTACATATACATGTAGTACAGTACTGTATATGTTGCTCTATGTGACTCGCTATTGTTTTGCTGACGTTCGCAGCTTCTCGCGGACCTTTTGCGGACTTAAATTTTTTATTTTTTTTAATATGTTTACTCTATTTTGTTATTCATAAACTAACCTAACTTATGCATGTTTAAATCTATTAGTATACAGCATTAAGTCATGTTAATTACTTCAAAATTTACTTCTACATGCATGTATACCATTAAATTTGGCCTTATAAATAGGTACTTGTATCTATATGGGTTTATTGCGGGTGGTTTTGGTCCCCCATTAACCGCGATAAACGAGGGATTACTGTACACCGCTTTGTTAAAGCGGCGGGGGTTCTGAAAGAGCTGTGCAAGTAAAATTGAAGTGAGTTGAGATAAGCAGATATTCCTGCCATGTCGAGATAGCTTTCTTTGCCCAGTCAGGACAATGGTCAAATAAACGAAGTTTTCAACTCACTGCTCATGTCGGGTTTGAAGCAGCCATATTGGGCCTACGTTGACAAATTTCTACTCACAAATTTTCCCAAATGATCAACATTCAGAAGAAGGTAACCAAGATGGCAGACGCTGTCTCACTTGGAAGATACTGTCAAAGCGTGACCGCCATTTTGAGGATTTGCCATGATAAAAGGGGCCTGTTTTGGCCCACGGACCTGGGCTTGCCCACCATCAGTGGAGATGAAAGCTTAAGGCTGAGTGTAAGTGAACCTCAAGGCCGCTTGTCTCTGGCAGTTGCTTTTTTTTTTTTTCTCCCCCCCCCCCCCCCCTAGAAACAATTTCAGTCTCAACCTTGGCATATAGCGCTGTGGGAGACGGCCACGGGGTCGGTGTGGCCGGCCCGCCTCCCCACGGGCCGGCCACATCATCCAGGAGAGGTGCGTCGAGCGCGTAGGCGTAGGTGAGATGTTTGCGTTTGCCCTTACGACAACCTCAACTCCTCGCCGCTCGACTCGTTTCTAATCCCGCTGCGACACCCTCACCCACCCGCCGCAAAAACACTGGACTGGATTTTTAATCTCTCACCTTGCAGTCTTGCGACTCGGGAACGACGTAGAGGACTTGGCGGCTCCATCAGTGAGCCGCCGTAAGAGCGGCAATGTGATGGATTAGATGAATTAGAGGCCGTGTGTGTGTTTGTGTGTGTGTGTGTGTGTGTGTGTGTGTGTGTGTGTGTGTGGAAATAGGAAGGCCAAGCCAAAGCGAGAAAGGGCCGCCGGACTCCTCTCAAGAGCTCGCAGTAGGCCCGACAATGAGCCATTACGAACGCATCGCATCCTCCGCCTTCCTTTTCTTCCTCTGTCCATCGTCACCTTGGCTTCCATCACTGGTTCACCTCCCCTCCATCTTTTTACTATTCTGTCGCTCTTTGTAACCCCCCCACTCCTATCTGCCGGTCCTCCCTGTGACAGTGTCGTGATTGATGGCACTCTAGAGGCCTCAGCCTCCCCCATCTTCCTCCCTGGGGCCGCTCTATCGCATTGTGTGTGTGTGTGTGTGTGTGTGTGTGTGTGTGTGTGCACCCTGCCTTATCAACACAACTTTCAGTGCTAACTAGAACACACCTTAAAAAAAAAAATAATAATAATAATTTACAATTCGGGTGTTTCAAACTGAGGCGGTCCTGCGAGGGCCGTTGTAAATTTCTGAAGAAATGTGATCGTCTTGGATATCGCGTTCGTCTTCACGATAGGAATGCCTGGAGGGCAGTCGTCATTCCCCTTCCAGAATCAAAACGTGCAGCACATTCAAAAAAGCTGTTGTCAATGTTCGAAGAATTGGCACACTACAAAAACGTCCACATTTTTTTCCACATTCAGACATTGAACATCATTGCCTTTTCCTTCACGTCTTGACCGATTCAAACCATTTCAACGACATTTTCTTTCCCATCTTCTCAAAATTCCACATTTTCAAGCAAAGTTACCACTTTTAAGGAAAAAAATATATTACGCAATTCCCTTCTTTAAAATCATATTCATTAATTCATATCTTTCCATATTATTCAGTATCTTTACAAAATCATTCCACAGCATTCGCACACAATTTTACTCGAAAAGCAATTCGAACCAGTGTAACTTCTGAGTCCGACTTTAAAAAAAGAAAAAAAAAACACATTTTGAAAGTGTCCCAGTGAATACATACATGTGACAAATTCAGCGCTTCCCAGCTAATTTTAAAACATTTTAACTTGTTCAGCCATGCAAGCATTATTCCGACCTTTTCACAAAACAAACGACACATTCTTCATTTGAAAATTCTCTCTTTCAATGAAGTATTACAGATTTACCTCGAGCCGATGATTCAGCTTTCATCCCCAGCTTTCATTTTTTAAATTAATTAATTAATTAATTAATTAATTTATCTATATATCGATCTATTTATTTATTTACGTATTTACGTATTTATTTATTTATATTTATATTTTATTTTATTTCTCGCATTCTACATTCCCCACAGTTCCGATTCCTTCTCCAGGATTTCAGGTCAACGTCAGCAGTCACGCGCAGTATCGGCACAAATTGCATTTTCCCGTCGGTTTCACGTCTTGAAAACCGTCTTCACGTGGGGCTCGATGAATCCCCCACCTCGCATGCTGAGCTCTCGCTGGTTGTCTTCCTGCACCCGCAGCCTCGTGTGGCCATGCTTCAATTGAGGCCAGTATCATCGAAGTGGCTTGGGCCCGTGGTGTTGCTAGGTCTGGTCTCCATGGTAACCAAGGCTGAAGGGGGGGGGGGGGGCAGGAAGACCCTCCGTGGCCGTGAACTGTACACACAAGACAGCGCGGACATCGATTCGCTCGTGCTTTCTATTCATTTTATTTGCTTGTTTTACCGATGCCAAGATGCACGCGAGCGTTTACATGCAGGACGCACGCACACGCACGCAACGCACTCTGCTTGTTATGAGGATAGATTGGACACTGGACAAAGGTCACGGCCAAAGCCAGTGCTGCTCAGACAGCCTCTGACCCCTGGATGCTCCCCCCACGCCCGTCTGTCAGTGTCCTTCCTCACACATCACGCACGCACACACATACGCGCACCCGGTCACCCACCAGGGGTCATGTACAATCACACAAACACATCTGCTGCCCAATCGGTGGAAGCGAAATCTCAGTTGACATCTGTCTTTTCGTATGCTGATGGGAATCGACTTATTCACAGCAAATTTGAATTTGATCGATGCTGTAATTTCTCACGTAATGACTCCGTCTGATTAGACTGGTGTGTGAAAAACTGAGCAAAATGTCTTGTTTTCACAGTAAATTTCAATGCCAAATAATGCAACCTTCGCTCATAGACTTTGCTAACCGAAACAGCAGCGCCTACCAACGGCAGGTAAACGGTGTGGATTGTGTCGTGAATGTCCTTCCATCATGTGGAGGCAATTGGTGTTCCACAACGGAAAAAAATGAATCATGTGTGGAATTTCCTCAGTTTTATTTTGTCAAGTAGTTGCACAAAATAAAATCATCTGCATCTAGGCACAATTTTTCAGTAGAACTTAGTAGAAAAATTGTATCTGGATCCTGATGATATTGTTTTGTGCATCCACTTGACGAAATAAAATTGAGTAACTACAAGACACTATATTTTTCAGTGAGGTCACTCGTCAAGTGTTTCTGACTTGTTGTTTTTTTTATCCATCATAGTTGCCTTTTTGTTTTTCACTCCACATTCCCTTGACAAATTGAATGTAAACTAAAAAACTTTTTTTTTTGTTTTGCGTGGTGTAAACCATGAAAGCAATCTGTATTTATTGTTTAATATTTGAACAAAAAAGTAACAAAAAGGGCCTCCAAACCACCGTGATTGACTGCAATTGAATTATGAATTCATGCAAAAATTTTTTTTAAGAAGTCTAAAAATGTGTTTGCAGAAATAGATTCATCCTCTCACTTTCATTTTTGTAAATAATCACCCCTGATCATTTCAGTGTCGTTAAAAAGAGAAAACCAACAACTGAAAATGATCCTCCTAGGTTAATACACATCTATTGTCAATCATTTCCTAAATTAATGTTGTACTTTAGTAAAAGAGTCCCATTGTTCACCTAACCCGCAGCACCTCCTGCGGAAGGTCTGAATGTTTATTCCCACCGTACAGTAGACAGGTCGGAGTGGCCGCACCACAGTGTCGAGCGCATCCAGTCCGCCTCGCTTCTTGACGTTTTCTTGCACTTTTCTCCTCCACTTTCAAAGAAATTGTAATTCAGAGGACAGTTCATTTTAATATTTGGCATTTTTTATTGACTCCGTTTAGGGAAGATAATAATAATTTATTGAAATAAATTTCTGCCCCCATTTTTTAGTGGTTTTCTGTTCCTAATATCGTGATGCTGATTTTTAATAGTCTTCTTAAAATGGAGAATCTGGATTACACTGTGGTCATTGTCAAGCCTTGCAACATTTATACTCTTCCGGTGGCAATTGAGAGAATCGTGTTGCTGTGGAAAAGTGACCATGATTTGCGGCTCAACAGCGCTCTCTTGTGGCCGCTTGAACCTCCTGTCACAGCGAAGCGTCAACTATCCAGCCATTACTTTTTCAATGGCGCTTGTCCTAATTTGGATCCCGGAAGGGGGGAGACTAGTCTCCGGCCCGTTACACGACATCTACGTTATACCTTTTATGGACAGTTTCGAGTTTTTAATGAATCTAACATACTTGTTGGGAAGGAGTGAATAAAAGGGAAGAGACAAAGCTTGGCATCATTTCACACTTAAAAAGGGAAGTCAAGTCAAAAATGGTATTCACCCCCACGAGTCTAAACTTTCATCGTGATGAATATTGCGTGTGCGGATTATGCAATAAGCGGCAAAATCCATCCCTTTTTTCCCCTCCATCTCGAGGGGGGCGGCCATTTTGCCACGCACTGTCCACTGCAAGTGACGTAACAGTGCTAAAGGGCTCATTTATGTTGTGTGTTTGGAAGATTTATCATTCTGCCTAGAGTGCAGTGTTGGTGTGTTCGTACCAACATTTATACATCGATTTGCTAACTGATTCTAATTCCGATTTACCTGCTGCCATCCAGAAAAGTACAGTGTAAAAGCAACATATCACTTTGTTATACTCGTAGTATTATACAATGTGCTATACTCCACCTGTTGCCTTCATTTTTTTTTTGTCCCTATCTTTTGTAATGTGAATGGCATTTTCCCCTCTGAATAGTTTTTTTTTTAAATTGTATTTTAGATCATTTCATATTTTTTGTCTTATTGTGAATGGTTAAAAAGTATATATCAAGTATCAAGTACAACTACAGTATAGTTGTCAATATTAGGTGAAAATCATTGTGATAATTTTTTTAGGTCTATCGCCTAGCCCTATTTTACAACTTCATCGTGTCGTGCTTAACAGTTAACAGTTGAACCTGTATTACTTTGGACACTATAGCTTCTTGTTGCTTTCAAACCTAGCTTGTAGCAGACGCGTGCACATTTTCCGCACGGCGTCTTTGATCCACTGGTTTGAATTTGCACCTCTTTCATCTATAAGTGTTTCAAACAACAAAGTGTATGCAGGGAAAGTGGTTAAGATCTTGTCATTTTATGTTAACTGTTCTTTTGATGGCGGCGCGGGGCACCCGCAGTGACTCCTCTTGTTGTCTGGTTGAGAGGGAAGAGATTTCATCTGTGATGCATGTACAGCACATTTGACAAAGTTGTACTTGACTTGACTTTGCGTTTGAATTCATTTTGAACAAAGACTAAAACTCAGGGAGTTGTCTTTTTTTTCCCACTCTTGTTTATCTATGACAAATGAATCCCAACATTTTTATTTTGAACTTGAATTCTGTATCGCAAAGTGACAGTTCTGCCTGGTGTAATAGAAATGATGTGTGTTGAAATTACTAGCGGTGTCGGTTACTTGGTGTCGGTATTGGTGAATACTGAACTGGAGAGTGGGAAAATGGTATCGAGGAGACCCAAAAAAACAATCTGTCTTTTCTATATTCTCTATATTTGAATTCCACCTGTTCCAGCTAGCTCTAGAATGACTCCATAGCAATAAATGGGTTCACCATTCCACCGCGATGCTCAAGTGTGTTCTTTTAATTAATAATTCTGCTTGAAAAAAAAAAAAAAAAAACCTCCTCCCCCAGCCCACATCCATTTTTAGCAGCAGTGGGTGGGTCTATTTCCTCCCCCTTGCCCCGAACGCCCTCATCAAATTTTCCGCCACATTGAGAATGTTATTGTCTGGCCGCACGTGTGGGATGGTCAACCGTGCATCCAAAGACATACATCACATGCATACGAGTCGAGTGTGTTGTGACTCTTTTCCTTCCAGTGTGTGCAGCGTGTGAGTGGCACTTTCCAGCTGCGCTGTCACTTTCCACCCCGGTCTGTCATCCCACCTGACATCTTCTGTCCCTCCCACTCTCGTACTGTCACATACTCATCATCCCTCCCTCCTCCCGCCTTTTTTTAAATTTCTTTCTCTTCTTTCACTACCAACCTTCCTTCCTTCTTCCCTTACCTTCAGGCCCACTTAGCGCACATTGTTGACCCTCACTTTCTGTCTCGGTGCAGGTTGTGATAGTGGAGGAGGCGTGGCTTAGTGAGTAAGAGTGGCTTAGTGAGTGAGTGAGAGGGAGAGAGAGAGAGAGAGAGAGCGTGACTGTCCTTTTGTGTGTGTATTACAGTGAGTTATTCTTTACCCGTGCGCATATACACACTCACACACATTGTTACACTGATTTTTTTTTTTTTTTTTGACTGAGACAGGAGCAATTGCATAAAGCAAGGATTCATTCTTCTCCACCATGTGGTTGCCAGGTGAGTGTGGACTACAGTACTTAATTTGGCAACCAATTTCGCCAGGAGGGCCCTGTGTGTGTGTGTGTGTGTGTGTGTGTGTGTGTGTGTGTCTAATTGGGCGGGGAGTTAAGGTGGACAGGAAAGGTCAGTGTTATGTTGTGGGCAGACGACACCTTGTGTTTTTTTTTTTCTTTTTCTATTCACGTATGATCTCATTTGTCTTTACGATCAGCAAAGTGTGTTTGGTTAAAGTTGGTCACTAATTTTGCTAATTTGCCGCACCAGCCTCATGCGCAGGTTAAATTTTGTCCGATCGTTCTTGTGTAAAACACAAGACGTGACCGTGTTGTGATGGTCAGCTGGAGGTCAAGAGCGCTTGTTAGTCCCCGCAGCCAATTACCTCTTAAATGTCTCCTTTCTCCCTCCCTCAGTGGTGAATCCGAGATGTCTTTTCATGTTATTAATAATTCTCCGTATGAGCTGGCTAAATTGACCGCCGACAGTGATGCAATGATGCTACAAATGTCACAACAAACTAGAAATTCACCCGACTTCAAATGATCGAGGTTACACAATTGCTCCATTTTTACTGCTGACTTTTTTTGTTGTTTTTCTCCCATTAAAAACTTGTATATATTTTTTTCTTTCATTGTTCAGTTGCATTTATGTATTTAACAACCCTTTTCGTCATAACATTGCCCTGATCGTCAACTGGGGAGGAATTGCTCTATAAAGCACTCCCTATTTAATAATGAAAATAATAATAATCATAAAAAAGGGGCAATTAAGTAGATAGTAATCTGAAACGGTCAATGGTCGTTGTGCAAGTTTAGTTTCATGCTTGTTTGATTTTTATAAAAAAAAAATTTAGTCCTCCAAAGACCATGCGAACGAGATGAAAGTATGACGCAACAAATGTTGTTTTCTTGGTTCAATTTTTGAAACCTGTGAGAAAAATGAACCAATGTGATTGAAAACTTTTCTTTTGCATGAAATATACACTAGTGTCTTGAGATGCTAGTGACCCAGATTAGGTTTTTGGAGTTATGAGCACTGCATTGTGACAGTGAACTCAGCTCGCTTACTGGCAAATAGTCAACAATTGTTCAGAAAAAAAAAAAAAAGAGAGGCTTCAATTTTTTTATTTCCACGCTCAGTTGAAGTGTGGTGTCAAGTTAAACATAAAGTAATGAGATTTACATGTATATTTCAGAGAAACACAAAGCTTAGCCTTTAGTCTGCGAGCTTAATGCTAACGCCAACACGTAATGGGTAACTTATGGACGGACCCTTTCAGGAACTGATATTTGAACTCAAACAAGGCGCTGAGACATTTAGTATAACAGCACTCAGTGATATATTCTTTGTCCTTTGCGAGGAGCTGAGATGTCGCACATGAGTCGTGAAAGACGACTTGAAACTGGAGTGGTTTGAGTCACGAGTGTGGTCACGGGACAAATTAAACTCGTATCTTAAGGGCACCACTGTGCAGCGTTTTTCATTGGAAGAAAAGCTTTGCTCTCATAATTAACTCCAAAGTATTTTTTTTCGCCAGCCACCAGAAAAACTACATAAGATGACAAATAAACCAAAGTCAAATGGAATAAATGCATCGTATTGTGTCTACTGACAGAGGAGCATTGGTTAAATAATCCCTTTTAGTGTATAGATTTTATGATTGAATTTCTTCTCACTGTGGTCATAAATTTCTTGAAGCGCTTCGGCCAGAGGAAATTATTTAGAATTTAGTGTGTGCATTGCATCATAAAATCATGACACTGGATTATACAGCACAAAATGTTGCACAGAACTGCTGAGTGAGATGCACTCGATAGTGGCATATCCTCCGCTGGGTCATCAGCGTGCCAAATTCTTTTCAAAGTGTTTCCTTGAAAATGACGTAAAAAGGCGGAACAATTATCTGCTTGTGCGTGTGGGGTGTTTGAACATGCTAATGTTACCAGTAAGTAACACACGCTACTAATTTTATAATGGGGAAGTAACGTGGGGAAGTGAGAGGACGCCAAAGCATCTTGATGTACTGTTCCTCCGCCACACCATTCAGCCGTTACGTTAGCCGCTAACCTCTTCGTGTCATCTGGAAATCGATATTGGCCGGGACTTCTGTCCACCGTGCAAGCTTGCCAGCAAAAAGACATGATGGCCTTTTTATTACCCGGAAAGAAGAACACACAAGCCCCGCACCAGGAGTCTACTTGTGCCATTTGTGCCAGTTTTTTTTCCGCTTGTTTCCGCAACCCAAATGATGTCAAAATAAGAAGCTGTGTTGTACAAAATTGGGACATGACGAGTGAATGAATTCATGAGAGCTTTAGCAGTGTAGGCAATCTTTTAAGTGACTTTGAAAGTAATCAGATTTTTGACTCACTGACTTGCAGTGTGTTCATGCCACACGCATTTTGCAGAGTTGTCTTTGTGAAGGCTTAAAAGACTGCAAGTCAAAGTTTTTCGCAAGCTAACAACTCGAATTGAAGTAGATCAACTTTTTCATAGTAATTCAGGCTTCATTTGCTGAAATTGTGACATAAGGCTAACTTACTCCGCAAGACTAAAATGTACGTGTGTGTGTGTGTGTATATATATATATATATATATATATATGTATGTATATATATATGTATGTATATATATATATATATATATATATATTTTTGTTTTTTTTATTGTAATATAAATTAATTGCTTGTCTGTGTTAAAAAAATACAGAGGAAGAGTATCTTAAAAATAATCGCATATTCAATTTCAATCGCGAAAAGTATAGAGTGGAAAGAGGAGAGTGGGGGGGTGAGTTTATTATGCAGGTGGCATGATATAATTAGTTAGTCGTTGGGCAGATTTGCATGTTTTCAAAAAGGGAAGTGGCTGTGTGTGTGTGTGTGTGTGTGTGTGTGTGTGTGTGTGTGTGTGTGTGTGTTTGCGCATGAAAAGGGGGGGGTGCTCTCGAACTGCACTGAGACTTCATCTTGCGGTTTATTGGCAAGGAAAAAAAATTGAAACAAAATCCTTAAATAGTACAAAAATGTGAACAGTTTCAACCATGAATCCACGAGCACCCGCGGCGAATGACACACACACACACACACACACACAAACAATTTTTTGTCCCCACAAACATACATAAACGAGAAAACACACACACACACACACACACACACAAGACCTGTAACGGATCCAAAAAGTTCTCCCACGCAAAATGTCTCACGTTAAATTTAGCCCCAGCCTACTCTCTGTAATTGGAAAGTATGAATGAATGAAAGCAAGTGGGCCCCGGTGCACTTGATGTGAGAGATTCACCCACCTTCCGTGTACAGTGTGTGGGGTGGGGTGGGGGGTTGGGGGGGGCGTCACTGTGGTCTGACAGCACTCCCACCCTGCACCTCAAGGCTCCTCTCTTTCCTGTTGTCGTCATCAAAACGCTGTGCGCGGCCCAGATTTGAAAACGTGCATTTGTGTGCTGCAGAAATCAGGATGCCAAGGCCAGCTGAACTTGAGAAACTTGGAGCGGACTCGCCGCTGGACAGCACAGGTGACGACGCCGACGACAACTCTGCTCACACTCTCAACTTCAGTACAAGTACATGCAAACTAGCAGTACAGCTTTTGCAGTACTAGTGGGATATTTACACATGTATGCATTAGAAAGACAACTACGTGTTATTGGTGAGACTAAACTACTGGCGGATGTTTTGGTGCTCGTAATCGGGTCCAAGATCCAACTCGTGCATGACACAAGCCTGAAAATGAGGTTTGCGGCACAATTTGGAATATTGTAAAGGTTTATTGTAAAGGTTTAAAATTAGTCCTGAAGTCCTACTATCATGACCAACATTCAAATACCGTCGCCTCGTTGAAGCCACTGCAACATTGTAGGCAGTTTGAACATTACACCGAATTTGAATTTAGGAATTTAAAAATTATTCTGAATGATGTTAAAATAAAAATATTCAAAAATATTGAATGCAAAACTGTATTGTGCTGAAGTTTTTAAATGTCATATAATGGATTAAAAAAAAAAAGTTGTTACTATACCATACATGTTTGAGCCTTTAGTTCAGTGATTCTTTTGTGTACCGTAGTTGTCCTCATACTACCTTTGAGGGGTGGGGGGGGGAATCACTCAATGATAAGTATGGTCATGGCAGTTGTCATAGACTCTGTCAACAGTTGTTAGTGGAAATTGAGTTATTTAAAAAAAATAAAAATAAAAGTCTTCTTTTGTTCACTCGTTTTCCCCACTTTTTTTTCCCCCTTCAGTGATCTTCACGATTGCTAGACATTGACTGGCCATTAGTATAAAACCCAATGTTGTCTTTATTTTGCTGCCCGTTTTTTTTCTCCAATTCACATGATCAAATCTTCCAGCATTCAATTTGAATGATCACAATTTCAACCATGTCTGTCCTCATTGCTTGCTTTTGTCTTTCCATGCAGAATCCGAGCGCAATGGATCCGAATCTAATCACCAGGTACGTCATCACCGCTCCCGTCCCCGTTCCGAGAGTGCTTGTCCAAATGAGGGGTCGCTATTGGGTGAGCTGGAGCCTACCCAGCTGACTTGTTGTGCGAGAGGTCGATTACAGTCTGGAATGCTTGCCAGTCAATCTCAGGGCACACATTAGCGACCATTCGTGCACCCATTGGTGGCTTTCAGGCTAGCCGAAGCTAACGATGTGATGCTAACCTTGATTCGTGCTCTTTTATCCAGTCAAGTGAGTGCCGGTCGCCTTCGTTTTTTGCGTCATCACAACATCCTTTTTGCAGCCTGGCTGCTTCAGACACCAAACCGTCTCAGTCCAAATCCCAAAATTTGCATTCACGGTATGTAGTGGTCTGACAGAGCAACCCCGGGGCCACCATTAGATGGGAAAGTCAATGGTTATTTATATTAAGTGGCAACCAGTCCAGAGCATACCTACCCTCTTGCCTAAAGTCAGCTGAAAGCAGCTCCAGCCCAAAGGTGTCCCAAATGAGCAGAAGTGTTGTCGAAAAAGGATCGCCGTTTGCCGCAACGCAATATGGATTTGAATCCCCGCTGTCGTAAACGCGGTGTCCCAAAATGGGTGAAATCCCGACGTCGCCCGGTAAAACATTTGAGTCCGAGCGAAATGATTGTCGCATTTCTTTTTGTGTGTGCTCTCCCCGTGGAAATGAAAAATCAGTTCTTCAATCAGTCCTTCGGTTCTGTCCTTTTTCTCTTCATCAAGGCTCAGTCAATGAAGGTCAATCCTTTTTCCCTTTCACCGAGCCTGAGCGGCGGCAAGGTAAGTGGCTTTTGTGACTCTGCCTGCGTTGCGCGTCTTCGTGTTTGCTCGTCTTTTGTGTCTTAACGTCGCGCGGAAAATGGCTGGGCGGCAAGCGGCAAGAGTTCTGACTTGCTGCTTTTGTGTCCCTGCCCTAAGTAAACAAGCACGCCAGTATGGCGGTATCCCCCCACACCCTCCATTTCCCAGAATGCCTAAATAAAGCCAACATTTGCATATGCCGTGGAAGAAATGCAAACGAGTGGGCGGGAAGAGTCCCGTCTTTTCGAGTTGAGACATGATCCGTCCTGGACGGTATATTCATCGCTTTGTGCAAGTGAAAAGAACAACACGAATTGCCTTTTGTCCTACAAAATGCCCTCCAAAATTCTCTCGAGACATGTCACTTGTACACATCTCTCTCTTGGTGCATGCTGGGTTGACATGGAAAAAGAATTATGAAAATAGGTTTCAAAAATGTTCTCGCCACCCCCAAAAATGTAAACACTAAGGGGGATAGGGTGCACTGTAATATTCTGTACGTCTTGAAATATTATACTCCCCCGTCATGGCCAATTGAATTGTCAAGATGCTCATATTTAATTTAATTTTGTTTTGTTTTTTTAACAATCTATTAAATTATGTAAGTAGTGTCTGTTTTTATAAACTTCGGTAGTGAAGAGTGCTATTTTTTCAATTTAAAATGTACGAAAACTTTTTTGTTTTGTTTTTTGGTGTGCTGGAAGTGATGACTAGAACAGATGACTTCCGTCTTTTGAATTCATACACTAAGCCTTGTAGTGTACAGTCAAACCTCGGTTTTCGGCCATAATGCGTTCCAGAAGGCTCTTCGAAAACCGAAACCGAAACCATGCTCTTTTTAAAATAAAAATGTTTACTGAACACGTCTGCTCACAATGGAAAGCAACACAAGGAAGCGTCACTTCCTCGTGTAAGGAGGGCGAGAGGAGTCAAATGGTGCATTCAAGTGCGCTCAGTTTGTTCGAGAACCCAAATTTGTTCGTCATCCGAGGCATAAAAAACTCAAAATCTTTGGTCGAAAACCGAATTGGACGAGAACCGAGACGTTCGAAAACCGAGGTTTGACTGTATTTGTTCCCCCCCCACCCTCCAATATACGCCAGTGTGGCGTGCTGTGCTATCTTGACTTCATGATGCCCCCCCACGAGCAAGGCAGCAGGTTGTCCGTTAACGTTTCCCGTTGCTTTCTTTCCTTTGTTCCTTTTAGAATAAGATGGAAGAGTGTGGCGAACCATCCCTGGCGCTGGCTCCCTCTCACGGGCCCACCCCCTCCCAGACGGCACTGCAACACACACAACTCATGCTGACCGGCTCCCAGCTTGCGGGGGTGAGATCTCACGCACACAAGCAAGCAGCTTGCGTTCAGAATCATGCACTTCGGCAAGGCAGGTTTATTTGTATCGCACGTTTCATGCACAAGACAATTCAAATTGATTTACCGAAACCACTAAAAGCATTATAGAAAGAGAAACAAAATATAATACAAACGTAGCGGTTTGTGTATAGTGAACAATATGAATTTGTTGACTGAAATGAACAGCATGACAAAATGGTAACCTCACTATGGGGTGGCTAAGAGGTGAGTCCGAACACAGCCATCCATCCACTAGTGCCCTTCGCTCTTGCGCTCACGCTTTGCTTTTGCTTTGGCCCACGACTTCTGAACACTTGCTCTCTCGCTACGGCGCCGCTTGCAGCTCACGGCTCTGTTGCCGGCGCAGCAGCAGCTCCTGTTGCAGCAGGCCCAGGCTCAGCTGCTGGCCGCCGCCGTGCAGCAGTCCAGCGCCGCGCACGCCGCTCATGCTGCCCACGCCGCCGCCCAGGCCACACAGCAAGCTCAGGCAGCGGCCGCCGCGGCAGCCAATCAGCAGGCCCACAAGCGGCAGCAGCAGCAGGCGCAGCAGCAGCAGCAGACGGGACAAACAGGCCAGCAGGGTCAGGGACAGAGCACACAGGAACACACTGCCCAAAGCGTCCCTGCCCCACCTCCTCCACCCCAGCTTGCCCTCTCTCAGCCAATCCAGCTCACCGCCCAGGTACTGGCAGCCAATCGGGAGCCGTCGAATGCCTCCTGAGCAAGTCTTGACAACAGTGGTTCTCAAACTGGGTTCCGCCAGCCGTAACTTGCTGAGGCCGCAAAAGTAGTCATTGGTATCAAGGAAGTACAGTGAAACTCCTCTACAATGAAATCATGTTTGCAGAAATTTTTCACAACAGGGGGTTTTTCACTGTAGAAAATTTGATCGCAGATGTAACACACACACACACACACACACACACACACACAACTCTTCTACAACAAAATCATGTTTGCAGCAAGTCATTTTTCACACCAGGGGGTTTTTCACTGTAGCAAATTTGATCTCAGATGTAAACACACACACACACACACACACACACAACTCTTCTACAACAAAATAATGTTTGCAGCAAGTAATTTTTCACACCAGGGGGTTTTTCACTGTAGCAAATTTGATCTCAGATGTAAACACGCACACACACACACACACACACACACACACACAAACATAAGTGTACTCTTTATTTTTATTCCAATAGTGCATAAGTATGAGCATACACTTATTTGACACTTCATATCGTCAGTGTATAAAGAAAAAAAGGGAAAGAAATTGCGAAATTTAGGATCAGCATGAACTTTCACTTACATCAATTTCTTGGATAATGTCTTTTATTTTGCTTTCTCCGTCTTTCATTTTGATCACTTTTACCCTCTCTTCCAGCGTCAGAGCTCTTCTTGTCTTAGCTTCTTGACATCCAAAGGTCCATTTTTTTAGCCATTTTAGCAATGCAACGTTCTTACTGCGTCTGAAACTAACAATAACAAATACTTCCCGGACTACTGCGCATGTGTAAACCAGTGTGATGGTTGCTGTTGCTGTTTCCGAACGAAGCGGTAGAGGTCGCTGTTGGATTAGACTTTGTTGTCGTGAATCTCGTCACGAGGCAAGAGCAGAGAAAAAGATTTCGTATAACGCAACAGGGTTTTTTTTTCATTGTATGGGGTGCAGGAGAGTGGGAATGGTGTTAATGCATGAAGATTTTTTTCACACTAGGGGGTATTTTCGCCCATGTAGGTTTCATTGTAGAGGAGTTTCACTGTATGTTGGAAGTAATGCATCTTTGTGATGTCGCTTCCCCAGAAAAAGACTAAGGTGACAAGGTGATTTTGTGAATAGCAGATTGCAAAGCAGGTGGAGGTTTACCCGTATTTGGGGTAAAATATGCACAAGTTAGTTCTCTTTCAGAATCTGAGGTGAAAGTTTGAGTACCCCTGTTTCATAATTCCTTTTTTCACCCGGCATGCCCTTGCCCCCTCCCCCCCCTCCTTCTGCCTCCTCCCGCACTTCTGCTGCTGACTTATTGTTTGACGTGGTCTTGGTGTGTTGCGGTCTGGTCTTCATTAGGACATCCAGCAGTTGCTGCAGCTCCAGCAGCTAGTGTTGGTGCCCGGCCACTCGCTCTCATCACCTGCGCAGTTCCTCCTCCCGCAAGCACAGCAGAGCCAGCAAGGTAGCGTGACCCGGGGGGGGGAAGTGTTTTACTCCGAAGGGATCACCATCGTTTACTTGACGTCATTATTGATTTCAGGACTCCTATCGACACCAAATCTTATTCCGCTACCTCAACCAAACCAAGGGAGCCTACTGTCTGCTCAGAGTCGAATGGGACTGCAAGCGCAGGTAGGAGGAATTCACGCTGCGATTGCTCTCTTTTAACTCCTTCAGTACCAGCTAATTCTGGACCAAGTCTGAAAAGACGTTTAAGAACGTCTTTGGGAGTGAATGAGTTAAACAAGGAACCACATTTGGTTTCTTTCTGTGAAATTATTTGTATTATGTGTATTATTTACAATTTCATTACGGTTGGCCAAGATAAATTGAGGCAGGCGCTACTTGACTGCCACCAGCAGTAGCTCAACTTGCTCAAACAAAAACAAAAACAAAAAAATGCAACAGGAGTTCAGAACATTCATAGAGCTCCTTCCATCCATGCAAATCTTTTTTTTTTTAAATATCATAACAGAACAATAAAAATAGCCAAAAAAATGTTTCTCTCTTCTCCTTTAATAAAGAAATTGTCTTGAATTGGGCAGCATGATCGATGACCGTTGAGGCCGCGACCTTAATGCGTACGAGCACCACAGAAAATGGATGCATGACTAGAAGGCATGAAAAGAATATTGGCAAACGTCAGATGAGTTGCAGTCGAGGTGCTTATGGCGCTTTCCCATTTCAGCGAGACAAGAGCATGGAGATGAGCGGAGGCGTCGGAGGCCTGACCTCGGTACCCCCCGTGCCCTCTCACCCCGAGGAGCCCAGCGATCTGGAGGAGCTGGAGCAGTTCGCCCGCACTTTCAAACAGAGACGCATCAAACTGGGCTTCACGCAGGTAAGGACGTCCCACCTTGTCGTCCTCCTCGCGTCTGTCGGGCGGTTTTCTTGCGGCGAGTCAATATAGCGGCCATCCACGCAGGGAGACGTCGGCCTGGCCATGGGGAAGCTGTACGGCAACGACTTCAGCCAGACCACCATCTCCCGCTTCGAGGCCCTCAACCTGAGCTTTAAGAACATGTGCAAGCTGAAACCGCTGCTGGAGAAGTGGCTCAACGACGCAGGTTCCACCCTCGTCCTTCTTTGTTTGGCTTATGTGACATGATGATGACGATGCCAAGTGGGTAGATTGTGACTATATGTTGGTGACCGCCGCCCCTTCCAGAGATCATGTCCATCGACAGCACCCTTCCCAGCCCCAGCTCGCTGTCCTCGCCCTCGCTGGGCTACGACGGCATGCCCAACCGCCGCAGGAAGAAGAGAACCAGCATCGAGACCAATGTACGCGTTGCCCTGGAGCGTGCTTTCTTGACGGTAAGATGCGGGTCTTCGTCTTCTTCTTCTTCTTCTATGTTGCAAAAAAAAAAAACGATGTTTTTGTCGCCAACTATTTTTTTAAATGTTGTTATTGATTATATTGTGTTGATTAAATCCCTCACCTGAAAGGAAATCTAAAGTATTTTAAAATGTAATTCAGTGCTTTTACATTTTTTGTAATTTTTTTTTTTTTTTTGCGATCATCAATTTCATGTTCTGAGAGAAGCGTTTACACTTACGCCGATCCAAAATCTATCTATTAAAAAAGTAAAAAGTCAATGGATGATCTCAAATATTTGTTGTATCTTGTCGAGTAGCTCATTCAAAACAAAATTCGTTTTTTGACAACTCCAAAATATTTTTAGTAAACATTTAAATGCTGAGAAAAGAGCATTGGAAAAAAAAAATATATATATATATTTGTATATTTTTCACAATTTAACTTCATAAAATGTAACTTGTTTTTGCCCTTGTGCGGATAAAGCAGAGGTGCGTTAAAATGCTGCAGTGTGTTAGCCTTGAGCTTTTTCTGTTTGCGTCACACCGGCATCAAATTTTTTTAAAGAAAGATTGCACTTTCTTCTTAAGTTGACAAAGTGAATCGTAAACGTGGCGGTCGGCGTGGGCTGAATGAGCTGAGCTGTCGTTGCAGAACCAAAAGCCTACCTCAGAGGAGATCCTGCTGATCGCGGAGCAGCTCAACATGGAGAAGGAGGTGATTCGCGTGTGGTTCTGCAACCGCCGGCAGAAGGAGAAGCGCATCAACCCCAGCAGCTCCACCCCTCCCCTGCCCAGCCAGCCCGCCAATGCCCCCGCCTGCGCACAACCCCACCTGCTACAACAGGTGCGTCAGCCCGCAATTTTGACATTTGACCTGCTCCATAAATGCCGTCTTCCCCATGCGATAGCGCCGCCCAGCTATCTCGCGGGCTATATAGCCAAAATGCTACTGTTTATAGCCATTGTTTTTAATGGGGTTTTTAAATTGTCTCCCCCCCACCCCCAAACAAATACTGTACAACTGGGGGAACTCAAACTTGATTGGTACTTCCTTACTTTGCAGTAAAGATTTTTTTTTTCCCAAGGACCCGCTCAAAATGTAATACTGACCAAACGCAGCTACGCTAGACAGCGATGTGTAGCCCTGAATGCCAAACTAATTTAAAATTTTTCCTATTGCCTCCTCCCCAAAAGAAGTTGTTGAAAGTACAGTCAAACCTCGGTTTTGGAACGTCTCAGTTCTCGTCCAATTCGGTTTTCGACCAAAAATTTAGAGTTTTTTATGCCTCGGATGACAAACATATTTCGGTTCTCGAACAAACTGAGCACACTTGAATGCACCATTTGACTCCTCCCGCCTTCCTTACACGAGGAAGTGACGCTTCCTCGGGTAGACGAGGAAGTGACGCTTCCTCGTGTTGCTTTCCATTGTGAGCAGACGTGTTCAGTAAACGTTTTTATTTTAAAAAGAGCGTGGTTTCAGTTTTCGAACCATTTCGGTTTTCGAACAGCCTTCTGGAATGGATTATGGACGTAAACCGAGATTTGACTGTAGTTGTCATATGAGAATTCAAGAAAGAGTTGCGTTCTTGACAAGAAATATGTCTTTTGTCTTGGTGGCCGTCATTTTTTAATATTATATAAATATCAACAGAGCAATCAATTCAGGACTATTGATTTTTAAGAAGTAAATGCGAGAGAGAGACCGATCTGCGTGTGTTTTTTGTTTCAGGGCAGTACTGATTATTAGTCATCAAGGCGGCCAATATATGTATGATCATCTCTCTTTTTTTTGGCCCCAAGATGAGCAACCAGCTGTCCCAGGCCGTGACCAGTCTCAGTAGCACAACGGCGACCACCATGTCCCCTATCTGCCCCTTGACCTGCAGCCTCAGCTCTAGCTCCGCCCCCTCCCCAGTGACACCTCCTCCGGCTCCTCACGCCGCTCCTCCACGCAGCACGGCCAGCCCGGCCACCCTCGGCCACAGCGCCCTCAATCTCAACGCCGGGTAAGATGCATGCCGAGAACACGCAGACTGCAAGGCACTGGAGTCATTTCGAAGCCATCAAATATCGACAGTCACACAGTTATGCCCACCAAGTACAGTATTTGTTTTTCCTACCTAAAAACACAAGATTAATAGATAATAAAGTTTCTCCAAATCTTTTTTCCATTTTTTGTGGGAAATGCCTGTTAGCGGTACATCCTATTGATCTGCTCCAAGGGAATATTTTTAATTTTTTTTTTTTTTTAACCTCAACATGAACGCAAATAAATGCAGGTGTTAGATAAAGCTCCACAGTTGTCCGCCAGAGTTAAACATCAATATTAAAACAATCATCCATCGTTCCTAGAATGTTTTTTTTTTTTTTTTAAATAATGATCCTCGCTATTCCAAGTGCTTTGCGGCCATCTTGTGGCGTCCCCCCGCACCATTTCAAACTCTTTGCGGGGAGGGCGTCAGTCAGTTATTTGCAGCTTTTCGGTCGGACTCGAGGCAGCGTGGTGTAAACAAGGCGTTCTCTGATCTTGTGCGCACGTGTGTGTTCACAGCTTGTGGCGTGTGGGTAAAAAGAACGGCGAGGTGTCGAGCTACATCAGCGACTTCGCTGCAAACTTGAGGTGAGGACGACAAGCACGTCACACGTGCGTCACGGGCTGCACGCAAGCCTCCGAACAAGGAGGCCGTTCTCGTGAGAATTTAAGAGGATTCTTGACAAATTCACTGTATGAAAACAGATTTTTTTCTTGGTGGGGGGTGGGGGGGCTGGGGGGTGTTGACGCCCTGCACTTTGGCTGGAGTGTGTTGCGGTTGTTCAACTTCTGCAGTTTCCTTCGAAATGCTCATGAGAACTCGCTGAACCGTGCAGCTTTGATGCAAAAAAAAAAAAAAAAAAAAAAAACCTCTTTGCTCCTCTTGGTTTCATTTTTACACATGACCAAACATCGACATGTCTTTTTGCACCTGTTTGCTTGCATTTACAGTGGAACCTTCCCCAAATCAAACCGGGTTTATTTTCCGGGACGCTCCTCAATTTGTTCACAATCCTATAGCGGCATTCTCCCCATTGGAAATCATGGAAATTGAACATATCCATTTGGGGGTTACAGTATTGGCCCGAATATAAGACGGCCCTGATTATAAGACGACCCCCTCTTTGTCAAGACTCAAGTTTGAAAAAAGACATCAAATTAATTTTTATACAGAAAATAATGACAGTACATCTGAAACAAATGATTATAACAATATAGTTGAGAGAAAAATCATCTTCGACCCACTTTTCTCCAGATTGTCGCTACGTTTCTCCATTTTCTGTTATCTCTTCTATTATTTTCTTCTCTTTTCCTTCTTACTATTTTTTATTTTTCTTCTTTGTGCTACCGCTATTTTTATGTTTATTCTTCATGACAGGGGTTCACTTTGGCCTGGGGAGTCAAGTTCAGCATTCGCTCCAATGATATCTGGCGCCATCTAGCGTCGTGAATGGGTATAACGTCTAGACCCCGAATATAAGACGACACCCACTTTTTCAGTCTTATTTCAATGTAAAAAAACACCGTCTTATATTCGGGCCAATACGGTATCATCATCATCTCGCCATTTAACGTTCGCTTTGATAATGAGTTGATGGATGAAGCGCAAATGCAAAAAAAAAAAAAAAAAAGACGAAGAAAGCCATTTATTTTTGAGGTTTCACTGTATTGTATATCCTGCTTTTCTTTTTTGAAGCTGCTAACTTTTCTTCTTAATCTTTTCTCTTCTGCCTGTATGTCTGCTTTGCACGTGTGCTGCTGCGTGTGTGCGTTGGACACACCAGGAACACT
Organism: Hippocampus abdominalis; assembly: GCA_018466805.1. Classification (NCBI taxonomy): domain Eukaryota; kingdom Metazoa; phylum Chordata; class Actinopteri; order Syngnathiformes; family Syngnathidae; genus Hippocampus; species Hippocampus abdominalis. The sequence continues at coordinate 3,139,362 of CM031699.1, forward strand.
GTGATGGGGGTTAACACAGGGATGAACCAAGCCCTCCTCGGTAACAATCCCTTGGCCACGATTCAAGGTGTGTGTTTTTGCCGGACTAGAACTCCACTTCATTTCAAACATCGTCAAATTAGCTCCGTTTTAACCGAGGAATGTTTGGGCCACGAAAAGACAAAAATATCCGTCCTCCAGCATTTGGTGGCGTGTGACGGTCCAATTCAGTGCTGTGCTAGCCCTCAAATATAAAAACACTTTCTAGAACATTAAGGAACAAAAAAATATGAGGGTTGTCTATCTATGCAGCCTTGACTGTGACACATATATTTTTTCTAAAAATTTAAAAAAATTAATTTCTTCCAAATATAAAAGCCTTTTGCATCGTAAGACTTTTTGCTCAGTGTATTTTTCTTTCCATTGCGGCCTCCCCCTTGTACCATTTCAAGCAGGGGTGGCCAACCCGCGGCTCGCGAGCCGCATGTGGCTCTTTGGCCAGTTCAATGCGGCTTTCACGCGACAATTTTCGAAAACGCCTCGGTGATGGCGGCGCCATTAAAACAACAGTGCTGAATACATGGAACGTACTACGTCAGCCTATCATCACCAATCCCGTTACTTGATTGACATAGATGGCAACCAATCAGATGACGGAATCATCGCTCATGCGCAGACAATGGCGCTAAGTGCTAAGCTAGTCCGCGAATGACCTCTGTTTTTAAGGCAGGGGTGTCCAATACGTCGATCGCAATCGACCAAGTGCCGTGGTCGTGTGTGTGTGTGTGTGTGTGTGTGTGTGTGTGTGTGTGTGTGTGTGTGTGTGCGTGTGTGGCTCTTTGCAGTAACACAGTAAAAAATTGGCTTTTAGTCTATGCCTGGTTGGCCACCCCTGATTTAAAGTCTTCTTCAAAGTAGATGTCAAAAATCTTTTTCTGTCCAATTTTGCTCCAATGCCTTTTTTTTTTTTTTTTAATCCCAAAAATAAGATTTTTCTTCAAGACATGAAAAACAAAACATCTAGGAAATCCCGCATGCAACTTTTTGTCTTGTAAGATGCCGCCTTCACCCATCCCCCCCCCCCCCCCCCCTCCCCCATGGGCCCCAATACTCCTCGGTCATATTTAAGAATCAAACCACACCATCAAAATCCATCATGTGTGAGTAGCCTCGGTCTAACACAAATGTGCGTTTGCGTGTGTACGTGTATGCGTGCGCTCATCTTCCTCATGTCATTCTCTCCCTGCCTGCATCGTCTTCGTCACAAATGACGGACCTATTTATTCGCTACGACTCGGCAAGGAAACGCATGTCGGGGCTGCTCCGAGTTGAGGAAACTCGGAGCAGCCACCAGCAGTCCATCCCGTATCTGTACCTTTTCGTACTTGGATACCTACGTCATTGCATCATCTATGCGCAATGGCGTATGTTCTTCTCACCTTTATGCAATTTGTGTGTCCCTCAGCCCTGGCGGCCAGTGGTGGCCAGCTGCCCCTTTCCAGTCTTGAGGGCGGCGGCGGCAAGATGATGCTGGGGGCATCGGGCGGCCAGGGCGGCGGCCTGGCCGCCTCCCTTTTCCTCAACCACCCGGCCCTCCTCCACATGGGCCATGGCCCGGGCGCCGGCCTGCTGAGCGCGGCCGTGGCCAAGGCCTCGCGCCCTTCTCCCTTCGCCCCCTCGGCCAGCAGCATCAGCCCCACCCTTTGCTCCCCCTCCCCGTGCTCCAGCCCCGCCTCCTCCTGCTCATCCAGCGAAATGGCACACAGCCCCAAGATGGAGTGACAGCGCTGGGCGGCCAATCAGAGAGGAGGAAGGAAGAAAGGAAGTGGGGCCTCTCTTGGCCCTTTCACACCAAAGCTAGCTCTTCCTCTCCCTTGCGCTTTTCTTCTTCTTCTCCCGACGCCCTCCGTCCTTCCCTCCTGCGCTTTCCGATGCCAAAAAACCCCCACAGAATGGAAGAGGAGAGAAGGAGGGGAGGGGAAAGAGGTGGGGAGAAGGGGGCGGGAAGGGGAAGACCGAAACCAAAAATTCTTTTTTTTTTAGTTTGTTTCATCAGCATCAGCGTTGGCACCTCAAGACTCTCTGAGCAAGAGAAGAAACGCGGAGAGGCCTGCCATCCGCCGCCGAAACCAAAAATGACAAAAAGAAGACCAAGGAGGATTTTTAAAAAAAAAAGTATTTATTTTGCGGGTCTGATGAGAAAAGCGGAGGAGGAGACGCTTGAAACCAAAAATAGACCTGAGGAGGAGGAGGAGGAGGAGGAGGAGGAGGAACACACAATGACAAAAAAAAAAAAAAAAAAATGACAACCATACCAAAATCCCAAATACCAAAAAGTACGGAGAGAAAAGCTTTATTCCAAGGACATGTAAATAAATAGTCAAGCTATCCAGGACCAGGACTCCACTGCTACACGTGCATTGTCATCCATTTCATAAAGATGCTACAATTAGCTTCGCATTGCCTTTAGATGTAGCTCCTCATCATCATCCTCATCATCATCATCATCCTCGTCATCTCACCTCCGGCAGCGCGCTCCAAACGTAAGGCCCGAGCGGCCTCTTGGATTGGAAGCCGCAATCGCTCAGCGCTGCCCTTTCGCCAATCAACCCGCGTCCATGTCGCCATCCATCGCCGTCCCGCTGACATTTAACGCTCAAAACGGAAACCAAAGCATTTTTTTTCTCCAAGAGCCTCGTCCGAGACACTTGACCCCCTGACGAGTTCGCGGCGGGATGGGAGCTCAAACCAGGACTCGGTACCCGTCTCCCCCCCCCCCCCTCCACCCCCGCCACAAACCGTCACGACCGGGGTCATCAGCGCAACTTTAAATCCCCACGTGGAAAGTTTCCCGGTTGAATACCAAAACGGGATAGTTCAGTTGAACCGCCTGCGGCGCAGGTTTGTCGGACGATTTTTGGGGTAAGTTGGTTGAACCCCTGAAAATAGGTCAGTTTTTGCCCACTGGACTGCTCACCAGGCTGAGGGTGGGACACACGGCTGTGACGTCACACCTTTTCTAAAAGGATACCAAAAATAAACCCAAACCAAAAAGAGACAACAACAAAAAAAAAAAAAAGAGGACTGAACGAAGCAAACCAAAAATCACCAACCAAAACGTGTGCGGAGGGAGGAGGGGTGGCTTTTGGGGCGCCGCCCCCAGTGTGTAGCACAGGCGGAGCGCCAAATATCTGCCAGGCGGGTGGGTGGGGGGGGGCCCCCCTCTCCAGCCTCCCTCTCCGGCCCCGCGGATGGAAGCAAACGCGAATGACCTCACTGAACTGAGTTTCTTTTCAAAGAAATCCTTCGGGTTTTTTTTGTCGGGTTGCTGTGATGCCGTTTTATTGTACTGTACCTTTTAGTGCTTATGACCACTCGTTTTGAACAACCCGCTTGCTTACGACACAAAGCTCCTTATTTTATGATATTTTCTTTTGTAGTTGTGCCACAAAAAAAAAAAATCAGGTGGTTGGATAAAAAAAAAAAAAAAAAAAAAATTTAAATAGCTTCCAGAATTTTTTTCCAAAACGCCAAAAACCAAACAAACCAAATACACATAAAGTGACGGTCTGGCCAAACGGAGCAGTTGAGTATGTTTGGGCTGTTATGGTGGGCACCAAATATGAGACATTGTCGCCATGATGACTTTGCAGGCTCGCTGGCGCCCCCCCACAGTCGCAGGCAGGCGTTTACCCAAAGATGACTCTGCTTCCACGCGGAGTTTGGCTCCTCAAAGGTAAAGAAAGCCTTTTGTCCAAGTGGACTCTTAGACGGAATGTATCTGTTAGTGCTTCTATAGAATTTTTGTAGTACCAAAAAAAAAAAAAAAAGATCTATGTTCTACTACTGCTTACTTATTGCCAATGTATTAAAAAAAAAAAAAAAAAGATACTTAAAAACATTGACTTGATTTTAGACCAAAACGTTTAACTATCTCTCTCTCTTATTTTTTAAGATTTAGACTTTTGATTGTACTATTTATTCAGGGTAGGGTTGAGTTTTGTTCCTTGCTATTTATTTAACTTATTTTGTTTTCATAATCTTCTGGGATGGATGCGAAGATGTTGTTAGCCCCGCCCACCCCCACATTCCCCGCCCCCAATTTACTTCAAACCAAATAATCCCAACCAATGCAACGAAGAGCTTTCTCCTGACTTTGAAAATGCAGATGGTACTCGGTTTACGGCGGTCCTGACGCCCGAGCTTTCCGAACGTCGCGTTTGGAAGTCGTTTGCTGGGTGGCGGCGGAAGTTCGGAACACACGAGAATTTTGTGCTCAGTCACCACCGTACTTACCGTTTTTTTCGTATGTTTTATATTGACGGCCTGGAAGTGTTTTTCATGTAAATATTCACTGTAATTATGACTACTCCATTAGCGTAAGTTCGTGATTGGCTGTGGCGTATCGTTTTGGGTTACGCCGTCGTAAACCGAGGACCCCCTGAAGAAATTTTTTGTTTTTGTACAGTACCGTGTTTGTAAGCAGAGCAAAAAGTTGACCTTGATGTGTTGAAACAATTTTCTCCACTGAGAAACTATGAAAGCTTTACTGCTGTGTGACCAAAAAGACGCAAAACACAAAGGATGTTTTTTTTTGGTGAATCAATTTCGTCCTGTAAATTTTTCCTTTGTTTCTTGATCTTCTGTTTGGGTATTTTTTTTTTCTTCATCCAAGTGGTGGATGTACAAGAGAGAGAGTTCATCATATACCTCATATTCTCTGATGATAAACCAAATAGATGAATGATTTAAACAAACAAAAAAAAAAAATGTGGTTGTGGGGGATGACTCCAGGATGTTGTGCTGACGCAAGTTTGGGTCTGACACATGTGCCTCTATCACACTGAGAGCTCCGAAAAAAATTTGCACAACACAACCCTAACGAGGGCTACGGCGCTCATTCGCATTTTTGTGCGTTCACACGTGGCAGCTCCGTGGCCAAAGAAGCGATGATGTCATTGCCAACGTCTGTCGTGAAGTCGGGCGCGGTTTCACACCGCACGCAAAAAAAAAAAATCGGGCGGTGCTAAATTGCTTTGAATTTGGTCGTTACGATTGTTCTGAAAAGCCAATTTGCTGAAATTCGTGAAATTCTGCCACCGGTCCCGCAGGTGGCAGTATTGCGAATGACGCGATTAACGCTGCTGTGTGTGCTTTCAAACGTTTCACACTCGGGATGACGTGATGACAGTGTTTTAACCCCCATGCAGTAATTATCCCAAAATTGGACATTTCGGACACTTTGGACTCGAGTGACCCACGCTCTCGTCAGCACACGCAACCCGTGCAACCCCGACAACCACCGCCCTTGGGAAAATCCTCAACCCCCTTGGAAAACCCATGCTCTCCACGTTGAGCTTTGAAGGCCGCCCTCTCCTCTTACCCTGGACGCTTCCTTCCTGCCAAAACCCGGCTGGCATCGACTTGCCAATCTGGCCCAAAAAGGGATCTGTTCACAACTTGAAGAGCTTCAAGGGGCTTCCAGAGCGGCTGGCTGGGCAGAATCAGGAAGTGGGTCCGGGGAACCGGGGAAGGGCGGCCGGACGGCGGTCGCCAGGTGGCACGTGCCCCCCGGTGAATCTCTGTTGGAGACCATCATATCTCTCTGTCCAGGCGGGAGGCGCCGCGGCGTGGAGGTGAAACTCAGGCTCCCGGGGCGGGGATTGCCCCCCTTTAGCGAATGATACCAAAGTCTATGCCCCGCCCCCAGAGAATGCGGCGATCCCGCTTCCTGACGTCCGCTCCACGCCGCTTCACCTCTGCCAGACATTGGCAGCTTCATTCCTGAATGTGAACATTTCCTCTCTTCAACTGTTAGTGTAGAAAAGCACAAACCAGATCTTTTTTTTTTATTAAGAACTTTGAATGTCGCTCATTTTTACTTTCAGGCTAGCTTTCGCACTTGGCTACTGTTCTTTAGTCTTATGTTAAGGTTTCTTTCAATTTTGAATCTTGGGACTTTTGCTTTTAAAGGCTAAAGTAGGTGCTTTCAATATGATTAAAAGTGTTTCAGAAAAGGAATGAAACTGCTGGGAGAAGGTGATATCAGCTAACTAGCATTCCGCTACGTTGCCCTCCGACTTCTGTCATCACTTTTCTTCTCTCTGTCCTTCTGTCTTCTTTCAATGCAACTTTTGTCCAAATCTTTTTCTCGCAGCCACGCATTCCCAAAACGAGTCCCATTCAAAGAATCAAACCAAAGAGCTCGAACTTTCTTGATTCCTCTCAAATCATGTCACCTAGCGACCTGCCGCTCTTTTACAACCTCAGCTATCCAAAGGGAAATAATGAAGATAATGATGATGATGAAATGTATATTTTTGAGTATTTGTCATGGGGGGGGAGAAAAAATAATCTGAGTTCGGATTATTTTGACGACGATGATAATGAAGTTTCTCTTGGTATCTCTTTGTAGCTGTTCCGACCCTTCTTGAGTTCTTGTCCTTTTTCTGCCAAAGTATACCCCCACCTTCCCCCGCCCCCTTTGGCCCCGATGTTTACTCCCAACGGTGTATTTGAGTGTGTGTTGGCGCGTTTGTTGAGGGGTTTCTCTGGGAGTGATCATTTGCTAACTTCCTCGTTCATGTAGCTTTATTTGCCCCCCGTCAGTCTGCGGCGGATGCGTTTGGACATATGGATGATATCATGCCCCTTGATTTCCTATTGTGTCTTCCATCATGTGAGCCCCCCCCCCAACCCTCGTAGTAGCGATTTTGTTTAGTGTTTGACTCGAACCCCCCCCCCCCCCTAAAAAAAAACCAAAACAAAGAATACTCTGCTTGTTCATTGTACAGTGTTGTTCATTTTAAGTCATTTTTGTAACTGAACGTGTTTCATTCATCCAAATAAAAACAGGAGACAAAAACTATACAGATGCCCCTCCCCACTGCTTCTTCCGACAGCACCAAAGCCTGTAGGGACACCATTGCGCCGCCAGATGGCGCCAAATGATTTATGAACGGCAGAAAGACAACGTGAGACCATGGGAGAAAATGGACTCTCATAGAATGGAGTGGAAATTTCAGGGGGGGGGTGGCCGGTAGGTGTGTTCCCGCCCCCGATAAAAATGTATTGAGTGGTACCGGAGAGAGAGAAAGGATTTAGCATCCGTCGCGCGTCGGGAAAGAAATCCTGCACCAAGTGTAGGGGATCGAGTATCTTGTGGTCTTGTTCCCAAGTGAAAGGGGAGGATCTAGCCAAAAGATCGGCAGGTGGATCGGTGATCTGCAATGAGGCCAACTATATCGGACCAAATCGTTGAAGAGGGAGCGACCTCCTCGCAAGTTAGCACCTCCGCGACCCCACCTTGATGGATGTTGTCGGAATCTTGATCTGGAAATACTCAAAAGGGAAAATGTTTGCCTGCCCCTTCTCAAAAATCGAGCCAAGCAGATAATTGCCATTGCAACTGAGCTGTCCCCAACTCCAAAGTCGGTCGAATCAAAGTGGGCGAGACTCCCAACTTCAAAAGTGAACCTCATTGTTGACAAACAAGCGGGTAATTAAAACTCTTGCCTATTTGACGAATTAATATCATGACAACATACATTTGCATACAAGTGAGCCGAGCAGACACAAACACATGAGAGCTTTTGTTTTGGCTTTTAACGGTTTTTAATTAACCCTGATTACAGCGTAATTACAACTTTTGGGGAGGGAAGGGAGGAGCGGCTGGGGGAAAAAAAAAAAAAAAAACAACCCACAAGGAGGGAGGGGGGGGGGCGGGATGATGATGTTACATCATGGGATTAATTTATCTCAGCTCCTCTCCGGGTCAGGAGTGTTATGTAACAAGATCGTAACATTTACACAAACAATAGTCCACACAATCTGATTTACCCCCCCCCCCCTCCCCAAATGACACAAACTCCCCCAAGGTAAAAACTACAAGATAAAAAAAAAAAAAGAAGACTTTACAGGATGGAAAAATAAAGATAAAATGGATAAAGATCAAACTCATTTGAGTTCTAATACACCAGGTGAAGTCTCTCGAAAGGGTAAAAGAGGGCCTGGCGGGGATTTGGATGTACATGACAGAAAAGGCGATGGAATAATAAGTCGTCATCATAATGCCAAGTGAGAGGACCTTAAGAACAATATTCACATCAGAAAAATAAACTTTTATCCTCTCGGTTGAGAATCTTTGTGCTCCGTTTTGTAAGCGAAGGAAAGATGCTTTGGGGGGGGGGGGGAAGTCAGCAATAAGGCAGTGGTTAGTGACAAGTACACGCAGGCGGGTGTGTGTGTGTGTGTGTGTGTGTGTGTGTGTGTGTGTGTGTACTCCATGCGTGAGTGACATGCTCTCATCCAGACAAGAGTGAGGGGAATTTAATCACAGAGCTGCCTGGGGGTCTTATGGATCTGTCTGGTCCCGTGACACCAATAAGTGCCAATAGCGAGTGTGTGTGTGTGTGTGTGTGTGTGTGTGTGTGTGTGGGCGCGCAGAAGAGAGGGCATTTGGGGGCATGAGTCAGACGCTTTCTTACAGTAATGATTAACCTTCTCAACACCTTGTTGCCTCGCCTTTCGCTCGGAGCTGCGCATGCACACACACACACACACACACACACACACACACACACACACACACACACACACTCACTCATGAGAAAAGTCGGCGTGAAGGGTTAAGGTGGATTTTGGAAAAATGACCAACCCCCACCCTCTCCAAAAAAGTTTCACTATTAACCATATTCCAATTTGCCCTCGCACACACCCACAACCACCCGCTTTTTTCCGCATACTTTCTCACACACTCAACTCTTTCAAACATTCACTTTCTCTCACACACACCAACTCTCACTTGAATTTTTCTCCATATTATTTGTCATACACTCAGCCTCTCACGCACCCCCATAATCCCTTGGATACGCTCTCCCAGTCACCCTCTTTCTCAAACGCTCCCCAACAAACTTTTTTCTCATACTCTCATTCATTCACACACTCAAACTCTCCCTCACTCTCATTTTTTTGGGGGGGTGCCACAAATGCTCACTTTCTCATTCACTGACTTTCATCCATTCACTTTCTCTCACACATTTGTACTCTCACTATACTCACTCACTCAGAGGGTGTCCGTCAAAGATCACAGCACTCTCACACACTCTCCGAAGTTGATTCCGTCGTGCTGTCCGGGGATTTTCTCTAGGTGACATTCTTACAATCTTAATTTGAAATAAATTGTTGTTAAAAAAAAAAAAGGCTGTGAGAGCATGTCAAAGTGTGTGTTTGTTTTGCATTTGTGTGTGTGTGTGTGTGTGTTGATTGTTAGAGGAGCGCAGGCTGGTGAAGTGTGTCAAGCAAAGTCGTTCTTGGTCGTCTTGTGTGTGTGTGTGTGTGTGTGTGAGAAGCTTTTCTCCAAGAGTGGACCGTCGGCGGCAGCCAGGAGGTCAGGCGGGGCACAAGGGAGCTCTGGGTGGACGCCCGTTGTTTTCTTTTTTTCCTTTCCAGACGGCAACTGGCTTCCCTGAGTGGATTGGGGGGGGGCAGGTTGAAGAGCCACGCGTCAGCACCTGACACCCTCCGGTCCTGAAAGAGCCCCCTTTGCCCGCCATTTTTCTCATCCTCCCACCAAGCGAGGGGGGTAAATGCAGGCACTTGTCATGGTGGGGATGCAGTCGGAGGGGACGGGGGGAGCGGCAAAGGGGAAACTCCTGAGGAAAAGGAACAAGAGGCAGGAGTGGCGCTTCGGAGCGCGACTGGCCTTGGGGAAAAAAAGTAACCGTCCGCGAGTCCGTCCGATTCCAGTGCACTCATGATCTGTTTCCACCCGGCGGTATCGTTCGGTTTTCTGTCACGCTTGTCCTCATTTGAATGGCATGTGAGCTCGTGCCTGTTCCAGGTGACATGAGATGAGAGCGAGCGTACGCCCTGGAACGGTCGGCGGCCGATGACAGCGCACGTGTCGACAGATGTGCTTTAACCATCGAGCCCAATTCCAAGAAACTTAACACTGCGAACTTTACGGCGGTCAACCGCTGGGGTACGAAGCGTAAGAGAAGGGATGGGTACCCAAGTCCGGACTTTTTTATTTTTGGTACGGATCAATTTGAGTTTGTGCTAGCAAGGGCGTTTTCGACCAAAAATTTCGAGTTTTTTATGTCTCAGATGACGAACAAATTTCGGTTCGCGAACAAACTGAGCACACTTGAATGCACCATTTGACTCCTCTCGCCTTCCTTACACGAGGAAGTGACGCTTCCTCGGGTAGACGAGGCAGTGACGCTTCCTCGTGTTGCTTTCCATTATGAGCAGACGTGTTCGGTAAACAATTTTATTTTAAAAAGAGCGCGGTTTCGGTTTTCGTTTCGGTTTTCGAACAGCCCTCTGGAACGGATTATGGACGAAAACCGAGGTTCGACTGTATTTAGCTTTGTTCTTTGTGTCACTTTTTAACTTTGCAGTTCATCACAAAGAACTTTGCCATTTGTATTTTGTAATATTTCTATTATTAAGACCTTTACATAACGTTCTATATTTCTTTTTATGCCATTTTTTTTAATAATTCATTTTTTGTCATTTGTCAATGTTTTGAAAATGTATTTTTTTGAGATGCTAATGTTAATACTGGTGTAGCCTGTACGACCTGAAAAAAACCCCTTGTTTGTTGTACATACTTGGCCAATAAAGATGATTCACAGTCTGGTGAACAAAGACAAAAGTACCCGAGATTGGTCCCGTTGCGTCTTGGTATCAATACCTCGGCGCTAGGAATCGGAACCGATCGGCTTGAAATGTGACAGGTGCCCATCCCTATTCTGGCATGCAGTTCATGTCAGTATCGCCGCCACCCCCCCTGATGAGGGTCTTTTTAGCATCCCGCGGCGCAGCAAACGGAACCATACCACTGGGTGGAAACGTGGCTTGACAGTCGGTGGACACGCACTGGCTGAAACAAAGGTCCCAAATAACGCGTCCCCAGAAGAATCCTGCGAGAGAACTTGTCGGTGGGGGCGGGGGGGGGGGGGGGTATCTGTCAGAGTAAGGCGAGTAAGAGTTAAGGTGGTTGAGGTGACGGGCGGAGAGGCTGTGGGGCTGACAGAGTTTCCATTGACACACCTCCGGCGTCCAAGGCCATCAGCAGTCTTTGTTCTCCAGCGACAGCTGCGCCGTGGCACGATGCAACTCGGCGCTCGCCTGCCGATGCGCAGGCAAGGGCTGGCCCGCGGAGCTCTGATAAGCGGACAGAAGCGGGCCATCCGCTTCGCCGGGGGCGTCCTCCTCCTCCATTTGCGTGCGGCCGTTGCTCCCACGGAGGTCCCTCTGCTCCTGGGGCCGGACCTTCTTGTCATCCGACTCCTCCTGCGAGGCCTCCATGCGCTGGTCTTCACTCCAGCGCCTCTTGAATCGCAGCTTGAGGGGGATGCACTTGGTCTGGGGCGGCGGCGGCGGATGGCGAGGAGGGCTGGCGTCCGCCGGCTCGCCGGGCTCCGTCTTGAGGGCGGGCGGCCCGCGTTGCGAGCTGCTGGAGTAGCCGTGCGGCGAGGCCAAGAAGGGCAGGAGGCCGGGCGGAGGAGGGGCGGGGGCTTTGAACACGTCCTCATCCAGGTCCTCGTCGGGGAGGGACGGGTGGGCGGCCGAGCCGTTGGCGAGGAGGTGCTGGTGGTGGTGGTGGTGGTGGTGGTGGTTTGGGGCTCCGGAGAGGCGATGCGCAAAGACCTCAAAGTCGACATCGCGCTCGTCGGGGTCTTCGTCACTAATGTCAGTCACCTCCACTTCTTCCTCCGACTCGATGTCGGAGATGGGCTCCACCTACGTTGGAGAAACCGGAAACATTCAAGGTTCTTTGATCAGAAAGGCCACAAATTAAGAGAGCCTGTAATTCACGCACGCACTGCGCATTTCAAGGGTAAAGTAAGCCGTCTTTGGAATGATAAAAAAGTGGTTTTGGTTTGTGAAATATCTTCAGTTTACAGCAGGGGGTGTCAAACATTATGGCCTGCGGGCCGGAACCGGCCCCCAAGGTGGTTCGATCCGGCCCGTGGGATCATTTAACCCCGGAGAACCCAAGAACCCTTTTCTTCTTTGGAAAATGATGAATTACCGTAATTTCTGGACTATAGACCGCACCTGATTATAAGACGCACCACTACATTTTTAAAGGAAGAAAAACATTTTGTACACAGATAAGCCGCACCCGTCTATAAGCCGCAGGTGCCCATATTGTTGCATGAGATATTTACAAAGAAAGACGGTACACAGGCGGCCATTAAAAAAGTCTTTATATAGGCCGCTTCATTAAATAAGCCGCAGAGTTGAAAGCGTGTGACAAAAGTTGCGGCTTATAGTCCGGAAATTACGGTATATATTAAATGACTGCTATATGACCGCCATGATTATTTATCACTTATGTTTACAAACAATAATTTAAAAACAAACAAACAAAGGCCTCTTACCTTTATTTTGGGGAGGCCCGCGCTGTTCAGGGACTGCGTGGAGGAGGAGGCCGAGATGAGGCCGGAGCCGCCGGCCGAGCTCAGGTCGCTGCCAAACGACAGCGAGGAGCCCAGCCCGGACGTGGACGACATGGAGCCCGACCCCGAGGCGGAGGACAGCGAGCTCTGCCGGCCTTTGCTCTGCCCCTGCCCGTCTCTTTGCTTGCGGCCCAGCGGGGGTGGCTGCAGCTTGAACTTGAAGGGGGACACGTGCGGCGGCTCCTCGCCCAGGTGGAGCGTGTGGTGCAGCGGGTGGGAATGGGGGTGAGGGTGCGCCGAGTGAGGCTGCTGGTGCTGATGGTGGTGGTGGTGGTGGTGGTGGTGGGCGGAGTGAGAGAGCGGGGCGTGGTGGTGGTGCCGCTCACCTCCCCGATCCCTCTCGGCTCGCTCGGCCGCTCCCCGGTCGCCGCCCGGGCCCGCCTTGTCGGCGGCGGGCCGGTGAGGATGAGGGATGACGATGTTGGGGTACTGCAGGAAAGCCCGGGGGCTCAGCCCGTAGTTGTAGACCGACTGGGTGTGGGCCTGCAGGTAGCGCTTCATGTCCTCGGGGTTGAAGGAGAAGTGGGAGCCCAGCATGGGCGAGAGAGTGGGCGAGGGAGTGTAGGCCAGGTGGGACGCCGGCGTCATGCTGAGAGCCGGAGACAGCGGCGGAGCCAGCAGGCCCGCTCCCCCCGGCCCCGGGAGGGGCGACACGGGGAAGGGGGACAAAGGCTCCGGGTGCATGCGGTGCCCGGCGGGGCCGCGGGAGCCCGGGTGAGCGCCGGGGTTGCCGGCTCCTCCGTAGATGCGGAACAGAGACTCGTGAGACAAGCGGGGGTGGATGATGCTCCGAAAGCCGCCGCCGCCCGCTCCGCCTCCCGGCCCTCCTCCGCCGCCCGCGCTCCTCTCCGCCCTGTCCTCGCCGCCGCCCGTACCGCCGTCCTCAATCTCCGAATTGACGGAGGTGCCGTCACTGCAGTCGCTGACGGAGCCGCGGGCCACCCGGCGGGCCACCGAGCCGTACAGGCCTCCGGGGCTGCGCAGGTCCTCGTTCGGGGAGAGGACTTCGGAGGGCGTGGAGGGAGGGAAGCGGAAGTGGGTCCCCGCGCCGGAAGGGACCGGAGGGGCGCTCTGAGGGACGCCGTTTCCTGGAGACGACAGAGTCGAGGAGAGTGAGAAACAACGGAGCGTTTCGAATCTCATCCAACATCAGCACGGCGTCATATTGTGGGATTCGGAGGCACGCTTACCGCTGGAGCCCACGTCGATGAACGGGTAGTTGACCAACACCAGCTTGTTGAAGTTGAATTTGTAGGTGAACCGCTTGCCTTTGGTCTTGTGGAGGATTCTCTTGTTGTAGTAGTATCTGATGACAAAAACGGCAAACGTGCGGAAGATTAGCCGCAGCGCAGATGTTACCTCGTCATACGACGCTATGGCAAAAATCAATATAGGGCAAGACCACTGACGCACCTGATCGTGTTTCGCTCAAGAATGAAATCCTCACTTGAAAACATTTGCTGGACTGACAATGAAGTACGGTTCTGTTCTTAAAAATTGGGCTACATGCACGCGGAGGATCATCGGAATATTTTTACTGTCTTTTTGGGCATATATTCTTTATCCTCTGACAGGCACGACTGATATTGCAATGGCTTACAGAGGAGTGGCTGTCTCCATGTTGATCTGTATGTCTGCATTGAAGTGAAGCAAATGTGTATGTGTGTGTGTGTGTGTGTGTGTGTGTGTGGGACCGGAATGGATAAATGGCATTTCCATTCACCACCGTAGAGGTCGATCCCCCTTGTCAAGGTGATTTTTAGAACTTTTGCTGGAGTCGTAAGGTTTCATTCAAATACAGTCATACCTCGATTTTCGACCATAATCAGTTCCAGAAGGCTGTTCGAAAACAGATTTGTTCGAAAACCGAAACCGCGCTCTTTTAAAAAAAAAACACGTCTGCTCAGTAATGGAACGCTACTCGAGGAAGCGTCACTTCCTCGTGTAAGTGGCGCATTCAAGTGCGCTCAGTTTTTTCGAGAACCGAAATTTGTTAGTCATCCGAGGCATAAAAAACTGGTCAAAAACTGATTTAGTCGAGAACAAAGACGTTCGAAAACTGAGGTTTGACTGAAATTCTACATTGCGCATGTAGCTATGACTTTTGTTGACATTTCTTTTTCACTGTGCAGTGATAAAGATTGATTCCATGTCATGTCTACCCAGCTGCTGGTGAAGCCTTTGTGAAAAGACGCAGATTACAGAGTGTTGCGTGACAGAGCGAACCCGCGGCAGGGGTGGCGGGAGGTATGTGTGTGGGGGGGGGGGGGGGGGGGGCTTGACGACGAGATGAAAAGGCAACAGGTTGATGAGAAGCAGCGGATGGACTGAGTCAACATTTGTCCGTGTGCGCGGACACGCGTGTGCGTTTTCTGTGCCGTAAGGTGAAGAACATTCGGCCTTTCGCCTTGCGCCAATGGAATCATCTCTTTACATAACGTCGAAGGCACTAATAATTTGGCCCGCCGTCATTTGTTTATGTAAGCCGCATTCTCTGTTGTTCTCCCTCCGTACGCTCGCCACGCAAGCTTTTCGTCTCCCGTGGCTCCTGCCAACCGTACAAGGCTGCATTTTTATTAACCTTTGTCCGGCTGCATCTCTTTATGTAACGCCGCCTTTGCTTCACTTCCTGGGATCCACATCCCGCTTTACGTAACCTCTCGAGCCGAGTCAAAGAGGAGGCGGGTGATGGGTCCTGCTCAAGACGCTGCCGCACGGGGCGCCGCACGCCGCGCAGCCGCCGGCTTTGCCGCGCAACACGTGTCGAGTGCGCTTCGGCGGGATGAACGCGCGTCTGGCGGCAGTTAAGGCCGGCGCGCGGGCGAACGCCGTGCCTGCGGGCTATGCAGGTGAGCACATGGGCGCCCCGTTGATCATGACGGTTGACTGCCTGTCTGGAGCAGAGCAAATTCAGGTGAAGTGAAATGGACTTGAGGGTAGTTTTGAGCTTTTATGTTGCAAAAATGTCCAATTCTAAGATATGTGGCGGTCCGGTGGTCCGCGTGTTGACCTCACGGGTTCGATTTGGGCTCCAGCCTCCCTGTGTGGAGTTTGCATGTTCTCCCCGGGCCTGAGTGGGTTTTCTCCGGGTACTGTGGTTTCCTCCCACATTCCCAAAAACATGCATGGGCACGCTGATTGGACGCTCAAAATTGTCTCGAGGTGTGAATGTGAGCGCGAATGGTTATTCGTCTGTGTGCGCCCTGCGATTAGCTGGGAACCAGTTCAGGGTGTCCTCCACCAAGTGCCGGACGACAGCTGGGATAGGCTACGGCGGTTGTCGGCTCTTTAGCGACATCTAGTGGCTCTCTGGAGCTTTATAAAAAATGTTTGAAAATGGAAAAAGATTTTGATAGTAGGCTAATATAGCTCAAATATTTATGCTTTTAACAGTCTCGACAAACACAGACACGTCTGCGTCCGACTCCGTGCCTTCTCTCTTCTCGATCGACTCGAGAGGCGTTCAAAGACCGCCTCAGAAAAACGGAAATTCATGATCACTTCACTGACACGAAGAAAAGCGAAAATAATGCACCAAAACAAAACAAAAAAATCAAGCGAGGAAATTACAAAATAAATTCCATGTGTTTCCTTCATTGTAAGTTTTATAGAAGGCTTTTTTTTTTTTTTTCTCGGCTCCAGACATTTTTGTTTTTTGTCCTATATGGCTCTTTCAACATTTTGGGTTGCCGACCCCTGGGCAACCCCCGCGACCCTTGTGAGGTGTAAAGCGGATCGGAAAATGGATGGATGGGCGGATAATACATGTGAGCTTGAATGAGTACTGAAAGCCCAATGGTAAGTGCAAGGAAGCAACTTTTAAGCAACGGAAGTCAAGCCAATGAATGTACACGTGCTTAACCACCGTATTAGGCCAGTGCCTGTCAAGTTTTACGCCACAGCTGCTCCAAAAAAAAAAAAAAAACGAAAAAAAATGTCTTTCTGGAAACCTCAGAAGCTCTTTGCCCTCAATTCCATGTTATCAGAGAAGCCCACGAGCCAACTCCAAGTTGAGGTTGAAAAGGTGACTTCCAAGTCTCAAAATGAACGCGATCTTATCCGTCGGCATGAGCCGTGTACATTTCTCCAAAGTGGAAAATGTCCGTCCACCAATATTTTTGCTCGTCTGGGAATCCAGAAGCATTTCTCCTCACTGTTAGCCAGTCGCTGATTTGCAAAAGTGCGAAAGTTGTTTATCGCATGGGACACATTCCAGACCGGCTCGCAATTGTCAGAACTAAACATTATAGACAGAACTTATCATTGTTTGGAGGGGGGGGAGGGGACGCTTTACGCCCAAATATGGTCAATTTCATCCTGATTCATCAACGGAGAGCGTCGGTCTGTCCCCCGTGCCGTCTGTTATTTTCACACATGATGACCCAATTCAAAATGTTTTGGAGAATCGCTCGAGAAGAAATCTTTTAACCCTCTCGAACACGCCATGTGAAGCGTTGTCAAATGCCGCCTCCGCATTAGGTTGCCTCAAGATTTAAGGTGGGGATGTTTTGGAGACAGGCGGCCCCGGTGGACAAGTGGTTAGCGCGTCAATCTCACATTGGAGAGGTACCAGGTTCGATTCCAGCGCCGGCCTCCCTGTGCGGAGTTTGCACGTTCTCCCCCCGGGCCTCCGTGGGTTTTCTCCGGGTAGTCCGGTTTCCTCCCACATTCCAAAAACACGCATGGCAGGTTAATGGACCCCCCGATATTGTCCCTAGGCTCCAGCACCCCCTTGCGACCCTCGTGAGGATAAAGCGGATCGCAAAATGGATGGATGGATGGATGGATGGATGGGCGCAAATGATGAGCTGCAATAAAGAGTCGTAGCGGGCGGCGTCTTCCCAACGGCGGTTGCGTCTGAGCGAGACAACAACTTCATTCAAGTTTGTGGGCGCCCGCGGCTGCATAGAGAGCACATGGTCAAACACCCTCTTCCTGTGCACCCCCCCCTCCTCCTCCTCCTGCCCTCCATCACGCGGGCAGACGCTCTTTGAAGAGCATTTGAACTCACTTCAAAAGAGAAGAAAGAGATTCTTGGAGTGCCTGCGTTTAGCTGCCCGTCACTCTCGTATGCGCCTAAATCCATGGCGGGGGAATCCACAGGTGGCCAGACCCCCCCGACTTAAACATCTCACCCTTGGACTGTTTCTACCACTTACAACTGCTGATTTCCTAAAATTGTTTTTTTGTCTTCTGATTAGGGGCGATCGCTCTGTTTGAATTTTTTTCTTTGCTTTGTTTTGCAAACAAAAAATGCAGATGTGGCCTAAACCTGCCACACCTCTTCCAGAAGGTTCTCATTGAGAGCAACACCCCCCCCCCTACCCCCCACCCCACAACACGCGATACACGCATGAGCTCACCATAGTGTCGTCCCACAAACAAACACACACAAAAAAAGCATTGTGGAGGCAACCCGGCGGCGAGTGCGGCACAGGCTGCGCCTTTGCCCATTGTTGGGCCGTAAATCGGCGCTGACGGTGACAGGAAGTCGGGATTACAATACTCCCTATGAGCCCCGTTTTATTTTCAGCTTCTTTCGTCAAAACGCACGCACACACACACACACACACACACACACAAAACTCGGGTGTGTGCGCACGTGCGTGTGAACAACATAAACACGCGGGCTTTTTCGCCGTGAGTCATCGATGATGAGTGTTTACCATCTCACTAAAGAACTGAAATGTGTGGCGGTGTGGGCTTGACGTGGGATGTGATTAGTCAAAATGTTACATGGTCTGTGTGTGTGTGCGTGTGTGTGTGTGTGGTGGTCTTGCTGAGGGTCTGATTATGGTGATCACAGGTCCTGTGAATGCTAATATGTACTCTGTGTGTAAGTGTGGGTCTTATTCGGTCAGGACAGCGCAGGGCGCACACGCACACGCCAAACCAACACGTGTACACAAACACATAGACAGCGGGGACCCACAATGGGAAGCTCACACGTACACAAGGCGATAACCGTGAACTTTCCTGCCACGGAGGCCTTCTGACCTACAAGCTGGCTGGGTTGAGTAACACCCAGTGCGTTTCCTGCAGCCTGATGTGTGGATGTGGTCACATCTGTAGCCGCGTACTCGAGTGAACCCTCCAAAAGCGCTCCAATTCCAAGTTCAGATAACCGTTTGCTTGGGAGAAAAAAAATATGCCCAGTCAAAAGTCAAACAAACCAGCCATGTATCCCCGCTGATGTCCACTGCTTACACTAAGAACATGGCTGCAAACAGAGAGAAGCCATGTTGCAAAAGCAGAGTGATTATTACCAACGTCAAAATTTGGGTTGCGAAAATTTGGGACGTTTTCGACCATCTCGAGCGACTCGTTTCAATGCGCTTCCCGTATTATTTCGTTCAGCGTTAGCATTTTTAGCATAGGTGCTGCTTCTTTTCAGCGAGGCAGCCTATTGGCCCGTCGTGGTGGTCCGCCGCTGCTCAAAACACATTTGGAAAACCGAAGCTAACACACCAAACATGCATGTAAGCCAGACGGTCCCGGATACAATGGCGCGCTTGTGTACGTGAATGTGCACACGTGTGGGCTTGTTAATCTTTTCCAGCTGTGTGCGGCAGCCCCCTCTGACCTCTGTATAGGGAACCCAAGTGCGCTATTGCTGACCGTTAGATGTGCCTCTGAGAGAAGGGGGGGGTGGGAGCTCATTAAGTCGCTGTCTGGATGTATGCGATGGCAGAGTAAAAAAAAAAAAAAAAAGGTTTTGACCGTTTACCCCGTGGACCGTTAAGGGCCCCGCATGAGCATTTGACAGACCGTCGTGCCGTTCTAACAATAAATGGATCAAAAGCCCCTGGAACATGCAGCCCACAAACACAGGGGGGGGCACACTTTTTGACTGGCCTGACATACGATGTTTCAAGATTACAAATGGAAGTGACTACTCGACTTCAGCGTAAAATGACATTCCCAAAAAGATACCTTTTATACAGTGGTACCTCTACTTACGAACGTCTCTTAATACGAAATGTCATACCTGTCAACTTGTACGTTTTCCCCCGTATTTTATGTTTTTTTTATCATTTCAAATCGTGTACGGCGTATTACAACTTTTATACGGGAAAAAAAAAAACAATTGTGAACCGATCTCACAAAGACCATTTTGGCTCAAATCCAGATCGTCTCACCTGCTGGTAGCCAACGACAATGCCGTCGTCGATCGCTACTATTGTCACGGAAAGTCATCCTCAATCGTATATTTTTTTTTTCATCGTTGCGTAAGGTCGGATTGATAAAGCATGACGTGCGCATGCGCGGTAAGCCGTTGATACGGGTTTTTGTTGCTTTGTAAGGGGAATCGTAATCATTTATACGGGCAGCTATTAGCCGAGGTTGACAGTTATGAAATGTTCAAGTTACGAAACGCGTCAGTAGGAAAATAGTGCCTCTTGCTACGAAGGAAATTTCAAGATATGAAAGGTGAAAAATACAGTATTGGGCTGCTACTCGCAGCTTCGAGTTGCCTGAACGCAACATACTTCTAGCTGCTCTGCCATTGGCTATTCCAGAGCATCATCCTGGCATCCCATTGGCTAAGAGGGACCTCGACCGAATGTGTCTGTGTGTGTGTGTGTGTAGATAGATTTGTGTCTGCGGGCGGAGTACACCCGGACTGGCTGCCAGTCACGCATGTTTTGGGGGGGGGTGTGAGGAAGAAAAGAGGAAATCAAGGGAAAACTTCACACGAGGTGACTGGAGTTACGACCAACACAAGAAAAAAAGAAGAAAAAAATCGCGCCAACCGCTTTCATCAGCAGCCCACACAGCTATCAATTCCAATGAAAAACAAAAGTGTGTGGTGTGTGTGTGTGTGTGGAGTGGGGGGGGGGGGGGGGGGGGCTGTAATTTCACCATGTGTTCAGCAGGCAGGCATGGAGTAATAACAAAAGGTGCGAGTAATGACGGGAATGATGAAAAGGAACACTTCAAAACACTTTTCAAGGTGCGCATGCATGGCGACGCTAATTGCCACATGTGATCGGCCCACTCCAGGTTTTCTCCATATGAGGGGCACAAGCTGGCCCACCCTCCGACAGCGCGCCACCCTCTTAACAAGCACACGTGTGTGTGTGTCTGTGTGTGTGTGTGCGTGTTTGCGTGCGTGCGTGCGCGCTTCATTCATCTTTAGTGCCGCTAATCCTTGCCGCCACTTTACTCCGGATGTGCATAATAATAATAATAATCCATTTTATTTATAAGCGCCTTTCAAGACACCGATGGGACACTTTACAATCAGGAACAAAAACAATAAAACACAATACGGGTTGAGCAGTGGCAGCCAAATGCGCCAGCGTTCACTAATCTCCCCAGCATGGGTCTGAGGACAGATGCCCCCCCATCACGTCAGGTGGCACCCCGCTTATTGGCCCGCCCTTGGCACCTAAAAGGTGACTTTGCTCCATTCATCCACAGCAGCCGAAAAAACAAGAACGGAGGAGGACGCCACTGAGAGAGGGATGCAAAGACTGGCTATATTTAAGCACTTACCACTGCTTAAGCTTCAAATCTGTCCCAGCTCGAGAGGATGGCCACGCTATAAATAATCGGCCTGACCGCAAGTGTCCCAAGCTCACATTTGTTGCCTGCCTGATGGAGGAATTCTAAATGCAGACTCTTGACTTTGCAAGGATCCTAATCTCGAAAGGTAAAGGAGCGGGCAAAAAAAAGACGACTTCTATTTAAAACAAGGTAAATCCTTGAACCTCTATTCTTGTTCGAACCCATCATGTAGCTTACCGAGTTGATCTAAGGTCTAATTCAAAAGGCGATTTCGGAGCGCTAAAAAAAACAGCCAAATCACCGGTGCGACGCGCCAACAGTTTCGGCTTCGTGTCGACGGGTGGAAATTAAAAGTACAAGCAAAAGGCATTGAGGTGTGACCGGGCAAATAGTTGACCGTTTTACTTGGCGCAAAGCTTGCCGTACGGCTACAGGTCAATAGCGCGTGCGAGGGCACGTGGCCAGCGTTGGGTCATTGCTATTTGGAGATTCAACAGACATGAGCGATGGCTGAAAGAGTGCCAAAGTGTAAAAAGGCCAACCGGCGCCTACGTGGGGCCCCCAATGAAACGCTTCCAGTCAACGTCCCCCCCCCCCCACGAGACGGAAAAGTCATCCAAGTCTGTCACGGATTCTCGTACGGCTTGACAATTTGGGCTCCTCCGCCTGCAAACAGCCAGGCGAGGCGAGGCGAGGCGAGGCGAGGCGAGGCGAGGCACCTCCGTACGCTTGCGCACCTCTTTTGGAGGCGGCGTCTGTTCAGCAGATGCCGAAGAGACTTTTCTTCATCCGTGGTTGAAAAACCGACAACGCGGTGGGCAATGTGGCACTTGTGGGGGAAAAAACGACTCTGTCTGTATATTGGCTTGGCTGATTTGGTTTTTTACCTCAGTGCCCTGCTGAGTTTGTCGTAGTTCATTTGGGGTTTGCACTTCCTGGCCCCCCAGAGCCGGGCCACCTCATCGGGGTCCTTGATGACAAACTCGCCGTAGTCTCCCTGCCAGGCAATGACGTCGTGGTACTCCTCCTTCCGCAGCAGCTCCAGGATGAAGTGCCACAGCTGGATCTGCCGCGATCCGGGGCTGGACTCCGGCTTGTAGGCCCAGTCGGGGAAGGTGAAACCTGTCATGGGTAAAAAAAAATTTTTTTTTTAAGTAGGCGGCCCGTGAGTAACAAAATCATGCGCCGATGTCGAACGGCAAGTCGCGGCGGGCACACGCGGCGGTCGAGGAGTCCAGATTTGTTTGATGGGAGTCAGCGGTTTGTAGCCGTTTCAGGTGAGTGGAGTCTACGAGAGCAAAGAGGATTACGAGTGTCTCGCCAAGTATAGCTCGCGCGTAAGAGTGCGGCTTAGTCAGGCTCGCGGTGGAGTGTCCTCATTCATATTTCACGTCCGGCATGAATGTCTGCTCGCTCACCTTTCCCTCTGCTTCCCGGACACTGTCTGGATGCTCTCGAGAAATTTCGGTTTGGGGGAAACCCCGGGGGTCACATTTCCACCGGAATATGCTTTTGTTCCGTTTCGTTGAGCAAAGTTTGATCTGTAGTCCGATGGTCGGCTCACAAAACAAGTTTTGCTTTGACCCCAGTCGGATGGTATGAAACTGCATGAAAACACCAATCCGGCTTTCAATGAAACTAAGATCCCGGGCCCGGAAAAACAAGAGTCCCCTTCGCACTCGACGCGAATGAACATCGCGCACAATATCGGCAATGACATCACGTTGAGCTCAGAATAATTCATTCGTATGACATTTGGGTGGTGAGATATAGAAATACGGAAAGGAATTTTGTTTGTCCTATATGACTGGTCACCAGTTCTGTCGTTCAGGTCAAGTACACGCTCTGGTCATTGTGGCACGTTCCTCCGTGGACCAGATTTTCTGTTGCTGGTCACTTACTGGCTTTTGGTGTGAATTGTGGCTTCCAAGGCCTACCAACCACCCCCCCGAGACTTGTTGGTTTAACCTCATTTAATTTTTCTTCACACTTTTAGCGTGGTTCCAAACCACGATCGAGGTCTGCAATTTCTAGTCACTCTTCAATGGCCGTGTCTCACTCGACGGATGTTATCCTATTCAAACCACAGATGTGAAACTCCAAGCCTGCGGGCTGAATCTTTTTATTCTACAACTATTTTTGGAACATAAACAGCCAAACCGAGGCATATTTTTGACCAAAGTGTTGACTAGACTTAAAATTTGGAGCGTTTGTGATTTCAACTCCCACTAACTCCGGTTAGTTGGAGTTAGGACTAAAAAGTACAGTCAAACCTCGGTTTTCGTCCTTAATTCGTTTCCAGAAGGCTGTTCAAAAACCGAATTGTTGGAAAACCGAAACCACGCTCTTTTTAAAATAAAAATGTTTACTGAACACGTCTGCTCAAAATGGAAAGTAACACGAGGAAGCGCCACTTCCTCGTCTACCTGAGGAAGCGTCACTTCCTCGTGTAAGGAAGGTGAAAGGAATCAAATGGTGCATTCAAGTGCGCTCAGTTTGTTCAAGAACTGAAATTTGTTCGTCATCCGAGGCATAAAAAAAAACTCAAAATTTTTGGTCGAAAACCTAATTGGTAGAGAACTGAGATGTTCGAAAACCGAGGTTTGACTTTATATCGGGATTGAAGACTTTCATATTGATATCGATCGAATTTTTATTTAGATATTTTATTTATTTATTTATTTATTTTAGATGAAAAAAGGCAATAGGTGTATCTTGCTCAAGGACACTTCAACCCTGGTCACGGGGGGCTCAATCTTCCACTTTGCTACCTGAGCCCAGCTGCCCATCTGCTGGACACTTTTTTCCCTCAATTTCTGATTTTAAAGCAGCTTATTTTATGGCGTTGCACAAGTATAAATAACAAAGGCCTCTGAGGCCAACCATAATCCCGGTGCAGCCCGCAATAAAAAAAATGAAATAAAATTACATCCTGATGTAAACTGCCTGGTACAAAGATCATTAGCATCGTTTAGCTTAAAAAAAAAAAATGAAAACCTGAAAAAGCTGAAAGAGAAGGAAAAACAAAGAACCAAAAGAAACAACAAGCAGGGACAGCAGCAAGATGGCTTCACCTGCGGTCCTCGTTTTTTTTTTTTAGGACGGCCGATTTCAGTCTCTGTACAAGCCCCCATTGCCGTGCGAAGACGAAGCCACCGCCCTCACCGCAGCGGCTCCCCTCAAAAGGAAACACACTGAAACGACTGTGCTCAAAAGTTGTGTTTAGCGGCCAACGCGAGGACGCTCGGCCTCCTCCGCCTCTTTCCTGCCAGCACTCACTCTTTCCTACGGCCAGAGGAAAAACAAACCCGCCTCTCTCATCTCTCATCTCCAAATACACCTGCTGCTCCGATGAAACCAGATACACGCAGCGAGAACGCGGGCGTGGAAACAGCGCGCATATGTTTGCCTTGCCGCGTACACGTTGGAGCGGCGCGGGAAATGAGGGTGGAAACTGCGAGACAAACGGGTCCAAATCGTCGGCTTACGGATGTCGATGGATTTAGCGGATGACAGCCCGAGGCGAGATAGATCGCTCTGATAATCTGCGCGGCGCTAACCTGCCCAGAACCATTTGGTGGCTTGCGTAACACAATCGTGTCGGTGGCACATCTGCCGCGCTGTTATGAATCTGCACACTCATGTTTCTTTTTGGGCCGTTACGTAACGCGACTTTTCAAGCTCTCCTTTGCTTCATGTTATTGACAGCAGGCGGCACGGTGTTGTAATTGTGAAGCGCGGACCGTGACTCACTCACTCACTCACTCACTCGCTGCTGCCGCCGCCTACTCAGGATTCGACGGCACGATTCGCACCATCAAAATAACACTCGAGCGGCGCGCGCGGTGCCTACACGTTTTCCATCTCAAAAATTCCAGACGGGATTTTAATAGCGCCGGAGAATCGCGCGGCCTGCGGGAGGACAACGATGCGGTCAACAGCCCAGCACGCGTGTCGTGATGCGGTGTAAACACGCGGGCTGTGGGAGACAAAATCCAGCGGGCCCTCGGTTTACGACGCTCTTGACGTGTGACGACTGGAGGTTAAGAACGGGGGCGCAATGAGCTGGTTTGTCGAAGAATACGGGGTCCATCAGCCCAGGAAAGTAAGCTCACATGCATACAACGGAGTAATTCTTACGTGTTCCACTTTAGGGGTCCGACTGTGAACCACAGTAACTCCCGCGGGTGTTTTTAGTCTGTCTGTGAGTGCACAGTCTCCCCCTTTCTTCCCACAATCAGACTGTCGTAAAGCTCTGATGGCTACACAGTCTCTCACCCGATGTTGCCAGACACTCAAGTCAAGAGCTCGCCAGTCCAATTTCCAATCAGGGTGAGAGGAATAAATTTAATGACGCTCATAAATGCTGACTCGGAGGTTTCTGCTGTCCAGTTCAGAAAGGTTTTAGGACTGCAACGTTTGACCGCAAAGAATGAGATATTTGGTTCTAAGGGGGGTGGGGGAGGGTGGGTGTGTGGGGTTGGGTGTGGGCGGTCCGGCGCGGTGGTTAGCGGGCCGGCCTCACAGTGCAGAAGCGCAGGGTTCGATTCCGGCTTTGGCCTTCCTGTGTGGAGTTTGCATGTTCTCCCCGGGCCTGTGTGGATTTTCTCCGGGTGTTGCGGTTTCCTCCCACATTCCAAAAACATGCATGGCATGTGAATGGACCAATCTAAATTGCCCCTAGGTGTGAGTGTGAGCGCGGATGGTTGTTGGTCTCTGTGTGCCCTGAGATTGGCTGCCAACCAGTTCAGGGTGTCCCCCGCCTACTGCCTGAAAACAGCTGGGAAAGGTTCCGGTGTTGAGGATTTTTCACCAGTTGCAGAAGATGGGAAAAACTGGATCCTTGGACATCATCGTGCTTTTTTTTTTTCTTCCTAGTTTGTCTTTGCTTGCTCCCCCACAGTGCGGAAGAGGGGCGCTCACATTGAGGAAAGGAGCCACCCGCACTCCAGGAGAGGATAAGGATTTGGGAGGTGGCCGTTGTGGGGGTGTTGGTGGTCAGGAGGGGGTTTAGCAATCCGACCGGGATGACAACAGACTATCAGACGAGCTATGATCTCATCGTTCCCTTAATCCCCCCCCCCCCCCCCCCCCACCACTACTCTCTCCTCCACCCTCCCCCTCCTCCCACTCTGGCCATTGTCCCGCTCTCGTCACACTCCTTTCCCCTAATGTACCCCCCCCCCACCCCCACCCCCCACCGCCTCCCCAATGCCCCGTAGCCTGTCCCGCTACTTTTCATTTCTCCATTCTCCGCCCGTCGTGCCGCTCACCCCATCTCGTCTTCCCTTTTATTGGTCGCCCCCCCCCCCCGCCCCGCGCGGGCACACTCCCAATCCCTCGCTGCTCCTCACCCCCCCCCCCCCTTTTTGCATCCCCTTTCTACCACCTGCCCCTCACGATGCTGTTGCACTCTCTCTGCTGTCCCAGGGCAGAGATTAGACGCACCCCTTTCGTCAGGGCTCCACACAAGCTTCTACATTATTGATGCAGATTGTGTGTGCGTATGCCGTAATGGCTATCTGGTATCTCCCCGTGGGACTGATGCGGGAGGAAAAGAGCCTGAAAGAGGGAGAGGAGAGGTCAAAGCGAAGACGATGGGGGGGTTAGGTCACTATCGCTTGCCTCATCTTCCGCTGCTATTCACCCATATGGAAAGATTTGTTAAAAAAAAAACAAACAAAACCAAAAAAAATGATGAAATGTGACTAAAAGTGTGGTCAAGCCGATTTTGTGACAAGGAGAACAAAAAGAGCAAGTTCAAACATGATCCTCCGTCCATGGTGACCACTGTGTGGTCCACTCCAAAGTCAAAGAGATCACAAAACGCTCAGTGGCTCACATTACATGCGGTCATTTGTGTCCGCTTGCTTGCTGCTGTTGCCGCAACCCCCTCCCCACCACTCCCCCATCCGTCCCCATGCTTGTGTAAATTTTTTTTTTTTAAAAAAAAAAAAAAAAAGAGTAAAAAAAATAACTGATTATAACACGCCGTCTCAAATTCATGGACAAAGGTGCGCTGCGAAGTTTGAGCCAGCCCATCCTCTCACTTTTGACTTGTCTCACGCATGTAAAAAGAAGCCAAGCAAGACAACAAAAAGGCGGCGGCGGGTATGTTGTCGTGCCGAATTGAAAGAAAGTCTGCTTGGCGGGGAATAAATTGTCCCAGTAATGCCCCCCAGAATTATTCTGAAAGGTTAGCCGCCACCGCTTGTTTCGCACAGCGACAACATGCAATTTGATAGGACCGACGACCATCAGGAAACTGGCAAAAAGTCACCGAAAGCCATGACCAAAAAGAGACTCAACTTCAGCCATTTTGGTTCAAAATGGCCACTTTCTAGTCATTTTGTCAATTTCCAAGTATCCTTTAAAAACAAATCTACAGATTTTGGGTGAATGCGACCAAACTAGGATAACAAAAAATGCCGTTTTTAAGATGCGTGGGTGGCGCAGCATTAGCAGGGAAACTTGACTCTCCATAAAACAACAAAACTCCAGAATAACTCTGCTCTGCAAGGTCAGAGTTTGATCAAAAGTCCGTCAAAATCTTCAGAAAATTCCGCCTGGAAGCCAGTTCCGCTTGCATTCCTCCATCAAGTTTCGATGCAGCTTCTCATGCTCTGGGTCACGGGCGAGTTGGAGTTGATCCCAGCGGACTTCGGGCGAGAAGCGGACTCCGCCCTCTACTGGTCGCCAGTTAACATATCGAAAAGGCGTTTTTTTATAAAGCTACGGGGATCCACTAGATGTCGCTAAAGAGCCGCACGCGGCTCCGGAGCCGCGTGTTGCCGACCCCGGCTTTAGAATAATAGGACTCAATTAAAGTATAACGAAAACTTTTTTTTTTTTTTTTTAAATCTTGATCATATTCTTATTGTATTATAATTCTTAACATGTACGCGCAAGGAAAAAGTAACATGTATATTGGGTCAAAACTTCTCTGGCAAGTACGATTTATGCCAAAAGTTACTTAAGTAACGCGGGTAAAAGTAGCGCCTCTGTTTTGAACGCACGAGTCGGGCCACTCGGGCTCCGATGACCTCATCACGGCGAGCGCAGCCTGCCTTTGCTTGTTGCGTCTGGCGGCGCCTTTATATTGTGCCGTCATTTCTTCCATCTCCAGTTTCCTCCCTTGGCCCCTGGAGCGCTTTTTCTGCTCATCCGAGAATGTATTGACTTGTTTGAATGAACATGGATGCTGAAAGCTACTCCCGTCCCCGTCTCTGCCGGCGCCTTTGAATGCTTTTGACCGACTCCCTGAACCCACAGTGACCTGACGCTTCTTCATGGTGCCAGAGTTAACCTGCCGTTGTGCAACACTGCCGTGATTTTGTCACAGACATGTCAGTGGATTTGCCCCGGAGATTCTCACGTCCTTTCGCACTTGGACTGTCTGGCTGCCTCTCTCTCTCTCTCTCTCTCTTTCTGTTTTCCCGACAGCATTTTGGCCCATGTACTCTGGGTACTGCACTTTTGAATCTGCGTACTAGGCAGTTTACCCCGCACCCACTTCCCTTTTTTTTTTCTTTGGGTTACCTGCCAGGAGGCTTTATGTACATCGCACCATTCTGTCACAAGACTTTCCAAAGTGCTTATAAAACACACCAGGTAGCAACTAGCAAATATTTTGACCTGAAATCAAAATGGCTGATTCAAACTTCTTGGTCTCTCAAAAGTATTGTATTTTCGCTTCGCTGTTGTAAATGGCTCCAGCACCCCCCCGCGACACTTGTGAGGATAAAGTGGAACAGGAAATGGATGGATGGATAGTATTTATAATGCCACGCGCCTCACTGTGCGAACTATCCATGACCAAAATGCGGAGCGGGTAGAGAGTGCCTCAGTTAATGGGAGAAAGCCGTCCTTACTAAAGCTAATAGCGCCGGTTAAGGTAGCCCTTAAACGTGGCAAAGTACACATTCAGACTCGAAGATTTATTTTACAGTCAAACCTCGGTTTTCGTCCATAATCGGTTCCAGAAGGCTGTTCGAAAACCAAAATTGTTCGAAAACCAAAACCCCGCTCTTTTTAAAATATAAATGTTTACCGGACACGTCTGCTCACAATGGAAAGCAACACGAGGAAGCGTCACTTCCTCGTCTACCCGAGGAAGTGTCACTTCCTTGTGTAAGGAAGGCGAGAGGAGTCAAATGGTGCATTCAAGTGCGCTCAGTTTGTTCGAGAACCGAAATTTGTTGGTCATCCGAGGCATAAAAAATTCGAAATTTTTGGTTGAGAACCGAATTGGTCGAGATCCGAGACGTTCGAAAACCGAGGTTTGACTGTATATATGCAGAAAGGTTTTAACCTGACGCGCGTACCATCTTCAGCGTGCGGTAGGACAGATTTGTTTTTTTTTCCACTTGATTTAGTTCAATGATAGTTTCTGTAGGGCTCCTTGACATTCTGGAAAACAAATTGTGTCGGAGCGATATACAGGATAGGATGTTTTCTTTTGAATAATTCAGAAACAGGAGTAAGTACGCTAAAACAAACATCGCGCAGTAGAAACATGGAAGCCGAGAAGGCTGCTCAGCCATTCCTAGAGGTCGTCTATAGGCTTTTACTGGCTGCCGTATAGCCGCAGAAGACCGAGCGGGCCGGAGAGAAGAGGGGTCTTTGTGGCCTTGGGATGGCCAAAAATAGCTTCTTGCTCAGACACACACACACACACACACACACACACACACACACACACACACACACACACACACACAGTGGCGTTATTGTTCAAAGGAGGCTGAGCAAAAGAGAGAACACAGTAAGGATGGACAGAAGGGAGGAGAAGGACGGAAGATTTAAGGAGGGCATGATGTAAGATGTGGTCGCTCGCTGGACAGCGACACTTTGCAGCCAACGGGAATTAAAGGGCAGAGAAAAAAAGAAGTCGAAAAAAAAAGGATCGTCCCTTCCCGGACATAGAGCCCTTGTGTCCGACTCGGAACGACAGTTCAAGTAGCAGTTGAGTTGAGACGCGTGTTTAAAAGTGTGCCAAGTTCACTTTGAAAGCAAGCGGGGTGCACACATACTGACTGACAATCGGGCCAAATTTGGATATTTTCCCTCACTCGTGATCAAAGTCGGCGAAAGCTCAATTCTCGGATGTCGTTGGAAAATTAGCCTGAGAGATTATCCTGTGGTGTCGGTTATGTATTAAGAGTGTGGGGGGGGGGATTTTTCCTCCTCTGTGACGAAAAATCAGCATATGCGGGCACCCCTTCATATCGAAAAAGGCCATAACTATGTGCTTAATGAGGGACGGAACGCAACGGTTGACTTCCAAATCTATGAATATTTAAACACCTGTTTTGATGCCTGAACTCACCCGGTGAGAGCATAATGGGCGACCGACGCAGTGGTCTGAGACCTCCTGGGAAGACTAAACACACACACCCCGCAACTAGCGACATGTACACACTCGCACACATACACACGGCAGGCGTTCCGTCCCTTGGGAGCTCTAAGAAAAGACACACACACACACACACACACAGACACACACAGATACAGTACACACAGAGGCCAGCGTTTTCACACGGGAACGAGACAACTAAAAAGAGCACAAGCGGACAGAAGAGAAAAAAAACATGCGAGCAAACACACGCAAAGGCCCCGCGGCGTTGCACCTGAGGCGGCACTCAGGTGCCTCGGACGCCTACTTTTTTTATTTTTATTTTGAAGGTGCATAATCACACTTCTAAACAAGCCTGCTGGGAGTGTGTGCCAATGTGCTCCCCCGAGTGTGTTCAGGAGAACAGAACAATATTGTGTCATCGGCTGAAGAGGTTTTTCTCGCTCTCTGGGCACCAGGGCCACATTGTAGACCAATGTTTTGAACCTGCATCATGAGAAAGGCAATTTAACTTTTCCTCGTGTATTCAATGTTCATTTCAAAGACAATTGAACGGACATTAAATTTTTATTGGAATCTCATCGATTTGTTGAACGACTTCAGTCAGATGTAGGTCATACATGGAGTGTGATTGACAGCCACAGACATTCACTAAAACCCCACTTCATTGTGCTGGGACACCGTTGTCAAATTTTGCATTTGAAGCGCCGCCGACATGCCTTTCAAAAATTTGCAATTTTAAAAGTTTGCAAGTAATCACATGACGAATGCGTTGATGAAGATATGGTGAAAATTGGGCCCAAAATGGGCTTCAAACCAAAAAGGCAGATACTCCTGAATCATTTTGGGTATAGTTTCTTGAGACATTTTTGTGGGTCAAATCTCGACGGACAAGCCCACCTAATTTTGTGCGTCTACAGGCCGTATCTCACTGACTTTCGCCATTCAGTCAGATAAGGAAATACAGTAACCCCTCGTTTATCGCGGTTAATGGGGACCAAAACCACCCGCGATCAACGAAAATCCGCAAAGTAGCAACCCCCCCCCCATATAGATACATGTACATAATATTTATAAGGCCAAATTTAATGGTATACATGCATGTAGTAAATTTTGAAGTAATTAACACGACTTAATGCTGTATACTAATAGATTTAAACATGTATAAGTTAGGTTAGTTTATGAAAAACAAAATACAGTAAACATATTCAAACTTTTTTTTTTTAAAGGTCCGCAAAAAGTCCGCAAATGGTCCGCGAGAAGCTGCGAAAGTCAGCAAAACAACAGCGAGTCACATAGAGCAACATATACAGTACTGTATTACATGTATATGAAAAAGAAATGATCGTATTTTTTTTATGAATGAAAAAATCCGCAATGCACTGAAGCCGCGATAAACGAACCGCAAAATAGCGAGGGATCACTGTCGTCTTTGGGAGAGGAATTTTCAAACATTCCATGAGGCGCTTTGAAGCCAATTTTTGCCCATGATGAAGTTTTGGAAATTCCTCAAAAATCACGTCCCAAAAAATGTGAGCAATTTCAAGAGAGCCTTACCCATGATTTAAAAAAAAAAATGGTGCTCTTTTTATGACAGGGTCTTCATTTCCTTCCCTTTGGGGGGGAAAAGCTCTTAAGGCCTAACAGGAGCACGTTACAAGCCACAGGCGCCTGTATTCTCTTTTCTCCCCCCCCCCCCCCCTCTTCAGTCGCTCAACCGGGCTGGCGCACGGGTGTTAATGCACTTCTCCAGCCAGCAGTTTGAGAGCTGCCAGTTGACACTTCACCTCTGGTTCAACAACACGCTGCCTACACTCGCTGCGCTAGTCACATTTGCCTGAGTGCTCATTTCTGTGCGGAGGAGCACGTAAGGACGCCGCCGAGCACCGCGCGCGCTGCCGTCATTTGAGGCTTTGATCTATTTGGACTCCAGCACACGAGGTGTGAGAGAAAACTGGCAAACAGCAGCAGATATTAAAATTGTGCTGATGTAAAAGAGAGAGAGGATATCCTGACCGCAAATCGGGGGAGCCATCACTGGATTTTATACATGACGTCCCTTCATAAAAATCACACAAAGCAATGGTGATTAGCCAGTAAATCACAGCACACGAATCTTTCCGATTATCCATCCATCCATTTTTCCAATTCCACTTTATTTTTAAGGCCGGAGCCAGGATCGAACCTACGACCGCTGCACTGCGAGGCCGACGCGCTAACCACCGGGCTTTCCGATCATAAAGTAAAATTTTCCAGTTTTACTTGGAAAAATTAGCTGCACAGTGATCGAACATAATTGTATAGTTTGCAATTTCCCTCCATCACTGTGACATCGGCGGCGACTTTGCCACGCGGCTTGAGTCAGGTGAGAAAGGTTAACGTGCGAACTAAAGCTCGTGGTGTCACTTAGGGGAAGGCTGTAAGGCTTCCCGAAATGCGCCACCCCAGATGGACGGGAAGCCTCGTCCGCTGATTCTGCATTACAGCAACAGATCTGTTTCCTGCCTGCCGATGAGTGTTGTCACATTCAATCAAATCAGAATGCAATCACCAAGTCCAGAAACCAGAAGTTGATCGCTTTTAAGGCACAAGCCACTCACAGTGATGCTCTTTTTTTTTTTAATGTACTTGTAAGAATAATCTCTCTCTCGTCAGACCACCGGGTGACAGTTTAACTTATTCAGTACCAGCCAATTCTGGACCAAGTCTGAAAAGACGTTTAAAAACGTCTTTGGGAGTGAATGAGTTAATGATATTTTATTGCTATGACATGCCAAGATTAAGGAGGACTTTTTCTGCCCTCGTTAAAATTCAGAATGTTTGCTGATTTGGGGGAGGGGGAGGATGGAGCAGATTAATGGATTTTCCATTCAAGAAAAAGGGAGAAGATGATTTGAGATGTAAATGTTTTATTAACAGCGAGCGTGATCGTGGAACAAATTTAACTTGTATGGCACCATTGTAATGTCTCTTGAAAAAACTTTTATTGTATTTACTAGGCCCCGATAGATTAATCGGCCAGACGATTTCATTGGTTGATATTAGCGCTTTCAAAACCTGCCGAGTTTGGGACAAATATTTTAACACTATACGACATTAGACAAAGGCAGTGACATGTAAACATCCCACCCACAAAAAACAAAAAATAAATAGTCAAACCTAAGTTTTCGTCCATAATCCGTTCCAGAAGGCTGTTCTAAAACCAAAATTGTTTGAAAACCGAAATCACGCTCTTTTTAAAATAAAAATGTTTTTTGAACACATCTGTTCACAATAGAACGCGACACGAGGAAGTGTCACTTCCTCGTCTACCCGAGGAAGCGTCACTTCCTCGTGTAAGGAAGGCGAGAGGAGTCAAATGGTGCATTCAAGTGTTTCAAGTTTGTTCAAGAACCGAAATTTGTTCGTCATCCGAGGCATAAAAAACTCGAAATTTTTGGTCGAAAACCGAATTGGTCGAGAACCGAGACGTTCGAAAACCGAGGTTTGACTGTAAATCTAATTTGCCAATTTTTCTTCCTGTTGTAAAGTTAAACAAAAAAGGACCGACTATTGCAAAACAGTCAAATCTTCTCCCTGTAATTCATATCTTTATCGTTATAAATGTTAAAGGACCAAAAATATGTTATTTCAGGCTTTTTTAAAAAATTCTTATGAATCGGGCATTGCATCGGTTATCAGAATTTATTCTTCTGAACGTCGTAACTTCAAGAAATCCACATTGGTTGGGCCCTACAATTTATTCGTTTTTTGTCCTCGTTTTTTATTAATCGTGCGCTCAAATTTTTTTTTTTTGTGCATTCCAAAATGTCCTTCAAAAGTCTACCAGCTTCTCTCTCGCCTGCCATCATGCAGTGTCATCTTCTGGAGCGAGACAGCAGTGTGCATCCATGACTCAGTTGTCTCGTTAAATCAAAATGCACATTTCGTAACATCAGATTGGGGCGGGGGGTAAAAGAAAAGGGAAAAAAAATAAATGTCCTGACAGAGAAAGAAGAGAGCGAAGGGCCTGACAGACGACAGGAGCGAGTCTCCATTCGGAGACCGCTAAACGGCGGCCTGATTGCCCGCCGCTCGCTCGCTCGCTCGCTTCAGACTTGTTTGCCTTGAGCAGCGCCATCATATCGAGGAGAGTCAACGCACACCCACACGGCATGTGTGGAGCGCAGAACTCCGTCT
This sequence comes from Hippocampus abdominalis, assembly GCA_018466805.1. Taxonomy (NCBI): domain Eukaryota; kingdom Metazoa; phylum Chordata; class Actinopteri; order Syngnathiformes; family Syngnathidae; genus Hippocampus; species Hippocampus abdominalis. The sequence goes on from CM031699.1 coordinate 3,173,859, forward strand.
CCTGACAACTACCTGTTGCCGTTCCCATTCGCTCTCTGCCTGGCGCGCCTCGCTTTGTGAAATCCCGCTCTCTTCAAAATACCCACGAGGAGTGATATAGTCTTTAATTTTGTTATTGTTGTTCATTGCATTTCTTTGGCAAGGGAGGGGGGGGGGGGGGGTTATTTTCAGGCCTTGAGTGTCTGGTTGCTAGGAGACCCGACCGTGCCAGTCGAGAAGGCGAAGCAGAGACTGGGCAAACGCGGGGGGGGGGGGGGGGGTTTGCGTCGTCAAGAGTGAAATTTCAAACGCATTCGCGTACTGAGTCAGCACTGACGCATGCACACGTCGTACAAATCGTACGTCGATATTTGTTTGTCTGGCCGCTGACTCGTTTTTCTCGTTCTTTTCATTCTGAGTCACTGTCACTCATATTTGTTCCAGCTGTCACGCTAAAAAAAAAAACAAAAAAAAAACGCTCCTGGTTCAACAGGTGAGTCTCAACTTACCTTGAAATATTGCCGCAACTTACAGCGCCAAAATTTCCCCATTTGCCTGATTTGGAATACAGTGGATCGCCGCACAGTCACCAATTTGAACGGTTTTGTTTCACGCTGCCAAAATGAGATCAAGACTTCCCTGCCAGCTGCAGGACGCGTTTACACGCTTGGGTTTTGCGTGTGCTTCTTGTTATGAGCGCTGCGCTGTTGTGAGCAGAATAGTTGGCTGGCCCTGGGGGGAACGGTGTTTTTCTCCCCGCCGCGCTGTTCCCGGTGATGCTCCGACACTCGCAAGGTATTCAGGGGTGGGAAAAAAAAAAAAAGAGCAAGCTGCGCAAACAGTCGCCCGGAGAGCTTTTCTAAATACACAAGACAAAACGATGACTCTACACAACGAGGAAAACAAGGTGGAAGTGACACGATTTGTGGCGATGCCACCGTCCGTCGTCGAGGAAGAAAGATGTTGAAATAAAAATAGGCCCTTGGGTGCGGAGAGAACAGGGGACACAGACGGCTTTGCCAACCAGCACTGTTGTCCTTCACACCTTCCCACTGCTTGGGGAAAGAGGAGGCGTTCGCGGGCGTGTGGCATTAAAGGTGCTAATGGAAGCACAATTACAAAAATGACTTTCTGGGCGGCTTCACATCACGACCACGGTGAGAAAAAAAAAAAAACCAGGCCACATGGCTGTTTGAGTGCAAACAGCCAAGTTTTTGTTTTGTTTTTATGCTGTAATGAATGATAGATAGGCCACATATACCACAACTATCTTTGGGATACCAAATACACGACTCAAAAAAAATTAGGAGAGAATAAAATTTCAGGGTGACTCTAACATTGCAGTATATACTCGTGAAATTTAGGGAGCCTCGAGAAATGATCTAATGTCACTTAGTCCAAAAATTATGATTCAGTATTTGCAAATGTATCTTAGCCTATTTAAGTGGTGAAGTTTTGCGTCTCCTTGAAAGACAGAATTCATTACGGGTGGTACCCCTATACGTACGAACGTCTCTTCATACAAAATCTTCAAGTTATGAAACTCCTCAACGCAAAAATATTGCCTCTTTTTACGAAAGAAATTTCAAGATACAAAAGGTAAAAAATACAGTATGGCCTGCCAGTCTCAGCTCAGAGTTTTGTGAACGCAACATACTTATAGCTGCTCTGCCATCGGCTACTGCGATGACGCAGTAAAAAGTTCAATGGCCATCATTTTTATTCTCTGTTTTTTTTACATGATGCACGACTCTCATGTATTGTGCAATAATCTATGTAACATGTATTTGTTACATATTTTGATGCATTTTTGTACTTGAGGAAACATTTAGGTCTGAATTTTTGGGGGGCTTGGAACGGATTAGGGCATTTACATGGAAAAAGCATTTCTACTTACAACATTTTTTAGTTAAGAAATTTCTTCCAGAACCAATTAATTTCGTAATTAGAGGTAGCACTATATTAAGATGCCTGTCGTGAATTTCCGCAGTAAAATTTATCACGGGCAAGACTCATCCCTACTCTAAAATCCTTTTGAGTTCATACGCTAGCTCAATTGATTCTACATAGCATATGATGAGACTGTTAAAAGGCATCATGGCGCATTGACGATTTCAACACAGCCTAACAAACAATACGTCATAAATGCCCAGTAGCGTCTGTGCCCTCAGCACTTCCTGTGCGTCAGCAGCATGTGTCAACAGCACCAAAAATACATGCGGGCTATTTCAACGAGTCCCATTAACCTGTTCCTTCCTCCGTTTCTAGTGCCTCTGTCCATCAGTTCTGTTTGTGCTTCCTTCCCTTTGTGCACTTTCCTGCCATTCTTTTATTGCAGCTAATTTTGGAGGCGCGAGAAAGCTTTGGCCACATCTGTTAGAAAAGGTGTGTGTGTGTGTGTGAGGGTTTTATGTGAGCATGTGCTGCAAGGGGCAAGCATTGAAAGGAGCGAAGTAGGAAAAGGTCACCTGGAAAAAGAGACAAATTTAGCAGCACGTTAGCTTGTATAAAGAAGCAGCCAACGGACGATTAATCCATTGGTAATGACGGCGTCCCATCCGAGTTGACATGACCGTTGTGCAACACAAACGGGGCCGACAATCATCCAAATGTAATCTTCATTTTGAGGACAGCACACATGCTGTACAAGAGCTTTTGTGTCCTAACGTCAAAGTGCCCTTGACGTTTTAAATGGACTTCTTCTTTTAACATGGCCCCAGCTAGCTTAACACTCTCATATGATTCAAAATCCCATTCATCAGCTAACACTTGGCATCATTGCTGTCAAATTAACTCAATTCAAACAAACAATGCGAAACGCCGTCAACATGCTAACAGTTAGCACGGACAGCCGTGGCTTAAGAACCCTTTTGAGTTAGTCTGGTAAATTGAAACTCCTTTAAAACGAAACCTACATGGGCGAAAATACCCCCCAGTGTGAAAAAATGTTCATGCATGAAAGCCATTCCCACGTTTCTGCTCCCCCGATGACAAAAAGTCCCCCTGTTCCGCTATATGAAATATTTTTCTCTGCTCTTGCCTCGCAACGAGATTCACTACAACGAAAAGAAGCCTTAAGCAAAAGTCTAATCGAACATCAGGATGCCACAGCGACCTCTGCTGCTTTGTTGGAAAATGGCAACAGCAACCAACACACTGGTTTACACATGCGCAGTAGTTTCAGACGCAGCACGAACGTTGCATTGCTAAAATGGCGACAAAACGGACCTTTGCATACCAAGGAGTTAAGAAAAGAGAAGCTTTAACGCTTGAAGACAGGATAAAGGTAAAAAAAAAAAAACGAAAGATGGAGGAAGCAAAATTAAAGACATTACGCAAGAAATTGATGTCAGCGAAAGTAAATGCTGATCGTAAATTTCGCAATTTCTTTCCCTTTTTCTCTTTCTACGCTTGCTATATTAAGCGTCAAATAAGTGTATGCTCAGACTATTGGAATAAAAATAAAAAGTACACAAATACGTTTTTTGTGTGTGTTCGTGTTTACGTCTGAGATCAAATTTCCTACAGTGAAAAGTCCCCTGTTGTGAAAGACTTCTTGCTGCAAACGTGATTTCGTTGTCGAGGAGTTTCACTGTACCTCCGGTCAACTTGGCTCTCACAGGCATACAGGAAAAATACTCAAGTCGATGCGTATACAAGTACACACGGGCTTACAAGTGCACAGTGCGCCACGGCGGGCGCGCCACAAAGGGCAAAGCGCGGCGTGTTTATGTGCCCGTGTTGATCCTGTCGTAAGCACTCAACGTCACCGCCTGTCACCGCGTTCCCTTCGTGTGCAAGCAAAGCCCCCCCCCCGCCTCCACCCCAATCCAGCCACCCAACGCTGCCTCTTCGTCCGCGCTGCCCAGCCGGCTTGTTAATCAGCTTTCGAGGCCGCGCTTAAGTATTGTTGAGCAGCCTTACGCAACGCTCACCTCGCACAGACATCGCTGCCAGCCATCCAGCGTGCCAGCCAACAACACCCTCTTGTGCTTCTGTGTGCGTCTGTGTTGGAAATCTTTGAGAGAAAATCCGAGGCATGAATGAACACGTCAATGTTTGTAGCACACACCGAAGCTTGCGAACGCAGTTTATCGGAGTCCGTAAGCGTGGCATGCAGTACCTGGCTGTTGATTCACTCGACAAGTGTGCCATTTAATGATAGGTTCACATTGTGTTCCCGGCAGCCACGGCAATCACATTTCAGGTCACCGTGGACAAAAAGGATCGTGATCGCCACCGATGCCCGGACAGATATTTAAATTGTCAAAGATTTGCCACGGCTTTGAAACCGAGTCAGCTGTCGAGAATGACTGAACTCATCAAAACGTGAAAGGATGTGAGAAAAGTTTGAGGCGGGCCTGAATGGGACGGGAAGCAAATGCATTTCTCCAACCTTGAAATTCAAATGTTGTCACGTTCAGGCGTGTTTGGTGGACATTTTGTCACGGTTCTTGGTTCTTAGTTTGTTGCGTTCTATTCTATTCTAGTAGGGCACACACAGTCAGAGAGGTGGTATAAACTGCCAGGCCTGGCAGAGAAGCTTCACTCAAGCCTGCCAAGGCCACAAACGTGATACAAAGCTAGCCCTTTCCCTCCGTCACGGGTACTGTGTTAGACCGTGAAGAAAACTTCATGAGATTTGAATGCTGTGGAGAAAAAAATGCCCCAAATGTGTAAAATGGGAAACAAGGTTCAAGACCAACAGTTGCCAAGCGCTGCGCTGCAGCACAATAAGTGTCGTGACAAACCATCAAATGTGCCAAACAATTACCCAACTACATTTAATTGTCCGGAAAATTATTATTTATTTGCGGCCAACAATTCCCTTTTGTTTATCTCTCTGTGTCAGTGATGTGTAGTGACAGGCGGAAAAATCAAACTGTCTTCCCGTACATGGCCGAAGGCACGCTCGACCGAGGTAGTTTGGTGCTGTGCCCTGATATGTTTGTATTGCGAAATAAGCATCTTCTTTTGATTCTGGAAAACACACCCAGATTCGTTTCCAAATTGATTCAGAACCTGCAAGGTGACAGGCCGCCTTGTATATTTCATTCCACGACAGACCAGCAACTTAGAATTCTACTTGTATCACAACACGGTGCTTGACGACATGTCAATAAAATGAAATAAAAGATGGATAGCTACGTCGAACTCTAAGCAATATGTCCCATGGAAACAACGACAATAAATGATAACTAAATTGTAACTGGCATCATGATACAACAGTCAAGAGGGAGATAACGGGTTTGACTACCGTATTTTCCGGACTATAAGTCGCTCCTGAGTATAAGTCGCACCAGCCATAAAATACATAATAAAGAACAAAAAAACATAAGTCGCATTTTGGGGGGAAATTTATGTGATAAAAGCCAACACCAAGAACAGACATGTCATCTTGAAAGGCAATTTAAAAAAATAATAATAAAATAGAAAACAACACGCTGAATAAGTGTACAATATGCTAACGTTGACTTATAGTCCGGAAAATACGGTTTATTGCCCCTCTGGAAAATACTTATTAAATTTTCATTTCAGTTATAATAATGTGTTTTATATATATATATATATATATATATATATATATATATATATATATATATATGTGTGTGTGTGTGTATATATCAAATGATGTATTTTTATTTCAAGACTAATCCAATCGCTGTACCATGTAAACCCGAAATGCTTTGCTTTTAATTATTAATTATCTTTAGTATCGTGATCAACCTTTTGCCTCAACCTTAATTCAATAAACAGCGGCGAGTCCGCTCCGCTCTGACTCGCGGGGAAGATTAGAATCGCCGAACGGAGGAAAATAAAGCTGGATGTTATGCAAGAGCTTGACAGAGCGAGTGAGCGAAAGAAAAACGAGAGAAAGGCTGATGATGATGTAACCGGCGAGCAAAATACAGCAAATGGAGGCAAGCGGGCATCAACGGGAGAGAGAGACAGAGGCCCGTCCCCTTACTGTACCTCGTCGGGACGCTCTTAAGGACCCGAGAGACGAGATGACCGATGCCCGCTAATGGCCTCTGCGAAATGATGCACCTAACTGAACACACACACACACGCACACACACGACTGCACATTCACAGTGTAGAGCAGCTTTCAGTTAGAGACATACACGGGATCGGAAAATGGATGGATGGACACACACACACACACACACACAATCCCTTGAAAATTTGCGACAGAGCTGGGGAGCCAACGAGGACCCGCGATACAACAGGGAAACGCTGCAAAATGGTCCCTGTAAGTTTGACCCCGCCCCCATTTTTTTTTTTTTTTAAAACAAAACAAACAAAAAAATGACAGCAAATCAGCAGGTGTGAGCCGATAAGCAGGAAGTCAAGGAGAGGAAGGAAGTTGACGGCGATAAAAGATTGACTGGCAAAGAGAGAGCGGGAGAACAGATAGTGAGAAATGAACTTTCTACCCTGCGTCAGTGGCCGCATGCTGTTACGTAAGAGGCCAGCGTGGACGTACGTACGCACAGCAATTACCTCGGCGTGGAGTAACAACCAACATGTGGCATCGCCGTGACTCGCTTTTGTGTGTTTGATGCGTATGCATATACATATAAGGTCATGTATGTTGAAGATGTGTGTGAAAGGGTATGGTCTCGACTATCACACACACACGCACTCTCACGATGCTCAACATGTGTCGGATTTGATTGGATTAAACGGGGTCGTCTGAACGCAGCTCATCAAATTATGGCAGCGAGCTCAAGTGAGAGCGATTTGAAATCTTCACGCGCTCAAGTCTGACCGCAGCGCGCACAGCAAACTGGTTACGCCGCTTTTCAAGTTGTGGGAAATGAATGGCATCCAATCCGTCATAATGAGGTTACGGCAAACCACGTTAAGATGTATCAATGATCTTGAACAATGTCGGCGATTGTTCTGAAGTGTGAAGCTTTTCAAAGGCCATGTATAGGCTGCATGCTTCCTCTCCCGAGCCTAATTTGTCCGGACAAAAGCAGTGCGAGCGTCACTATTTGTTAATTGGGAGGTTTTAGTGATAGACGCACGGGCGAACGACTGCATTGCAGCCAAACGGCAGAAGATCCGGAGTTGATCGGCGTTTGCCGTTGACACAAACTGAGCGGGCTTTTCTATGGCGACGGGGCATCCCGCAAAGTGGGTGTCAGAAGTTTAACTCTCAAATCTGGCCCAGGCATCGGGTAATACCCTGACACACAAGGGCACTCAGAAAAAAAAAAAGTCCCAGCCAGTGTTGTGATAGCTTTAGATTTTTCATTAGTTTTAGTTTTTATTTCGTGTTGTTGACTGTTTTTTTTTTTATTCAGTTAGTTTTAATTAGTTTTTATAGCGGGTTTGTCGGTTCATATATGTTATTTTTTTAATACATGAAGTATTTGTCGTGTACTAAATTTTTTTTAAAAAAGGGGGTGGGGGGACCACAAAGTATTGTGCAATGAAGTCAATAAAGTCAAGTAAACTCCAATTCTCAAATGACTGCTTGAGCTTCCTTCCACTGTGCGGACGTACAACTATATCAAAATAAAGACAGTCAAACCTCGGTTTTTGTCCATAATCCTTTCCAGGAGGCTGTTCGAAAACCGAAATTGTTCGAAAAACGAAACCACGCTCTTTTTCAAATAAAAATGTTTATTGAACATGTCTGCTCACAATGGAAAGCGACACGAGGAAGCATCGCTTCCTCGTCTACCCGAAGAAGCGTCACTTCCTCGTGTAAGGAAGGCGAGAGGAGTCAAATGGTGCATTCAAGTGCGCTCAATTTGGTTGTCATCCGAGGCATAAAAAGCTCGAAATTTTTGGTCGAAGACCGATTTGGAAATTAAAATCCGGAACTTCAAAACTGGGAGGCGCACACACTAACCGCTATCCCTTTACTGAAAATGACAAAAAGGCAAATGAAACCACATGCCTGTCTGGGAAAAGTATTCTAAAATAAATAAACTCATTCATTAATTAATTACAAAAAAAAAAAAGAATAAAAGTATTCAGTATTCTACTCCAATAAAAGTTGCTCCGCCGTGTTCCTAATTTTCTGAAATCCCACACACTATCCTTTAGGCCTCCTCCTCCAAGTAACCCAAGGCAGAATGGGCCCGAAGAACCTGGCGAATCTTCGGGCCAGACGAAAACAACACCGACACGGGCGCAGCGAGCGTTGCGGCGGGGGATCCGCTGATAAATCAATAAAAGCCTGCAAGACCCTAGCGGGGCTCACTTAAATGTACACCGGGGCTCCTTCGCTTTCATTCTTCTCGTTTAGCCCATCTCCGAAGAGGCCGACGCCAGCCACTTAGTACTTGTTTCCACGGCAACGTGTACACAAACGCATCCTGATTGATATGAAGCGCGTTGCGCGATTCATGAAAGCTTTTCCTCGCAGTTTGCCTGTTTCGTCAATTACGGTGTCGCCACGCTCTCGTGGTGATTGCTCCTTTTTCTTCATTAGCAACGCTCGTAGCCATCCAAGATGGATTTTACTAATTGAGTGGTCGTAAACGCATCAACGGTCACTTCCTAAAGATGCCCGATCATGCTCTCTTCATTGCCTCGTCCGCACGCCTCCACCATATTTCCATTTGAGCGCCTTTCACACTGCCCTGGAAAGATTTTTCTGCGTTGCTGGTTAATACTAACAACGTGAAGTTGATGCAGAAATGTTGTCCTTCTGAATAGGGCTGAAAGATTTGGGAAAATAACCGTAGAATATGCCATTTTTTTCCCTCGCCAAAGAAAAAAGATCGTAATAGTGAAAAGCCTAAATTTGACACACCAGTTTTTTTTTGGGGGGTGGTGGGGTTGTTTTGTTTGTGATTTTTTTGGGGGGATGGTGGGATCAGTGTGTGAAAATGTATCTTTTTCCACCAGTCCTACTTCATTCCTTGATCCGCCCCTTGCAAGTTGCTTCTCTCACACAATGTGACTGGTCTGCGCACAAAACTCTCTGTTCTCTTCAGTAAATGATAAACTCCCATCTAAATCACTTTGTGTGTGTGTGTGTGTGTGTACACTCGTGTGCAACTGCCGGGTAGTTATGTAATTCACAAGGCCACATCTGATGCTAAAACTGGACTTGGATAAAACCATTGTGATGGGCAGGGCTAGTGTAAGGAGGCAAGAGGGAAAACACACACACACACACACACACACACACACACACACACACACACACACACATGAAAATGCAGCGAGTGGAAACGCACACAATTACAAATTCAAACAAAACTTGAGTAAGCGTCCCAAGTGTGAGCACCACCACGTTTGCGAGCCCTTGGCTGCTCACCAAATGAAGTCGGCATCGCTCATAAAAAAAATACAAAATAACCTAGAGCACGATCTAAGTATACAGACTATCAGGACAATTTTGTTTTGGCACACAGCGGGCAGGGGCTACCCACAAAATTCTGTCCGCAGAGGATGACGCGGACGGAATTTTTTAAACTTGCTTTCAATCTACAACGGCCTTTCTGTCCATCATCACAGACGGGTGGATGCAGATTCATCAACAATTTTCTTTTTTTATATATATATATATATCATACAACTTCTGACTCTTTAGGAACGCCAAAATGGAATAGGAAAAGGCATTCGGTAATTGATGTTTTATAGCGGCAACAGGTTGCCCCGGCAACACATGAACTCAATCCATCCATCCATCCATTTTCCGATCCTCTTCATCCTCACAAGGGCCACGGGGGCCGTTGGAGCGTGTCCCAGCTGTCAACGGGCAATAGGCGGGGGACACCCTGAACCGGTTGCCAGCCAATCGCAGGGCACACAGAAACGAACAACCATTCGCGCTCACACTCACACCAAGGGGCAATTTTGAGTGTTCAGTCAGCCTGCCATGCATGTTTTTGGAATGTGGGGAAGAAACCGGAGCACCCGGAGAAAACCCACACAGGCACAGGAAGAACATGCAAACTCCACGCAGGAAGGCCGGAGCCCCGGGATCGAACTCACGACCTCTGCACTGTGAGGTCGACGCGCTATCCACTCGATCACACGTGTCGACGTTGTACTTTAATCCCATTCCACAACAGCACTCCACGATGGAACGCGCAAAGTGACTTAGCCCTGTTATGTACAAACTCCCAGAGAGGTTTTACACGACCAGGTGCGCATCCATTTGTGTGTCTGTTGATAAGTGTGTGTGCGCGTGCCCCAAGACTTGGCTACATGACGCTCGCCGATGATGGCCGGCGTGCTCATTAAACTTTTATCCCTCCTGCTTTCCTATAAATACCTTTCCAATGATCTGATGCATTATTCAGTTTCTCTTAGGCCACGCGCACACACACACACACACACACACACACACACACACGCACAACACACACACGCTAACACTCGAACACACACCTGGAAAGAAAAGAACAAAAACAAAAACGGCATTTTTAAGAGGAGGATGGCTGGCGGGTAAAGAGATTTAAGGAGCCATGTGGACCTGGTACCAGCTGGAGGTCCACAGTCTGAGCAGCCTCAGGCTTTACTTTTGAGGTTTGGGAGGATCCAGATTATCCCCTTTCACACACACACACAAACACACACACACACATTTCTGCATTTCTGTTCTGTATAAACACCAATGACCAGAACGAAGTCGACCTGATACTTTTCCACCTTCTTCGATAATTGCCGAGCCAGAACAAGAGGCGAGACGCCACGTGAGCCAAAGAAAATTCTTCAACACTGGGACAAGGTTGTTGAGTAACACTTGACATTCCCTTTTGTCACAGTGACCAACGATCAGACAAGTGGCACAATGCCAAAGCCGAGCAATCCATTTCCGAATTTACAGTTGTGGGTCTGTCACACTAATCGGTGTGGCTGACTGAGGTGTGCTGTGTCGCGGTTTAAAAGCATCAAAATCCCACTTTGCTGAGTTCTGTGTAAAAAAAATTCAATACATTGTGGTACCAGTACTGGATTCCCATATCTTTATTCCCGAAAATGGTCCGATATTACGGTGCAATAACATATCACTTCAGTTGACCTACCTTGGTTTTATTTCACACCTGAAATGACATTTTCAGGGACCCGCTTTTAAGGTGTGGCGGATATATACAACTAAATAACCGGCACGAAAACTGTGGTGTTTTGGAAACAAAAATAAACACGAATCATGATGCGAGGAACGTCCTATCTGGCCGCAACACTCTCTGGTCGCTATGTTAACGTCTAAACGTGCTTTCAAAATAAGATACAGCGCAAATACAAAGTGCATGAAAAATACGACTCACCGTCGTCGCATATTATGCAGACTTGATTGGTGCGTTGGGAATCTCCCGTTGAGATCAATCCGTATTTTAAGTAGGACTCCTTATACTGTCTATTAAAAGTAGCCTTCTTTCTCTTGAAAGTCAGCGTCTCTTCCCAAAGACGCTAGCTCCGGAGTTTCATTTTAGCTAACTCCCGAAGCGCGCGTTGACCCAGAGTGACATACTGTCGACGGGTATAACAGAGAATCCGGTATTTTTCAAAGCAAAACATCTTTCAGATTCTGAAATAAATAAAACGGAAGTAATCGAAGTTATTTATTCTTTCTGTACGGACCGGTACCAAATGACCCATGGACTAGTAACCGGTCCGTGGCCCCAGGGGTTGAGGACCGCTGGTATAGATCACAATTAGGTGAACGGTATGGCTAGACTGTTTGAAAAACAGTTGGACGTTAAATCGTCAGCCATGACGATATATAACAACTGCAAGATGTAATGACATTGTCAGGTATCAGTGCTTGGTATCGGCGACTCTTGTGCAAACGCGACTTTCAGTACTTGTCGGTTTAAAAAAATTATAATTTGAAAAAGGTATCACCATATCCCCACTTACAGCCGTGAATTTAGGTAGATCTCTGCGAGAGTGCGAGGCCAGTGACTGACAGGCCAAGGAACAAGTCGCGTCAACAGATAATCGACGCTATATCGCTGAGCCAAAATCAGCGCCGTACAAGCAAGCAGGAGACAAAAACATGAAGCCAGAACGAGGGCGAGCGCTGGAAAGAGGAGGAGGTTAATGGAAGAGAAGCCGCCACTGGGGTATTCCAGCACGGATTGGTGACACACAAGTGATATAGCGAGAGGCATCAGAAGGATGGCGGGATGGGAAGGTCAATCGATGCTTAAAAAGGTTTCACTCCCTCTACAGATTTGTGCGCGGGGGCGCGCGCGTGTGCGGGTGTGTACCGACACAGCAGAGTTACTTCCAAAACAACATCTCAAGCGGTCGAATGGCTGCACCTGGCAACGAACAGGCTGATGGTAGCCAATATTTGGGATCTTCGAAGAGGGTCACATCAGGTAAATCGAAAGCAATAAGGAAGTTAAGACAGACGATGGTTTGTTTTGACAGGTAAAGTGGACTGCAAGAACACAGGCAAAAGTTTGGCGTTTCCACTGCCAAACATTTGAAAGGTGGCAGGGTGGAGCGAGTCAGCAGTCGCTCGTTGACGTACGTTACCGCAATCAAATCAAACCTCAATTACATCAGTCTGATAAATCACAACGGGTGACAGGCATGAACGTCAAAACTGGCGCCTCAATCAAACCGACATGAAAAACTCGCCAAAGCAACTTTGGACATTCGGAGGCGTGAGGTCGGTTCCGCGGCGGCTCGGGGCTTATTCGTTTGATCATCAATGAGTTGATTCGGAGACGATTAAGTAATTAATGTGGAAAGCGGTGGCGGCGCCGTTTGGGACAGCAACAATTGCTTTTGATGCAATAGGGGCGCGGCCGTCATTTCGCCTCAGAATCTGGAAAATTTTGCCGATCAACTTCAACCCCCAATCCATAGTCTTCGACGCAGGAAAAGCAAAATAAATGTGTCTTTGCTGCTGAACATGGAGAATTTCCCCTTGTAGCTTCTATTTTCAGTCTCTTTAAATATTTTTTTCCCCCGACTTCACACATATGTTCAAAAAAAGAAAAAAAAGTAAACAGTATGCATAACAGAAGTCTGGCTTCGGTTAGACCCAATGACGCCGACACTTCCCACAGTGGAAACTCAGATCAGGTTCATCAAGCCAGATCAGGGTTTACCGTTCCAAATGACACTGCAAAGAGAACTCAATTTGGACCCCTAGCTCGGTGGAAATGCGGCTATAAATACAGTTTCATTCCCAAACCAGACAGGCGGCATTTTTGGGGGCACGCGGCATCTGCACCTGTACCTTCAAAGACAGCCCAGCTGTTGTTGAGCTCACGCAAAGAGAATGTTCACGCTCTCTTCCAACTCTTCATCAACAACGAGTCACGTTTTTTACCTTTGACACAGCAGCGCCGCCCAAAGCCGCACCTATTCAGACCGCGCGGCACGTTGCGCTGCGAGCAGCTGGTTCAAAGTTCTGAGGGGGGACGAGTCTGAACACGGGAGATTGAGACGAAAAAAGGCTGAGAAAAGTCCAAACGTGAGCTCGCATTCCTTGCATGGGGTCGGCGGGATGGGGAGGGAGACAAGGAAAAGTGAGGCGGTGGAGAGGGGGGGGGGGTGGGGGGGTGGGATAAAAGGAAGAGTGAGGCAAGTTTAACTTGGCGCCAGACGGCATTTCATTACCCCGACACCCAAGCGCACGTAGAACGCGCGCAACGTTGCCACTGTGCGAGCGGGGCAGAGGTACTTTTGGTGACTTCCCATCAGCCAAAATTAGATTCGATATTTGTCCTACACACGGTGCCACCCCCCCCCCCCCCTCCCACTCCCCCATTCCTTCCCCGGGCCAGCACAGAGGCAGATTCCCAGATAAAAATAGCCAAGGGGAACTATTCCAACAGCGCTGGCTTTCTGTCGGGAGTGGACTTGAGGGGTTAGAGAGGGGTTAGGAGCACCACTCGTCGCCTTGACAGCCCGGGGACAGTAGGTCAGTCTGATCATTGTCTCACACACGCGCGCATACGCACAGGCACACCCTCACTGTATATCCGGGGGGGGGGCGGCCGCGACTGCAATGCGAGCATTGCTCGACATGTAACTGACAAGCACTCGAGATTACGATAATCTACCATCACGGGTCAGCGAGAGAATAAGAATAAGAATAATAGTAAATCGACCGTCTTGTGTCTGTCCTTTAACTGGATTCAAAGCAGATTCAGTGAGATGTTGATTGTCGAAAACCGAAACCACGCTTTTTAAAATAAAAATGTTTACTGAACACGTCTGCTCAAAATGGAAAGCAACACGAGGACGCGTCACTTCCTCATGTAAGGAAGTCGAGAGGAGTCAAATGGTGCATTCAAGTGCGCTCAGTTTGTTCGAGAACCAAAATTTGTTCGTCATCCGAGGCATAAAAACCTCGAACTTTTTGGTCGAAAACCGAATTGGTCGAGAACCGAGACGTTCGACTGGACAAAAAGGGAGCCAAAGAAACCCCAAAACACTTGTGGGGGGGGGGGGGGGGTTAATCGTTGTAACGGGTCAACAGATACTTGAATTTTTGTGGTTTCCGGAAATTTTGGGTCGCCTCTGCTGGTAGTAAATCTGACGATTCTTGTCATCACTGCTTTTTTTTTCCACCATTAGCATTATAAAAAAAAGTAATAATAAAAAAAACAAAGAAAAGGCCACAACAAATCTTCCATTCTTTTTGCTGGTTTCTGTACCGTACAATCTTGGGGTTCTTCAAATTTGATTTCCCAAGGTCTTTTTTTTCGTCACATTAATGTTCTCAAGAATACCAGACTGGTCCGCTTGCCCAGTTGCTGCCTGGAATGCACGTGATCAGGTTCACTGCTCGCTGAGCCATTACCGCTTTAACGATACCCTCAGCATGACCGGCATTATTGGGGCTAATCCAAGACGATTAGGAGGATACATTACAACGGCGCCACGGCGGGCCCCCGGCTACTGTCGGTGGGGTGGAGGCGGGATTATGAGAACCCGGGGGGCTGTGATGTCATTAGAGACGGGGTCTCAAGTGCGAAGCGACGCGGCCGTCTCGTCCCTGTTCAAGAGTGAAGAAGCAGAAAGTCTGCGGGCCAGGTGATCGTGTTGTTTCCGTGCACAATAAAAAGCTCTCCTATGGAAAGATGGCAGGAATACGGTTATCTGATCTCTGTGTGTGTGCGTGAGATTGTGCTCAGATCAGTTTCAGTTGCGCTGTGGTCACCTGCGATACACACCCACGCAACACACACTTTGTTGACAAGTCATACCTTTCACACGCGCTGCCTCGTGCATGTCACAGACGCCCAGCCGGCCAGAAAAGCATCGCCTCCTTTGTGTATCCACTCCAGATACTTTTACAAAAACACACCGAGTCACCTCCGCGACAATGTCGCCATGGAAAACCCCTGTAGTATATTACGTACGTGCGCACACACACACACACACACACACACACACACACACACACACCAAAATGCGCAAGCATGCACGAACACCGACGCGGGCAGGTGTAGGTTAATTTTTACTTCAGAAATGTCCTCGATCACAGGTGTCAAAGTCAAGGCCCGGGGGGCCAGATCTGGCCCGACACGTTATTTTACATGGCCCGCCCGCGAAAGAAAAACGTATGTGTCAACTTGCATGATCCTTGCTACACATGTGCACCGAAATGTCACATTGTTATGTGTAAAAAAAAAAAATAAGAAATGAGATTTTGCAATAATTTTGTTCTGCTGTTTACGTTCACTTGAACTATAATTGAACAAACTATTATAGTTGACTCATTTCAAAGCTAGTAATCCAATCATTTTGTTGTGTACAAATAATAATGCGATGAGGCGATTGAAAATGTTTGTGGTTTCGACGGCCCTCCGAGGGAAGACGTAACTCCGAAATGGCCCGAGACAGAAATGAGTTTGACACCCCTGTCTCGATTGAATGAGAACTTTCTGTGTGCAACAGATTTTTTGTATTTATTTACTTCACTGCCCTCAAATCTATACAAATACAGTCAAATCTCGGTTTTCGTCCATAATCCGTTCCAGAAGGCTGTTCAAAAACCGAAATTGTTCAAAAAACAAAAGCACGCTCTTTTTATAATAAAAATGTTTATTGAACACGTCTGTTCACCATGGAACGCTAAACGAGGAAGCGTCACTTCCTCGTGTAAGGAAGTCGAGAGGAGTCGAATGGTGCATTCAAGTGCGCTCAGTTTGTTTGAGAACCGAAATTTGTTCGTCATCCGAGGCATAAAAAACTCGAAATTTTTGTTGGAAAACCGAATTGGTTGAGAACCGAGACGTTTGACTGTACAGCCACGCGTTATTTTTTTTCTTAATAATATTGAACAGAATGGACTATTACAAGAAAACACAGAACAAGACTCCAAGATTATAGGGCAGAACGAATAAGTCGCGTACGTCCTGGAAGATGAATATGGACACATCAGATGTCTGCGCAAACCTCCTGCGAGTCAACTGTGAGTGGGTTCTGGAACGGCTCTCGCCGAGATACCGTTTCCCCTCATGCGTAACGCAACACAGCCGGCAACTATTAACCTTCTAAGCAGGAATGTGGGAGGTCCAAGCATTCCAATAACAAAAACAAAACCACAACAAACCAAAAAAAAAAATTTTGATTTTGTGTGTATGTGTGTGAGCTACTACTCTCATGTACGTGTTTGCCAAAAGTGATCAGCCAACAGCACCGTCGCGCTCAGACATGCACAGGCAGCCGATTAGCAGCCAGTAACTAATCCGGTCAATACGGGGCCGCGCCGTGTCTGTAATCGATGGTGTGATCACAGAGCCGGCCCGAGGACACGTCGGGCTCTGCTGCGCAGCAAACTTTGAAATGGGACATCTTCGCTTTGAAGCCATTTGCTGCGGCACCGGGAGATAATCCAGAAGATTTCAATAGCCAGATGGGAGGTTAATGCGGTTTCTGTCAAGGGTAACGCCACCTTGTTGGTCATTGGGTCCGGCCTCCCCATCTCACACACCCCACCCACCCCACTCACCCCCAGTGGTCCTGATGGTCAAGGGCGACTAATAGCAGGGAGGTCCATTAGTGTCGACTGGCTGAGCACATTGTTCCCTTTGGTCACATTCCTGACTAAATACAGACATTTTCACAACTATCCCCCCCCCCCCCTCCCCCACTTCAATCGCTCTTCCAGAAGTCATTTGTCATCTTACTAGAACATGTGGAATTTGTTTCAAACTTTCTTTTTTTGAGTTTCGGGTTTTTGTTGTTGTTGTTGTTGCATTGGTCAACATGCTAAGTGCGTTTTCGCCCCAGGAAAACATTTCACGGAAAAATGCATCTTCAAAACAGTCCCTATGCTTTTCTAATTGGGCATCTTTTTTTCCCCCCCCGAGGCTCGCCGTCCTGCGCGGACGGCCCGGCACACATCAAACAACACGGCGGAACGTGACTGAACTGGTCTATCGTGAAGAAAGAAAAAAAAAACTGTCAGTGGCTCACACCCGCACATCGAGCAGTTGACCCTTGCTTAGACAGTAATACTGACTCGCTGCAATCGGAAAAATTGAGACGCCTTGTGTTTTGTAACAGAAAATAACGTTTTGATGCTGGCTGTATTCTTGTTGTTTTTTTTCATTCATATTCTGAGTGCTGTATGGTAGCCGTTATTACTAATGCATTGATGACGGATGTCACTTATACGTGAATTTGAGATCATCATGGGCCGGGCCTGCCGCTACCCTGCAGAGAATAGCGGGGATCCACTGTAAATGGATATTTTACTTTATTGTAGAGGTGCAACAATTGATCAACAACGACGCAATTATTTAAAAATTATTTTGCTTACCGTATTTTCCGGAGAATGAAGATTTCGTTGGATTTCGTGATTTGGAGTGACGCTGATGGTTTGGTAAATTTGTTAGCATGTTCTTTGTGCTATAGTTGTCTAAATAACTCTTAATATGTCACGTGAACATACCAGGCACATTCACAGTTCGTTGTTTAAGCGTCATGAAACGTTAGCATTTCGTACACTTATTCAGCCTGTTGTTCTCTAGTTTTATTTTTATTTTAAATTGCCTTTCCAGATGACATGTATGTTTTTCGGTGTTGGTTTTTATCAAATAAATTTCCCCCCAAAATGCGATTTATACTCCAGTGCGACATCTATATGTTTTTTTCCTTCTTAATTATGCATTTTTTGGCTGGTGAGATATATAATCCGGAGCGACGTATAATCTGAAAAATACGGTATATTTGGAGATACTTACTCCATGAGAAGGAGCAAACTCAGCGCGAATTACAGTACTTGATGTGAAGCAAGAAAACTTAGGGTAGACTGCTGGACTGTTGTTGGGTTTTTAAAAAAATATTTTACATTGCTTTACTTTTATTCTCACTTGCTTTTGCATCGTTAAGAACGTTTTAAAACGACTCGAAATGCATGCGCGGCCTTAATTATCGCCACATTGTTTCGTGTTCGGTATAGTATTTTTAACGTTTCCAAGACAGTTGAGGTCATGTCACCTTTACTTTTATTGTGATGAAGCCAACAGTTTGACCCGAGAATTATTTTTTTCTTTCTTTCTCTTCCCCAAGAGTGGTGAAGATTCTTAGTTTTGAAAAAGACCAGTGTGACTTCAGCTCCTCTCACTGACTATCGTAACAAAACTTTGGGCGCTTTTCGGTTACAATTGCATAAAACATGTGCTTTTGTGTACAATAGAATGAGATTTTTTAAAAAAACAACAACAACAACAAAAAAAAACAAGCTGTCACCCCTCAGGGCTTTTTGCGTGTTCCTCGCTGCTGATCACACAGAAGATAAGTGTTTTTCATAAAAGGCGCCATCTATTTTAGCCACGTTGGCCGAGCCTGATCTCAGCAGGTCTTCCCGTCCCATAAATCAGGCTATAAAACTGTATCGGGATAATGGGTGATACTGTTTTTTTTTTGTTTTTTTTGCTGCAGTCAGCAGTGTGAGCAAGACTGTACACATCATCGCCGCAGTCGACAAGCCGTCCCTTTAATGCTACGCCTCGAGGCGGCCTTGTGTTTTGCGTCCCGGCAAAGACTGAAAGGTGACGGATTAACTGTTGAACGATCGGAGTTTGTCGGGGATGCCCGCTCTTCACCACGCGGGCGGGCGGCACACTACCCGCCACTCGGCACCATTACGCCGACAATGAGAGGTCCCTGGCCCCCACGAGTCCTCGCACAATCAGCCACGGGGGCCTGCTCGCCTCTGCCACCATTGTCCCACCCCACACCCCCGCTCACACACATGCACAATGGCCACTCCAGAGCCAGGGGTCCAGCTACTATGCAATTCCATTGCACAAAGACACACACCAGTCCTTATCAGGGAGAGAGATGAATGAAGGAGGAAAATGGCCGACGAATACAGTAGGCTAGTTTTAATGACATGTGCGCCTCTATCAAGGGGTGGGCAAACCCCCTTTCCCACCAGGGGCCCATTTAAGCCCCATTCCCTCTCCCCCTAAGTACTCTCCTGCCATTGTGAAGTTCTGTTCCTACGGTGGCAAAGTAACCCAAATTTGTATCCAAGTCAGATCAGTAACGTACGTGACAGCAGTGGTCAAGTCATATTAGAGTTAATGTACGGAAAAACATGAAAAAAGGTCTTCAAGGTCACAACATTTTGAACAAAATTGGACAATACACACCATACAGCAGGGCGACTTTGGGACAGTTATAGTTCAGAGTGAGCGTCTGGGTGCGAGTTGTGGTCAAAAGCAGCTCAATGCGAGGACATTCTATTACCCCCAAGCGCTATCCAAGTGACAGTCCTTTTTTTTTTTTTAAACCAAAAACTGTGACCCTGTATATGTTTTTGAGACTCCACTGGACTGTATTTGTGTTTTTTTTAATTGAACCACAAAAACATGGCGGGATTATCGAGGAAGATGCGGCTTGCATGATTGCAACGTGATTTGTTGTTTTTTTTGTGAAGTTCATCTTTTTAATTGGCTGTTCCCATGCGATGACGTTCACCAGATAAAAATTTTGAATAACGGCATGAAAACCGGTTGCCAAACTCTGCACACTTGCATGACAGATGTCGCTCGGTGTACGGTTAAACTGTACAGTCGAACCTTGGTTTTCATCCATAATCCGTTCCAGAAGGCTGTTTGAAAACCGAAATTGTTCGAAAACCGAAACCACGCTCTTTTTAAAATAAAAATGTTTACTGAACACGTCTGTCTGCTCACAATGGGAAGCGACACGAGGAAGCGTCACTTCCTCGTCTACCCGAGGAAGCGTCACTTCCTCGTGTAAGGAAGGCGAGAGGAGTCAAATGGTGCATTCAAGTGCGCTCAGTTTGTTTGAGAACTGAAATTTGTTTGTCATCCGAGGCATAAAAAACTCAAAATCTTTGGCCGAAAACCGAATTGGTCGAGAACCGAGACGTTCGAAAACCGAGGTTTGACTGTATTTATGCATGACATCGGGTATCTTCAGATTGGAGCCAAACCTCTTCCGTAAGTAAACTTTTTTTTAAAAATTAAAAATCTGATTTATCGGATATCTGTCAACATGGCGTAAAAGTGCAGTTTGAATAGACCGTGATCAATCCGTGCTTGTCATCATTATATACACCGATCAGCCATATCTAACCCCCCAGCCCAAAAATAAAATTCAAAAGAGTTGAAATATGCAACATTTGAGGCGCATCCATCATTCAATAAGCAAAATAAGTCTCAACAGTAGCCAGTGGTGTAAAGTGGAGGTTAACCTCATTTACATCCATGAGGGAAGAATCAGCCCAGGAAAACGAAATCCTACGTGATGTTTAATACTTCTACGATTTATGTATTATTTACTTCCACTGCCGTTGACGTTTGTGGAGCGAATGAGATGTGCAGATTGGGCATCTGCGCAAGTCAGTTGCTTCATATGTGAGACGTGCATGTAAATGGAGTCCGAAAAGCAAATACGGGCATTCAATTGGAATTCTAGACCGATGCAAGCTGTGAAATTGCTGTCCCTCTCAAACTGCATGTACTCAAATTTGAGAGCCAAGCCATCAGTGTCGGTGGCTCGGCAATAAAGCAACAGTTCACGTAACAAGCGGCGTAATCATTTGCAACAAACTCACTCAGTGGAGCGGAGGATGGGGTTAAGGGTTAAAACTTCTGATTGCAGATGCGGGAAACAGCAGGAGATCAAGGGGGAGGGGGGGGGGGGATCAGCGGCAGATTAAATAGTTCAATAAACGACACGACAAAAGGTCAGATTTGTTGTTAGGCAATGCCTCTGAGATGCATCCACATGGGATTAATCAATTAAGAGACCGAAAGGTATGCAACGTTGACGTGTGATGACGTGTGAGATTCGGTACTACAGTGGAAACGATGTGTTTAGGAACAATCGTGAATAATATGTTCCAGGGTTAAATGGTTCCAATTGTAAAATATTTCTTCATATCCGTACAGATAACTTTGCTCAGAATGTTCATTGTGAAGGCCCAACAAGCTCATCGTTGGATGTTTTGAATTAAAACGAGTCCGCCAATCGGAGAAGGGCTTCCCTGAGAAGGACAAACAAATGTGCCAAGGAGACAAATAATCAAGTCATAGTGTTTTGCTCTAATTTGACGTGTTTTTTTTTTTTTGGTGAACAAATTTTCCAAAGATATTTCCCCCAAAAATACATTTTGTACTGACACACACACACAAAACCCCCAACAACAACAACAAAACACATTCTGTCTGGAACCCATCTTCGATTTTCAAAAGTCATGGTGTGTCGTGCTGAGGTTGCGGAGTGGCCATTCCGACCAGACATATTGAAAGACTGTCATTTTGGGGAAATCTTGTCACGCTGCTCAAGAAACAAAAAGATCCCGAGTTAATTTTTCAAGGCTTGTGAAACTTGGTGGTCGCTCAGACTGTTGACGTTTGCGACTTTAGAGCCATGCCTGTCCTCTGTAAAGGTTGACTAAAATCCCCAATGATAGGACCTCGAGAAAATTACACTGCACTGGAGGAAAGTTTCTGTATTCGACACGAAAATTCACCTTAAAATGACATTATTAGGTGACGCCTCGTATTTGCCCAATCAGAAGCTATGCAGTGGTACTGAAAACATTTCCTCGCCGTAACGCAAGCAGAAACAAAAGAGGAAAAGGACACTTTTGACATTCACAGAACACATGACCCACAGACACACTCAAGCACGCTCAGGCTGTATACATCGGACCTATAAACACAATCAATATTTAGTATCTTCCCTGAAGGCCACACTTAACAGAGTTCCTTGTAATAAAAGGTCTACAAGTTCACCGTGGGGATGTCCTGGTAGCCTTGTCTTACTGCAGTGTGTGTGTGTAGGAATGTGGATAGCCAGGGGGGGGGGGGGGGGGGGGGGGGACGAACCATGGGTGCAGCGGGAGTCAGGAGGGGACATGGCGGTGGGGGGAAGGGAGCAGAAAGTGGTCCCACTACTCCAGAGAGAAAGAAAAAAAAAAAAAAGTTGTGAAATATGTATGCGTTGCCACACTGAAAATTCACGCAATACGTCCAATCGCACCACCTGGAAGGATTTTCATCGAAGCAGAGGTCAATTTTGTAGGATAAGGCCAAGTTTATTGAGTCGAACTCACAGGCATAATAAACTTGCACTGCTGGCACAAATGCTCACACTTCCTCTTTTAGTTTCTGAAAGGGTTCGGATTTGTCTTGGCGAGAAGAAACGTATGCAAGCATTTCAGGAATTGGACACACACACACACACACACACACACTTAATACATAACATACAGCGAACGTACTGTAAAGCTCAGTTCACTATGAGTGGCCCCATTGGTCTCGCTAAGTTCATCGCCGTCTATATACCTGCAGCAATCCAATCACCAGCATGAGACACCACTATCCACTTCCTTGTCAAAATGGAACAATAATAAACGCCAAATGATTAATAGCGTTCCAGACAAGAAGCAAGCTGTTGAAATCAACAGGTTTGGGGTGGTCATGCGGCATGTTCCATGATCAAAATAAAAAGTAGTAAAAGTGTAGAAAAATGGCAGAGGTAAAAATCATCAATATAAGTTTTACCTTGGAATTTTTGTGTATTTTTTTTTAAACACCTATTTCAGATTCGTATGGGTGCCAATATAACATGGAGGGGGTTGACTTAAAAGAGCAAACGATACGAGTGGGAAAAAAAGTGCACTTACCGTTGTCTCCGGGGGTCTTCATTTTCCCCGTAAAAGTTGCTCAAACTCCGCTGAATGGAGTGCGACTCTCGCAGTCACTTCCTCGCCCCGCTTGGTGGGGGAGAACTTCGCCTTTCTCCGAGCCCGACCGAAAGGGGCTCGCTCTCCGGTGAACTAAGGGGGCTAGGGTCCGTTAGTGCTCGGCGGTGCTTCTTAAAGTTCCTCTCAACTACAACAACCCCAAAAAAAGGCGGTCGAGGCGAGGTGAAAAGCGCTTTCTCTCTTCCAGGTACTTGTTTCGCGAACTCTCCGGCGAGTGCTTACTTCGCCTCGGCCGCATCTTCGTCGCCGTTCGACATGTCTCCGAGCTTTGACGTCGCTCTTGTCGGACTTTTTCTTTTTTCTTCTTCCCTCTCTTGACCTCCCGCTTCTCCGACGCTCACGCCACTCGCGGCCACTCTTCTTCTTCCTACTCCTCCGTCCTGCCCCCCTCACTTCTTCTTCTTCTTTTTCTTCTTCTTCTTCTTCTACCCTCTCGCCTCGCTCTGTCCTCTGGGTGTCGTGTTTCGACTCCCACGCTTCCGCGCGAAGCCCGCCCACACTGACTGGGAAACGGGGAGGGAGAGGAGTCCGAGGGCGGAGGGCTTCGTAACCTGGTGGAGGGGTACGTAACGTGGCTAATCTCTCTCTCTCTCTCTCTCTCTCTCTCTCTCTCTCTCTCTCTCTCTCTCTCTCTCTCTCTCTCTCTCTCTCTCTCTCTCTCTCTCTCTCTCTCTCTCTCTCTCTCTCTCTCTCTCTCTCTCTCTCTCTCTCTGTCTTCTCTCTCTCTCGCCTCCTCGCTTCGAGTTGGCGTCAGGGGCGTCCAGCACGCGCACGGCGTTGCCATGGACACTGGCCCAAGCGAGCCCTACGAAGTGACGTCATATCCGACGTTGTTGCTCGCATTGACGTCAATCATGTCTCAGGTTGATGACCCGGATGGTCGCATTGAATTATTCGTCATGAATAATGGTATGGTTATTACTTTAGGGAAGGTAAACTCAAAAATATGTAAGCATAAAAAGAAAATGGAAGAAAAATGGAAGAAAACAATTTGTTTCCTTAATTAAGTAGTAAACGGCTGTTTTGGTGTGAGAAGGAAGAAATTGAATTTTGAAGTGAATTGAATTGAATACAACTTTATTGTCAAATGTGCTGTACATATGTGTAACATACAGCACAGATGAAATTTCGTGTAAAAAAAAGTGTAAAACATGAAATACAAGTGATTAGGTAAAAAAAAAAAAAGCAATGTAAATTAATTTACAAAATGTCAGGACAAGCGTACAAAAACATCTGAACTTTATTTGGTGTTAATCCAAGACACTTTACACGGTGGCAGGTGTGTTGCTGATTCCGTGTTTAACATGAATTTGAACGCAATTGGTTAATTCCGAATACAGCCACATACTGAGGCTGAGAATAAGTAACTGTAACTACATAAGTTACTAAATAAGTCTAAGTTACCATAACTAACTAAGTACAGTATCTAAATACAGTAACAGCAAAAGTAAGCCACTAATCAGAACCATCTTTGTTGAGGACTATAGGGGCGGCCCGGTAGTCCATGGTAGCACATCGGCTTCACAGTGCAGAGGTACCGGGTTCGAATCCAGCTCCGGCCTCCCTGTGTGGAGTTTGCATGTTCTCCCCGGCCTGCGTGGGTTCCTCCGGTTTCCTCCCACATTAGCATAGGCTGATTGCTAAATTGACCCCTGACTATTTGACAATGACACAGCAGGCTACGAGTAAACATGAAGACATGACATATAAGTATAGAAATACTTTCTGTAATGTAAGGGTACCATTGTGTAGTGGTAGTGTACCACCCAATGACAGCTGTGCGATGTGGGTGATGAGTCATATAATACTTACAAGATTGTGATGGTTGTACAGTTGGTGCAGATAAACTTGATGCCATTTTTAAGTAACCAGTAGCAGTAATTGTAGTATAAGTTTAGGTGTGCATGATGCAGAGAGTCCTTGCGCACTTTCAAGTGTCTGTTTCTGTGGAGTATTGATCAACAACAATTGTTCAAGTATGTGGAGAGCTGGAGCTTCAATGATCAGTGCGGTAATACTGATACTAAGTAACTAAGTAATTTAAAAAAGGTCAGGACAAGTTTACGAGAACAGCTGAACTTTATTTGGAGGTCATCCGAAGCCCTGGTGGCAAGTGTGACATGGGTTCGAATGTAATCTAAACACAAACACATTCCCAAATATCGCCCAGCCCCGGCCAACCCGAAAAGAGTGAACTTGACCCGGAGATGTGTCGTATCGGTTATAAATCTCATTAGTGGTGGAAAAAGTTGAGAAATGGTCTTGTTCTCATGTTCTTATGTTATTAAAAAAAAACGTCCATTTGATACAGAGTGTTATGTCCACTGTGCAGTACTGGCTCAGTGAAGCGCTCACTGTAGAAAACACAACTTTATTTTATTTATTTACTTTGTTTGACTAAAACTGTCATTTTGGAACAACTTTAAATGATAAATTATTGACGTTTATGGCGAACAATGTTAGTTAGCAAAACAAAGCAAGCAAGTTGTTTGCAGCACAGCCCTTATTGACAGCATGAAACAGTAGTAGTAAAATTGCCGAACCCCCCCCCCCTCCCCAGCAAAAACAAGTGTCCCTGTGGTGTGATTTACAAACATGATTTTTTTTTTCCCCCACTCACTGGCTATTCTCTGACAGACGCAGGAAACAAGCTCTGCACCGCCTGATAAGAAACAGGACCCAAAATAAAACAAAGCAAAAGGGGGTTATGTTGTCATCCTGTGTGGTGCGCTGACGACACGTCGACTACAGGGGCAAAGAATAAACCATCAGTTCCAGGGGACATAGAGCTCGGCTCCGGGTTTTTTTTTTTTTTTTAAACCTGACCAGAAAACTTTATTGATGATTGCTGCTTTTATTGTGTTTTGTCATGTTATTGTTTGATTATATATATTTTTTTAATGATTATTTTTGTCCAATCAGATTTCAGCGAGGGGTGGCCCGGTGGTCCAGTGGTTAGTGCGTCGACCTCACAGTGCAGCTCCGGCCTCCCTGTGTGGAGTTTGCATGTTCTCCCTGGGCCTGTGTGGGTTTTCTGCGGGTACTCCGGTTTCCTGCTACATTCCAAAAACATGCACGGCAGGCCGATTGAACACTCTAAATTGTCGCTTGGTGTGAGTGTGAGCGTGGATGGTTGTTCGTCTCTGTGTGCCCTGCGATTGGCTGGCAACCGGTTCAGGGTGTCCCCCACCTACTGGCCAAAGACAGCTGGGATTGGCTCCGGCACGCCCCGCGACCCTTGTGAGGATAAGCAGATCGGAAAATGGATAGATGGATGGAGATTTCAGCCGTCCAGAGACGTTAGGATTGGCTTTGCTGGTGTACTAATTTAAACCACATTAAAACAAAGTTAAGTAATGAAACAAATTCATTTAAAATCTCATCAAAATCAGTGCTGCCATTTCTTTAGAGTCGCTGCAAATTGAAAATACATACTCTAATTGTGACAGACGGTAAGAATGGGCGAAGCTGAAACACACTTCCTGTTTTCATTCTTCTTCAAATGTACAATGTCAAACAAAACAGTGCATTGCCATCTAGTGGGCAACAGTGGACTTACACACAAAGTAAAAAAGGCCTCAGAACTAAATAGAATTATCAATGAATAAATAAATAAAGCTGCTAAATAGCGGGATTGTGAAACCATGATGGAGAGTTGTTTACTGTATTGAGATTGTATATGCTATTCTTTCCATAATTGCAACCTGACAATTGTGGTTAGTTAATCCCACTGATGGCCCGGGACCAAATGCACAGCCTGGCACTGGCAGGCAGCTACGTGTCCCAATACTTTTGCCCACATTGTATACTCTCAAGTTGAGGAGGCTTTATTCGCAGGAGAGAAAATTAAAGAAAGAACAAGATACGCTGCAGAATTGAGGAGGACGGAAGTCATATCACAGTGATGGAACTATTAAGTGCATGTGTGTGTGTGTGTGTGTGTGCGCTTTTGTGTGGGGAACTCGATGACATTTCCAGGTAAATTTACAGCACAGAACATTCTGAACGCTTATAAACAAGCTGTGCCGCTACTTTTCCTCCTCGTCCTCCTCCCCCGCATCCTTCTTCACCTGCACACATTCTCTTTCAATCGCTCTCACAACCGATGTGGGTTGCCCCATGAAGGTAATTAGACGGGGACAGCAACCATACAATCGGTTGAATGCGATTTTCTGTCGTCGAGGCTTGCGTGATGAAAGTCAAGATGAAGTCAGTGAATCGGTGATGCTGTTGATATTTTTATGAAGCACGGTAAAATGTTCGCAGCGACTGTCTGCCACAGCTCACAAACAACCGCTCACAGATTCATTCGGCTCCTCTCTCGGCTTCTCAGTATGGCAGTAATAGTCATTATTCTTCACAGAGGATAAAGAATACATGCCCGTGTTTAATATTTGCCATTTAGATGTAAATTGTTTACTAGTGGGTATATTGTGTTTCCTATTACATGTTAGCGTTAAGATAGCGGCGGCTATGTGGTTGTTTTGCAATAGATGGAGGTTTACTGTCTGATCATTTTGGAGTCATTTCCTTGGGGGAACGTTTTTGGTTTTTTTTTTTTTTGTAATGTTCATTTGTGCAACAGGGGTGTCGAAAACCGAGATATTCAGCGATGATCAGCACCCGCCCGAAGTGTGAGTATCTGACAAAGTCTTTGAGGCTCCCTTTCATTGGCTGCGTCTTTCTGCGGCCAGCGTCTGCCTGTCATCCCGATTAGGGACGGACAGCGGCCGGATGAAAAGAGCGGGACGGGATGACACAGGCGGGACAAGGGCGCTTCTTATGATACAATCTGCCTGCCAAGCGCGTCATCCAGTTCACTCAGCAAGTCAGAGCCGAAGCGATTTAATGGTCCCGCTCATGTGACGCTCCCCCCCCCCCCACCCACGCCCCCACCATAAAAACAAAAAAAATAAGAAGCAGTTCAAATTCAAAGTGCAAATGAAGTGGGGTTATCGTCTGTGTCACTAAACAGGCCCTTTCGACAATCGACGCTTTCAGATTTTTTTAACACGTTTTTATTTCTTCTTTCTCACACATTTGCAATTCATTCCGGGATTTGATGTCAGTTTTTGAAACAATTTTTTAAAGATACTTTCCAAATTTGTACATCTTAAAAATACGATGTTGAAACTAAATTTCCCATTTGTATGATAGTTAAATTCAAACGTTCTTCTTCCTTGGTTGTTTTTATACATGAGCACATATTTTCAGATTTTGTTTTTTCAAGCAAGCAATCAACTTTCAAATTTGAATCATAGTTGAAATGTTGATTTCTTTGTGTTTTAAGATATTTGTTGAAACAATATGTTCTTATTTGTGTAATGGTTAACTAAAAAAAAGAGATTTGTAATATTTATTTAAATTTGGTCAGAGTTCAATTTCAGATATTCTTTTTTTAACCATTCCAACACATGTTCACATTAAATTCGATTTTTGTTATTCATACAAGTTTTCACATGTATATACAGTAGTAGTTACAAATTGTAAAACAATTTTTCACATTTGAGCAATTGTTTAATTACAAATTTCTTCACCATTTGACCGCTTTTTAAAAAATATATCTACATTTTTACCACCTTTAAAAAAATTTAACATTTTCACAGTCGTGATTTTTTTTTCTTTATGGTTTTAATTTGTCTTTTTTTCCAAACAACTTTCAACTTTCCAAAATAGTTAACATTTTTAAACACGTTCACATACTACGAGTTTCTTCCTTTTCTTTATATTTACAAAGTAATTCACAATCAATTATTTGCTTTACACGTCATCACCTCAGTTTACAAGAATGATGGATTTTTGAGTGACTTCCACTTTGCGTTTGCCTTTTAAATCTAACATGACAACTCCAGTCCCGGCATCCTGCGACACGTACAAACATCCTTCTGACTCAGTTCGGGCTCGGATGTCGCATCCTCCCCAATTTAAGGATGTCCAAGCCGAAGAAAGAACCGTACGGAAGGTCAAGAACCATCTCTACGACACAGATGGCTCAGAGTGGGTTCAATTAACATGGACGCTGGGTGTGGTGGATTACACAGCCGCACCACAGGCAACACACACACACACATACACACAAGGTGTGTGTATCAGCGAAGGCCAGTCAGGAAACAGCAGAGGTGTAAAGTGCACTGATGCTTGACTTCTTCTTCTCACCACTATTTCCGCTGCAAATGGCCATAATCTTAATGAGCTTCATTTAAACTAGTGTTGTGCCTTGAGATACATTGGCCCTTTGAAATCAGTGGAAACTGCCATTCTTTCGTACCAACACTCCCCACCCAAAAAGAGGGGGGAGAAAAAAAAGAGGGAAAAATAACTGTCTGTAATAATTTATAGGGAAATACAGTAGGCTATAAGGAACATTTTCTCGATTTGCAAACGTTTCGGTTTCCCGGAGCAAATTACATTCGTAACCCGATGTTCCGCTGTGATACTTTTACTATTTTCCTCGCGTTTACTATTTCAAGTCAAAATGTTCCCGATCATTTCTCCGTCATTGAAGAGCGGCTCAGCATATTCTCCATGCCGATTGGTTGTTGCGACACATCGTCACGTGGGGTCATCTCCCTGGTAATTGAAAACAACAAAAATGGATGGCGAGTTTAATGGAATTTTACTTCGAAATTGTCTTGAAATACAAAAACATTCAATCTGATCTTGAGCTAGTTTCCAAGTCCTCCTCCACAATTCTCTCCTTTCCCCGAAGTAGTGTCGTCTCTCAATCAGCCCGCATGAGACCCTACCCTGCAGAATATAGCCTAACATTTTGTGAGTAGCGGACTGGACAAGTAGAGATGTTTGAGACTGAAAAGAAAGCATTGAGGGGGATTGAGAGAGAGAGAGTGAGAGTGTGGGGGGGGGGGGGGGGGTAGCAGCTGAGGGAACAACAAGTGTGGCGAGGTGGCGGTTAATGCCTCCCCCCACTCTCACCCTCCAGCCTCAGCCTTGGTGAAACCACAACCGAGGGGTTGGTGGTGGGGGCCAAAGCACGCAGAAGAAGGCGCAGGAGACAGTCAATGGCGGCTTTGTCATCGGAGAACGTGTTTATTTTCAAGCTCGCTCACATCCAACCGCCAGAAGACAGACGAGGCCTCATGCCATCCTCGCCCTCCCTTCCTTTCTCTTTCGCACCCCGCCCGAGATCCAATGGATGAAGGCATTGAACAAGAAGGGCACAAACCTCCAAGGATGAACAAATACAGTATATCTAGGCTAAGAAAACACAAGAGGTGATTCCCAACCATTTCATTGGTACTCATTTCCAAATAATCTTTGTGTCTTTGTGATCTCAGCGATTCCCCAAATGGTTTTTTCCCCTTAAAAACAAGCATTATGTCACATGATATTTTATTAAGCTCTTTGAACACATTTTGAAAACAATACAAGCACAGTTAAACCGACTAACTAATTAATTAACTAACTAACTAACTAAACTGAAGTTATCTCTCAATCTACATCAATAACGATGGCCAAAAGACGTACATTTTAAAATGAACATACAGCTGTCGCTTTCTGTAGGCGAAAGAAGCAGGATCGAAGAGGATTTGATTTTCAATCATCTTCAGCAAAAACTAGGCCGGGCTGAAGTTCTTCCTGTTTTCATTATTATTCCTTTATAGTTACACAAAATAATGTATCATCTGGTGGTCGACAATACAATTACAGTCAAACCTCTGTTTGCGTCCATAATCCGTTCCAGAAGGCTGTTCGAAAACCGAAATTGTTTGAAAACCAAAACCACGCTCTTTTTAAAATAAAAATGTTTACTGAACGCGTCTGCTCACAATGGAAAGCAAGACGAGTTGCTCGTCTACCCGAGGAAGCGTCACTTCCTCGTGTAACGAAGGCGAGAGGAGTCATATGGTGCATTCAAGTGCGCTCAGTTTGTTCGAGAACCAAAATTTGTTTGTCATTTGAGGCATAAAAAACTCGAACATTTTGGTCAAAAACCTAATTGGACGAGAACCGAGACATTCGAAAACCGAGGTTTGACTGTATATCCAAAATAAATAGGAGGAAGAAAATAAACAGAGTACTGGACAAACTGTACAAAAAAGAAAGCAAAATTGGAGGACCGCGAACCAGGAAACATTTGAACATAAATATGCAGCCTTCTCAAAATCTGTTTTAGTTATTTGTCCAAAACTGCGACAAAGGAAGCAAATGAATCTTCTCGGTGGAGGTAATACTCGCCGTTCTTCTTCCTTCTTGTTTGGATTTGAGTATCCAACCATCGAGCCGAGACCTGTAGGCCTCCACACAGTCATCCTCTGTCCACGTTCTCCTTCCTGCCCTCTCTCCTTCTCCAACCCGCCTCCCGCTCTTCCCCAGCTGGTATTCACACATGAGTAATGGGATTACCACACAGAGAGCCGTGTGGCAGTGGTGGAGGTGGAGGGCTGTGCAACGGAGGGGGGTGACACTGGAGGACAAGTGAGGTTGGTGGCAGGAGGGAGGAGGTCCACCTGGTCGAGGGCAGGCGTGTGTGGGGAAAGTGTTGTCAGCGTCTTTTGCAGAAGATGATTTTGTCCGTTTCAGAACTATCTAACTCTTAAATGCCTAAATCTTACTACAACCCCCCGTCACCGTAAGCTAACCAGTTTTACAACTGTAATGGAATATTATTGAGGGGGGGGATTGCAGTCAAATGACCCTCTCCAATGCATCTTCACGGAGGTCATTTTGTATCCCAAGAGAGCGAAACCGGTCTTGGTTGGAATGTGCTTCTAACTCAGTTTCCACACCATGACCTAGAACATTTCCTGATAAGAACACCCGAGCTTGTATTTTTTTTACATTGCACCAAGCTGATATGGTTGCGAGGGTCGATCACGAGGTGCGCCAATGATTCGCGACTGTAGTTTGTTCGTGATTGTCCAGTTCGGTCATGTTGAACGGAGTCACTCACCCCTTAACCATAACTTCTGAACATACCGAGAAACCTAACTCGAACAACCCACCCCCTTAATGGGACACTCTTGGATACCTAAGAGTACTGACTGGTACCTAAGAGTACTGACTGGTAACCACTTACCTTACCCCTACCTCTAGGATACACTAGCCTGTAACCCCCAAACCATGACACCCAAACACACCAACTCCCAAACCAAACACCCTAATCTTAAACTCTACTTCCCGAACATGCGGGTGGAGATGGTGGAGGGGTTGACGTTGGAGGAATAGGTCCACCTCGTAGAGGGCGGACGTCGGCGCAGAGAGAGCGTGGTAAAAGTTTGCGGCGTCTCAGGCAAGTGCAAATTAGCAGTGGTTGCTTTTGTCGGATTCAGGGCCACTCAAAGAAAACCCATCGTGACTTTCTATTTCCAGACAGACTGACAAACCACACTCTCTTTCTGTCGAATCACCATGGTGATGAAGGAGCTATTCAAGAACGTACACGGGCAAAAAAAAGCTGGTTTGAACAGTGGCTTAAAGTAAGTGGTGGGTAACGTGAGAGCGGGTGGATACGTTATATTCAACGTCTTGGCCCGCGGACAAGGGGGGTGGTGACGGAAACAGGGGTGGGGGGGGGGGGGGATCGGTTCTTAAAAGCCCTGGGGGACGTGACATTGATGGACGGGGCCATGGTGAAGAGGCGCGGTCGGGGGGGGGGGGGGGGACGTGTCAGGGAAGGTGAACGAGGAAGTGTCGGCATGGAAAAGGGGGAGAGCGGAATGCCTGGCCGGGTGACAGTTGCTATATTGGGCTCAGCGTGAGTGTTGACGCTATCTGCCGCATCGCACCCAGGAACAAAGTCTTCCTGGCACAGAGCGCAGCTTCCTCTTCCACTCGTCGCCGAGCCCTCATCATTCCGATACATCCCGTCTATCATACCAGGAACTGTACAGAAAGAGGAGTGGGCGATAGTCCTTTTCTGACTATGCTAGAGAGTTTCCCTTAAGGAGAATTAGTACCAAAAACATTTGGTACTAACTACAGGTCATTTTTAACCCGAATCATTGAGAGTTAGGGTTAGGGCAGGGGTCGGCAACCCAAAATGTTGAAAGAGCCACATAGGACAAAAAAACCCCAAAAAACAAATATGTCTGGAGCCGCAAAAAAATAAAAGCATTCTATAAAACTTACAATGAAGGATACACATGCCGTATGTATTTAGGAGACTGGACTGTCTCAGAATTGTTTATGTTATTCATTCCGTTGTTGTGTGTTCACAAACGCCCCCATAGAATTTATTTTGTGATTTCCTCGCTTGATTTTTTTTTGTTTTGGTGCATTATTTTCGCTTTTCTTAGTGTCAGTCAAGTGATCATGAAATTCCGTTTTTCGGAAGCTGTCTTTGAACGCCTCTCGAGTCGAACGAGAAGAGAGAAGGCACGGAGTCGGAAGCAGACGTGTCTGTGTTTGTCGAGACTGTTAAAAGCATAAATAAAGTGTACGTTTTAAAAAAAACAACACCACAGCTCTCCTTTTTCGGAGCTGCAACATGTATCTCTATCTATTTGAGCTATATTAGCCTCCTATCAAAATCTTTTTCTATTTTCCAAATTTTTTTTAACCCCCATGCAGTAATTATCCCAAAATTGGACATTTCGGACACTTTGGACGATTTTGGACTGTTGGACAAATGGACACCACAGACAAAACAGTGAAAAATAACTCCACGAAGCTGACATTTTGCATAGGATGTATATCTATGTCTTGGCCAATTCCCACTGAACATTTTGAGGGGTTGAAAGTGAAAAAAAATTAAAAGTGGAAAAAGTTGTTGCACATTGGAAGAGGGACATTTTTGGGACGTAATACCCTTCATGCAGCCGCTTAAAAATACTGCATGAGGGTTAATAAAGCTCCAGGGAGCCACTAGATGTCACTAAAGAGCCGCATGCGGCTCTGGAGCCGCATGTTGCCGACCCCCGGGTTAGGGTAAAATGTCATAACATGGTTTGAATTGCCGGCATTCAACTTTTGCGAATTGGTCTGGTACGTGTCTTCCGCAAAAATCGGCCGGCTTCAATCTAGAATCCTAATTCCTTTGAATCCTAATTCCAGAACTGCTAGCTGAATTATAAATGATATTACTAAACGGAAACCACTGTGCTCCATGTCATACATCTGGCCTTTTATCGCAGTATGGTATGTACAGTATTTTCTTGCCCATGTGTGTCACCGTGTCACACCCAATCCTAGTTTAGATTATATATACCCGCCGCATGTCAGGAGGTGTTCTCATCCTCTCAAGTAACAGCCTGGCCGTCGATAAACGACTGAGCTACATCCGTACCATCTCGAAGCCGTGACAGCGTGTATGAGAATGTGAACAGCCGTGTAGTGCGTGACACATGTCCCTGCTGCCACATAACACCAGCGACAAACATGAAGTCACATGCATGACGGGGACACAGCAGATGCGCACTCGTTGAACTGCAAGTGTGCAGCCATGCTTGCACCGAGTGGTTTGGTCTAGTTCATGGGACGACTCCCAAACACCTCTTAACCTCTTAACCCAATCCAACCCCAAACCACTAGTATATAATAATTACTTTTTTACCTATAATTCCTGTTGATATAAATGGTTTACCGCGGTTTTTGGTTCTTTGTATATTCTTACCTTGTATAGTTAACATTTAGATGATTCTGTGGTTGTAGTTTTGGTTTTCTTAAAATCTTAACGACACGAGGTTATGTTTTTTTTTTGTTAGTTGATGAGGTGGGGCGTGGTTTTTTTGTAATTATTTTTTATTTATTTATTTTTTACTGTTTAACTGTTTACACCATGACAGCCCAAGCGGTTAGCGCGTCAACCACACAGTACAGAGGCCATGGGTTCGATGGAAGAAGTGCTCTGGACTTCTTGTGTGGAGTTTCCATGTTCTCCCCGTGCCTGCGTGGGTTTTCTCCGGGTACTCCGGTTTCCTCCCACATTCCAAAAACATGGCAGGCTGATTGTACGCTCTAAATTGTCCCTAGGTGTGAGTGTCAGCGTGGATGGTTGTTTGTCTCTGTGTGCCCTGTGATTGGCTGGCAACCGGTTCAGGGTGTCCCCCGCCAGCTGCCCAAAGACAGCTGGGATAGGCTCCAGCACCCCCCACGACCCTGGCGAGTATAAAGCGGATCGGAAAATGGATGGATGGATGGATGTTTACGCCATTTTTCTGTTCAACAGCTTTACGTTGTTTTCCGTTTGTGCTTTGTGTTGGTCCATCACGTTTATGTGTTCTTTCCATTTAGTTCAACTATGTAATTGGCCTATCATTGTAGATTATTTGGGGGTTCAAGATTTGGCATGCTAAAAAAAAAAAAAAATTAAACTCGAACTCATAATCTTCAACCCAAATCTGGAATCACAATCCTAAACCTCTGAATGGAATTCCAAATCCTAACCCAACCCTAGACCGAGGTCCTAATCATTTTGCATGCAAAAACTTTTCTGGTGAAATTCCTCCTTGAATGTCCTAATAATCCAACCTGGTCCTTTATCTGCAGCGTCTTCTTTCCCATCATCATCATCAAAAGACAGTCGACATGTAGGTGTCTCAGCTATGTGTCACGCTTCACATGCCAGCGTAGCGGAGGCCGGGCCAGCCGGACACAGAGCATGTGTTACACTGCCGCGTCTGATGTGCGCTGCCCTCGCACGCAGGCGCAGGCGGGGGCGCTGTGGGTGGCATAGTTATGTGTCATAATCACCATCATCCCTGGCTTTGTTCCAGCACATACGCCGTCACCCTGGTGCGGGGGAGGAGTTTGTCCACAGTGTGGGTGCCGCCATTAGACGTCATGTTATCCAACATGCCAGCTAGTCATTGAATTATTTGGGGAATAAACACGTTACAAGAAAGTCAAATATTATAAGACAAGTGCTGTATTGTTTCAAGAAAAAACACTTATCACAAAATGACAGTGATATTTGTGATATGAGAATGTACACATTCACAAATGACTTTTTTATTCTTAAAAAAAATGGAACATTTATAGAATCAGAGATTAATTTTTGTCTAATCTTCCAGGACTCTAATTCTCACACATGCGGAAGATTACTATTTGTGGTTTGTAGCGTTTGTGACTCGCATCAATAACATGTCATTGTCTTTAGCAGATGTCTGAATCAAATGACAACATCGAGGAACCATCGGCTCATTTCCCCCAAAAAAACATTTCTACCTCCTCCCCCCTCAATGGAATTTCTGGTCAGACGAGTTAACATGTTAATAGAGAAGCGAGGACACGTGGTGTGTATTTTTGTCAGTCGTCAGCGAAACAGAAGTCCTGACCCTGTTAGTGACGATTCCAGTGAAGGACGACAACCCGCTTTTGCCGGTGCGTAGTCCATCGTTTTTTTTTTTTTAAGTTTCCCCTCATTTGTCATTCGCCAGCGAAACGGGCACCCGTTAGTGGAGGTTTGAAAGATCTTCCATCGGGACTAATGAAATGCCCACCTCTGATTTGATAAAATAGGAAGATCAGAGAGAAAGCAGCAGTTTTGTAAATAATTAGTTTAGAAACAGGCCTCGAGTGGTTTAAGGCCAATCCCTGTTGAAGTTTATTGTCAAACTAAAAACAAAACGAAGGAGAATTACATCTTCTGTCCTTGAGTCAACCAAACAATGTTTCCTTAAGAAAATCCGCTTCGCTCAATGCTAAACGCCATTGACATGCTAACAGTTAGCATCAAAGGTCACGCTTTAAGACCCTTTTAAGCAACAGATTTGAACATGATTGGTGACTAAAAGCATGTCAACAGATGAAATAACAACACTCACCGGCATGTATTCTTTATCTTCTACAAAAAAGACTATTACGTATTATTATAGCATATTACTGTGAGTCACTTACAGTCGCAGAAGTGCTAGTCTCCTTTGTTTTCGTCTGGATGATGGTATGACCCTAGTTCTCGGTTGTCAAGCGGGCACACCGGAAGGAGCAGCCCAAGGGCGACCATTCCAGGGTGTTCCCTGCTCAACGGTGACCCTAATGAGAACGAGCACTATAGAAAACAGATGGAATTACTTGAAGGAGCCAAGTAAGTGCAAATTGATGGCAATAAGGCCTCACTGTGTCACTGGAAGCGGATGTCAGTGTGCTAGCTGTCACTTTAACCAGGATGGCTGCCAGTGTGCGTGTGTGTGTGTGTGTGTGTGTGTGTGTGTGTGTGTGTGTGTGTGTGTGTTATATTGGTGCCAATGCGAGACAGTGATGTAGTGCCACGAGACAGATCTTATTTCCCTTTCCCTGAACACAAGTGCATGTGTGAGCGTTTCAAAGTTGTGTTTGTGTGCTTGCCGCTGACTCACCCTTTGACCTGTTGCCTTCCTCACAAAGTGGCGCATAGAAGACGTGTTTGTGGATTTGAATCAAGCCGCAACCCTGGCGTAAAATGTGTGTGACCACCAGGGACGTTCAAATACAGTGGTGCCTTGAGATACAAAATTATTTGTAATTGGTTATGTAAATGACAGCATAAATAGCCATCTATATGATTATACTTCATGAAAACATATGGAAATGATGTTAAAATTAAAATAAAAGAGCATTAAAAAGAATTAAACATTAGTTGTCACACTTCTTCGGAACTGTACTGCTCATTCTGGGGTCCTTGGCTACCTGGAGGAAGTATAAACGAGACATACGGATATGGTGCACTGCACTGGAGGCTCAATTCATCTCATGGTTTAGTAGAGTGGTAATATTAGTCATTCTTCACAGAGGATAAAGACTATATGCCTGTGAGTATCATTACATGGTGTGTCTACGTGTTTTGCAGCACTGTTTGTGTTCCGATATCCATCGCTTAAAAGAAAAACGTTGCCATATAGATGCTAATTATTTGGCCGTGTGCCTATGGAGTTTTTCATTGGATGTTAGCATTCAGGTAAGGGAGGTTATGCGGTTGTTTTAGATACACAACATGTAATTGTCTTTTGTTGTATGTTTACCGGTAATTTGACGGTAAATTTGAGCTGAGAGGGGTAATAAACAAATTGAAGCCTCTTATTTGAAGAATATTTACTCAATTAGTTGAATTCGCAACAAGCGGAGGTTATCAAACTCCCATTTGTGAAGCACGTGACATCATATAGTGCTTGTTTCAAATTTTGTGTGGATCAACAGAATTGTGAATAAGATCACATAAGCATTTTTTTTCTTGTAAAATGATGACTGTCACAATTGTTTTCATGATATGGGAAAAATAAAATAGCCACTTGTTGCTCGGCAGGATTCAGAATTCTACTCCTCATGTCCACCAGCACATTTGGACAATAGTAACGGGTCAAAATAATGTTATCAAGCAAAGCATTTTAGTCGGGCTTGATTTGGGAGAAGACAAAGCCAGATCTACCCGAGTCGCCGTGGTGATAGCATCACATGACGGCCACGCTTGGTGCGTGACTCAACGTGGAGGTGGCTGTGTGCGGGCTGTCACACTAGAATGCGCACACACACACACACACACACACACACACACTCCAGCATCATCCTACCTAATCATCCACCTACTGTGACACGCATGGAGGGAAAGAGGAGGAGGAAGAGTTGGAAGAAGAGGAGGAAAGATTTTTAACAAGTGAAGGATGAGTTGGGAAGGATGAAAAGGAGCAAGGAGGTCATAAACATCCATGCACAAAATTCTATATGTTTTTATTCATTATTTATATTTGTTTCAAAGCTTCATGCATACCAAAATAGATGCATGTAAGGTACAAGTGTGATTTTTTTTTGGCGGTTTTACTGATGTTCTTCATCACTGTACTATTTGTGCCTATCTGCGACTGAATGCGTGTGACTTTGAACGGCGGGGCTTTCTTCATGGGTCTCAGGCTCAGCGAATGAAAGCGTGGACGTAACTTCTGGCCCCTCTGTTTATTCAGTGACGGCATCAGTTGTGGGACAGGCACGGTTATTACACAGGCACTACACCGGTAGTTTTGAAAGATTTTATCCTTGCAATTTCTCGGAGCGTGTTCAAATATGTTTGCAATATTTTTAAAAAAAATGTCAAGTGTAAGCACTTTTGGCACCTCTGATAGATATGAAGTACTATACAGGCACTGCGAGCAGGTAACATAAGTTGAAAGGGCGCATGTGATACTATACAGTGTATAGTTCGCCGCCACTTCCTACGTCTTAAGCAGAAAAGCGACATCCGTGCACACTTGCAACCCTGCCACAGGCTTTAGTGCCGCCGCCACCACGTTGTGGTTTTCTTTGATAATCTGGTACTCGCATTTCCGTTTTCTTCTCTGTTGACCTCAACCAGCGGCTTACTGCTTCATTTTGAAATTCATCTCTTTTGTTCTCAGTTTTGCACTGCATTCAACCATATCGTCATAAGAACATACATAGACTCTGTGTATGGACTCTGAAACAAAAATGGTGTGTTGAATTTATTGTGGGCGGCCCGGTAGCCCAGTGGTTAGCACGTCGGCTTCACAGTGCAGAGGTACCGGGTTCGATCCCAGCTCCGGCCTCCCTGTGTGGAGTTTGCATGTTCTCCCCGGGCTTGCGTGGGTTTTCTCCGGGTGCTCCGGTTTCCTCCCACATTCCAAAAACATGCATGGCAGGCTCGTTGGGCACTCTAAATTGTCCCTAGGTATGAGTGTGAGCGTGGATGGTTGTTCGTCTCTGTGTGCCCTGCGATTGGCTGGCGACCAATTCAGGGTGTCCCCCGCCTACTGCCCGAAGACTGCTGGGATAGGCTCCAGCACCCCCCGCGACCCTAGTGAGGATGAAGCGGTTCGGAAAATGGATGGATGGATGGATGAATTTATTGTATTGTATGTTGTCAAGTGGAAAGCATGTGGATTTGGATGTATTTTTAAAGAAAATATTTAGGCTACTTTAAAAATGCATCTGCATCCCGATAGTTTTATTTCGTGCAACCATGACTTAGTAAAATAATACTGAGTACATCTAACACACAATTTTTTTTCTATCTATCCCTTGAACTCACCCATGTGTGCACAATTACTCTCCTTAAGTCAAGTTTATTGTTGATTCTTTTATATGTAGATGTTGTCGGTACAGTGGAGGCGTGTGTGTGTGTGTGTGTGTGTGTGTGTGTGTGTGTGTGTGTGTGTGTGTGTGTGTGTGTGTGTGTCTGTGTGAAGGCAGTGAAGTGAGAGTCCTGTCGCGGACATGAAGGTGGAGCTGGTGTAGGGAACAGCTGAGCGGTGTAACGTTTCAAAAATGCGGCGAGCACACAAGGAGCAACTGTTCCCGCCCGGTGCGGCTTGCGGTGCCTTTTCTGCACCCACTTTATTACGCTTTAATTAAACTCTGACGTCAGCCCTTTTTCTCTTGAGCTTTTTAAACTTCACTAAATGGCAAGTTGTCATCCACGTGCTCGTTCTAAGCGTGAACCGCCCCTCGTACCAGTTGTCAACGAGTGCAGTTTTGCATCACTAGCAGCTGTCATGCCAGGATGCAAATGTTGTCCCACTAATGTGCACAAATGCCATACATGTGTAAGCTTATGTTATATTATTAATTATTATCATTTTATGTTTGAGCATCATATTATTTCATGTTAAGAATACCTAAATTATATTCTGTTGTTTAATGATTGCTTAGACATGTTTTTATGTTGATAGGTTCTGATTGGCTGTTCAAGTAAGAGAAGCAGGAAGTGATTTTAGTTACGAGGAGAGTTGTGTTGGTTCTGATTGGCTGTTGAAGTAAGGGAAGCAGGAAGTGATTTTAGTTACGAGGAGAGTTGTGTTGGTTCTGATTGGCTGTTGAAGTAAGAGAAGCGGGAAGTGATTTTAGTTACGAGGAGAGTTGTGTTCTCGAACATGCTTGGTTGCATACGTCTTTTTTCCCTTTTAATAAAACTGCATTTAAAGGATTCCATCCCTTCTTTTGCTGTTCGTAAAGTAGCGCTGCTGATATGATCCTCCTGAAATGTTTCAACCTTGAAGGGGTGTCACCACAATGTGAAACGTATCCTCTGGGGACACTTGAACTTCCTACTTCCCTTTATTAAACTTGATCCCCAGCCTAAATCTCCGATTTAAGGTACTAATAAACATGTTTTCTAGGGAAATAATTAAAAGTGAATTAATCCAGTCCAGGCTCAAACTGTGAAAACTTTTATGAACTGCGCAGGCTTGTTTTAAAATTGCATTGAAAAGAGGTTATGATTTAGGGAAACGAAACAAACAACAACAAAAACGTTATTTTTATTGAAGCAATACTGACACCTAGTGGCCTCTTATAAACTAAACAGAATTGAACCACTGTGCTCTGCAATGATTATGTACAAGTAAAACTGTTACGTAATGGAGAGGGAAAATGAAGGTTTTTGGAGAGCGACACTGGCACCTGGTGGCGTTTCAAATGAATATTTGGAATTTGAAAGACATCGAGTACACTGCTCAACGCCTTTTTTGCTACATTGTTTCTAGATTTTTTTTTGGGGGGGGGGGGGTGATTCTGAATCAGCCCTCATTTTGCGGACACGTAATATGTGGAAGATATTAAACAGGACTCATTTTTGAAAATGTGTTACATGACATACATTCCAACTAAAATGTAATGTGCAACGACGGAGGTCAAGAGAGCAAGTGTTGTGCATTACAGTTTATTGAGTACTGGAAATTGATCCCCTCCAACTCATGAGTGTACACAATCAACCGGTGACCAAAACTCATGGCACACAATCAACCAAATAGGGTAGATTTACAGAAATACTGATCACATTGTCTCACTTTGCCTCATAAATGCTATGTACTCAGTTTGAAATCTGGGCATGTGAAAACCTGAATGCAATTTAGGAATAACCAGATGCCCGAGCCAACTCATATCTATTTATTCCTTAAAATGTATGTATTCTTTTAAGTTTCAATTGTTTTATTTAATTTTTCAGTGATCAGTATTAAATATGTTTAGTGAAGGATTCTAAATTAGAAAATCGAAAACATGAATGAAATGTAAATTTTGCATGTAACGTTAACATTTTTATAGTTCATTTATTACAAATATGAAATAAGCAAATATTGGCAATATTAAATATAATAATAATAATAATAATAATAATAATAAGAAGAAGAAGACGAAGAAAAAGAAATTCATCCATTTATTCTGTTCTGCTTATCCTCATAATGCCCACCATTACAATTAGAAACTCTTGACTTCTTTGTAAGTAAGCACTTTTGCGAAT
This sequence comes from Hippocampus abdominalis, assembly GCA_018466805.1. Lineage (NCBI taxonomy): Eukaryota > Metazoa > Chordata > Actinopteri > Syngnathiformes > Syngnathidae > Hippocampus > Hippocampus abdominalis. The sequence goes on from CM031699.1 coordinate 3,216,110, forward strand.
TTAGCGGTGGTTCAAATCATCCATTATTAATTAATTTTGGACGTCCAACTCCAGCACTTTGATCACAAGCATGGTTGATGGCGAGTCAGTGGCACTATATGCAGTTTTGCTAGATGGCCAGTAGATGTCACCCAATATCAATATTTTAACGTAGGGAGCCTTGTCTCGAGTTAAGCACGAGTGGAAGTAAGTCAATTGCGTTTCAAGTCTTAAAATTCAAGTTTCAATTGAAGCAAGTCCCAAGCAGGGGCATTTTTATGTCGGCAAAATAAGCTCGTTACCTTTCCAACCTCTGCGATAGACAAAAAAAAATAGACAGAGGTAAAGTCAACCACAGTTGAGATCTTCATTGATTGACTGATGGATTGCTATTTTGGGAACTAAATAAATAAAATGTTGTGTTTTTATTACAATTTTAAAAACGAGTATTGTAAGTAATCAACAGTAATAAAAAAAGTTCCTTTCTAGTTTCTTTTTTAATAGTTTGGACTTTTTAACTTTTCCTAAAGTAAAAAAGTTGAATCACTACTTCTATGACAAGTATTTTTTAACACCAGTATCACACATCCAATTTAGTACATATTGTGAGTACTTTTGCCACTGCTGTCGAAATTGGGACTATTTTCATAAAGTTTTGATTTGGTCACTCGTGACTATGTTTTGACACGTTGCCAATCGACAGGGGGCGCTACCGTCTGTCCCAGTCCGGCTATCCTTCCTACACACAAAAGGCGATTATGTAACATCTTCTTTGATGCCACTCACTCGTCTTTCGGTGAGTCGTGTCGTGAGTCGTCTTTCCTTTACTTGCGAAAAATCATCCGTAAATATGCGTCGTGTCCAAATGTGTCAATCATCTTCCTACAATTTACAAACAAGAGGTTAACTGAGTTTACGCTAGGCCACGCCCCCAGCGACCAGCTGGTGGCAACACTCTCAGTGACGTCACCCCTTCATGCCGCCATTGGCCAAGAGAACGTCGTGCAGCTGGCCAATCGCCTACCGCTGCGGTGAAGTCGCCGGGCTCCAGCCTCGTTCACTTTGTGCGGAGTGGGCGGGGCGAGTGGCAGAATCCAGAGCCTGTGCCGCGTGTTGATTGGCTTGAGCGGCGGTGAAAGCGGGGTTCTGTTGCTGAGAGAGAGTAAAAAGATAGGGAAGGGCAGGAAGTTACGTCCTCAAACAACATAGGAGTGTTTAGCGCCAACTAATTGTTGATTCAACAGGGAACTGTTTCGATACTGTGTATAATACCGGTACGTATTACACATTTGATTTCATGCATTATCGCCATGTCCTCGTCTGCCACTGTCAATTATTGTAAATATATTGGTTCTCACAAAGGGGAGGGAGGGTTTGTGCCTTATTATTGGCCTCGTCTGTGTAGTGCCGCCCCTCAGCCCTCCCTCGTGCTGTTCCTATGGTTCCCAGAGCTCTCATTGGTTACTGTAAATTTTGGGACGGGACGCCGGTTTGCCTGAGTATCGCCGCCGCTATTGGCTGTCTCCCTCCGTCCGTCAAGTGGACCTTGACAGCTCACCGCGCCCCCTCGTCTCGGAACACCGCCGCCTATTGGCTACTGTACCTGTCAGCGAGTTCCGATTGGCCGCTGCGCCCAGCTGTTAGTGGTTCATTCACCATTTTGTGACTGTAGTGGAAAAGAGACGAGCGATACTTACGAGCGTATCCTCGTCGGAGTTTCAGTGCGGGGATCTTGGTGATGTTTGACGGGAGGGAAAAGTAACTCGTCCCCGGGACTTGAAAGTCCTCCGAGTCGACAGCCTAAGGGATGTTAACGGGTGCCGTGCGGGCTTGCCTCATCCACCAAATAAGACCATAAATCTTTTTTCTTTCGTCCGCGCTGAAGAGGAAAAAGCTCCGCTCGGGTGAGTTCAAACTAAGTTAAAGGAGGGGAGGCTACGAAGCTCAGCCGATTTAAAGGCTTCCTTTTAGGGGGTGGGGGATAAGATGCCACACTGCCGGGTTGTTGTTCTGGTTCTGCCCGGAGAAACGAACCGCTCAGCGGGCAGGACGAGGGGAGGAGGCGGAGGGCTGTCGTACACACACGCACGCACATACACACACACACATTGAACAACAAGCTTTAAAACTTTCTGAAAATGTCATACCACAAATAAGCATGACAACCGAAACAAAACAGAACACTACAACGTCTTTATTACAACATTGTGGTGGATATTCGCTACTTTTTCCCAAACCTTTTCCGTGTTGGCGTCGAGTCGAAAAACACGTCGACCTCTTTTCGCGGCACTGCGGTCCGAATGAAAACCCACCACGACGGGACGTTTTGTCCACTTCTTCCTTTATACTTATTTTTAGTTCATTAGCGGCGAACGGGAGCCGTAACGTGATGAAATAGAGGCTGATTCGGCCGGTTTTAGCGTGGCCGTCGTCGTCGTCGTTGTTGTTGTGTAGTAGTAAGTCGTGCGTACTACGAAGGCTTTACAACCGAGCAGCGTTCCTTTTGCTAGCTGACATTTTTTTGTCAAAGTGCAATTGATTTAATAACGGGAGAGCAAGTGACTTTCTTGTGTTCAAGAGGTAGGAATCCGGCCTGTCCTGTTGCCATCCCCCCAAAACGTCACTTGACTTGATTTTTTTTGTTATTTACCAGCTGGCCTTTGAGTCGTAGACATGATAGTAGTACTCCAGCTATTGGCTTTTCCTGCCCTGCATCCCCACCATCACGGCTAACGGTGTAGTGGTAGTATCATCCAAATTACGCAGCTTGTTTTTTTGAATAGATTCTTGCAGGGACTTTGATGTCCATGACAACAAGTTTGGCCATCCCCAAACAAGGAACTGGGGTCAATAGGAACCAGAATACCCACATCTCCAAGTGCAACCTACGGCCAGTGGGTCTTAAACGGCCCGCTAAGAGCATTCAAATGTGGCCTGTCAAGCCCCAAAATGCTCATAACGCATCAACACGAACATTCGCTGTGTCACCATTTGGTCACACCATAATGTTTCATCACATCTTGCTTCTTGCTTGTGTGACCCACTTAAAGGCAAAAGCTGTCCCCTACATCCACCGTGAGTGAAATTCGAAGAAGCGAAAGACGGGCCCTGCCACCCCATTTTTCTTTTTCGAGGCGAATCTTCTCCAAGCACCAGAATAATGACCGAGGTTAAAAACTAGTCGCACAGTAGGCCCAAGTGTTCATCAAAAGCGAGGCAGGTTTTATTCCTCGAATGCATATTTCCAAAGGCACTGTAACAGTATGTACTTAAAATGGATAAACGTTAAATAGAAATTGTACCTAAATAAACGTTTTAAAAACAGACACATGGAAAAAAAATCTAATGCCATTTTTTTTGTGCCTACAAGTGAAATACAACTGACCTGTACTTAAAAATTGGATACAAAAAAGACACTGTAACACAATGCGCAGTGTGAACTTTGAATTCAATGATTCTTTCACCTACAACTAGAGGGAACCCATGGACTACAGTTGGTCAAAATGATCAGCAAACCTGTCAGCAGAAATCAATTTAATGACACAGTACCAAAAACTCTATACAATATGAGGGAATAATTATAATCTCGTTAAATTTACTTGCAGTGTGAAATCTGGGCCTGTTGACTTGAACATAAAGCTTGAACGGCAACAGGTGGATCCACAGGTTGACTCGACTTTCAGCTGTTTGGTGAAAGGGCTTATAATTTCCTGGGGCAAATGATCGAGGATACCTTGGGGCTCATTTTAACTAAATTCCCCCCGTATGCTGGAATTTGCCCAAACTTCAAATCACAATTGCTGGCTTCGTGTTCCTTTCTGGGTGTGGGTCCCTTGAGACATTTTTGTGGGTCGTGCTATGGTAGACGTGTCCACGCAATTTGTTGTTTGCGGAATGTTGATCGTTAAAAGCGATGGATGGACTGGCCCTCAGCTCCCATCTCCCCTTTTTTGAATGGCAAAATAATCGAGAAACATGAATGCCCGTGAGCTGCCAATGTTAGATGGCATTGTTTAAAAAATAAAATAAATTCTTGCAATTCAGCATCGCCTTTGAGTCCAGGATACCTGCTTCTTTTGACTGGGACGCATTTGGCCGAACACACCATGGCAATTGCCCAAAATGTCTGCTTTGACCCAAAATGGCTGACGTCCTGTTCAGTGTTCATGGGTCCTAATGATTTTTATTTATTTATTTATTTATTTTTTTGTGCCACTTGCGACGCTAGACATGTTATGCAATTTCACGTCGATCAGTAAAATTGGTGACTGAAGTCTACATTTTTGAGTGGCGTTTGGGGGCGGTCATGTTTGGCACCTCGAAAATAAATATTCACAAGAGAATCATTTTCCATCGGGGGGGGGGGGCATTTCAATCATGCGAGGGTCATACTGAATGGATAATAACATCTTGCCTGTCGCAGATTATGAGCATTAGGTTGAACTAAGAGGAAAGAAACATGTAGGGTGGAAAAAAAATACAATACGCACTGTGAGTGTAAAATAAAGATACGTGTCACCTTTCAGCATTCCAATCAGCAAAAGAAAAGCATCAAGAGCCCGAACCCTGACCTAAATCCTATTGAAAATCCGGTGGGCTGACATGTTGGACGGTTCATTGGTCGATACAGTATTCTGAGCATTTGTGGATTTATTTGCTTTTAGAGTTGCCTGGCAGGCTCGATTGAATGTGCAAATGGTCCAGGTGCCATTAGTTGCGACCTTTGACCTTTTAGATGAAGATTGTGTTTGGGCCTAAAAGTAGGGGAGTTATGAATATTGCGCGCACGCACACACACACACACACACACACACCACGTCCAATTGTGTTGATGAAAAAAAAAATCCCACTAAAATGTACATTTGCACACTTATTTAGAAATTCTGTCTCATCATGTATGGAGTACACCGACACTCTTCTTTTTGATTCGTCTCGGTAAACGTGTGTGTGTGTGTGTGTGTGTGTGTGTGTGTGTGTGTGCACGTGCGCAAGAGAGAGAGAGAGATTTTAACAACGTTCATGACTGCACAGTAAATTCCACTAAGAGAGAGGCAGAGAGAGAAAGCATTTTCATTGGGTGTGTAAAGTTTGACGTGTTGAGAGAACGCCGAGGTAGGATTGTTTATCCCGACGCTGTGTGTCCGGCCGAATGCCATGGAAACGACAAGTCCGCCGTTTGTCTGTCTGATCACCGTAACGTTGATCATCCATCGCTTAGATTTTTGTGCAAATGGGAGTAGAAGCATTGGACAAAAATGACATTTATTAAATACATCAAAAAGAACTGGAGGAGAGTTGACCTTAGTGTGTGATAAAAATGTGTGTGTGTGTTTTTTAATACAATCTTTTTACCCTTGAATTAATCTGTTCCAGGGTCAGACTGACACCACTCTTACCTGTACAAAGTGTACATGCACTGTTTTCATTTATATTTGAACATTTAAGCCAAAAAAGAAGTTCACTAATATAAAACAAAATAAAGTAACAAGGCTCGAGTGGATTTTTTATTTTTTAATGGGAAAAACAAGTCATATTTTACGAAAATATATACTGGAATAAAATTTGTTTACACTTATCAGGAAAATAAAGCATGATGTATAGTTGCAATAGTGCAAGACTAAAAAAAAAATCTCCTTTTCTTTTTCATCCTTTTCAATATTATGAAAGCGAAGACGTAACGTTACGGGACTCAAGTTGAAATTGGAAAGAAAAACAGGAAAATGTCATGTGACGAAAGTCAAACTGTCGCCATCTTAAAACCTCGAGACTCGGTCGAGATCTTGTTTGAAAAGCTATAATGTCAGCAGAAATAAAAGTCACATTTTTGGGGAGAAAAAAAAAAAATTCGTAGAATAAATATTGCGAAAATCCTGACGAGTCGTTCGAATATTGCAAGGGCAGCTGCATTTTCTCAAAAATAATATGATATGAGGCTGAAGTCCTAAAAGTTTTAAAATGTGATCTAAAGCTACAAGACTCACTCATACAAGTTGAAAAAGAAGTGAAACGCACAAATCGTTTCGGAAAAAAATAATTATGGGACTTTACTCGTGCGTTAGCATTGGTTAGCGCTATTACAGCACCTCTTGTACCTACGCGTACAAATTCACGTTAAATCACCGCCATAGGAAACTCACCGTCGTATTTTCGATGCGCACTGATTTGACTTTTGGGGTTCCACCGCATACAGTTACAGTAACCATATTAATTTTCGCCAATTCGATTATATTTCTTCCTCCAGCGGGTTTGGCAACCTCGCTATTCATGCCGGGAATTTCACATCTCTCGCTCGAGTGAACAAGAATGATGCTCTCTGGGGTTTTTTGGGGGGAGAAGAGATGGGGGAGGGGGGGGGCATCGTGCTTATAACTTGATGGACCGCTACAGCAAAGCTACTCACCAAATACTTTGCAGTGAAAATAAAGAGAAGGGTCAAGATGCCAGGAGGGCCCCAAACTGCTCTGTCTTACAACAGAAAGAGAACACACACACGCACACACACGCGAGCATGACCAAACACATTTACACATTTGTTTTCTCCCCGAGTGATTTGGTGGAGCAGTCGGTCGGTCAGCCGAGAGCTGCTGTCTCCTTGTCGCTTTTCTCTTTGTTTTAAGGATCACATATTTGTCTTATCGGCAAATGAAGGGAGGATGCCAACGTGAGTGTTTTCACCGTCAGAACACACCGAGTAGCTCAGACGTAAATACAGAAGATCATTTTAAAATGCAAGAAACAGGAGGGAGATTTACAAAGCAGATGGGCAGCGTAAATGTCGACATGAGAAAAACAGCATGACGTAGCATCGTGAAGATGGGAGTGATTTGTCGTCGATGGGGGGCAGTGACTTTGTCAGTTTTGACCCCGAACCTAGAAAGCTAAAAAAATTTTTTTTTAAATGGCTTCAAAGCAAGAGCCCAGACCTAAACCCACACATGCGTGTAGAGAAGCATTGAGGGAGCATAACATTGAAATATTACAAGGGAGGAAAAAAATGTATACTTTTTACAAACGTAAAGATACAGATTACAATTTTTTACATGACACAGTTTGTGACTCAATTCACTTTCCCGGTTGACATAAACTGAAATGTCATTAATCCGTTCCAGCCCTGGTAAAAAATAAAAAATAAAAATATTCTGGCGTGTTCGTTTGCCTATTTGCATACTTGCATCCTTGCCAAAGTCACTTTTGAATGATTTGGGTAAAGCAAGAAAAGGCAGCAAATTCAACAAAATTCAATGTTGACGTACAATCTACGCAATTTCGAGCAAGCGTTATTTATCCATCTTTATGACCGACACTGTTGCAATTAAAGATGACGAGGCAGTTTTGCGATTCGGCTCACGATGTAAAGGCCAACCGCTTCTGTAAAATGTCATCACCGTTTGTACTGTCGTATTTGTGTTGGGTTTTTGCCTTTAGGGGGCGTGGCCTAGCGAGGAACTGGAGTCGGGTTGGCTGGTTAGTTTGCATGTGAGCGCGAGTTGTGGCCCACAGCAGTTCTTGTGACCTTTTTCTCATGGTGCTACCAACGTATTTATGATATGACTTAATCGTCGACGCGTGTCGACTTTTTTGTTTGTCCTCACGATATCATGAATTAATTCTGGTCATGCGTCGTCTCATTTCTTTGAACTTTTCCGTCTTTTTTTCCACATACTAAACGTTGCATGTAAAACTGCACGCTGATATTGTAACTGCACAACCTTTTCGTGACGTAACATTTTTCTGTTAACATTTCAACTTCTTCCCTCTTAACCCTTTCAGGGACAACGGTTGCTGCAGTGGGCAGCTTATCATGTTATCAGGGCACAGGGTGCATAAAAGGGTTAATATTCAACTTGACAGAAATATACTGAATGAAAACAAAATACAAATTCAATATAATATTGCCATTCAAACAATTCCTTCATGTGTATTTCTCAGCCTTCTTAAAACAACAACAATGGAGGAAATATGTTCATGTAATATTGAATTTTGTAATGGGCACAACCTTTTACCTATCACTCGGAAACGTTGTGATAGTTTGACGTGGATTTTGACGTCGTTCTGATCATTTACTCAATTCTTTTTCTCTTCATATAATTTTTTTTTCTCTGATTCCAATTTTATTCTCGTAATTGGACAACTTTTCTCTCTTCTTTGATGTCGTATCATTTACGACTTTTTGCCTGCAATGTTAGACATTATTCTTATCACGAGATTTTGCTCATAATATTTATTCTCCTCACTATTACTTTGATTCTAACATCGCAACTCTAACGTCATTGTCATGACTCAATTTCTTTTGTGCGTTTTATAACATTAGCTACATCTTTATCTTAATAGTGTAACCTTGTTTGAGTATCTGCAAAACCTTTGAACCTTTCTCATCACTCCTCAACTTTCTTATTCCGTCACTATGACCCGATTCTCCACACTCAACACCGTTTTTTTGGCCCTTAGACTCTAAAATTATAGTTTTTCCCCTCAAGCAGATTTTCTTTTTCTCGTTCAGTTATTACGTTATATTTTTTTAAAAATAGCGTTTCAATATAATTGACCCAAACGAATGCTATTTTAATACAGGTTCATTTTCAATATACACTGTGAATAGCTCACTTATTATGCTAATTTTTTTTTCTCCAGAAATGATGTCTTTAGAGTATGTTAGAATTTCACTATCGCACCATGGAAATTAGTCCAGGATAAAATTGTGATTCCAAAACCTGAAAAAAAAAAAGGTGCAAATTACAATCTTTGTTTCTGATGAAGCGGTTCAAAGAGACAAGTCATTTTGCTCGTCTTTTATGATAAACAGGATTAGTTCTCGCGATATGTCGCGTTTAATGTCGCAGTTGACAACAAGGTCACCTTATGCAAATGTCTGTACGCGCTCAGTGTATAGTTTGTCGCGGGTTGTAATTATAAGGAGGGCGGTCTACATTTTTTTGGACACGGTTGCACTGAAGGACAACACATGCTTGTGTGTAGACGCAGTCTGGATTTGCATCCCGTGCCACCAAAAAAAAAAAAAAAAAAAAAGCATTTCCACTATTGTTACTCGTATTATTCCAGTTTTGCTTGCACAATGTGTTGAGTCGGAAGACGACTGGGGAATGCTCGAAAGTGTGTGTCACAGAGTGTGAGAGAGAGAGAGAGGCTATGGAAATTCCCAGCGAGTACTCCAGAACGCTCTTTTAACAAACATCCGCACGCCGACACCTCTACCACCCCCTCACACACTCGTGTTGTTGGGTGACCTCACTCAGGGCCGCCGCCAGCCACTTTCCCTCCCTGATGGAAGGCAAAATAAACGGTTTCTTGCTGCGACGCCGAGTTTCAAAGATGCAGCAAAGAGCCTAGCGTGAGAAAAAAAGCCCCTCCGTCACATGTGAAAGTAGCTCCAGGGAGATCCGGCGACCGACAGTATGAGACTTTAGCTTTGTGTGTGTGTGTGTGTGTGTGTGTGTGTGTGTGTGTGTGTGTGTGTGTGTGTGTGTGTGTGTGAGTCTATTCCATGTTTCTTGCTACTGTGTACCAAAATTGCTGTCTTCTATATTGAAGTGGAATCCCAACAGTTTATTGCCACAGATCGAACGTAGCGTATATCTATTTATTTGTCAAGTTTATTTTTCAAGAGTGAAGCATGGAAGAGAATTCAACTTTGTCAACCACCATAATCACTAACAGATCCCTGCAGATGGCAGCGTTGGATCGTTTAGGATTTGAGATCAGGAGAGCTTTTGAGTCGAAAATACAGAGTGGGGGTGAATCTCTTGTATGTATGTTTGTGAGTGTGTGTGTGTGTGTGTGTATGTGTTTGTGTAATAATGCAATGTGGTGATTATATAATTACAGTCAAACCTCGGTTTTCGAACGTCTCGGTTCTCGACCAATTCGGTTTTTGACCAAAAATTTTGAGTTTTTTATGCCTCGGATCATAAAGGGGTGATCGAAGGGGCGTCAAGAACTGACGCCCCTTCGAGATTGTCCTCAGCAAATCATCCTGTGGTGTGATTTTTGTTCAAGTGTTGCGAGCGATTTTAGGATCCGAGAGTTGTCATTGTGGTCAAGATTGATGATTACAAATCTTTGTGTGTGTGGTCAACAGTGAGTTGGGCCAAGCCACGAATTTTGTGCAGTCAGACCTCGGTTTTCAAACGTCTCTGTTCTCAACCAAAAATGTCCAGTTTTTTATGCCTCGGATGACGAACAAATTTCGATTCTTGAACAAACTGAGCGCACTTGAATGCACCATTTGACTCCTCTCGCCTTTCTTACACGAGGAGGTGATGCTTCCTCTTGTTGCTTTCCATTGTGAGCAGACGTGCTCTGTAAACATTTTAATTTGAAAAAGAGCGTAGTTTCGTTTTTTGAACAATTTCGGTTTTCGAACAGCCTTCTGGAACGGATTATGGACGAAAACCGAGGTTTGACTGTATGTATGGATGTATGTATGTGTGTGTGTGTGTGTGTGTGTGTGTGTGTGTGTGTAAAATAATGCGATGTGGTGATTATATAATTATGTGGCTTCACAGTTCTAACGGATAAGCGAGGGGAACCTGAACTCCAATGTGGGCCCCCGCAAAAATGATTTCGACACCCCTGGTAAAGGCAGTCATTGGGATACTGAAATAAACGCAGGGGAGCGACCTTGCATATCCTCTTTCTTTTTTTCTTTCTTTTTTCCCCCCAAATGGGTGCATATGGCTCGGCGAAGCTTTTATGAGTGAAGTTTATAAATCCTCAACACAAGGCGACACACTGCAACGCAGTAAATGTCAAATGTTCAACCATGCCAATTATTACATTTTGGATTGAAGTTGGAGCAGCATGGTTTGCCTCAAAGTGAAAAGTTCTGATTTCAAATCTCGGTTATGTGGAGTTGGTGTTGGTTATCTTCATATACAGTCAAACCTCGGTTTTTGAACGTCTCGTTTCTTGACCAATTCGGAGTTTTTTATGCCTCGGATGACGAACAAATTTCGCTTCTCGAACAAACCGAGCGCACTTGAATGCACCATTTGACTCTTCTCGCCTTCCTTACACGAGGAAGTGACGCTTCCCTGTGTTGCTTTCCATTGTGAGCAGACGTGTTCGGTAAACAATTTTATTTTAAAAAGAGCGCGGTTTCGGTTTTCGAACCATTTCGGTTTTCGAACAGCCTTCTGGAACGGATTATGGACGAAAACCGAGGTTTGACTGTATCCCGTTTTCCTCTGGAAAACATCCCTCGTGTGTGGTTAATTGAAGACTCCACTCAGTTGTCTATGAGTGAAATTTACTCTGTAAACAACTGGTGACCAATCCAGGGTATTCTTTGCCTCTCGCCCACTAAGAAATCCGACACCTTCCCCAATATCCTGAACAGGATCCGCAGTAGAAAAATGGATGTGTGCATTATGATTGTAAATGACCGCGCGTGTCTCTCTTTCCTTCTAGCTGTGCAATACGGAGACTACGCCAAGACAGAAGTGCCTTAAAGGAGACGGCGAGAGCGAAGAGGAACGTCGCACAAATCTGTATCGAAGAAGAAATGAGTCCGTTCAAGAGACAGCGGGGCCGATCGCCTTCGTCATTCCGAGGCCGAGGGGGGCGAAGGAGAGCGGGCGCCAAGCCTCCTCAAGAGAGAGACCCCAAAAGAATTAAGCGGGAGGCCCTCGGCAAAACCCCACAGAGCACAACCAGCACTTTCTCCAAGCAGGTCCCGCCCGCGGCGGGCGACCTTCATAAGGAGTTGACCGCAGACAGCGATAGCCTCATGAAGGGCGAGCCGACCAGGCCGAGGAAACCGGCTGAGTCAGGCGATAAGGACGCGGCAAAGACAGAAAAAGATGTGACGGCGTGCCAAAGTGCGTCCGCCGACTCTGTAGCATCCCCTACCTCTCCCGCCGCGTCGAAAAGCGCGGCCGCGCCGCCCCTCGCCGCCAACCACAACCCCGGCCCAGCTTCTGTGTCGAGCCGAAAAACGGCCACGTTCAAGGCTCGCGTTCCCAAGAAGAAATACACTTATGAGCACTTTGCCAACAACGCCACTCCTCCCACCACCCTTCCTACCTCCAGTCCTGCAGCCACAGGCAGCACTTCATGCAATAGCAACAGCAAAATCGGCGACAGTGTGAATCTGACTCTCAATCACCTGAAGAACTGCAACAATATTAGTCATACGAAAACAGATGCCAGTGTAAACGCGACAAAAAATATCACTAGTGTGGCCGATAGTAGTTTAAATAGCAGAAGCAATGCGTGCTCAGGTAATCAGTCATCAGTTCAACAAGGGATCAGTAAACCCGCCAAAGATAGTGGGGCTCTCAGGAGAGTAGCCCCCCGAGAGAAAGAGTCCCAGGTGGCGGAGAACGAATCGCAGGGGGCCCCCAACTCAATACGCTCTTCCTCCACCGACACGGCCAGTGAACACTCCGCTGATCTCGACGTGACGGAGGCAAACGGACCACGCAATCGAAAGACCCCGGCCCCCTTTCTGAACTCACTGCCCAAGGCGGTCAGCGATACTGGCGGGCTCGCCGAAGCACTTGCCAAAGGTTTGAAAAACCAGAGAGTCTTGGCTCGCCAGATGAGAAGCTCCACAGAGAGCAGTGTCGGCACCGCGGGCCAGCGTGGGTTCAAGGGGAGAGACTCGTGCAACACGTCCCTGGTGTTCAGACCTGGTGTGGTAAGGGAGGTAAGCGGGGGTACAGTCGAAGTCCAGCTGCAAGGAAAGGACGCGATTGTTAAATATCCTTTTGACGGCGGAACCATGATGACAGTATCAGGATCTGGGAGCGTTGTAGACTTAGTTTTGGATGCACCACCACCAGGCATGTCGCCTGTTGCGGTTAGTACCAAAGTGTGTGTGCCATTTGGCGGAGAGGAGGGGGGTCCTTTGCTGTACAGAGAGGGGGTCATCTCTCAGGTGGACCCTCACCCGGGTGTCTCGTTCCCCTACCAGGTGGTTCTGAGTGAAGACGGAGAGACCTCGGTTGGCGGCACTGTCCGTCAGGAGGGAGATCCGAGTAAACCCCAGACTGTGTGGGTTTCCCGGCAGAGTCTGAGACTGCTCACCCCTCCCTGGGATGTCCCGCACTTGGAGGGTGGTGGAGTGCGGGACAGAGAGCGCGACAGGGAAAGAGAAGAAAGGGAGTGGAGGGAGGAGATGGAGGTGGAGAGAGAGGTTTGCCAGTTGAGTAGTGGAATGGGTATTCTGGGAGGGGGAGCGAGGCTGAGCCACGGCTTGCCTCACCAACGGGTTGCCGTGGGGCATCCCTACGGAAACGTACGTCCGCCGCCGCATCCCTCGACCGTTCCTCCGAGTCGGGGGTCCACCGCCGTCTACTCCGACAGAGAAAGATCGAAACAAGTCCCAGAGGAAGACGTTGAGGTATCTCGTCTTAACATGTCCGCTGCGCCCAAGACAAATTTGTCGCAGCACGGAAATATCATTTCCAAATCCAGTAGCTTACACCCATCCTCACCCCATCTCTCGGTGGTGAGGGCTTTGGGCCCCCCTCATTTCTCCACCCTGGCCAGCCCCCAGCCTCCTCCTTCACCTGCCTTACTCAGTTCCGAAATGAACGACAGTGCGCCAAATCTACCTCCAACCAAGATCAATCCCAGTCAGACCACTACACCCTCGTCCGCCGGGGGTACTTCCTCTACCTCTTCTCGCTCCAGGACGCCGCTCTCCTTGGCTCAGAAATACAAGAAGGGGGACGTCGTGTGCACCCAGAACGGCATCCGTAAAAAGTTCAACGGCAAGCAATGGAGGAGGCTGTGCTCCAGGGAGGGCTGCATGAAGGAGTCGCAGCGTCGCGGTTATTGCTCCCGACACCTGTCGATGAGGACCAAGGAGATTGAGGCCTCCGGAGGAGCCGGAGGGGGCAGCAGCTCAGGGACCGTGACGCCGTCTGACCTGCGGGGCCGAGCCAGCAGTGAGTTTGAATGGGATGACACGTCGAGGGAGAGCAGCGAGACGAGTAGCAGGGGAGACTCCAGACCCCGCTTGCTCCTCCCCTCCGTCCTCCCCCACGACCTGTCGGCGCGCTTTGACTTTGACGAGTGCGAGGCGGCCACCATGCTGGTGTCGCTGGGAAGCTCCCGCTCCGGCACCCCGTCCTTTTCGCCCGTCTCCAACCAATCCCCCTTCTCCCCCGCCCCCTCCCCATCACCCTCCCCGCTGTTTGGCTTCAGGCCGGCCAACTTTTCCCCAATCACCGCCTCCCCGGTTCTTCAACACCGACGGCACAGGCAGCCAAGCGGCACAGGGGGAGGAGGGGGAGGGGGCGGCAAGGCGACCACCCCAGCAATGGGGGGAGAACGAGAGAGACACACTTCGGGCATCCAGCCGACGTTCCACAGCAACCTGACGTTTACGGTGCCGATGAGCCCCAGTAAACGAAAGCCAGACGCGCCCCCTGCGCCGCCCCCGCCCCTGCACCACCACAATTACACGCCCAAGACAGAGCTGGAGCAGAGCGAGCTCAACAACTCTTTCAGAGTGCTGTCCCCGCAGACGCCGGCGGCGCATTCCCACACAGCCACCTTTTCGAGGCCGAGGGGCGCCACCCCACCCTCCTCCGGCAGGCCGCCGTCCTCCACAGCCGCCTCGCCTCCGCCTCTGCTCGTGTCCCCGGCACCTCCGTCCCCTCTGACCCCCGACGGAGGGCCTCGTCGCGTCGTTCCCGTGTCCCAGCAGAACTTGCGGGACTCCCCTGTCATCGTGAGGAATCCGGACGTCCCGCTGACAAAATTCATAGAGTGTCCCTTAGGAAAAAGAGGTGACAAAGACGGAGGGGTGGAACCTCCTTCATCTAAAGACAACAACATCACCACCTTTGCGCCCCAACCGATTTCCGGCCTCCAGGTTCCCGTACCCATCAACGCCGCCGCAGCCCCAGTTCCCAACGGTACCGTCCTTTTGCGAAGTCCAGCCCAAACTTTGCTGTTCGTGTCCCCTTCACCGTCCTCTCTGCCCACGTCGGACATCCTTACCGCCGCCTCGCTGCAGGCCCTCTCCGTCACCGTCAGCACAACGGTCGCCGGCCCTGTTCCGCGCGGCACGGACGGCTCTGGAGAACGAGGGGAGGCCCGGGGCTTTGAGGGAGAGGTGCAGCAGCCCGTCCCCTGCCACCCTTCCCCGACGGCACTGCTGCCCCTGATCCTGCCCGTGGAGAGCCATCACCCCGCGCCACGAAAGGACATCATCATGGGACGGCCCGGCACAGGTGAGAACGCTTGCATTTGTTTTGGTTCACGTGAGAAGGATTTTGCAGCAGTGCAGTTGCAATGCACACATGGTCTGAAATGGATCAGGAATGAATACAAAAATGATGATTCAAAATGGATGTTCTTCAAAAAAAGGTAAAAAGGTGTCTTGCAAAATCCTCCCATCTTTTCGAATTATTACGACTCAGTAATTTTGTTTAACACAAAGTACAGTCAAACCTCGGTTTTCGAACGTCTCGCTTCTCGACATATTCGCTTTTCGACCAAAAATTTAGATTTTTTTTATGCCTCGGATTACGAACAAATTTGGGTTCTCGAACAAACTGAGCGCACTTGAATGCACCATTTGACTCCTCTCACCTTCCTTACACGAGAAAGTGACGCTTCCTCGTTTTGCTTTCCATTGTGAGCAGACGTGTTCAGTAAACATTTTTATTTTAAAAAGAGCGTGGTTTCGGTTTACGAACAATTTCGGTTTTCGAACAGCCTTCTGGAACGAATTATGGTCGAAAACCGAGGTATGACTGTGCAAAGAAACATGATGCACAATTCGCAAAACTCTTTTGGCACAAGACCAATCTTATGTCACGTGAAAATATTCCTGTGTTTAGGGAACTCATATTTTGACGATGAGCCATTTTGTAAGACTGTTTGGCACGTTACTTATTAGCTTCTTGACGAGCTGTTTCCTTTTTTGTTCTTTAGGATTCAGTGGCATGAATTGTGTTCACCAAAATGGTCGGAAGCTGGCACAAAAAAAATATACCGTGAGGGGAAAATGCAAAAAAAGCCAAAGGGTTTGTGTGGGAATTTTCCCTCAGAATAGTATCCATCCATCCATCCATCCATCCATCCATCCGTCCATTTTCCGATCGGCTTTATCCTCACAAGGGTCGCGGGGCATGCCAGAGCCTATCCTAGCTGTCTTCGGGCAGTAAGCAGCCAATCACAGTGCACACATAGACAAACAACCACTCAGAATAGTCATTTATTTGAATCATTGATCTATTATTTTGACTTTATTCAACAAGAAATGAAAAATATTACTATTCCCTCACATGAAAATATCAAAACATTTGACCGCTACACTGTTTGTTGCAACAATCACCGCAATGTATTTTTTCTAAAATACCAGGCAATTATAAATATACCACTCTCTCCAATCACACAAATACATCATTGAGAGAAACATTCATTTCCCGTTCGGCGGGATTGCAGTGTCACACTCCTTTCACCCATCTCCGACAGTATAGAAGCACGAAGGTGGCACGAGCCGCGTGTGACGCCCAAGCGAAAGAATGTCCACTTGGCCGACACATTGTCAGCCCATATGCTCGTCCTTCTTGTGAGTCACGCTGGTCAAGCACCTGCGATTCGTCAACATAGATCTAATATTGCACAGCTCATGTCCCGATATTCAGCGCGCTCGCTTAAACAGCACTAATTAATGACGGTGCTTTTGTCGATAGTATCCGCCTGGATCATTCGCTTCAAGCGGGCCCTTCGGGCATCCTGCGTGAGCGCACGTCTGGCTGTATAGAGTCGCGCGACTGTGACAGAGAAATGGACGGGAAGAGGAGCGCTGTCATTTTGAGTGTATGCTCCCGCCTCACAGCCACTTTCATGCGGCTGAAAGGACGCCGAATGCATGAATAGCGTCCCTTTGTGCCGGATCATGCATGCTTGCCCGTGTGCTTATGCGTTTATTTTGGCGGGCTTTGAGCGGGTGTCACCTATGTGGGTGTTTTATTTATTTTTTTCTTTTCAGTATAGACTTAGAAACTCAGCGTGAAGCCTCTGCGTACGTATGGAAGGAGAAGAAGCAGTGCTGGTGAGAGTGTGTGGCGTGTAGGTGTGCGTCATATACGGTACAATCAACGTGCTAACCTACGAACGCTAACTAGCGGGCGTCCTCAATTAGATTTTAGCGGGAACGTAGCGTGCATTATAACTCAGTCCCAATATTTTGTCGTCACCACCAAATCAAATAACAACAATTTTATAGTAGGCCTAAGATTTTTATTGTCAAATTTCTGCACACACACACACACACACACACACACACACACACACACACACACACACACACACTGTTGCTATTCGCAAGAACTGAAAATAAAATGAACAAAATGGCTGGAATGGAAAATACGACCAACCAAAAAAAAAAGACAAAATATTTTGAATGCCTTAAAAAACATCTGAACGACTGTAGTACTGAACTTTAACCTTTTCAGCTTCTCACTGTGTTCTTGTTTCAAAACACGACGATCTGTTTTTACTGGCACTTGCGTCCTTGGACTCCTCCTCCCTTTTGGTTTGCTTGCCTTGCACACACCCACTCGCTGCACTCGCAAAGCTTCTCCCAACAAACGATTTTTAGAGATTCGTGTCATGTTGGGGTAGATGCAGTGCATGTGATTCGTCAGCGCGCTACTCTAAATCCTGGTTAAATTGCAGGCATTTGTCAAAATAATCTAACACCGGGTCCGTGTAGAAACGCCTCTCGATCCGACCTTGCAACATAATCCAACACGTTGCACTTTATGTATCCAAATGCTGCGCTAAAATAACTCTTTTACTATTCAGAACCTTTTTTTTTTTTTTATGTGTGTCGACTAAGCCGTTGTAGCGCCACATAATTTTTGCAGCATCTGTCAACTGTGTATGTGCTGGCCCATAAAAGTAAATGTCTTCGTCCAACTTGAAAAAAAATTAGCAGCAAGGTGAGGGACGAGACCCTATTTTATGGCCCGTGTGTGTGTGTGTGTATGTGAGTAACCGGGCGTCAATCACGGAGTGCCGGCTTCAATGTGCGTGTGAGTGCCTAAACGTCTGTTGCCATGGCAACAAAGCAAACAATTCAGCGGGCGCTAATGAAATACTGACAAGACACTGAGGCAGTAAATACAATTACCCATATTTGTGGGCAATCAGATGACACGGGCTCACATGTGCGTGGATGTAACACACACGAGAACACGTTAAAATGGTGCGATTTTCTACCGAAAAATGACATTTTTTTCTTAAATATGATCCGGCCCCTGATGTGAGAGGTTCCACACTACTGGTGTAAATCTCTTTTTTTTTCCTCGCACAGTCATGAATGTTCACTAAATTTTAAAAAACTTTTTAAGGGTGTGCGTGTTGAGCAAAGGTCATAACTGGATATCTGTGAAAGATTATCCAAAGTGATTATCGTGAGGTGTGTGGGGTATTTAAAGTGATTATTTTGAGTTAAGTAAGCAAAGATGTAATTCACTCTAAAAAACTGTCTGAAGTGATCCTCCTCGATGGAGCGTGTTAAGAGTGATTTTTCCTCCACAATCTCAATAGTCAGGTTACACACATACCGATAAGTCAGCCTTCCGATCAAAGTAAATAAAAGATTAATTTTCACATGTCTCTGAAAGATGATCCTAAGTGTTTATACTGCGGTGTGGGGTGTGCCAATCTGTTTGGACAACAGTCAGGCTGCGCACTTGGGAAAAGGAGCCTCGACGCATACCGATAATCGGGCCAAATTTGAACTTTTTCCACCATTCCGAGCAGAGTCAGCATAGGCCCAATCATCGGTTAACTATTCCAAGCGATTGTCATTTTGCGTGGGTGTTTTTTTTCCTCCCTGGTCAGGACGACGGTCGTAAATGTTGAGCCGGCTCAGGATTTGTGAGAGCAAATTTTTTTACATGTATGGCCAACACAGACTTGGGCAGAGCCACGAACGGAACAGTCATTTTAGTTACCAGCTAAGTTTCTTTTACTACCACTGCTACTACTACTGCAACTTCTTTCTGCCCGGTGGCACCATGCTGCCCCTCGCAAGTCAGCCACGGTACTACGGCAGATTTCTGGTTTCAGGGAGGAGAGTGTTGATTGTGTGTTGTGCTACGTTGGCCATCTTGAGTACACAACACAATTGTCTGTTTTTAGGATTAGTTAAGATCTTAAAATGTGTGTGTGTGTGTGTGTGTGTGTGTGTATACTAGGGCTTTTTATGATGTTAAAAAAAAAGCATTTTCTGCCTCACGACACTGTGCTGCATAATTTCTGCTCACCATTAACACTTTTATGATCAACCATACACCAAATAATAAATACCGTTTGGAGGGACATTTCTTCTTACTACATTGAATGTGACCTTTTATCCCCGGAGGGGGGGGGGGGGGTGATGTTCAAAAATGGCCTCTTCACGACTAATTCACGATTTCACGACACTGCCGGTCTTCCAAAATTGTAACTTGTCCGTGTCACTCGCACACACACGTGACCTGTCATCACACACGTGCGCTTTTCACCAACATCGTTGGGGAAAAATAAAGCTCTCCGTTTTTCTTTTTAACCCTTCACTCCATCGCACTGCAGTGGCATCATCGCCCCCCCCCCCCCCCCCCCCCCCCCAACCCCCCTCCTCTCCTCTCCTGGTCTACCCGGATACGGATACCCGGGAATAACATCCCAGCTCACTCCTCCCTCCTCCCGCCCGTGGCCCGCGCTTTTTACGTAACGCATTAAAGCCCTTGTATATCCTCACCGGCCATGGCAACAAGCACATCTGGATATCGTGCCACTGCTTCCCGCCACCCCGGAAAAGGACCTTTCCCGCAAAAAAGTCATTTGAGAGATGAATCCATAACTGTTTGGAAAATGCAGTCGGGTGACTTTGCGAAGTTTTCAGGAACCATTCTCACGTCCCAAAAAATTGCAAAATCTTCATCCTTTTGTCATTGAATCTTTTTTGGTGCTCCACTGTGTATAGCCTGTCCAAATATCTGGTCCACATATCCCATTGGCCATGTATCTGCAGGCAAGTAGTGCCCCCATATGGCGAAACTGGAGCATTGCCTGTGCACCGCAGATGATTTTTCTTTAGGGGGGGGATGGCTCAGGGCAGCCGAAGAAACCCCCCCACCCTCCACCCCCATCAGTATATCTTATATCTGATATACAGATATTTCATTTGTACACTCCAGCACACTCTATTCAGTAAGAAGTCTCTTAACTTATCCGGACCAAAGGTAAAATTTTCTCTTTGGGGGGCCAGCGGGGGGGATTCCACAAATCGCGATATGTAGCTCCGAGTCGGGTGACGGACGAGCGATGTCCGATTCAATGCGATAGGAGGCAAACGTCCCGGTGATGAGACCTCAGGTGACGCGGCGGATCACTGTTGCCACGGTAACTGCGAAGAACTGCCGCATGCGAGTTATAATTGGAGCGAGTAAACGGCAGGCGCCGGGGAGGGCTGAAGACGAATTGAGGTGAGAGCGAGATTGGATGGGAGGGCGACGGAAGGTGGCACCTCGCCTGCACCGTGGCCAACGGAGGTAACGGGTGGGAGGAAAAGTTACTCGCGCACGTGGCGCAAACACACATTGGGCTTGCGATGTCTCTTAAAAGAGGACCCAAGCATTGGTGGGACTCCTACACACATTACAAGTACAGCCGCAGCGAGGGTTCGTAAGGCTTCGGTGAAATGGGGGTGAGGGTTTTATTTGTTCACTCTTAGCTGGCAATTCTCAAATTGAAGTATGTGTACGTGGGCTACCTCTAGTGGAAAGCGGGAGAATCACCGCACAAATACAGTTCGGTTGTTTTTAACTTGGAAGTTCAATTTAATGATCAAGAACTCCTTTTTTTTGTCGGTTTATTAAAATGTATTTAGGTCCAATTTTTATTGATGTGTCGTACATTTTAATTGAGTTATTATTGAAGCAATTTGGAATGTCTCATATTTAAGTAGCGAATTGACAGGGTTTTGCTAAAATGACAAATGCTGAGTATGATCAATTTGACGACAACGTTGCAAGGATTTTGAGAATTAGATAATGGGATCGGGAGAAATTAAACTTTTGTGTTGAAAAAAAATGGCCTTTTGGGGAAATCGGATTTTAAAAAAACACCATAAATTTGGCCGAATCCAATATAACTTGATTATTTCTTAACATATCTTTTTGACCCTGCGGTTTCATCTACTATTCTGAGAATCCTTTCTACAATAAGCGGACAAGTTTCAGTTATCAGTTCTTCCCATTTTTTAAAAACATTTATTTAATTTCAGAAAATTGCAGAAATGGCAGCCATTTGCCATTTTAGAGCAGTATTAATGTTCAAACTTTGACTGTCAACAGTGGCGTACAATAAATAGGCAATATCAAATGAGAAGTCGTGATGTGCTGCTGTACATTATCACAGCTTTGAGTGTAAAATCACGTTTTCACAATAATTTACAAGCTCAATTCACGAGTTGACACGTAATGGGAAATAAGCGACAACAAGCAGTTATTCGGCCCCGCTAACACAAATAGCAACAAACAGTGGCGTCACCCACTCACCGAGTTAGCTGTATGCGCAAAATGCTGAATAGCCCAAGCGTCATACTTTAAAATTTAGTCAATACTAATGTATAAAACATTCTCTTTGCTCCTTCCTCTCTCTCTGTCCTAATACAAGTTATGGTCTTCTTCGGCATCTAATCAGCGTGGAGTCATTGGGTTTCAACCAAATACTGGATGTTTAAACACGTTGCTCGCTTTTTGAAAAAGGACGTACAGTAAAAAAAAAAAATCCCCAAAATGTAACAATGTAATACGCCCCCAGCCCACACCACAGGCTCCACCTCAGGGTCATATTTTCGACACATGTGATCATTCGGCTTTTGCTGACTTAGATTGCAAGGGAGGGAAAACGCTTAAATTTTGCCCCGTTGATGTGTGTGTAGCCCGCTTTAACTGATTTCCACAAAAACGTTGGGGTGGAAAAATGGACAAAGAAAAAACCCGTGTGACCCTTTTTGTCAACAGCATTGCAAAACGATGCTTTATAAACATCAGACTTCATTTCTTCATTAAAAAAAGTCTGACTCTTCATGACAAAATGGAGGTGCACACTTTGGTGCTGAGGTTGTTAAGTGTATTCACGAGTGAGGGCAGCCTGCCAGAGTCTCGCCCAGTATCTCTGGTCATATCTCAAGCTCTTGATGGGTTGACCGTAATGGAGACCCCTCCCAGTATTGTATTTGTCTGGATGTGCTTGCTCAGCATGACTCATGTATCTTGCTTGAGAAACACATCGAGCGATGGTTCGCAATGTCCAGGTTCGGTTCTCACGACACTTTTGAGTGTTTTTTCCCCTTTGTCTGCGGCCGACGAGCCTTCCTCTGTTTGAGAGAACTTGTGTTTTTCACAAGTTCTTTTCTCTCCTCCTCCCCCGTCCATGCCTCCCCTGGTGAAAATTACTCTCTGTCTATTTTTACCCACCACTCATGGACCTTTTCAGCCGTTTCCTTCTCTTTCAAGCGGCCTCCTCTTTTCCCCTCTCCCACCCCTTGTGCAAGCATGTTGCATCAGAACGCTTCACAGTCTGTTTTGGAAATGTCCATCTGTGCACAATGGTTTGAAAAGTGTTAGATTTCGAGATTGATCTCGATCATCTCTCATTGCCTTCATCGTGTTTCTCTGCGCAAAATTGCTGCTTTCCGTACAGTTTTTTTTTTTTTAGATGGGTTGTGATTAGTAATCTACAACGCTGGTAAATTATTAAACATGAAATATACTTCAAAGGCCTCATTAACATAAATCATATTGCAAAATCTGATGACCCTCCAGAGCTCACGAGCGCCTCCCATCATGAACACAAATTGGAGCGTTTGTAAATTGGGCGGGATCCTTTAAACTGCATATAAGCCCATTGGTTGGCCTACATCCGATGTCGGTGATCAATTGGTCGCCTTCCATGTCTGTCTGTACCTACTACGACAGTTTGCACCAATGGTACGAGCCGGTGGGAGGGGATTGTAAACGAAAGAAACTGGACTACTCTCTCTCTCGAGAGAGAGCTTCATTCGAACAGTCAGTGATACTGTAATAAAATGTAAATATACATGTTGCATTGTCGAAGCCATGTTGTTGGTTTTTTTTTCAAAACACTTTTTAGATCAGGTCATCGACAATTCGCCAAGAACTTTGGAACCGGATGATATTTGCATATGACTGGCATTCCAGTGCACGTTCGGCCCAATCAGAAAGGACGGCGGGCACATGACTGGGGGGCCGTTTTAGCCAATCGCCGACCGGATTGGCGGAGGTGGGTGGGACAAAGGCTGGGCGAGGTTGACAGGAGCGAGAAGGGGAGGGGAGGCAATGCAAGCGAGCCAAGCGAGCAAGCAAAGCAACCTAGTTTACAGCAAGAAGAGGACGGAGGGGAGGGAAAAAAAAAAGAATAGAACGGAGGGCCGGTGCAAAAAATAAGCGAGTTACCTCGGCCGAGGGTACACCTTGGTGGACCGTAAAACCCGCCCCGAAGTGGACGACGTGTGACTGCGGTGTGGTCCGCGAGGAGCGGCTAGCTAACCTGCGTGTAGACGGCGGCGCTCTCCACTACTTGCTTCTCGGCTTCCACGGCCGTAACGCTTTAAATCCGACGAGGAGGAGGGGGAAGAAGAGGAAGAAGAAGGAAAGGGCGGTTGGTGGCGTTTTTTTGTATGCCCGCTCACCGGAATCGTAACCTCGGTTGTCGTCTTGTATCGGGGGCGGCGGTGGTGCTGGCTACGTTGGTCAGGTTGTGATGGATGAATGCGCCAGTCAGCGACATCTGACCGTACCTTGCAAACAGGTAGACACACCAGCACCAAGATCGTACTGGGCGCGCTCATTCTTCGCTGTAGTTTCGATGGAATAGAGCGTTTCCCTTCCGTCGCCTCGATGGGCTCCGACGAGCCCAGCGGATAGTAGCTGGCAAAGGGACAGTGGAATCGGGGCCGTGCGTGGTTCCAGTACGCCTTTGTAACCGAGACATGAGAACACGCGCGTCGTTTTGGGGTCTGTCTGTGCGGCGTGTGCGCGACCAGGGGCGTGCCCGAGGACTAGCTCCCGATTTGGGCGCCGCGGCGGTTCGGGCTCTGGTGCCCGCCCGGGGCATGTATGCGTAACCCCCCAAAAAAAGAATCAAACCTCACTGGACGCCGAGCTTCTTTGTAGAGTTTTGCTTTTGAATTAACCTTAAGCAGCTTCGCCGTGTCTAAGGAGCTCCGGTTTTGCGCAGAGTGAGTCGTGACATGGCCCGGGGAGACTGCATCGCGGCCGCATTGATGTTGTAATTCAGGCCGTGGATCCATCCGAGGCCTCGTTAACCCCTTCAGCGCCACGCCGCAGCACTAATGTAAACAAACAACCGGGAGGGCAACAGGAGTAATTGGAGCAAAGCCAACGACGGAACCCAGTCTTTGGACCACAATCAACCTTGTTTTTGTCACATTGGAACTTTTCTACTGCGTTTCTTTCACACTGGAAGCCAAACAATTCCTCTACACTTTGACTCAGCCGTACTGTGAAGGATGACACGGATACAAACAGAATCCTCCCATCAATAGCAGATCCACATTTTGGACCAAGTCACCGTCTCTTGTATAAGAGACACAACTGTAGATAAAGAGCAAACCAACACGTTTTTTAATTTTTATTTGGGATAACCGTCACCGATTTTAACTCCACCATGTTCTCATCAGAGAATCGTCAGTATCTTCGCCAAGGATTAAGCATGTTTGGTTAGTCCCTGTTATTCATCATTGTTTGACTATTTATTGAGTTTAGTAGGATAGTGTATCAGCTGTGAATTCCCCCCAATTTTTCCTGCAAATTGAAATTTACTCCAGTCCCACGACATAATGCAGAATCAGTTTCTTTAAAAAAACAAAAAACGTTTTCATCCAAGTTTGCCATAATAACCGACAGAAATAATTTCTGTCTTTGTGATATTTATCTTAGGTTTATGTCCTAGGAGAAGGAACCAAATTTGGGAAGTCGTGCCTGTATGTGTTTATATTTCTGGCTTCATTATGCCAAAAAAGGATCATTTCCATCATTTGGCATTCTCTCTTATGCCAAACAAGGAAATAAAACTGTGGTAATCGAATTTAAAAAGGCCTGCTGCTTTTGAATCAGATTTCAGAGAACAGCTTGTACTTTCTGATATCAAGACCCAAATTCCAAATATGGTTGCTCCCCAACACCCATAAGATGGAAGATAGTGGTGCCTCCAGTCACGAGTATTTATTTATTTTGCATGACCGCAATGATAACTCAAAACACATCTCAAAAGCATATTCCATCATCTAAATGACTGTTAATGCAATTAATAATTTTCAGCATCAAAATATACCAACAAAAACGTTTGGAATGCTTTTTGTTAGGCACAAAAATACATTGTACATTATTAAAAACAAGCAGGATTAAAACTAAAATAGCAATGAACAACAATGAATTGATGACTAATATTTCATCATATTAATCAAACTATTTACATAATTGATTACTCTTTTAGAGATCATGTTTGACTGAAAATTGTCCTAATCCTCAGAATTTCAGCCTGTCAGCAGCAAATATTCTCACATTTCTGTAGTCCACCATGAAATCAGACTGATTCTTGTGGTATATCAAAATAAGACATCAAACATGTACTTTTACTCTGGAAAACAAGGATCAACATTTTTGCCTTTTTTTTTTTTTTTTGGACATGAAGCAGTACATGAATTATAATCCATTTGTTTGTGCTTTTTTTGCACCGTCAATTTTGAAATAATGTCTTGTTGTTGAATAAAGGGATGGAAATCAAAACATGTTTTAAAATCTGATTCATCGATTAATCATAAAAAATTGTACAGATTGATTTATTAACATAATGGCTCGCTGTAGCCCCGAAATAATGAAATACATTGTGAAGAATTAAACAGTTTGTGCATCATGATTTGAAGCCTCATTGCCCCGTTGGCATTGTGCTTTGTTTTCTGGTGTGCATGCATCGCCACCAGGGTGTAGTATAACACATAACAAATGCATGAAGAAAAAAGTAACTTTGAAACTAAGTAAGATGCTGCAATATTAGTCTTTTTTTTTCTGAGGATGGAGAATATATACCCGTGAGTATTATCTCTGTCTATATGGATTGCCGCACCGTTTGTGTTCAAGTACATCACTTAAAGGGGTATAATTACCGCAGCATTAATGCTAGTTTTGTTAGCCTGTTTGTGGTGCTTTGCATTGTGTCTTAACATCAAGCGAGCAGACATTTTGAGCTTAAATGCTTAAATGCTTTGTTGTGAAATAGCACTGACAAGTGCTTAACTCCACATTTTTTTTCCTTGTTATGCAAGACAAAAAAATAGATTAAGATGGCTAGTATCTCAAAAAACTTGCTTGTAAGTCGAGGTCACCTTAAATTGCGTGCAGGATATTTCAAAAAAGCAAAATTAACAGTTGATGGATGACCCAATAAAAACTCCCAGGAGCCATTTGTGCACCCCTCAACCCTCAGTTTGTCTTCTCTCCACAGTGTGGACCAATGTCGAGCCCCGGTCCGTTCCGGTTTTCCCCTGGCATTCTTTAGTGCCCTTCCTGGCACCCACCCAATCAGATGCCGCCTCCCAGCCGGGGGAGGGCCAGCACCCTGTCAATCACCCCCACGCAACCACTCCAAAGACAGGTATGCCCATTTTGAGACTTTTGTCCCCCCCATGTACCATATTTTTTGGATTATAAATCATACTTTTTTTTTCCCCACTGCTGCCAACATGATTTGGCAGCAGAGATTTTCAGATTTTCAGGTCGAGTTTGTGCGCTACTTCTCTTGGTCTCAGTTTACAAAAACCGAGACTGAAAAAGAATCTAACTTATCGTCCGTTGTTAATAATACATGTGTGTTTTTCTTGTTCATGATGCATTCTGGCTGACTGGGGCAATTCATACTCCGGAGTGAATTTACCATGAATGTTTCATGTATGTCATTTTTCTCAGAATGTCAGATGGGGGCGGGACCACCCCCCAAGCCCGCAGAGGCCCCTCAGATTTTGGAGAGGGGTCCCCCGACTCGGAACGTGACCGCACCCGAGGAATCGGAGAAGGAGAAAGCGGACACGGAAAGGGAGAAGCCCGACAGTGACACGGAAAGCGATGTGGATGACCCGTACGTCTTCTTTTGTCCGAGAAAACACACACAATGTTTTATTCACACTTTACAGATCAAATTTGAACAATCCCACACATGACGGTGAAAATTGCTGTCATTCAGCTGTGCGGATTTACCGATAAATGGATTCTAATAGAAGTGCACGTCTCTATGTGACAGTTGACTGGAAATAACAAAAGTTTTTGCGTCCTGTAGCTTCCTTCCAGGCGTTGTGCCTGAGCAGCCCCTCTCTACGTCTCCTGTTAAGCGACGTACCCAATCCCTCAGTGCGCTGCCCAAAGATGGGGACAAGAGCAGCCCCGGAAAGGTGGGCCTTTTCTCTCTTCTTCATGCAGTGGAGAGTGACACACTTG
Organism: Hippocampus abdominalis; assembly: GCA_018466805.1. Taxonomy (NCBI): domain Eukaryota; kingdom Metazoa; phylum Chordata; class Actinopteri; order Syngnathiformes; family Syngnathidae; genus Hippocampus; species Hippocampus abdominalis. The sequence continues at coordinate 3,243,607 of CM031699.1, forward strand.
CCTGACTTTATTAAAGCATGCCGGTGTTTTTGAAGCATATTTTTGGGGTCACCATTTTTGACTTATCCTTGAACTTTCGAGGTTCCAATGTGTAGTATTGGAGTCTTCCACAGTTAAACATGATTTCTGTTTGTCATTCTTAGCGGGAGAAGGACCACATTCGGCGACCGATGAACGCCTTTATGATTTTCAGCAAGCGCCATCGGGCGTTGGTTCATCAACGCCACCCCAACCAGGATAACCGGACCGTCAGCAAGATCCTGGGCGAGTGGTGGTATGCCCTCGGACCGAAAGAGAAACAAAAGTACCATGACTTGGCCTTCCAGGTACACTGACCCCCCACTTTTTTTTAATACACAAGGTGTAATTGTTTTTTTTTTTTAAATATTAAAATTTACAGTAAACTGCTGTTTATATCACGCCTCCATTGTGGCGCGACGCTGCAATCAGCACAGCTGGAGCTTTACGCTGTGTTGAGCGATATCAATCGGTCTGGCTGGGGGCAGGGTTCCCACGGGTCCTTAAAGTTAATAAAAAATCCATAAAAAAGAAGTTGTAAAATTATGTTCTTAATTGTCCTCAATTTTCAGGGAAAGCTTCTAAAATCAATAAAAATCCTTAAAAATCTATATTCTAAAATAAATTGAAGTTTTATATTTTCTAAATTTGAATTTTTCTTAGTGTACTTTATTTGAGAATAAATTCAATTTTTTTTTCAGGTAGAAAGCTTTAGCTGATTGCCCCTAAAATAAAGATGTGCCTTTCCTTTGGCAGCAATGATTTGAACACCAGCTCAGCTATATGTGGCTTTCTGTTCAGCCCGCATATTTCTGAGCGGGCATTAAATCCACCATGTTTCCCCGCTGAATGGAGAAAGAGTCCTTAAAAATGGCTAGATTCGCCCTCAAAAGTCCTTAAAAGGTCCATAAATATAAAGCAAGTGGAAGAGTGGAAACCCTGTGGGGGCGGCGGCAATGCAATTTTGAACCCAGGAAAAACCCTGTGCAACTGTAATCTATACTTGCAAGCCAAAGCAAAAAAAAATTAAAAAAAATGTACAAACGGTGGCTTGTACGTTCATACATGAAGTCACTGGTATCTCAAGGCCCAGGCACCACCCTATTTATATCCGAGACATTCTAAAGTACATCTTTCTTAACATGTCTGTGCAGGTAAAAGAAGCCCACTTTAAAGCTCACCCAGACTGGAAGTGGTGCAACAAAGACAGGAAGAAGTCCAGCTCCGAAGGTCGCGGTGTCCCCGGGGGCAAAGACATCCGCGAGAGGAGCATGTCCGAGTCCACAGGTTGGTCTCGCGCTAACTCTCCAAAGACACGCCTCCTGGAGCTTTACCCGTAACACCCCTTTTTGTTCTTCTGCTTGGTAGAGCTGCATTCTGTGGAGATGAAGGGGGTGGTGGGCCAGGGTCTGGCGGGCATGTCAGATAGGAATCAGACTTCTGAGGGTCATACGAGTCAGCTGACGCGTCCCAGAGCCTTCTCGCAAAGTGCCGTGCACAGCATGGAGAGGGGCGACAGAGGCAATACACAAGCCCTGGCAGAACTGGCACAGGTGAAGATTAGGTTGCACACAAATTCCCATTTTTTTCCCCCTCGGTCACAGTTGAGCTAAGAAATGTCGTTCACGTGGGTGAGTGAGTGCAAGCTGGTCAAAGGCCCCCCATAAAATACCAATTTTTAACGATGTGAAGCACTTTTCATACATGCTCAAGTCTGAAAAGTGCTCTACAAAAAAAACCAAAAAAAAAAAACCGGTTGATTGATTGATCTTACACCAAAGCTGCAATATTATGATATTAATGTCAAAGTTCAACAATAGAAGAACATCTATATTCTATATTATTATACTTTTTGTAAAAAAAAAAAAAAAGTCATTTGGGAATGTCATCTTTTAATTGGTTGAGCGCTGAGACAAGGAGCGGTAATATATTGATTATGTATGTTTTATTGGTGCACCAGGTATGCACATTATGAATTGATCTAATGTAATTTCATACAAATAACATTAGTCAACAGCAAATTTTAATCAATGAAGGCTTTATGTGTCACCAAACAGAGATGTAAAAAAAAAAAGTATTTCCTGTTATTTTGAGCACATCAGGTTTTTGAGATATTTCCTCTAAAAAATTTGCATTATATGGATTTTACCATTGGTTGTAATTTAGAGCGATAACATTTGAGACATGTTGGCAAGAATGGGATAATTTGTGATTTTCACCACTTTTTTAATTAATTAATTAATTTATTTATTTATTTTTGGGGGGGGGTCAAGATGTGTGGAGATGGAGGTGGCCAATTTTCCAGCCACGCTCCACCCCTGTCGCAGTCACAGCGGGCCGTCAGCGAGGACATGACCAGCGACGAGGAGCGCATGGTCATCTGTGAGGAGGAGGGCGATGATGACGTCATCGGTAAGAAATCACAACCAAAAGTTTTCCTTTTGAGCCTGTCGCACGTTGCATCCTGCAGCTAATAGAGAGTAAGGTCCGAAAAAATGGCATTTGCACGACTATGTCGGGTTATGACATATAACCTTGGGATACTGCGTCGCAAACGTATTTTTATTTTAGTTATTTAGCAGGAATTAAGTTTGCTAGTCGCTTTTTGGATCGTCCCTACTTTACACGAAATGTGTTCTGACATTGTGGCATTGAATGTCAAGTGTAGCTGTGATGCTTGTTCTTCTCCAGAGGACCCTTATCCAAGCAGCTCCATTGACCTCAAGTGCAAGGAGCGGGTGACTGACAGCGACAGCGAGAGAGGTTCCGGTGACGAGAGCGCTCCGAAGGTAAGTGGACGTCTGCCGACGGGTTGCTTCTGAATACAGTGACACCTCGCTTGTTGAATGCGCTACGACGGGGGTGGTGTCAAACTCATTTTTGTCGCGGGTCACATTGTAGTTAGAGTTTCCCTTGGAGGGCCGTTATAAATTTTGGGAAACCATATACAGTCAAACCTCGGTTTTCGTCCATAATCCGTTTCCAGAAGGCTGTTCGAAAACCGAAACCACGCTCTTTTTAAAATAAAAACATTTACTGAACACGTCTGCTCACAATGGAAAGCAACACGAGGAAGCGTCACTTCCTCGAGTAAGGAAGGTGAGAGGAGTCAAATGGTGCATTCAAGTGCGCTCAGTTTGTTCGAGAACCGAAATTTGTTTGTCATCCGAGGCATAAAAAACTTGAATTTTTTGGTCGAAAACCCAATTGGTTGAGGACCGAGACGTTCGAAAACCGAGGTTTGACTGTCAATGTTTAATCACCTCTACATATCACATACGCAGTGCACAACAAATTGATGGATAACTAATTTTAAAATCAGAAGTCAGGAATCGTGACTGTTATTGAGGATTACATATGCCAATTTGAAATTTTGGTTCAGACTTTAGCAAGCATCTTGGAACTTGACATTCTTAACTCATTCAGTACCAGCCAATTCTGGACCAAGTCTGAAAAGACGTTTAAAAACGCCTTTGGGAGTGAATGAGTTAATTTGCTTTCACGGGCCACATAAAATGATGTGGTGGGCCAGATCTGGCCCCCCGGGCCTTGACTTTGACACCTGTGCTCCACGATAATTTGCAGTCATGGCATCGATGCAGAAAGCTCAGTGGGCGTCTCATGTTTACATGTTATCGTTTCATGAAACGTGATTTATGTTCACGCCACACTTGTTTGGTAGCATTTGGTGAAGTTGTCGTGAACACTGAAAAGACGGCAAGTCAAACGGTTTTCGGAAGTCGTCAACTCGAATTGGAAGTCCGCACAGTCTTTCCTATTAATTCATGGTTCATTTGCCTTTGTTTTCGCCTAAATCTACCATACAGCACCAAAACATTTCTGTATAATGCATCTGATAATGTTTATTTTGAATGCGCATTACTTTGAAAGGGCCTTGAAAAAAGTCATCCCATATGAAATCGTCATTCAAATATGAGATTATTTTTCCCCATCATTGAGACCAATTTCACGAGCATTAAAAACATCGTAAATCGAACTTTATTCCGTGGCCGAACGGGATGAATTCTGTTTCCGTTCATTTCAACGGGATGCCTTGCTTCCGATTGCAGACGTTTCTGTCTCAAAAAGAGTCAAGTTGGCAAATTCACGTCACGCAGATGCGATCAATCTCGGTCTGCTTTGCTCCCCAGCGCGTCTTCGCCCCCGTCATCTGCTCCACGGCGGCCTCCTCTTCCTCGCACCACGGGCGGAGCGTGTCCCTGTCTTCCTATCCGGCCGGCAAGCGCTACGAAGACGGGAGGCCAGGGGGGTTTTCCGACCCCCGCAAGAGGGGAGAAGGAGACGTCACCGACTCTTTCGGCGGCGAAACGGGAGCGGCGCACGCCTCCCCTCTCTCCCTCTCGCTTTACTCCGGCCAGTCGCTTATCCCCGCGTCGCCTTCCCACCTCGGCTTCGGCGCCGTGCGGGTGGCCTCCACCGTGTTGACCAACGTGATGCGCCCCGTCATCAGCACGCCGCTCCCCATCGTCAGCAAACCTCGTGACGGCGGCGTCTCGTCCAGCCCGCACCCACCCGAGAGGAAGCCCCTGACGCTCCAACAGCCGCAACTCCTGATTGGCTCGGCCCCGGGAAGCGGCGCGGCGGCCGTGCCAGGCGGCTACTCCTCCGCCCCGCCGCCCGGCCACATGGGTGCCGGCGGGGTGGTGACTAATTTAGTCCTAGGGGGCGCTCTGCCGGGGCAGCCCGCCGTGCAGCTCTTCAGCCCGTCCCCGCAGCCTCAGCCCCCCTCCTCCAACAGCCACTCCAACGGACCCCTGCCTCTGCCCCTGCTCCAGCACCAATTCCTCCCCGCTCCCTCCCTTGCGCCCCCGGGGGGTAACGCCATCACGCAGGTGCAGTACATCCTCCCCACCCTCCCCGCCAACCCCAAGAGCCCGCCGCAGCAGCTCTGTCAGCCGACCAGTATTTTCAACCTGCCCGCGGCGCCGCCCACCCACGTGCCCTTGGCCAATGGGAAGCAACAGAGTCACAGTTCGCTGGTGTGTTATTCGTCCAGCCCAGGTACAAGAGGTGAGCGCTAACAATCATCCGTCCGTGTATTTTGATTAATTCTTGAGCTTTGTGATGACTTTCATATCAATGGAAGTTATGGACGAGGTTAGGTGGGCTACGTCCATTCCGACGATTGGCTCAAATTTGAGCATTTTCATTCCCTTTTGTTCAAAGTCAGTAAAGAACTGACGCCCCTTCGAGATTGTCCTCAGCAATCATCCCGTGGTGTGATTTTTGTTCAAGTGTTGCGAGCGATTTTAGGATCCGAGAGTTGTCATTGTGGTCAAGATTGATGGTTACAAATCTTTGTGTGTGTGGTCAACAGTGAGTTGGGCCAAGCCACAAACTTTGTACAGTCAGACCTCGGTTTTCAAACGTCTCGGTTCTCGACCAATTCGGTTTTCGACCCAAATTTTTGAGTTTTTTATGCCTCGGATGACGAACAAATTTGGGTTCTCGAACAAACTGAGCGCACTTGAATGCACCATTTGACTCCTCTCGCCTTCCTTACACGGCGAGGAAGTGACGCTTCCTCGTGTTGCTTTCCATTGTGAGCAGACGCGTTCAGTAAACATTTTTATTTTTTTTAAAAAGCGTGGTTTCGGTTTTCGAACAATTTCGGTTTTCGAACAGCCTTCTGGAACGGATTAAGGACGAAAACCGAGGTTTGACTGTATTTGTGACGGAATGATTGCCATTTAGGCAACAACCGTCTCCTTTTTTTTTCTGGGAGTCTGGATGCCCTTTGGCACCATTGCAGGTGTGGGATTTCTCACATTAAATCAAATCAGTCCAAGTGTACCCCGCTTTAGCTGTGACAATTGCTATGCACATCCTGACAGTTGAGTCAAATCTTCAGTTAGATTCAACATACATTTATTCTTCCGCCGCTCAGTGCAAACACAGTCCCCGGTGCTCCAGAGTAAAATGGTTGTCCCCATGGCAACGGTACGCACCGCGCCGGCTCCTGCCCAGCAGTTTCCTCTTGTGGCCCCGCCTCTTCCTGTCCAGAACGGCGCTCAGGCAGGAAGCAAGGTTCGCAGCATTGCGCAATTATCAAGACATTTTTTTTTTGTTTTTTTTAGCTCACAATGCGAAGCGCTCACTTTGTTGATTTATTTAGATCATCCAGATCGCCCCCATGCCCGTGGTCCAGTCTCAGCTGCCTCAAGGAGGGGCAGTCCACCCCGCCAGTCCCTTCCCTGTGACGATGGCCACCGCTGCCATCGTGCCTCCAGGGTCCGCGGCCCCCTCGCAGGCTGTTCTGCTGCCGCCTCCAAGCACCAGGTGTGAACACGATTTGGACGCATTTCCAAACTGAGCCTCTTTATTTGTTTCCTGAACCCGGGAGAACAATAAATCTCACTCCGAGCACACTCTTGCAAGTGCTGCATTTTGCTTGTATGTCCAGACATGAGGGGTGAATTTAAAAATAAGCTTCAGTGCGTGCGATTTTACTGCAACAATAGCGAGAACTCAAAATCACGACGTGTTCACATATTGGACGGGCCAACTGATCAACCAAGCACAATAAAATAGCGATAAAAATGGTTCACTTATTTTTTTTCCCCTGGCATTCGTACAAATGCGATGGTTCTCCCATGTGGAGCCAAACAAGCCCCCTTCTTTGTGTCGCGCTTTAATGATGCCGCCGTCCGTGTCTTAGCTGTGGTAAACTACTTCAATGATAGCACAGAGCAGGAAGCAGGATTGTTTGGAGACTCTGCATGTGTGGGGGGGGGGGGGGGGGAGTACAGCAGGGGCGCTGCTGTGGCGGAGCGGCTCTATTCTGGATGCGTTAGTCATGCCGCTGGTGGCCCCTTGCGCTGCCTCGGCAAGTCCACCCCCACACGCTACCTCTCAGCTACACACCCACACGTGGAACACGACGCATCCTCCGCACAACTTCTGCTTTTGTTCTCTGACCAAGCTTCCTTCCTGTATCTGTCACGTTGTTCAACCCGGTCACCCCACTGTCGACATTTTCCACTAAGACGGTCCTTTCAACTCCGCAGGATCACCTATGTGCAGTCCACTCCCGGGGTGCCATCCTTGGTGTCCACGGCGGCGGCCTCCTCGTCCTCGTCTTCCTGCATGTCCCAGCAAGCGCTGCCGATACCCGGCTCGGCATACGTGCCACCTCCCCTGGCGACCCTTGGCTTCGCCACCATCCCGCCGCCCGGCCAGACGTTGGTTCAGCCACTGATCGCTGGTCAGTGCAGCAGAGAGTTGCATCATTTTATTTATTACTTTCAAAATACGGTCATCCTTGGCGGTTCAGTTTTTTTGCAACTTCTCTGCACGTAGAGATTTTTCAATCGTACGCTATGTCACGGGATTTTGTTGTCGTTATTTTTCCACACGGGCTGTCACTAAAGAGCAACAACCGCAAGCCCGCAGGAAAAAGTGCGTAAAAGACAGAGAATGTCCAAAGATTGGGATCATTTCACGCTTAACAAAAGAAGCTAATGTGCAAAGTGCCTCTTGCAAAAGTACAACTGACTTCAAATGCACAACTATTCTCAAGTAAACTTCATGAGCATGTTTAATCTAGCCTACCATTGCTAGTTACCATGATTTGTCATCCGTCTTCCCATGGTCAAGGACACACAGCTGCCGGTGCACTTTTAATCATTTTATTCAACACGTGGTAAAATACAGTCAACACAAGCACGTTCATAGGTGGCGTCAATCGATGCCGTCACTCAAAACGTATCGTGGCTAACCGCTGTAGCTGTTGCCATTTTAATGACTGTGCTGTCGTTTTACAATGACAAAAAGCCTTTGTGGCTTTTGAAAACATAATGCCGTTTGAAACTTAACATAAGCGCTTCAAGAAAAGAAACACTAATGTGCTCTAAGCCCCCCTAAACTCAACATTCTGATGAATATTGTTTGTGAATTATGATTCAGCAGCAAAATGGCCGCTCTCTCAGAAGGCGGCCATTTTGCCACTTGCTGTCGACTCAAAATGACTCAAATAAGGACCAATCCCAAGGCTCGACTATTTTACGAGTTTGGTCGTGTGCTTAATTCATAGTCCACCAATGTAATTTCAATCAGAATACCGTATTTTTGGGGGCATCGAACATATCCCGCATACTCATTGGAGGTACTTTGAGAATCACCGAGTGGAACTGTTGTTGTTTTGTCTGAATTGCTTCACATTCATTGCACTCTCAGAGAGCGAGCGGGCTCCCTGTTTGAACGCTCGTGTCCACCCTGCATCCAGGTCAACCGCCTCTCCTGGCCACAGCGCCGTCTCCGCAGCCCCCCACCTCGGCCCCCGTCTGCGGTTCCGGTGGCCAGATCCTCACCGCCATCTACCCTCCTTCGCAGAGTGTCACCATGGCGACCGGGGTGGTCTCCATGGAGGCCGTACCTCCTAGCGCGGCCGTCTATTCGGTCTGCAGCCCCTCCGGCGTTTCCAGCCACATCATGGCTAAACACACGGCGCCCCCCGCCGCCATCACGGTTCCGCAGCCGCCTCCAGAGCGCCACCTGGCTGCTGACAGAGCTGCAGACAGGCAGGCTGAGAGGCAGCCGGAGGTGCTGATGCAGCCGGAACGCCAGGCTCACAGCGCCATAACCAGCAGCTCGGCAGCGCCCCCTGGTGGACCCCTTGTTACTGCAAGGTCCTGCAGTCCGCTTCAAATCCAAACAACTGGTATGCCTGTTGACATTTTGACGCAGGTGGTGGAAGTACTCGCATACTGTACTCAAGTAGGAGTACAGATATCTATGGGGGGGAAAAAAAGCTAGAAAAGTAAAAGTACTGATTAAACTCCTTTACTTAAGTAAAAGTAAAAAAGTACAGATTGTGAGATGTAGTATGGATGCAAAATCATATTTTTTTTGTACTCGTTTTGATAACAGCACAGGATTTGTGTCTTACCTCATATTGTATTCGATTACAGATTTTGTCTAAATACTTACAATGGTATGATTGTATTGTATGTTATTCGTATTCTGTAGAATAGAAAAGCAATTTGTATTGCTGTTAATATTTTATCTGATTTATTCATTTATTTTGTATTATTTTTAATCTTGCATTTGCCATTTATCAATTCTGTCCGGCAGCCGGCGCACCCGGAACACTCAAACTCAGCCAGCTCCCAACCAGGCCCCCCCAGAAAGTGAAGGCCACGCTGGCCAGCATCCCGGTGGGCAGCTACGAGGGAGGGGGGCGGGGCAAGGAGCGCGAAAAGGAAGAAGGAAAGGGAAAAGGAGGCCGCAGCAGCCACCGCGGCCGCCTCATCCAACAGCCACTTCTCCTTCGACACGGAACCGTCGGGACCGACGTCTGCGTCTCCCACTTCGCATTCAGCTGAGGAGCCTTTGTCCTGTGACAGCGCAGCAGAAACCACCAGAGAGGTAACCGGCTTGCAAGTCAAGATGACCCGACCGATGGCAAATAGTGAACAATTCTTCCGAAAAGAAATGACCCAGAAGCTGACAAGTTTTTGCTGTGGTTGTTTTGTTTAGACTGGATGGAAGGACTCCCTCCCTTCCTCTCCTGTGCCTCCCCCATTAGCCACGGAGCCCACCCTTCCACCCCCGCACACCGACAAAGAAGCGCCGCTGCCAAAGAAGATCAAAGCCCGCCCCCCACCTTTAAAAAGGACCTTTGACTCCGTGGACAAGTGAGTGCTGACAACGTGACAGTATACCGCCAGCGGGACGGCGCGCTATATGCCGTGTGCGTGTTTTTTGTGTGTGCTGGTCGGGAAGGGTGCTGTCGGAGGTCTACTTCGAGGAGCGCTTCGCCGAGCTGCCGGAGTTTCGACCCGAGGAGGTGCTGCCGTCGCCGACGCTGCAGAGCCTCGCCACATCACCCCGGGCCATCCTGGGCAGCTATCGACGCAAGAGGAAGAACTCAACAGGTCTCCCATTTGTCAATTGTTATCGTTATTATCATTGTTGGTTTGAGATGAGTGGTTCATTTGTTCCAGTGTTGATGACGATTTCAACTCAAAATCTCTCAAGTTGTTTTTCCCCATCGAAATGAATGCAAATGCCATTAATCCGTTCTATCCCAGTAGACTGGTAATACAGAACCCAGTAGTCACATTGCTTATTTTGTGGTTCAGACTTGGACTCGGCCACCGACGATCAAGTGTCTCCAAAGAGGAAGAGTCGGCGGCGTTCCAGCTGCAGCTCGGAGCCGAACACGCCAAAAAGCGCCGCCAAGTGCGAGGGCGACATCTTCACCTTCGACCGGCCAGGTAACACACACACACATCAACCTGCACATAGTTTTATTACGGCTGCGATTTATTATGAGATTAATGTCCATGGTCCTCTTACCGTGTACCGTGTTTTTTTGTAACAAACAATAAAATTAATCTGAGTCGCAACAAATACACGATTTATTATACCCAAGTACAAAAAATGCATAAATCTAAAAATTTCACCTCACAAGGTGAAAAATATCAAAACATTTTTGTGAAAATTATGCGCACAAATTGAGCCCTCGAAATAGTTGCTCTTTACTCACAGGCATAAACATAAAGTTCCCAATATCCACAAAGACATTTTCTTACGTAGACATTTTATGCTTTCTATATTTTGGTTTTCTCTCTATTTTCTGTTTTGCGCAGGCACTGATGGTGAGGACCTCCTGGCCGAACTGGAGTTTGACAAAGTGCCGTATTCGTCCCTGCGACGGACGCTGGACCAGAGGAGGGCGCTGGTGATGCAGCTGTTCCAAGAGCAGCAGGGCTTCTTTCCATCAGGTTGGCAAAACGTATGCTACGATGCGCTGCTACCGTGGCAGTCCGGCGTCCAGAATAGATCTCGATATATGAGTCTTGTGGCAAAAGTGCACACAAATGGAGTGGACCAAGCGTACGTCCACTCTTACGTTGGATTCGAAAAGTATGGCGTTTATTTTTGTAATCAACCCATGGAGCCGCGTCAGTGTTGACGTTGTACTTCACTTGCAGCTCAGGCCACGGCCGCCTTCCAGACCAGGTACTCGGACATCTTCCCCACCAAGGTGTGTCTGCAGCTGAAGATCAGGGAAGTCCGGCAGAAAATCATGCAGACGGCCACCCCGGCCGACGCCTGTCTCACCATCCCCGCTGACTCGTTGCCCGGACCCTCTGGTGCCCAGTCGGGTGATGGGCCTGGGAGGGAGGATGAGGATGCAGAAACCGGAGGCGCTGAGGAGGATCCCGGCGACTCGCAGGACTCTTCCAGATGAGGACTTTTTGCCACCATGTGGACTTGTATTCCCATCTCTGGAAGCCCAGTGTGATGTACGTTTAGAATAAGAGTACCAAAAAGTAACAAATTGGACAAGCCGTGGTATCTGTATTGAGATTCCGGAACGTTGGATGGATTCCCCGGAACTTTCCCAATGGATGTTCACAAAGACCAAATGTGTTAGTTGGCGTTTAAAAAAAAAAAACCATGTTTATCTTGATTTGTTTGGAATTATGTTATAACAGGGAAAGTCGTCAAAATTATTTTTTTTCCCCGGATGTAGAGCGTTGCTTCCATTAAGTTTCTGCTGACATTCTGGGGGGCTGGGACCCTCAAGACTTTGTCCAACCCTGAACCTGGAACCGTCGGCATGACCAGTCGACCGACAGGCCGCTTCCGGAGAGCTCTTTAAAAAACAAACAACAAAAAACGACTGCAGAGTTGACAGAAAGTGGACGTCCTGGCTGTGCCAACATTCCTGCTGTACCCTGCATCGTAGTCTGAAGGAAGCAAACATTCCCGTGCCTCTCATTGCTTACGCATGAAGGAAGGAGGTTAGTCCATGGTGGCCATTTTTATGGACTTTGTTTTTTTTTTTTTTTTTTAAATACTTTGAATTTTATCATCAATGTGTTAGGTCCACCTGTGACTTTTAATTCTTCTTTACATTTTTCCTTAACCTCCCTTTGGAATTTTTGGAGGCATGTACTGTACCCTATCCTCGTGCTTTGTCTTCCCTTAAACAAACGTTTTTTTTTTTTTTTTTTACGTTTCTAGACCCACCTCAACACTCTTTACTTCCTTTTTTCCTACTTCCTCCTTTTGTCACTTTATGCCTTTCCTCCCTCCAAACGGTCACAATCAAAATAGAACTGTTGGAACAGAACACTTGACCGTAGTGCAAAACTTGTTGGGTAAATACTGTAAGAGTCTACTTATATCACAAAACAAAAACTGGACTCTGAAATGCAAAAGACATGGGGGTGGGGGGGTACAAAAACTATATGGCTTTTAATGTTTTTGTGTTTATGTTTGGCTGTTCCAGTATCCAAAAGACAAATTTATATGAATAAATTAAGTTTGTATCTGTAACTTTCAGTACGCCAATAAAGTTAGGTGGTCAGTGAAATTAAAACAAGTGAAATGTGGTGACTGAATTCTTCAGGATGCAAGCTGAGTTTCATTATTTATTAACACTCCATTTTGTCAAGACCTGTCACATGAAATTCATACAAATCATAGGAAAAATCGTCCAAAAAAAATCATATAGACACTCAAATCCTTTAGAGTACATTTTTCTTAATACATTTGAATTCCATGTTTTCCATGAAAAAAAAAAATTGAAATCAAGTTTAATCTGTATTTCCAATCAATTAATTTCTTCATTAGGAAAAAAAAATGTCCCCCTTTCAAAAATAACATTTCTTAATGACTCACGACATTTGAACAGGAGGTATGCGTGAATATCGAAATAGTTTTCATACCACCCATGTTTTAACGCTCGCATTTCTTGTCGCTCAGAGCATGTGTAGTCCGTCCAGGCCGTTCTCCATCGCTGTGTGAAAGATCTCCAGGGCCTGCTCCAGTGGCAGCGCCCCGCCGTCACTGCTCTCGATGATGGCGATGGTCTCCCCGAACTCATTACACATGATGGTGTTCGTGCCCTGTGACGGCGGGGACAGACGTTCGGTGAAATGTGGTATGATGAAGTGTTGATCGGTGGTGGCCACCGATGGCACACTCCTTCATTAACTCATTCACTCGCAGACGTTTTTAAATGTCTTTTCAGAATTGGCTGGTACTGAATGAGTTAATTGGGCCAAGCCAGCATTTGCTCTATCAAGTCTCCTGTAATATTTGTGGCAGTCATTTAGCTGTTAAATCCTAAACTCATTTCGCTTTTAAAATACAACATCTTTTTAATCACTTGTTTCATTGATATTATTAAAAATTCGATGTCATGAATTTTTGCTTGTTTTTATGTTATTAAACAAATTGGGTACCAGTCATGAAAATAAGCTAATGAGTTATATAAATACTGTTAAAAATTGCATTGTAACCATTTAACCCGTTATATTTATCAACTTGGTTAGTCTTTTTACATGTATTTATGTAAAATAAGGTTAGCAAATGAATTTTCATATTCCCAATGTTCATTTGGTATGACATAGTTGACCAAATCTCTCTCTCTCTGGAAAATTTATATACAGTCAAACCTCGGTTTTCAAACGTTTCGGTTCTCGTCCAATTTGGTTTTCGACCAAATATTTTGAGTTTTTTATGCCTCGGATGACGAACAAATTTCGGTTCTCCAACAAACTGAGCGCACTTGAATGCACCATTTGACTCCTCTCGCCCTCCTTACACAAGGAAGTGACGCTTCCTCGTGTTGCTTTCCAATGTGAGCAGACGTGTTCAATAAACATTTTGATTTTAAAAAGAGCCTGGTTTCGGTTTTCGAACAATTTCGGTTTTCAAACAGCCTTTTGGAACGGATTATGGACGAAAACCGAGGTTTGACTGTATAGAGAGATAGAGATTATCCCCCACCCCCCTCCCCAATTATATAACTACGTTAAAACATTTACATCACATACGAATGACCTGGGTCTCAAAAATATGCCCACCCGGGTGCAAGATGGATACGAACCTGCTGAACGTCCGAGGATTGGATCTGGATGAGGTGCGGCTGCAACTTGGGGAGTTCCACGGCGGAAATCTCCATGGCCGAGTCAGTTTTGGCGTCGGCGTCCCGGTCCAGCTTCTGCTGGCGACTGTGAGTCTTCTTGTGGTTCCTGAGATTGGAGAAGGTCTTGAAGGCCTTTCCGCAGTGCGGGCAGACGTGCGGCCGCTCGCCCGTGTGCGTGCGGCGGTGCTCGACCAGATGCATGCTCTGAATGAAGCCCTTGCCGCACACCTCGCAGCAGAAGGGCCGCACACCCGAGTGCGTGCGCGAGTGCTCGCGCAGGTGCGTGCTCTGGCGGAAGCGCTTGCCGCATATCTGGCACGGGTACGGCCGCTCACCCGTGTGGACTCGCTGGTGCAGCGCCACGCCCGAGCTGGACACAAACAGCTTGCCGCACACGGGGCACTGGTGGGATTTACCGTGCTTGCCGGCGGCGCCGCGCGGCCGGCCGGGACTTGGGTGGCTCAGCTTGTGGAGCCGCAGATTGGCGGGGGAGTTGAGCTTCTTTCCGCAAATGTCGCAGTCCAAGCCAACTCGAACCGGGATATCTGCGGTGGAGTGGGATGTCTCCGATTGGCCGGCGGAGGCGTCCTGGGGTTCTGAGTCCGCCACCGGGTGTTGCGCGGAGCGGTGGGCCTCCAGTTGCCTCCTGGTGAGGAAGCCGGCCTCGCAGTGGGAACACGGGAAGGGCGCGGGAGATCCGGGGTGCTGCGTGAAGCGGTGCACGGCCAGCTTGGTGGGCCAGCGGAAGGTGGCGGGACAGTCGGGGCACATCAGGCCTCCGCCGCCGCCGCCGCCGCCTGCCGCGTGCAGCAGGCTGTGCTGGCGCAGGTTGGACGACTGCGAGAAGGCGCGCTGGCACACGTCGCAGCGGTACGGCCGCACGCCCGTGTGGATCAGCGTGTGGCGGGTGAGGTTGGCGAGGGACGAGAAGGTCTTGCCGCAGTCGGCGCATTGGAAGGGCCGCTCGCCCGTGTGCGTGCGGATGTGGTTGCGTACGTGGATCTGTTTTGCGAAGGTCTTGCCGCAGACGGTGCACAGGAAGCTGCGCTTGGGCCCGTGCGCCGCGCGCCGGTGCTGGAGGAGCTGCAGCTGCGAGGGGAACGTCTTTGGACATGAGTGACAAGCCAACGGGCCTTTTTCCGACCGTGAGGGTCCGGCACTTGCTGAAGAGCCGGACGCGACTTCCTCAGCGGGTTTGGCGCCGGGATGCTCTTGGGCCGCCTCTCCTTGAACCTCACTGCTGTGCATCTTGCTCACATCTTGGTCAATTTGTTCCATCTCCTCCTCGGTGACGGGGGCCATGAGCTGTGCGTTCTTCTCCCTTGCTCGCTGCAGGATGGCCAGAGTGGAGAGAGAGGCTTGTCGTGGGACCGCGTTAACCTGGAGAGGGATTGAGTTTGTGTTTATTTGAAATTCATGCGCAGGGAAACCCAGAAATTCTGAATTTACAAAGTCTGCAAACTACGTGAAAATTGAAAGCTTCATAAACAATGCCCATAATAAAAGACAGCTTCAGGTCAGCGGTCAGAGAGACAAACAGGATTCAATTGGCGACTCGTATTGATTATCTCGTTCGGTATTTTTAAAATGGTGCCGGTACCCAAACGACGTTGTTGGAAGTCCCAATGAGTATTCGTGTGGGGTGTGTTAAAAATGAGATTTCCTCCCTGATTTGCCCCCCAAAACGGACGAAGATGACTATTTATTATATGTGCGGTTGAACGACTTCTTTTCTTGACAGTTCTATGTTCGAGGCGGCCCCACTAGTCTAAACCAGGGTTCCCACGGGTCCTTAAAGTTCATAAAAATCCATAAAAAAGGAAGTTGTAAAATTATGTTCTTAATTGTCCTTCATTTTCAGGGAAAGCTTCAAAAATCAATAAAAATCCTTTAAAAATTATTTTTATTCAAAAATATTGAATACCTTTTCTATCCATCCTTTCCGAACCGCTTGATTTCGCGGGGGGTGCTGGAGCCTTCCCAGCAGTCTTCGGGCAGTAGGCGGGGGACACCCTTTATCGCAGGGCACACAGAGACGAACAACCATCCATGCCCACACTCACACTCACACCTAGGGACAATTTAAGTGAATCAGCCTGCCATGCATGTTTTTGGAATGTTGCAAACTCCACACAGGGAGGCCGGAGCTGGGATCGAACCCGGTCCTGCACTGTTGCTCTGGACTACCGGGCCGCCCTCTTTTCTAACTTTAAATTTTTCTTAGTGTACTTTATTTGAGAATGAATTCAAAGTTTTTTTTCCATTTTCCAATGAACATTTGACATACAGAATGTCAAATAAAGGGTTAGCTGATTGCCCCTAAAAATAAAGATGTGCCCTTCCTTTGGCAGCAAGGATTTGAACACCAGCTCAGTGAGATGTGGCTTTCTGTTCAGCCCGCATATCGCTGAGCGGGCATTAAATCCCCCGTGAATCCCCTGCTGAATGGAGAAAAAGTCCTTAAAAAATGGCCAAATTAGCGCTCAAAAGTCCTTAAAAGTCTGCGAAATCTGTCTTGTGAGGCTGTGAAGGTGCTCTGTGATTGGATGAATAAGTCAAGGGGTGGAGGCACGCGATGTGTGTCTGTGTGTGGTCATGGCGAATGTTTTTATGGGTGTGCTACGGCAAACACTAACCGCTCATTTTCAGGATCGTGTGTCCCCCTTTCGACATCTAAGCAGATGCGCCCGAATATTCTTTTGTCTTTTACAATCAAAGTGGAAGAGGGTTTGGACTACCGTGCTGGAGGGGGCGGCGGCGGCGGGCGCAGCAGGTGTGCCGCAGGCGTTGACGCTGAGGTGCGTCCGTCGGTGGTAAAGGTACTTGGTCATGTTGGTGAAGGTTTTGTTGCAGAACTGGCACTTGTGAAAGGGGTTGGCGGTGTGCGACTTCCTGCAAGACGAACACGCGAGGGAAGAAGATAAGAGCGAGCGGGAGCAAAGAGGAACGCCGCGGCGGCGGGGCTTTTTACCTGTGCACGAGGAGGGTCATCTCGGTGGTGAAGCCTTGGCCGCAGTCCACGCACAGGTACCTGTTCACGCCCAGGTGGGTGCGCAGGTGGGCCTGCATCGAGCTCTCTTTCTTGAAGACCCTGCCACACTCGGTGCATTCGTGCGTGCCCTGCTCGTGCACGCGCTGGTGCGATTTGAGGCGGTTGGCGGAGACGAACGTGCGGCTGCACAGCGAGCACTGCTGCGGCTCGGACACTGCCGCCGGTTTCTTCTCCGCCGTTATGAATCGGTTGGACTGTCTTACGGAGTTGTCCGTCTTGTCCGCCAGTTCCCCGCGCCCCGCGGTTTCCTCAAAGCCGCTCATGAGCCCCCCGTCCGAACTCTCTTTTTCCTGAGCCAGGAAGTGCTCCCCCTGGTGTTGGAGGAAGTCCTCCGGTGTCTGGAAGAGAAGGGAGCATTCGGAGCATTCGTACGGTTGGATGACCACCATCTCAGTCACCGCCTGCTGGGTACCGGCAAGGACTCCGGGGGCCAACGCCAGCACCACTTGGCGGACGGCGCCGTCCGCCGGGGCGCCTCCTTTACGCCGTAGCGCCGCCGCGGATGCCGTCTTGCTGGAGCTGTCGGCCAGAGCTTGGGCCGTCAGGATCTGAAGGTGCATGGTGGCCGAGCCGGGGGCGGGTGTCACCGGGGGTAGCAGGGAGGGGCGGGGGGCTGATTTGGAGACAGGGTGGGCTTTCTTTTTTTGCTGCTGTTGTGCAAACACCTGCAACAGATACAGGGGAAAAAATCGTTTGCAAACCCTCATCCGTCATTCATGGGGAGAGTGGATGGAAAATGTCGTTTACGACACTCACAGGGAGCTACTGTAGGCCAAATCTCACACCCGGGCGCTTACCGACCTGACTCCATCCCCTGGTGTCACTTAGTAGGCCACGCCCCATAAAGGCACACATTTGACACATCAATGCAGTACGTGCAGCAGTTACACTTTTTAGTTGGGTCGCTGGAGTGCCTGTGACATCACAGTGGGGCATCTTCCACAAGATCCACCCCGGAGTTTTCTCCCCATGACGTGATCAGCTACACTTGGTGAAAATTCAGAGCCACTTTGAAGCAAGAGGGGACTGCTCAGTCGAAATACGATCATGCCGAAACATCCTCATCCCACGCAGGTGCGACGCCCTCTCCATCATGTCAAAGGCAACAGGAAAGCAAACCTGCATTGGGTTTTGCTGGACGGTAGCCTCTGATAAGTGGCAAAAACTTGATTCCTCTGTGAAATTGTCAACCCCCCCCCAAAATATAGTCAAACCTCGGCTTTCAAACGTCTCGGTTTTTTATGCCTCGGATGATGAACACATTTCAGTTCTCGAACAAACTGAGTGCACTTGAATGCACCATTTGACTCCTCTCGCCTTCCTTACACGAGAAAGTGACGCTTCCTCGGGTACACGAGAAAGTGACGCTTCCTCGGGTAGACTAGGAAGTGACGCTTCCTCATGTTGCTTTCCATTGTGAGCAGACGTGTTCAGTCAACATTTTTATTTTAAAAAGAGCCTGGTTTCGGGTTTCGAACAGCCTTCTGGAATGGATTATGGACGAAAACCGAGGTTTGACTGTACTGCAGTGGTGGTGGGGGGCGGAAGCATAATCAATCTTGGCCAAGGGTGTTCAAAGTCAAGTACCTGTGCCAAAATCTCCCCAGCCTGCCGCTCACTCAGCACAAAGTTCTGCGTGTTGGTGACGGGAGCCAGAGTGCCATCTGCTTGGAGCATGTACTCCTGTGGCTGGAAATCACAACGCTTGTTCGTTACCTTGGCTTTTGTCAATGGACTGTGAAACAAACTCTTCTTTTCTGGTCTCTTACCGCCATTGCTGCATGGGTGCTCGTGGTGCTGCTATTGTGGCTTCTGCGGTGTTGTAGCCATGTGTCGGGTGAGTCAAACAGAGCCAGACAGTCGAGACACTGGTACTGGACCGCTTGGGGTGCCTGGGAACCCGATTCTTCGGGCACCGTAGCCTCACACAACTCTGTGAAGGGAGCGCACAAATCTTAAGAGTGACAAATTTGAAAATACGACTGTTCGGAAGAACTTTCCTTCTTCAATTGTGACTATTTGTGTTTGACTGTAACTCTTAAAACGATATATAAATATATCTGAAAGGAATCATTCACTCATTCCCAACTCACGATATAGATTTCTAGGAGGATGGGGAATGACTCAATGATTCACCAAAGACATCACGTGACAAAATGTCCAACCTTGTTGCTCGGCCTCCACCCCGGCCACCTGCATGTGCATCTCCTGGTGCAGCAGGAGCTCCTCTGAATCGACGAGGATCGCGCCGCACTCCAGGCACTGATACTGCTCGCAGCGGACTGCCTGGCTCGCTTCGCCTTCCGGGTTCGTATGAATCTCCTGGTGGATCAGCACATCCTCCAGGGTGCTGAAAAGCTGGCAGCACTCGCTACACATGAACTGGTGGTCCACACAGACATCCTCGGGCTGCTCCACCTCGATGTAGACGCTCTCCGCTTCCATGACGTCAGTAGGTCTGCTTATAATGAATGGATCGGGGGCAAGATAAAATGGCACCTGTGAACACGTATAGAAGAGGCCATTTTAGAAAAAAAAAAAATGAGGTCCCTGTAGAGTTTCTGCCCACCCATCAAGTGTGAAATTAAACGACCTCAAGCTTTAATAATTCAAATGACAGATTTGATGGGCTGATTACTTTTTACAAAAATATATAAAGAATACAATAATTTCAACACAACAATAAAGATATGCAATGCAAGCAGATCATTTGATTGTTTTACAATTAAAAAAAATACATATTCACAGGCATATATTATTTATCCTCTGTGAACAACTAACATTACTTAAGCGTTTTGACTGGCTCCATATCTGTATGTCCGTATAATGCTGCCGCCAAGTGACCAAGGTGCTGACAGCAGAGGGAACAGCACAATGGCCAATGATCTAAAGTTTTAAAAAGTGGCATGTTTTCCCCCCTATTTAATTATGTCCCTCCTGTTTGTCTTTATCAGGAACAATACTACAGAGCACTACTTTTATTCATGAAACATTTTTTTGTTGGGTGTCTCTGGGAGGCTGGAACGAATTAATGGCATTTCCACTTAGTTCAATGGGGAAAGATGATGCGCCAATGTTTAGAAAAACGCGGGGAGTGATTTTAATGTTCATGACTTGGCGCAAATGAAATTGGTCTCCAGGATTTCACCGGAAAATGCCACCATCAAAGACAACATGTTTCGACGTAACAATTATCAAACAAGAGGGCCCTTGCTGTTAGCTTGGTTACAGCCACTGGCTGCAATGGAAATGTTCAACCACAATAACGTTTATTAACAGCTTCCCTTGTGTATTATGCGTGTGATGGCGTGTGGAGGGCGGTTGGAGGCGCTCCCTCGGCTAGTGAAGACCAGTTTTCAGCGCCGCTATTTCCTGACGGCGGTTGCCCGGTTCGCCAGGCGGTCCGTCAGGCGGCGCTAGCCACTTTTCGCCGGAGCTCCCCAGGCGAAAGGCGGTAGGGGCCCTTCTTTTTTTCACTCCCTTTACCTCATTTACTGTCGTCGGACGGCATCGTTCGCAGACATCACCGCACGTCACTCGTACGTCCCGCACGCTCAGCCCCGCCAAGGCTCCTCCACCGCCGTCTTGAGCACGGGAACCATAGATTGTGGTGGTTGTTGAACGACAATGGTGTTTTACGGCGTGTGCGAAGACGTTAACCCACTGTTTGCCTCCATTTTTGTGAAGCTAAGCCCCGCCCAATATGCGGTTGGGCTCGAAGCCTTGAAACCGGATTGGACGGTGTTGTTGTCATTCACAAGGTGCGCTATGCATGGTAGGTATTGTAGTTTTAGCGTACCGCTGACTAGGCACGGATTGATTTGTTTAAGAAAATGATTTTTGCGGAATTCTTCATGTACTTTGGTCAATTTATATTTGATAGGGGTATTTTATTTTAGTTTAGTTTGGCATTGACGACCCCGTTGAAATTAATTTGCCTCGGCGTGCGCGTATGCATGTGTGATATTAAGCCCCGCCCAATATCCGCTCTCACACGACGCGCTATGCGTGTTGGGTATGATAGTTTTAGCCCACCGATACTTATTTTCCCCGAGTAATTTGTTTAAAAAATATATTTTGCGGAATTCTTTATACACTTTGGTAAATTTACGTTTGCTGGATTGTTATTTTGGTTTGGCGTCTTGCCCCGCCTCCAAATGGCGCTCCTTTTGAACCTTAAATTGGATGTGTTGCTTATCAATCACACGGCGCTCTTTGTGTGGTGACATAGTAATTTTGCCCAACGATACTGACTTTTATTTAGTTATCTAAAAAATTTGAAATTCCACTTTCTTCTTTATTATTGGATTCCAGTGTTAACGGTTAGTGTTAGTGCTTAGCATATGCTAAATAGCATATATTTATATTGTGTTTTATGTATTTTATTTTATTGACTACTATTGCAATGATATTAGATGAGAAACTGAAGGTCACCGTTTTGCATTCGGAAACATTTTTACCACTACCCCTGGAGGAATGGTCA
This sequence comes from Hippocampus abdominalis, assembly GCA_018466805.1. NCBI lineage: Eukaryota > Metazoa > Chordata > Actinopteri > Syngnathiformes > Syngnathidae > Hippocampus > Hippocampus abdominalis. The sequence goes on from CM031699.1 coordinate 3,265,069, forward strand.
GAAACTCGCTTTCCCATTTCCCTTTGCGAATGTCACGTCATCGTGCGTCAACTCCCCAGTTTCCCACCATCATCGTTCTACAGTACAGGGGAAGAAAGGGGGAGTCGGGAGTCGGGGTAGAAAGCTGTCTAAGAACGCTGTAAGTGTAGATCTTTTTTTTCCTATGGTGTATATAAATATATATTTAATTAATTCATTTATATTTTCCTCGTACGGGTGACTTGTGTGACTTGGCTGGCTGTCAGTAACGTTCGCCGTTCACTCTGGCTCTAGTTCACACAAATATGAGCGGCAGCGGGCGGCCCAGGACCAGCTCATTCGCCGAGCCTCCCGGAGCTCCCGGAGCCGCTGCAGCCGGCGTCGGATCAGCAGTCGCCGGCGGAAGCTCGACAGGAAAATCGGGAGCTTCGCAAAACAGCGGAGGCAGCTCGACGAGCTTTGGGAACCTCAAACTACCCCGTAAGTGTCCTTTTTGAAAATGACCACTCGCCGCGTCAGACACTTGGTTCCTAATGATTCCCCCCCTGTGGTTTATTTCAGATGGCGTTGTCGACATTTTGTTTAAATAAGGTCCATCACAGTGGACAAGCTAATTTTAGCTAGCAGGCTCTTGGCTAACTTAGGCTAGCTAGCCAGCTACAACGGTTTTTCTCCCATTATTAGCACTTGTCAACGAGAGCCCTTTAACGTCAACTCGACACCTATACTCACGGTTGTTTTTTTCGGCGAGAACTGTTTTATCTTGTTCTTAATGACTATATCAATTTCGTCGACCCCTCTTCATGTCACCCAGGTTTAGCGTTAGCATTAGCGCCCGTGCTAGTCATTTGTCGAAAATAGCGACCCTTTATCGTTACGGAGCTGAAACTTTTCGAAAATACTTTTTGTAATATTTGTGTCGTACCGTTCGACCAATTGATTGCGGTATATCAGATAGTAGCATCAACACGGAGCCAACTTCTCAGTGGGCAGACTAACCGAACATGTGAAAAACTAGCACTCTGTATAAAGTGAGCCAGTTTGTCACCTAAAATCTGTAATTAAATGTTTATCAATGTAATTACATGTTAATCAACCTCAACCACCAAAACCCCAAGAGAAATCCAAGTATAGTGGACGCCCCCACCAATAATGTTTCTCAGTCTGTATTAAATCTTAAAGGGACTGTGTGGGGAAAAAATGTTTATTTTTCACTGATAATTATTCCCCCCAAAAAACACTAATAATTTAATAAATGGTCTCTCTGGCACCGTCGTGCGTGTGCTTTAAAATGCACACGCTTCGTTCGATCTTATATCACTGCATTCTATTAATCCAGCATGAGAGTACTAAATTCTACATGCTTGACCTTTTAATAAGAAACCATTTGAATCATTCATATAGCAATGTGACAAGAGTTCCCCAAGATGACAGTTTCTCAGAATGCTGAGTCGGGTTTGAATGGTCACTTAAGAAAAATATCCAACAGAGAGCTTGAACAGGCCGAAATTCCGAGGTGTTCTCCAAGTGTCAAATTTCCTTTGACATTTCGGATGATGTCACTTGCCTGAAAAAAAAACCCATTATTCACGAGAAGATGTATTTGCCTATATATTTATTTATTATTTGCCTCAGTGATGCAATGATTCGCTCATATTTTAATTATATATAGTGTTCACCTACTATATTGCCGCCCATCGTGTGTGTACATCACTGATCTTCGCATTTCCAAGGTGTCAGGCGCACATTGACGGTGTCTGTCCGATCTGTACGTTTAGACTGCCCTCACGGTTGGTAGGCATCCCATACCTTTCAAATTTATATCTACATTTGGACGAGGCCTTAACCGGATTTGAAAATCTCGGATTTCGTGCCCCCCAATTTATGCTGCCACGACTACACATATCCCAAATGTGCCACTTGAAGCCCATAGTGTAAATCCAAGATTTCATGTTTTTTTTCTTTTTCTTAATGTAACTGCTGTGTCGGAAGCGAAAAAACGTATTCGGTCCTCTTCAGTTGCATTCGTTATTAAAGAGGCGACCGTGACACAGCTGCTCCATATTTAAAGACCTTTCTCTTTGACTTCACTTGGAGCACTAGTGATGCAGGAGAACGTTTTAAGGGTGATCGCAATCCGTTGCGTTCTAACCATTTTTCCACCGCTGTGACTCTTCAGTGATGGCATCATACACAAAATTAGAAATCTCAAGAAATAATAAAGATGGAGTGGATTTAACCCTTTACAGCGATATCCCCTGTTTGTTTCAGGCCTACCCAGAATGGCTCAAAATCCGCAGAACAGAAATAACATGAAAATATGTTCTTGATAGTTTTACCACTCCCGCATGCTTTAAACTCATGTAAATATATTAAAATCCACTTAAACACGTTTTAAAAAATTCAAAGTATTCCTTTTAGCCCCTGCTGCAACTTTTCTTTGTCAGCCAATGGGAGAGTGGCGTATATCATCACTTTGAAGAGAAAAAAAAAAGACTCGCTCGCAACATCTCTTCCAGTTCGACCTCTGTGTTGCCTGGCATGTTGCGTCACATCGTGAGAAGGCGCGCAACTATAACTTTGCTGTTTGCCGTGAAAAGCCTTAAAGAGAATCACACAAAAATCTCTGATGAGAGAGAACTGTCAGCGGTCACTGACCTGAACCCTCTCTTTCTTGCTCGCTCTCTCCTAAATCTCAATTATCGTTGATGCTTTGTGTGTTTGTTGAGAGAAAATTCCAGATTGCACGATTTAAGAGGTGGTAATGGGTATTCACTCCTATTTCGGAAGCTTACTTGTCTGAGTGTCAAATAAGTCTTGAAAATAAGGACGCGGTGGTTCACACTAAAACCTTGACCGTGCAGAAGGACTGAAGTGAATGAAGCCGGATTGTACTGAACAGTTGAGGCAGGTCTCCGAACTACTTTCCCCCCGCTGCAAGAAGTTCCACTTCCTGCTTTACAGTTGCTGCTGTTGTGTAGCGTTGACGACCTTTTATAATCCACTCTGTCATTTTATATCCCGATGACTGTTTGTGTCCTGATATGGGTGGATCTCAGGAAAACATGGTCCAGGAGTCTGACATCTGAGACCAAAGCAGAACTTGTTCCAATGATATTGGCCTTAAATCAAACCTTCCTGCAGTTTGCTATGAAGAAATAAAGATCGTTCACTCAGCACTTTGTTCGCAGAAGTTTTGTAGAATGTCGCGTTCCACTCTGGTACGTCTTATGGTTGTTTGAAGGATGCCAAACACTTGAGCACTCAAGTACCAAATTATTTGTACACTCCCAACAGCGTCTCGACCTTGATGCAAACATATTAAGTTGGAAAACTGGTACAAATGACCAGTGGCCCATAAAAAAAGTAAGTTGAAAATTCATTCAATCGGCCTTGGTTCCGGTGCATAAAAAATTCCTAATTGAGATGCGACGGAACTGTGAAAATGTCAGTCGCTAGAGATCTGATATAAAACAAGGAGAGAGATGGGTCTAATTATGCTGCAATCAACACAATCGCGTCCGCATTTCTTGTGTGACGTTGACGCGGTGCTCTCTTTGCTAGATTTGTCTGCCTGGTGCGGAACGATTTGCCGGCTCACTCCATTTTGAGGCACGGTGGTGATCCGGAGGGGTCCTGTTGAGACGTGCAAAGGGAAGAAGCCCTGGGAAAAAAATGGAGTAGCACTTTAGGGTGTGCTGCTGCACATTTTCTTTTTTCTTTTTTTTTTTAAATCACAACGCTCTTGACAAAAGCGCTTTGGGGGCGGGCTTCTGTCTCGCTCACTCGTACTCTCCTTCCCCAATGTCACCGTTCGTGGTGTTGATTCATCAAATCCCTCTTGACCCGAACTGTCGCACCATTACCGGACCTCCTCTACGCCTCCCACGTCTCTCTAACTAGCTCTGTCAGTTATTGTTTGATCTTAAGGGCCAATGAGTCAAACATCAGCCCGGCATTTTCACTGTTTGACCAATTTCAAGAACGCACATCTCGTGCTTGCCGAGAAAGTACATCACCTCCTCGCATGTAATCTGATCCTGGATTATGCCAGGTCAACCTGTGGAACACACGTGTGGCGTGCGTGGCGCTGAGTCGAACGGGAACGCGTTGAAGTGCGTTGAACTGTGATGGACTGATTTTTTTTATGGACATTTGAACATACAGGCAACACTCGCTCATTGTGGGGACATGATCCAGTACACTCAACCAAAATCTGATTTATTTATTTTTTTGGTCCGATATTCTGTTTTTTTTTGGTGTGTTTTTTTTTGAACACAAACACCTTTTTGACAAAACAAAAACATGACATGAAATCCCCTCTCCATTTTTTCCCGTCTGCTGTAAAGTTAAACAAATACTCAAGGATAAAGAAAAGTAAAACGGCTAAATGTCTGCGGGAAATGCAAACAGGGCATCTGTAAATGTACAATTTTGCAAGACAGGGATTTAAACACTGGTTGAGATATTCAGGGTTCTACGGTCAAACCGCGGTTTTCGTCCATAATCCGTTCCAGAAGGCTGTTCGAAAACCGAAACCACGCTCTTTTTAAAATAAAAATGTTTACTGAACACGTCTGCTCACAATGGAAAGCAACACGAGGAAGCGTCACTTCCTTGTGTAAGGAAAGCGAGAGGAGTCAAATGGTGCATTCAGGTGCGCTCAGTTTGTTTGAGAACCGAAATTAGTTCGTCATCCGAGTCATAAAAAAATCTAAATTTTTGGTCGAGAACCGAGACGTTCGAAAACCGAGGTTTGACTATTTCATTTTCCCCACGGACTGCCCAGAGACGATGCCCCCGTGATAATAATTATTTTTATTCCCGTGTTCTTCTATTACAGGCGACAGTGGCAAATTGACCACCGTAGTGGCCACGCCGGGCCAAGGGCCCGACCGCCCGCAGGAAGTGTCATACACGGACATCAAGGTCATAGGAAATGGCTCCTTTGGCGTGGTCTACCAGGCGCGCCTCATCGACAGCCAGGAGATGGTGGCCATCAAGAAAGTGCTGCAAGACAAACGGTTTAAGGTGAGCAGACATACTTTTGTCTAGTGACCCTTCGTAAAAACCTTCAAGAGAAGAAACTGGTTGATTGACATTCTTCTGCCTTGTGACTGCTTTGTCTTTTTTTTTGCTTTGTAGAATAGAGAGCTGCAAATAATGCGCAAGTTGGACCACTGCAACATTGTGCGGCTACGTTACTTCTTCTACTCCAGTGGTGAAAAGGTGACTTGCTGTCATTTGAACTTTTTTTTTTTTTCCCCAAGGAAGTGTTTGAAGTCGCATTTTAACCTCACCGCCATACGAGTCAATCGCTTTCAATATGAATTCTGTGCAGAAAGATGAAGTCTACCTGAATCTGGTTCTGGACTTTGTCCCCGAGACGGTGTACAGGGTGGCGCGGCACTTCAACAAGGCCAAGACCACCATCCCCATCATTTATGTTAAAGTAAGCTCCGCATTTTCATTGCTTCACTGCTTCATACAGGAATGCTGCCCAGAAATAAAATTCGGCGATTGAACGGCACCAGTTTCAATCTGGAGGTGGCGAAAAGAAAAGTTTGCTTGCTTCCGGCGACCGAACCAGCGGATGTTTTCCTGTTTGGCTCTTTGCAAATTACAGACGCAGCACAGTCGGGAAAGCCGCGTGGCTCCCCGTCTGCAAGGTTTTGTTGGTTTGTGCGTTTTGTTGTGTGCCGCAGCAAAGAGAGAACGTTCCCACCGTTTCGTGGCCCACTTCACTCCTTCATTCAGCCTGCGCTTCCCCTCAAGGCGTTGAGACACACGCGTCTTACTCATTTCTTTGCCGACAGAGCTACATTTCTGTCACAGCATGTCTTCGGCTCATCACTCACTTTTTCTCCTTGTGCAAGATTGCCCGTTTTTAGTCATCTCGTTCATAATCACGTGATGCATCGTGACGCTCGTAATGATCATGCAGAGATTTGCCGTGCTGAGATGCCACAAAGTTGACCCCCCCCAACACACACAAAATGCATGCATATACTGTAATGACGCGTGTACAGTCAAACCTCGGTTTTCGAACGTCTCGGTTCTCTGCCAATTCGGTTTTCGACCAAAAATTTTGATTTTTTTCTGCCTCGGATGACTAACAAATTTCGGTCCTCGAACAAACTGAGCGCGCTTGAATGCACCATTTGACTCCTCGCCTTCCTTACACGAGGAAGTGACGCTTCCTCGTGTTGCTTTCTATTGTGAGCAGATGTGTTCAGTAAACATTTTTATTTTAAAAAGCGCGTGGTTTCGGTTTTCGAACAATTTCGGTTTTCGAACAGCCTTCTGGAACGGATTATGGATGGAAACCAAGGTTTGACTGTACAGTCAAACCTCTGTTTTAGAACGTCACGTTTCTTGACCAATTCGGTTTTCGACCAAAATTTTTTGATTTTTTTATGCCTCGGATGACGAACAAATTTCGGTTCTCGAACAAACTGAGCGCACTTGAATGCACCGAGGTTTGACTGTATCTCCAAATATCAAGACCCCCACCTTATTACAGTTACATATTTACTGTTATTTTTTTGCTCATTAATACTATATTTCTCCAAAATGTTAATTCCTTTTCCATTGTCAAACGTCTTTTTTTTTTTTTTAATTTATTTTATTTTTAATAGACGTTACACACCAACTCTGTTCTTGTTTTTTTATCGCGCTGCGGTCTGCAGCCCGCACCGCCCAGCGTTACTGCGCTCGCCGACTCTTGTGACACGGAAGAAATGCCCACGCATGTTTTTGCTGTCTTTGGGGAGAAAAGACAGTGATGAACATTTAATCATTCTGTCAAAGTCATTGCACAGCTAAAGGAGAGTGTGAGTCACTATTAACCTCGCCGCCACCCACATTTGGGAGGCTCGGCCTCGTTTGACACAAGCTTAGTGTAGGCCCATGCGCAAGTCAAGACTGCAGCTACGAGGGTGCTCAAAACCACAAGACGGCAAATACAAGTCAGCACGGTGGACGTTTGAAGCATTGTGTCCTTCTCACCACAGGTGTACATGTACCAGCTGTTCAGGAGCCTGGCCTATATTCATTCCCAGGGCGTGTGTCATCGAGACATCAAGCCCCAAAACCTCTTGGTGGACCCCGAGACAGCCATCCTCAAGCTGTGTGACTTTGGCAGGTTCGTAGCACACGTGACACTCGTCGGACTTCATCATTCTTTCCATTGCCGCGTATGAGTCAGCTGTCATGACTGCGCGTGCAAATCAAGTTTGGTATGCCCACTTTTTTTTTATGTTGTTGTCTTTTGTTGAAATTAAATCCTAACAGGATCAAATGATTAACCAAAAGGATCACTTACACAAAAGTGTGGCAGTAGCTTGAACTAGCCGAATAGGGAGTCGGCTGGCACTTGTGTTCGAACGGTTGTTCAACATTTCCTCAAATATAGTTAGTGCCTTCATAAAGATGCCTTTATTAAGTAGAATCTTGTTTGTTTTGGCCGAAAAGTTGTAACGAAATACAGTCAAACCTCTGTTTTCCAACGTCTCGGTTCTCGTCCAATTCGGTTTTCGACCAGAAATTTCGATTTATTTTATGCCTCGGATGACTAACAAATTTGGGTTCTCGAAAAAAACTGAGCGCACTTGAATGCACCATTTGACTCCTCTCGCCTTCCTTACACAAGGAAGTGACGCTTCCTCGTGTTGCTTTCCATTGTGAGCAGTAAACATTTTTATTTTAAAAAGAGCGTGGTTTCGTTTTTTGAACAATTTCGGTTTTCCAACAGCCTTCTGGAATGGCCAAAAACCGAGATTTGACTGTAAATTAAGACGTCAGTCATTCCCTGCTCCACCAGCTTTTTTTTTTAAGTTAATTAAATAAAGAAAAAATGGAAATGTAATAAAAGTGAATGTGAAGTGGTTGGCTTTCTAAAGTGTAATTACTGTTCATTGCGACAAGCGGAGTCTCAGTCGTCCTCCCTCAAATGGTGTCCGTGTCCTGTCCTTTGTCCCCCGCAGCGCCAAGCAGTTGGTCCGAGGTGAGCCCAACGTGTCGTATATCTGCTCGCGGTACTACCGCGCGCCGGAGCTCATCTTCGGCGCCACCGACTACACGTCCAACATCGACATCTGGTCGGCCGGCTGCGTGCTGGCTGAGCTGTTACTGGGCCAGCCCATCTTCCCGGGGGACAGCGGCGTGGACCAGCTCGTCGAGATCATCAAGGCACGTACATCGAGGGGATGAGCTCTGGCTCAATCGGACGAGATTCAATCCAAGAGATGCGTCGGAAAATGCCGCCGTTCCCAAAGAGGATCATTCATAATTGTAACCGATACTTGATTATGAATCTTCTTGCGTCAGGTTCTTGGAACTCCGACAAGGGAGCAGATCCGAGAGATGAACCCCAACTACACAGAGTTCAAATTCCCACAGATTAAAGCTCACCCGTGGACAAAGGTAAATTTGTGTTTGCGTTACTCTTAAAATCCGAAATTGTGAAGCGTTTATTTTTACTCTAGTCAAGCACAGTAGCAGTAAAAAAATGTCCTCATGTCCTTGGCGGAAGTCAAAAGTCAACTGCAACTTTCTGTGTTCATCCCGTGCGTGCGTGCGTGCGCCATTGCGATCAGGTGTTCAAGCCCCGCACACCGCCGGAGGCCATCGCCCTGTGCTCGCGACTGCTGGAATACACGCCGGTCACCCGTCTTTCTCCGCTGGAGGCCTGCGCGCACGCCTTCTTTGATGAGCTGCGCCAGCCCAACACCCGCCTGCCTAGCGGGCGGGAACTGCCGCTTCTCTTCAACTTCAGCCCCGTCGGTCAGTTCCCGTGCGCGCACAACAGCCAGTCAAACCCGATGGAGTGTTTTTCATGCGCCGTGTCCCGTGTCTCCTCAGAGCTGTCCATCCAGCCGCAGTTGAATTCAACACTCATTCCTCCTCACGCTCGTGCACAGACGACGGCTGCCTCACATGGTATGCGCAGGAACATATACACACCCTACACATAACACGACAAACTTTTTGCAATCGGGTCATTTATCTTTCCCCCCCTAAAATGTTAACATCTATTTTATTTGATTAATTTCAGTATTTTTTACGAATACCATAAAATTATTTGGGGTTTTTTCCCCCCTGAAATTTTCATTTAAACAAAATTGAAAGCCTCAATTTATTTTTCTCCATTAAAAACAAAATAATCTTAAAACGGCCTGAATTCTTTGCCCTACTTTTTTTATTCTATAATTATTTAAATTTTACCTCAAAATATTTTCCATAAATCCTCTAATTTAAAATTTATTTTTTTAAATTCCAAAATGAATTTAAGACAGCAATTTTTTTCCTCAATTTTTATTGAATTTTAATTAAAATAAACCTCATGCTCTGTGTTGTTTTCATTTTTTTCAATATGTATTGTAACATATAATTCAAATGACAATGTTGTCATAAATACCCCCCCAACAAAAAAAAACCCAACAACAAATAGTTGATTTGATGCAGTAAACACACCGTTGTGTTTCTGGTTTACACACACACACTCCTTTTGGAGATTCTGTATGTGACTTTTTTGTCATGCAGTGCTGTAATTTACATCAGCCTCGATTACATGCACATTAATAAGAAAACTAACCAACCAAAAAAATTTTTTTAAAAACAACTGCCAAATGTGTAATGCCTTTGTCACTCTGCAGATGGCAGTACGTCAGACAGTACCGCCCAGCCCGGCACAGTGCCCGGCTCCATCAACAACAGTACCTGAACAGCCAACAACACCCTTTTACTTTCTCTTCCTGCTCTCCTCTTCTTCCTCGCAACACTTAGAAAGAGACAAAGAGGCTATACACACACGTTGTGCAATGCTGCCCCCCCCCCTGCCCCCCACACTCGCCCCATAGGCTTATTATATATATAAATATGATGACGACTTTATAAGTCCAGGTTCTGTGGGATATATGGGGTTGTACATGCATTGTCTGTGTCATGGACTTTTTTATCTCTCCTTTTTTTGTCTTGTTTTTATTTTTTTGTTTTTAACTTTGGTTTTATTTTAGCTCATTTTATGTGGAGTGGCCATTTGGCTTTTGGAGACTTGACAGTCATGTCCCCCTCCCCAAAAATGGTACAAAACGCTCTCTGCCCCTCCAGAGTCTCACTTTGTACCGTAAAACAATAAAGCCCCCCCCACCCACCCAACCCGGCTGATTGTATCATTTTTAGAAGAGAGCTGATTTAAAATATATGAGACAAAGGAAGCACACTGCAGCAGATTTCTCTTTCCTCCTTTAACTTGCCTTTTTTTTTTTAACGTGGGAGTGAGGGGCCTCTGTATAGATAAAAGATCATACAGGCAGGAAAGTGTTTCAGGAGGCATAACGAACAGGTCCAACATCATCATCGTTTTGACCGAGAGCTACTTCCTCCTGAGCGAACCCTCAACTTCCTGTCTTGGAACTTGAACTTTCATCCCCTTCCCTCCTCTTCCAAAACACAGCTAATCTGTAAATATTCAGCTACCTTTTATTTTAACTTTTTTGTTACTATTGTATTGTTGTTCTTGTAATATTTTTTTTTTTTTCTTCAGTAGATGGCGGGTTCAAGCGACCAAACTGTTTTATCCGCTGTCGCAGTCTGTAAATACAGTATTCCTTTTTTTTCCCCTCCCCTCCCTCCGGTCCCTAGTGCTGGAGGGCACAACCACAAACAATTAGGAAAAAAAAAAAAAAGTCTCGCATCTTATTCTCTCTCCTTCCATTTCTCCTGTCATGACTTCCCTCGCCCGTAGTCGTTGTCTTAACTGTTTTATTTATTGTATTGTGTGTTTGTTTTGGAGGGGGTGTTTTTTTTTTTTTTGTGTGTATATTATTTCCAAAATGATGTAGTAGTGGGGCAGAAAACTTTTGTCACATCCAAGATACTGTACCTCGACTTGGACCGCGCGCCGTCGGGTGGAACGCTTATTGTTTCCATTGAGCCTCAATGTGAACAGAATGTTTCAAGGATTTGTTGCTTGTGTGTGTGTATGCGTGCGTATGCGTGTGGGGGGGAAGGGCGTACAAAATTTGAGTGTCTGTGACATAAAAGATGAAAACGGAATCTTTCATTGACTGTCTCCTGTGTCTGACCGTTTCCTGTTCTACTCCACTGTTGTACGACGTGCTGTTTTACTGTTACTTTTTGTTTTTGTTTTTTTTTCCCGACCCCCCAACGCTCTTATTACAGCCCTTGTCGTTTGTGGAGAGAGCAGCGAAACTGTCGGCTAGAGGGGATGAAGAAGGAAGGGATGTGGGGAGAGAGACTTTTTTTTTTTTTTTGCTATAAATAATTCAACTCATTAATAAAATGATGAAACGGTTGGCGTCTCCGCACGTCCGTGTTTTAATTGCGCTCCGGTAAGTGAGGTGCCGATCATTTCACCGCGTTCCCACTTTGTCGCCGTGGGAACACCGGGAGATGATTGGTGCCTGTGTCTCACGTTGACGGGGACAAAAAGGGAATGTTAGGAAAATATGTCAAGGCAATTTGTTCCGAGCTCAACTTTTATGAGCTTTCCCGACAAAGCAACATTATATTATTCTTGACGGGCGTCAACTGAAAATTTAGTCTGGATAGGCTCTCGATCCCATTTCACCAGCAATCCTCAAGCCCTGTTGAAAGTGGATCGATGGGATGAAGGGAATTAGATTCAACCTACATTGAGACGCGTCAACATCTTTGTTTGTCTTCCAACTGTTGAGAGGTGAACCACAGTTTCAAGAAACAATTAGTAAAATTACTCGCCCTTTGAAAGTTAATCGGTGTACAAAGAAACTCAAAACTTTTCAACCCTTGGAAATCCGCCAGAAAATTAAGCAAAACCACTCATTTATACAAAGTTATCTACAGTGATCCCTTGCTATTTCGCGGTTCGTTTATCGCGGCTTCGGTGCATCGCGGATTTTTTCAAACCTTCATTAAAAAAAAAAAGTTTTTTTTTTTTTTTTTTTAAAGTCCGCAAACGGTCCGCGAGAAGCTCGCAGTTGTTTTGCAGCTTCTCGCGGACCGTTTGCGGACATTTTGCGGACTTAAAAAAAAAAAAAAATTTACCTTTATGTTAATTGGTCACTACCTCGCGGATTTTCGTTTATCGCGGGTGGTTTTGGTCCCCATTAACCGCGATAAACGAGGGATTACTGTATTGTACAATGAAAGTCAAGAACAGTCCAAACGACTTGCCCTCAACACGCGGATATGCGAGAGCGAACTGGAAGCAATGCTGTCACCTGGTGGCCTTTTAGGGGTATTGCTGGCATCACCACGGGGTGAGCAGTGTTTCCCAACTTTTATCGAAACAAGGCACAGCGTTTACATTTCAATCAAATTGAACGCCAATCGAACCTGAGCGTGATTCTGATTTCAAATGCCTTCAGTGCAAGTAAATCTGCAGAAATGGGCCACAGACTGCAGCGTCTATCTAAAGTGCTTGGATACTTAACTAGTACCAAACTCCCGCGCGCTGTCTCAAGGCAATCATTTTTCATTCACACAGGACTCTTATAGAAAGCAATAGTAGCTTTTAATAAAGTCTTGGGCTTTGCAGGATCATTCTCCATCCTTTGTAGGATATTTATAGGCATTGGCAACATGCCTGATTTTTTTTTTTTTTTTTTTTTAAAGCTCCTTTTCAGTGCTTGCCACACTTTGTTCTTTAAAGGCCTGGCGGGTTCTTTGATCTATTCTTCAACTTCAATTTAAATCAAGCAGGTGCACAGGTGAAGGTCTCGGGCAGAAATGTGCTCGGAGTTTGTTTAAAAAGATGCAGCTCCATTCCCGCATCGAGTCCATATCATCTGATGCACAACCGGGGAAACCCGAGAGGAGCTAAAATAATAGCATTCTTTACCTCAGGCGACCCTCCAACCGAGCCGTGACGACAGATTTAATCCTGGAGAGATTGCACCTCAGGGCAGGTGCTGATGGAATCCTCCTGGAGCTTGAAACTCAAAAGTGACTACACACGAGGCAAGAGGACTGATGGAACACTCCTGGTGGCTGCACCATAGAGGGAGGGGCGGGAGGGACTAACTGATTGTCCCTGAGACTGGATGAAGTCTCTCGCAAGATTTCACCTGAGGGTTGACAGATTGAGATTTGTTCCAAAGCGAGAAACACTGATGGAATCCTCTGAGAGGCGGACTGCATTTTGAGGCGAGTCAACGAGTCTTCCTGGAGATAGTCTCGCAGAATCTGCTTGCGATATGGACTGATAGTCAGTTTTCACCTGAGGATAAGTGGGATAACGAAATACCTCCTGGTGGGTGACTAATGGAATATCACGTTGACGATGACACCAGGGGACGAGCCACCTTGTAAAATTCCTCAGTCAGTGTGAGTTGAATTCCCGCCCCGGTGACAGTTTGCTTGAAGGATTGCCAGTCGGCCCTCTCACCGAATGGCAACCAAGCCAGGGTAGGCTGCCATCCACCCGCAGTCAGCTGAGATATAACTTCATCTCCTCCACAACCCCGGACAGGTTAAGTGCTAAAATGCGGATTTATGGATGCATATATATCATGATTGTGGGATGAAAACGTGTTTGGACAGCTGCCCACACCAAAAAGCAAACTACAGTCAAACCTCAGTTTTCGTCCATAATCCGTTCCAGAAGGCTGTTCGAAAACCGAAATTGTTCGAAAACCGAAACCACGCTCTTTTAAAATAAAAAATGTTTACTGAACACGTCTGCTCACAATGGAAAGCAACACGAGGAAGCGTCACTGCCTCGTCTACCCGAGGAAGCGTCACTTCCTCGTGTTAGGAAGGCGAGAGGAGTCAAGTGACGCATTCAAGTGCGCTCAGTTTGTTCGAGAACCGAAATTCGGTCGTCATCCGAGGCATAAAAAAACTCAAAATTTTTGGTCGAAAACCGAATCGGTCGAGAGCCGAGACGTTTGAAAACTGAGGTTTGACTGTATTGCCTTTGTTAAGGTACACAGTCATATACAGTCATACCTCGGTTTTTGACCATAATCCGTTCCAGAAAGAACAAAGACGTTCGAAAACCGAGGTTTGACTGTATTTGCTTTGGTGAGCAGCCGAAATTCTTGAAAAGGTGCTGACTCCACACTGTATTGTATCACTTCTTCCAAGTTGCTGACGGGATGTTCCTTTTGCCCCCCCGTCAGGACAGTCTTGACTGTCCCCTCGCGACTTTACTGACACTTTATACATGCGCGGTGGTTTTATTCAATTTCTCAGCACTGTTTCTCAACTCGCCCGACCGACACTTGCCAAATTGGTGACGCAGCGAGCGCAGCCACCTTCCGTTGTGCCGCATTCACTTCGATATTTGCAGAATGGCGAGTCAATCGAAGCGTGCCCCTCGGACGCCCTGCCGACCAGCCGTAGGACGACCAACTCCTTCCTGAACCAGACGTCAAATGGTATTAAAGATCTGGCTGGTGGCCAGATGGGCCACGGCCACCCTCGGCATCCGCCAGCCAGCGCACAGAGCGGAATAACCTTGGGAGGAAAAACATTAGCGTGATGAAGCCCCGGTGCAGACACGCACTCTCCTTTTGAAGATACCTGACTGACGCTGGAGAGAAAACAGGCAGGTTTGCTGTTGACGTCTGCGTGAGACCAGTTCATCGCGGAACACGTATAAATAACCCAAACCAGCATTCAGTTTTTTTTTTCCGACACCTACGGATGCAAACTCCATCCATACCAAAACCGGATTCTTGACTTTGTAAAGGGAGAATACCTGATCCAGTGTTGCACATTTGTAGCTGAACGGTAATTCATGAATGCGCTGGGCCGCGCGAGGACAAACGTTTAATTGAGCGTGCGCATTTAGAAGGGAAAAAAAAATGGAGAGTGTGCCAGCGATCACATAAATACTGTATGTTCTTTCTACGAAGGAATGATAATGGTACCACCAGACTTCATTAAAACCTACTGTGCTTTTTCCATTGGAGTCTTGTCTGAATTTCAAATTACGGCCTCGAGGTAGTCTGAGTGTGTGAGAGAAAAAGTAATTGGTAGCGCTTAAATATCCATTGCTCCATCAGTGTGTGAATGCGCGCCGAGCTTTGTTGTTAAAAAAACTCCCCCAGAGAAATGTTAAAGCACAGCGAAGGTCAGAAATATTGTAAAAGCTGATTTGTAGCCACCATTAGAAGTCTCTTTAAAAAGGTTTTTAAAAAAAAAACAAGGATTTTGTATTCAGCAGCATTTTTCTTGGTCGAGTAAGAAGAGTGCAACTTTATTTCTAAAGCACAAGACACCCCCTTTGAATGACAAAAACGGAGAAATAGAAGGTCGGTGTACAAATGGTTTTCATGTTGTCAGGTGGATCGGTTTCAAAAGCCAGACTGAACGTCATCAAATATTATTTTTTTTAATTCAGTCATATAAGCACGTTTCTCTGAGCAACAGGAAATTTGGTAGTCATGTCTAACAAGAGTCGACCCAGAAAACAGTCTTTAGTAGCAACGCATGTTTTTTTAAAATTCTGCTGTCGAAGATTGTCTGAGTAAGCAAAGTAAAATTTGGTAGTGATCCGTAACAGGCGAAGACCCCAAAAAGAAAGTCTCACATACTAGCCATGTCTGAAACTGCACGAGAAGTCTGTCACTTTGGAACAACTACTTTAGGCTCGGTAGCACTTTGCTCTTTATTTTATTTTATTTTTCAATGCAGACCTCGAAGCTAGCTTACTCTGCAACATTACATTTCATCGTCCTGTTAAAAACACAACTCACCGTTAAATCCAAGGTCAATGTCTGTTTAAAGCAATTCGATTGGTGCTGGATCAACGCTCGTCTCGTCTAGTGCCCGCCCACTGAATTTGATTGGACAGAACCACACACTTCACGATCCCTCACAGTGCAGAGATCTCGGGTTCGAATACAGGCTCCGGCCTTCCTGCGTGCAGTTTACATGTTCTCCTCGTGTTTGCGTGGGTTTCCTCCCACATTCCGAAAACAAACTTACGGCAATCAATCAAAATATGTTTTATTGTCAGTATATTACAAGTACTTAGGAATATTCACATAAAATAAAATATACAGAATATTCAAATTTACGATACATCTTGTTACAATACTTTGTTATATTACCAGTATGTAGACATAATATTAGTTTTCAATACATCGCTAACCTCTCAATATAATCAACCCGTATTTTCCCCATAACAGTGAACTAATCATATAGTATTTATTACGTAATAATCGAATGTGTACGACTTTCACCAGGGTTAGTGCATGTTTTTTTTTCACAAGGATCTGTACTTCTCCCTGCCACCCAAATACTGTACAGATAATGGATAGATGGATGTGCACTTCAGGACACAAATGTGAGTACTTCTTCCACCTGGGATAAGATGGAACTTGCACAATCAATGGACAACGCTTCCGCCGTACTTTCGCGCGCTCTTCTCCACCAAATGTCAGTCTCCGCGAACGCCATTGGCGGACTCGCGGCGCTTCTCGAGCAAATCAGCGCGGCGCTTCTTACAACGTTGCCCCGACTGAACTTGTTGTCCTATTTCCCCTTCGAGCCTCGACGTCAAAACGTAACGACAATACTCGGTGAGTTACTCGACGCCTATTCACGTGTAATCGACACTTTCGGGTCTACGCTTCATACCCTCTGTATTAATAACCGCACATTTCAGCGGGGAGGCGACAGCGATACTTAGCTTTTAGACCATCGCCGCCATCATACCACCGAAGAAGGGCATCCCGCCCTCCGTCTTAAGTATTCTCTTCTTCTTCTCCTTCGCCGACTTCTTCTTCTCCGTTTTCTTCTTCTCCACCTTGATAGTAGAACTTCGACGAGGAAGGAAAAGAGGTCTTGGTTAAGGGGGTTGACTGTAATGGGAGCCGGTTGGGGGGATTCAACATGTCTGAAGACGAAGCAGTTTCGTTAGCTTTGGGAGCTATCTGGCTGCCACGCCGTTAGCTTTTGGTACAGGCCTGGCGGCCATTAAGCGCTACGGTTCGTGCGCACATAGCGTTCAAAGGCGGCTACTGCTTTAGCCATCTAGGTGCTAGCCGACGTCGAACCATTTACCTTTGTTTGAACACCCCCCCTCCTTTTGCGAGTGCGAATGTGTCGTTTAGTATACTGGAAGAGGGAAGTGTTGAGCCTATGAAGTGGTGTGTGGATGTTACGTAAGGCACACGCACACGGAAAGTTTGGCCGTTTGGCTCTTATCTAGAAAATACGTTGACTAAACGAAGGCGCTAACTTAAATTAGATTGGGGATGAACTCGCTCAATAATATGGGACGAGTCTAGGCTGCTGTTTTGCGTTACTTTAGGGGAGATATGGGATGAAAGTTAACAGTATATGTACCAAATGAACGAGTCATTCATAAGCAGAGAGGAACACATTTACCATTCGACACATTTCTCCTCTGCTCGAGAAGGTGCAGCACAACATGTATACATCGGAGAAGTAACAGCCATCAATCAATTTTCTGAGCCTCTTATCCTCACAGAGTACTGTATACACAAACACAGTGCAATTGCAAACAACAACAAAAAACTACTGTCACGAGACTTTCATGCACCAAGAAAGTGGTAAATACTGGTCAAATGCACAAAATGCAAGCACAAAAAAACAACAGCAGTCAGGCATATAATAATAATAATAATACATTTATTTTTGAAAGCGCTTTTCATCATACTCAGACACTTTACAAGAGCTTAAAACACAGGATAAAAATGTGCACTTAAAAACAAGCACACATAATTTACAAAAACACATTTAGATGAATGAAAGGCAAAAATGGGTAAAAGAGAGAAAAAAATAATGCCCGTCCCTCTCTTTGACATGACCTGCGAAAAGTTCGGCAAGCCCCCCTTCTCTGTCCATTCTTTAAAGAAATCGTCTTACAACACATCTTTATTCTGTGGCTTTTAACCCAACATTGTTCTTGCGTTCAATGGTGTGTACTGTTTTTTTTTTATGTTATTAATTAGTTTTAACTGTCTTTGTTTTGTGTGTGTGTGTAATTTTTACTCCCTGTACAGCACTTTGTATGCCTCCGTTGTAATTTTTTGCTCCATAAATACATTTAAATTGAGTAATAAATTAACAAAGTCAATGTGCAAAGAAAAATGCTACATGGCAAAGCAGGAGCAACTCGTATCAAGAAATCTGACGCCTTTTAGTTTTGAACTATGAGATCAGCAAGGCCAGTTGAAGTTGGCTCCACCCATCCATCCTTCCATTTTCTAATCCGCTCATCCTTATGACGGTCGCGGGTGTGCTGGTGCCTACCCCAGCTGTCTTGGGGCAGTAGGCGGTGTACACCCTGAACCGGTTGCCAGCCAATCGTAGGGCACACTTAAACGAACAACCATTCCCGCTCACGTACACTCCTAGGGACGATTTAGGGTGCTCCATTAACTTGCCATGCGTGTTTATGGAATGTGGAAGGAAATTGGAGTACCCAGAGAAAACCCACGCAGGCCCGGGGAGAACATGCAAACTAGTCACAGGGAAGCCAGAATCGAAGCGATGCATACAGCCACACATATAATTGCTTCTTTATCGAAAGCTAATCTTTTTAATTTTTTTTGTAGCACATCAATCTTTATTGGTTGTATCACAGCTTTGTCCTTGTGTACTGCAGGGGGCCATGGAGACTCAGTCGGTGTACATGTGCTTCCCCTGCTACAAGGAGTTCAACACCCTGGAAGAGGTACTCAAGCACCAGATGACATGCACGGCCGAGGAGGATCAGGTCGATCCGTCCCGCATCGCGCCCGTTGTTGTTCCAGTTCTCCAGACGCAGGTAAGAAATGCTAGCCGGTTTTGCGGTGGCTGACTGTCCGTGCGTTTGGTACCGGCGCTTCTTGCGGGCATTTACCTGACTTAATCCAGCTCTGAATTCCGAGAACTGTCCGGTAGGAGCATCAAACGCGTTTTGATACAGGCTACCTTGTCGTGTTGCTTTGCCACAGAAGGTCATATTGACAGAAATTGATCAGGCCCCTGGGCTGTGAGTTTGACACCTCCGCTCTGCAGGCAACGTTCGGATGAGCTCTGTCGCATTCCTAGCGGTCATCCAACTAGAAAAAGAAAAAAAGCTCACTATATTATAAAATCACGAGAACAATGAAGCTACTCACCCTTCCATAGACCGACCGAGGCAATCATGGGCGTAAAATAAATGGATGATATTTCTCAAGACTCAATTTAACTGATTAAAAAAAAAAAATCCCTACTTTGCTTATTGGAAGAGGAAATAATCACATGATTCAAAGAAACGTTTTCAATTTGTTCTATTCCCCTTCTGTGATTTCCCCCCCCCCCCCCCCTCCGACCTCCAATAATAGAAATACAATTTTTTTTCCTATATAGATGATTCAAGAAAAGCGCTCCCATTTGTACAAATGTCCCTTTTGTCAAAACCGTTTCTTAATAAATGAACATTTGAAATGTTCAACAATTTCACATCTTAAAATGAGCTTTTCCAAACTGCATGGCTCGGCTGCTGGAGAATGAGAATAAAGCTGCGCCCCACCTCTGGCTCCCTCACGCCCTTTTACCCACGTAGAGTAATAATACAGTTGAAGGAAGGTGACATTGGCAAAATATTTATCTTTGGTGGTGTCTCAGGTTTACCGTTCTTTGGCGGTATCAAAAAAGCGCTTTGAAAATGCCCTAGAAAAAAAAAAAAAACGAGGACAACATCAACGCATGGGTCCCGGTTGCTCTGCTGATTAATATTAATAAAAAAAAAAAAATCCCATAGTGGTAGCATTTACATGCAGCTGAGAACTAAACGCGGAGCTTGTTTGCCACAATTTGTAGGCCAAGCGGCGGGACCTTTTTGTGCTCCAAATTGATTAGCTCAGCGGGAACTGGCAAGGCTCGACACTTTTTTCACAGAGAGCAGCGATTGGATCGCTGACGATGATGGAAAAGTGGAGTTGTACAGAAAAGGCAATTATGGACCACCTATCAAGTCATTGCCGTCTATTATACTTCATCATATTGTGCTTCAGAGTATTTTTCCTCTGAGTACGGAAACCAAATGGTGTTACATCATCATCATCATGACGCACGGAATTGGCAGCGTTTTATGACTTATTTTAACATTCCTCCTTGTCACACAGAATGATTAATCCCAATATAATAACACAAAATAAAATACAATTGCTCCAGCTTTTTCGATTGGAGGGCGGGGGGGCAGAAAGCTACGGACATCATTGCTCGCTGATTTAACCTCTGGAGTTTGGGCCCCACTACGTCACATGTTTCCAAGCGATCCTTTTTATGGACTTTCGAGTATAGTTAACCCCTGCTGTTTGTGAAGAACAGGGGCCGAGTCCCGCTATGAACCCGCGAAAATCTGCAAATAAATGTCGCCCTCCAAAAACTGTTTTGCGGGTTCACAGAGATGGTTGCAAAGCACTTAGAACGGAAAGGGCCCTAATACATGACCATGATGCTTCTCGCATGTACACAATCGTGAAACCCGCGGTGCGCATAGCCGACAAGCCGAAAAAGCGCGCTCGCACGAAACGGATAGGCCGACTCGCACTTTTTTACCATAAAAGCTATTCACAAACAGCCAAGATTTCCAGCCGTTCACGGAAGATCGATTTCCCCCCCAAAAGACATGAATTTAGCAAACGCAGAGCCACAAAAACGCATCGCTCGGCTCACTGTCACGCCCTTGAGTGTGAGAAAGGAGAGCCGCAAACGCCTGATGTACTATTCAGCCTGTATTGAACGCTGGGAGGTGAGCAAAACGCAGCTCACCAAGCTCAAATGTGTGGTGAAATGTTTCCAAAAAATGTTTCTAGAAAAGCGAGAAACACGGCTTCACTGTATGGCTCCTTTAAAAGATTGCGACATCAAACTGGTTAAAACACTCTGCCACGTTATCGAAGACAATAAGTGATAATGTGCTGGTCTGAAATTGCAGTTGGAAAAGACAAAACCGATCCTTTAGAAAAAGTTCTCAAGTCTTTTAAGTGCAGTTTTATTTTATTTTTTTCTCAGACCATGACCTTGCAAGTGCCGCTTGATCTCATGTCTGGAAAAAGTTTCCATATCGGCGAGATGGCAATCGATGCGGCGGCGGGGCTTCGGAACAGGCGGCCGCGGCCGGTAATGAGGTCAGCGAGCCGACTTGAGGCCTGAGATGCCCCCCGTCCCCTTCACGCGCGCACTATCTGCCCCGGCTGTCTGAATTGCGGCAGTAATGAACTCTCCAGCTCTGGATGGTGCGGCGGCGTCCTCCATTTTATCCTTTTTTTTTTTTTTTGTATGACGCAAACAGCTGTGTCAATTTGACGACGGGCAGGTGTATCAAGTTGCGCGAACTGTTCTCTCGCTGTTGCCTTGTCCATGTGAGAATTTGCCAGCCGCACTCACCCTGCTCGATGGAGACGTTCAGCTTTGACACATGTCTGCAGTCCCTCTCGAATAGCCGTCAGTTGTTTGTTTATGATGTGATGTTGCCGCATAACAGCTGATAAGGTTGTCATTGGATAGAAAAAAAAAAGCATTGACGTTGATGCTGCTCACTGCATGTAAACATTGTAGTTCCCTGGCATGTGAAAAATTCTTTTATGATTTATAATGGCAATGAAATTGCATGTTTGTTTTCCCTTTTATTTTGCGGGGGAGAAGCTCCAAAAAGTGTCTTGTAATCGATTTAAATGTGTTTAAATAACTAGCGTTCCCTCGCTACTTCGAGTTCATCTTTTCCGGGTTTACTTTGCGATTTTTGTGGGTTGTCTCGCTAGTTTTCCATCCAGCCCATTTTCCCATCCGCTTTATTCCCACAAGGGTCACGGGGGGTGCCGGAGCCTATCCCAGCCGTCTTCGGGCAGTAGGCGGGGGACACCCTGAACTGGTTGTCGGCCAATCGCAGGGCACACACAGACGAACAACCCTTCGTGCTCACAACTACACCTCGGGGCAATTTTGACTGTTCCATTAAGGTGTTATGCAAGTTTTTGGAATGTGGGAAGAAACCGGAGTACCCGGAAAAAACCCACGCAGGCACGGGGAGAACATGCAAACTCCACACAGGGAGGCCGCAGCCGGAGGTCAACGCGCTAACCACTGGTTCACCGAGCCGCCTCCCAATGCAGACAAAACAAGGAAAGCAAAGTTAACCCATTCACTCCCAATGACGTTTTTCAACGTCTTTTCAGACTTGGTCTAAAATTGGCTGGTACTGAATGAGTTAATGAGCCTTCAGTTTGCGTTTAAGTGTATTGAGTGTAACAAGTGTTGAGAAGGGTGCTTTGTTTGGGGTTCGGGGGGGTCGTTATGGTCGTTAGGTTCTTCTGCAACCAAAAGGATCATTGAGGTATCATCTCTAATTTTCCTTCTCCCTCATCCGCATGTGTCTGCAGCCATCGCTCACAGAGGAGACCATCGTCCCACAAATCCAAGTGCACCTGGAGTCACTGCCCGCGCAGCCTGTTGATAATGCAATGCTGGAGACGGACGGCGTGGTCCAAGAGGCCGAGCTCAACGAAGACCACCTGCTGGACCAGCCCCGAATCCTTTATCAGTGCGGGGACTGTGAGGAGCTCTTCAAAAGCCTGGACCTGTGGCAGCATCACCGCAAGGAAGGCGCCTGTCTGAGGACCGTCGTCGTGGGCGGGTCGGAGCCCGAGCCGCAGTCCAGTTTTCAGCCCGAGGATCCTCAGCCCGCCGCCGAGGGCGACGCCAGCGACGCCAAGTCCGACCAAACGGACGCTTCGGGAGTCAGGAAGGAAGAGCGGCAAGTCGGCGAAACTTCGACGGGCGACGGTTCCGACCAGCCGGCTCCTGAGGTGATCACCTTGTCGTCTGCGCTGGAAGAGTCGTCCCCCAGAAGGAGAGGGGCGCTGAAGAAACCCAAGCCCGATCCCGTGCTGCTGTGCGTGGACTGCGGCTCCTGTTTCGGCCTGGTTTCCGAACTGGTGGCCCACCGCAAGACGCACGGCTTCGAGGAGGCCCTGCACCACTGCACCGTGTGCGGCGAAAGCTTCCTCAACACCACCCTCTTCCTCTACCACCGCAAGCAACATCGGCAGAAAGGCGAGGGGAGCAGCACGGTGGCCAGCAGCCTGTCGGAGAAAACGTACCCGCAGAGCAGCATGTCGGACGGGCAGGAGCCGGACGGCGCGCCGTCCTCCTCTTCGGCGCAGCCCACCGAGCTCTTCCTCTGCCTCCAGTGCGGCGGCAGCTTCAACACTGCCGCCGTGCTGGCCGCGCATCGCAAGGGGATGCACGACCTGCACACGCCGCTCCACTCGTGCTCCTACTGCACCGAGACCTTCATGAACACCACCCAATACTTATACCATCGCAGGCAGCACCGCGTTCTGGAGTGCGGCCCGATAGATGAAGCGGAGACCGGCGACGAGATGGCGTCCCCCGCGGAGGAGGCGCAGAGCTCAAAGCGTCCGCTCTCACTCACCCCCGCCAGCGAGTCGGATGCGCCGGCCCCGAAGAGGAGCAGGCCGGTTTATAGGATCATCAGCAAAGGTGAAGTGGACTCCACGCGTACCCATTTTGAACTTGATAGTTGAAACCGAGGGAACCAAACAAGTTGACGAGAATTGCCACTTCACGAGTACAGTGAAACTCCTTTTTTTCACTGTAGCAAATTTGATCTCAGATGTAAACACACACACACACAAACGTAAGTGTACTCGTTATTTTTATTCCAATCGTGCATAAGTATGAGCATACACTTATTTGACACTTCATATAGTCAGTGTCGAAAGAAAATAAAAGGGAAAGAAATTTACGATCAGCAATCACTTTCACGTACATCAACTTCTTGGATAATGTCTTTTATTTTGCTTCCTCCGTCTTTCATTTTGATCACTTTTACCCTCTCTTCCAGCGTCAGAGCAGCTTCTTGTCGTAGCTGCTTGACATCCAAAGGTCCGTTTTGTAGCCATTTTAGCAATGCAACGTTCTTGCTGCGTCTCAAACTAACAATCATAAATACTTCCTGGACTACTGCGCATGTGTAAACCAGTGTGGTGGTTGCAGTTGCTGTTTCTGAACGAAGCAGTAGAGGTCACTGTTGGATTAGACTTCGTTGTAGTGAATCTCATTGCGAGGCAAGAGCAGAGAAAAAGATTTCGTATAACGGAACAGGGGTTTTTTTTTTCGTTGTATGGGGGGCAGGAGAGTGGGAATGGTGTTAATGCATGAAGATTTTTTTACACTAGGGGGTATTTTCGTCCATGTAGATTTCATTGTAGAGGAGTTTCACTGTACTACGCCCCAATGAGGGTCTTTTTTTTTTTTTTAAATTTTGGCCCAACAATTACATTTACGGGTCTTGCCTTGAGGTTAAAATTGTTGCCCAACATT
Source organism: Hippocampus abdominalis (assembly GCA_018466805.1). NCBI lineage: Eukaryota > Metazoa > Chordata > Actinopteri > Syngnathiformes > Syngnathidae > Hippocampus > Hippocampus abdominalis. The sequence goes on from CM031699.1 coordinate 3,289,351, forward strand.
ATCTCCCTCTCTTTAGGAAACAAGGATTCAAGCGGCAAAGAGGAACTTGAGGGCGTCGCGTCAGTGACCGTGGACACGGCAAACCTGCCGCCTCCTGCCAAGCTGCTGCAGGACTGGTCCCGCACCGCTCTGCCCCACGTGTGCCCCTACTGCGGCAAAACCTTCACCAGGCGCGTCTTCCTGCGCACGCATGTTTATAGCCACACCGGAGAAAAGCTCTTCACCTGCAAGGTGTCCATCCAGATCGGTTACCGCGCCGCAGGTACGGTACGGACGGTGTACGGCGACATCATTCACGCCTCGTCGCTGTCGTGCAGGTGTGTTCCAAGTCCTTCACCAACTCGCAGAGCCTGCTGCGTCACACCATGAGTCACAGCGGAAACAGGCCCTTCTGCTGCGACGTGTGCGGCAAAGACTTCACGCAGGCCGCCACTCTGAAAAGGCACCAACTCATTCACACGTCGGACCAACCGCGCCGCAAGCGCGGACGCAAACCGGTACCCCTTTTCTGCCTTTTTTTAATTTGATTTTTGGGGGGGGGGGCTTCGGAAAACAAAAGGCTCACTTTAGCCTCTTGAACCTCACGCAAATCTGTGCAATTTCTAGCATTGGTGCCCTTAGCCAAAACATAAACCGGTCCCGTTTGAAATGCGGTGGTACCTTGACTTCTCTTTTTTGCTCAGTGTTTTGCGCCAACATTTTGGAGCAATCTTCAAATACATTGACACTTAAGTGAAGTGTGGGGAAAAAAATATATTTTATCAGGTTATCCATCGCGACAATATATACAAAATGAAAACACTCACTCACTAATCACTCACTTGGCCACGCCCTTCAAAGGCACACGTCAACCATTCCACACAGGAATGTCCTGTAGTGTGTATGTGAAAGCATTTTGGCTTGATGACACGTTGTCGAACCAGCTAAATAATTGACATTCTATTTGTTTATGTTTTACATCGTTATTCTCTTGATTCAAAATATGTACTGAAGCAATTGTGGTGTTTTTAAGGGGCTGCCTCAAAAATGACAAACATTTGCTTCTTTACTACCCAAATGTGAACCGTTTTCGAGCGTGTGCTTCTCGTGAAACCAAAAAATCTAATCTGGCTGAATAGTTTGCTCATTCCGACTCTCTTCTCCCACCACTGTGCCACTATGTTTATTCATTGCACAATACCAAAAACATTTTTAGCTGGTAAATTGATGCAGGATAGAATAACTGCGGATCGTAACAGCCCTACTGTACATTTTCTATTTCATTTTTAGCTTCATACAAACTTCGAGGACCATTCAAAGGAGGTGGCCCGGGGCTGCGCTTGCTCTTTTGTCAGCCCTGCAATGCATAATTTTTCTTTAGTGATTGAAAGAGTCTGTCGGCACTTGTTGCACTTCACTGGTTGAAATGAATATTGCGTTGAAGGCTGAGTCGAGAGGTCTGCATAAGACCTTGCTTACTAATCTTTTTTTTTTTTTTTTGAACACTTCCTTCACTGTGCCCTTGGCTACAGATGTGTGCTGCAGACGGCGACGGTGGCGAAGGTCTCTTCTCATGCCCCCTCTGTCCTTCACACTTCAACACAGAGGAACAGCTCAACCATCACAAGTAACACATTGCTTTTTTGTCTCTTTTGTTCCGTTCTATAAATTATTTGGAATATCGCTGGGTGAAACGTGTCTCGCTCTCTGTTTTAGGCCTCCGCTAAAACATTGGCAACCCAGTCAAATGCGTCTGATTAACACAGGAATGAGATTTCGATAGACTTCTTTCTCTTGGCTGGCTGTGTAGCAGCCGGGCTACTTTGCTGGACCTTGAAGCTTTCTGAACTCGCTATGCCCAGATACAGTCTACGTCCTTGAGTTTTAGCCACGTATGATTGACAGACGGGCCGAGCAAATTAAGAGGACACGGGGCCAGGACAGGTGACGGACGTCAAAGCAACCGTCTCGGTCTGTGTGTATTCCATGGCTTTTATGCTACAGGAGAGCATTGCAGCAATTCTCATTGACCTCGATGAGACTAATTGTAGTTCGAGGACTGGATTTCGATTGCAGTAATGCATTTTTGCGATTGTTTTGATTTTCCAAGGGTACGTTTAGGTCGACGTGTATCATATGGATTTCATATCGGAGGCATGTCTTTCTATCCACACACATCAAGGCCTGAATTCTATCTGAGGATTCCAATTAATTTTTATTTTATTTTGATTGTTTTAATGATCAGACTCCTCCACACCAGCAACCCGTTCCCCTGCCCAGATTGCGGAGAGGCTTTCAGCCGCAGGAAGGACCTTGACCTGCACTCACTCATTCATCAAGGTCAGAACCCCCACCTCCCCCCCCCCAATGTGGCAACCATTCCCCCACGCGCTTTGTATTGTCAGCGGGAACAATGCACTAGAGCAGGAAAACCTTTGCGTCGGTGAAATCTCTTGTCTCACGTTGCCCTCCACGTCCCCTCATTTTGGGTTCCGTTCTGAACTAAAAAAAATGAGGGATGAGCGTGACACGAAAAATTTGTCATAGGGGGCCAGTCAATGATGACGTTCTGATTAGTACAACCTTCAGTGAATTACTATTGACTCTCCGATAAGCGCCCGCCCACCCGGGTGGCCCGTCTTGTTTATTCCCGAACATACATCCGTATTACACAAGCATTGGTGCGCCCGTGCATTCAGTCCACAACTTTTGCATTGATCCGTGTCTCAAGTGAAACGGAACGGGAAAGGTGAAGGTCAATGAATCGGGTCAACATGCCGACACTTCATCTTAATCACTGGGGTGGCAATTGGCGGGCAGGGGGCGGGGCTCATTAGTCAAGCTTGACGAGTCTGCACGAGGGAGGGGTCAGAGGTACGGCGCTCTCTAGGCGAGAGATGATTGAGGACATTCATCCGTTGATCAGCCTCAGGCCAAAGGGCGAGTTTGTCCTTCGTAAAGGTTGAATTGGTTGGTTCCCGGGGAGTGGCCACGCCTTGACGTGCCGTTTTGAGGAACCATCAGTGTCAGCATTCCTTTCCCCGCCCCGCCAGACACATTTCAGCCCCAGCAGGGAGCCACCCCCCGTCTTTGCCCAAATCGACCCAGGACATTAACTGATAAATTGGCGACTTGATCAGCAGAGACTCTGAGCATGACTAAATGTTGGAAGAGTTACCCAAGTGGAAACTGCCACCGCTGATGTGTCAGTGAGCGATCCAATCGCAGGATGACGTGATTGTTTAGATTGAGCAGCACTGTGGACTTAAAGGTAGCAAAAATTCCAGGAATTTTTTTAAGTTGGAAAAAAAAAAAAAAGCACCTCATAGAGAACATCAACATAGTTGGGGACAATATAATTCGCCATAATAACGACTCAAGCAAAGTATTTTCCATGGTACCTTGACTTACGAGTGCCCACATTTGCAGAGTTACACGCTGGCACTGGGGGGGGGGGGACCGGGATACTATGATGAACTCGCATAGGTGCCTCTTTATGATAAAACAAAGTGTTTATATTTAGAGTTTGCTTCATTTAAAATAGGAGGCCCTCGGCTGTTTGAAGGAGATGAGCGGCATGTTGTCCTGTCTAGGGAAGCCAAGACAACAGGTATCATAAAAAATGATGACATTTATTTGAGAAAGGGGAAAAAAAAAACGTGTCTTAGCCCCCCCTCAACCCCCGTATCTTGCGGTGTCGTTTTATCGGATTTTCTTCTATTTGGGAGGGGCAAAGGTCAGCACAATCAGCATTTTGAGCAGCTCCGCAGAATGCACTCGAGTGCATGAGCAGGCACCTTTGCTAATCTGCAAAAATAACTGGTCAGCATTCAACAGTACAAACAGTTACTTGCATTTAGCGCTGCGATATATCCAATTCCCATTCCAACGGCGTGTTGTCAAACGAGTTTGCGCAGTGCGTAGCATGACGTTGTCACGCGGCGCCAGAAGGCGCAGTCAATTACAGCCGCGCTGACTGTTTTCATCGCTTTTAAATTCAGCCTACAAGTGTTGCATTCATTTACTGTAATTAGGACAATTTACGACCGCGTTTAGCGTAGGTTAGTGCTTGACTGCATCCCCGTTTCGCCCTGCATATAAATTCGAGTTACGTCGCCGCTGTAAGAATGAGACGATGTCTTAAATGGGAACTCTTGTCTTTTTATTCTCGTGCTGTAAAACGGAAAAATCTCTTTTCATGTTCATCTGTGAAAGATGCCTCCCAGTATTTATTATTCAGGCAGTTTTTTTTTTGAGTGTGTGGTTTTAATTTATTCTTTTTTTTTTTTGGGGCTGCAAGTCTGAAAAAAACTCCCTTCATTTAGGAGCGAATGAAGTGGAAAAGTGTCGATGAGCCAATGCGACCTTTTTTCTCCCCGCAGAATCCAATGATACTGTCATCGCTTATTAATGCTCCTAAATTGAAATCTGTACGCTTCCTGAAACTCAAACAAGAGATGATTACTGCGGCGCTGTTAAGACGGAGTCCAATATCTCTCTCTCGGTGAATTGAAGCAGGACTTCACTTGGTATTACTCACATTTGGCCCAATCAGTGGTTTCCGAATCGCCGCGAACGAACAGCACTTGTACTTGTCTGCGCCGCACGCCCATCCATTGATTTTTCTTTTGCACTTGTCCTCGTTAGAGTCTCTGACTTTGGGGGAGAATCGAGGGCCACCCTGGACTGGTTGCCCGCCAATCTCAAAAGCACACGTCGAAAACAAGCATTCACGATGACATTCGGACTTGTCCGCCATTTCAGATAAGGAGCCCGTCGTCTGTCCCCACTGCTCCTCCCAGTTCGTCAACGAGTCTGTGCTGGAAATCCACCAGCAGCGCTGCACCGGCTCTGAAGAGGAAAGGAACACCGGACGTGGGCGAGGACAAGGCCGAGGGCGCTCCACTGGACAGGTGAGCGTTACAAATCATGCCCCACCCCCTCCCTGCTCTGCAATACAAATTTTAAGCATCATTCTAACAGCTGTAGAAGTGTAACATTATCCGTGGCACGAGTGTAAAAAGAAGTTAACTGCGCTATAAAGAAACCTTTTGCTGTCATACTCCACAGAAAGTTGAAGGAAAGTTGAGCGCTTGTTTCATCTAGTTCAGGTGTCACGCTTAACGTTCGGAACTGACCGTATTTTCACGACCTTATGGCGCACCTTATTTAAAGTCGCAGTGTCAGTTTCCGGTGCTGTTTCTATATTTAACACATACACAAGACCGATTGTATTATTGGACACAGACATGATAAAACGTACGTTTACCTAAAAAAAAAAAAAAAACTAGCACTCATGCGCGCTAGCATGTGTTTTTAAAAAGTCAGCGGGAGCAAAGCTGAGTTTGTCTTTCCTTATTTAAAGTACAGTGAAACTCTTCTACAACAAAATCATGTTTGCAGCAAGACATTTTTCACAACAAGGGGTTTTTCACTGTAGCAAATTTGATCTCAGATGTAACACACACACACACACACACACACAAATGAATGTGTACTCTTTATTTTTATTCCAATAGTGCATAAGTATGATCATACACTTATTTGCCACTTCTTATAGTCATTGTAGAAAATAAAAAAGGGAAAGAAATTGCGAAATTTACGATCAGCATTCACTTTCACTTACATCAATTTCTTGGATAATGCCTTTCATTTTGCTTCCGCCGTCTTTCATTTTGACCACTTTTACCCTCTTCCAGCGTCAGAGCTCTTCTTGTCTTAGCTGCCTGACATCCAAAGGTCCGTTTTGTCGCCATTTTAGCAATGCAACGTTCTTGCTGCGTCTGAAACGAACAATAACAAATACCTCCTGGACTACTGCGCATGTGTAAACCAGTGTGGTGGTTGCTGTTGCCGTTTCCGAACGAAGCAGTAGAGGTCCCTGTTGGATTAGACTTCGTTGTAGTGAATCTCGTCACGAGGCAAGAGCAGAGAAAAATATATCGTAACAACAACAACAGGGTTTTTTTTTTCGTTGTATGGGGGGCAGGAGAGTGGGAATGGTGTTAATGCATGATTTTTTTTTCACACTAGCAGGTATTTTCGCCCATGTAGGTTTTGTTGTAGAGGAGTTTCACTGTATATAACAATGTGTTTTATTTTATTTTATTTTTTTGATCAATCCTCATCCAGAAATCCCTCAAAGTCCTCCTCTTCTGTATCCGAAATGAACAGCTGGGCAAGCTCTCAATCAAACACGCCAGGTTCCCTCGCGTCATCGTCACAGTCGATCTCGTTGCCTGTGCGGCTCCTCAGAAACGATGCCGACTTCTGCGAAAGCTGGAACAACCGTGCAAGCGGATACGTTAGCCCCAAGCATCCACAATCCATTCACAAATTGCGGCGTTACTCGCCCCGGCGCTGCCACCCAGTCTTATTCGAACCGTGTTTGGCATCGCTCCCACGCCGCTCGCAACTTAACTTGGACCGCGGCTAGAAACTTTTCTCTCGGTTTAAAAATCACCGTAGGTGGTCATTCCCGTCCATGACATGCATGACGTTGCCTCGACCTAAAAGTCCGAACCATTCCCCCCCCCCCTTCCCCAGATTGAGTGCGACCTATGCGGCCACCGCTGCATGACCCAGGAGGGCCTGGACCTCCACCGGCTGTCACACACCGGCCAAACGCCGCTCAAGTGCCCAGTGCGGCCTTGCCGCCGCCGTTTCATCTCCAACAAGGCCTTGGAGGAGCACGTGCTGGCCCACTGCCAGGGCAAAATGGGCAAGACCAAGGGCCGAGTCCGCTTCGAGTGTGAGATCTGCTTCAAGGGCTTCGCCTACAACTCCACCTTCCAGGTTCACATGAGAACTCACACCAACGAAAGGCCCTTTGAGGTAAGAAAATCATTTTTTAAAAATCCTCTTTGCGTAGAAGCCCGGTTTTTCGTGACCGACGTGGCCAATTGAAATCTAGCATTCACGGTCACACGCTGCCCCCCGCTGCGGCCTATCTCGCCAGTTCTGGACGGCAGCCATTTGCACCGTGTGCGCGCGTCTCCCGCGGGGTGTTTCCTCCTTTGCTGTACTTGTGATTAATGTCTGGGCTGAATTAGGGGCTGACAGTTCCCCTTTCTGCCTGTTACTATTCTGGGAATCAACCCCCCCCCCCCCCCACCCAACCCTTCCCACTGACGGCCCACCATCTTTGCCGTGCCGGTTGGTTACATCAACCCTACCCCGGGTGCCGCTCTGGAAATTGATTTAATGTTGGCAGCCACGCAGCATCTCTTATCGCTGCGCTCCAAGATGGATGCTTGATTGGAGAAGCAACGCAAAGGCTGTCATGTGGCGGAAGCTTCATTGAAGTCAGCCGTACTTTGCTTCGGATTTCACCAGCAAAGTTAAAGAAGAAATACGGAAGCCACAAGAGTGACACTGCGGTTTTGTGTCTCTACTCCTCAGAATGTGAAAAATCATGTAATGCGGATCAAGCGGCGGATCCGGTTGTTGTGCTGTTATTCACTTCTCACCTCATAGAAAACACGTTTAACTCTTGATACTTGCACACGGTGTCTCATTGCAGTGTTCCGAGGCCCAGTGAGCCATGTGCTGAGCTTGCTGACACACATTTAAAAGTTTGGGTTTGCTCAAGCATTTTCTTGGAGGTTGCTTGAATAGGATTTGTTTGATCGAGCAATGGGAAGCGCGAATGAATGATCTCCATATTTACTGAAGTTGGAACGGTCCTTTGGGGCCCATTTCCTTTGCTACCTATCAGGATACGACAAATTGAACTGTACCAATTCATGCGGAATTGTTTTGATGGCCACAAAAACAAAAAATGTGTGGTAGAGGTTGAAGCTTGTAAAATATTAACGGGGATATGTGTAATTGTGACACTTTGGTCGAAATCATTTAGCAGTAACTGCACTACATCCATCATTTAAACCACCGAGGGGGCGACGTCTTACTTGCCACACAAACCACTATTGACCTTTCAAATGTGAAATGTGATGAGTAATAATCCAATTAAAAGTGTTGAGGGCTGAAAGCCATGCCTCAGTGGTTCCTGAACCTTTCCAAAGTACAAAGTTTGGACCAACCGCGCAAGGCTCGGAACTGCATTTTGACAGTAATTCTCACTGTCCAAACATATGGCGGTCCTCCCAAAAGTGCCGAGTTGCAAGGTCTGAATGGCAGTTGTCTGGAAATACCTCAAAAAGACTTTAGCACGTCTACAATTGTCCTCGAATCGTGTGCTCACTTACTGACTACAGTATTCCAAATGCTATTCCAAATGCAGTTCTGCAGCGTCAGCTTCTGAACTGTCTGTCGTCAAAACTCGGAAAGTCCAAGGCTTGGCCCAAGTTGGTGTCGACCGCAAATGTAATCGATTCGCCCTTGAACCGCTAGCCAAACCTTACACTCTCATTCATTGCGCCCACGTCACTCACAAACCCAGGCCCCGCCTTTTAAAGCCATACACGCGCAAAAGTCATAGAAACAACAGCTGAATGTGAGGATGGCCACCCAAGATGGACGAAAATAATACCTGTACTTCACCCGAATATTATTCTGTTTAATAACGCAAAATACATTTTTAGTTGATTAACTCATTCAGTACCAGCCAATTCTAGACCAAGTCTGAAAAGACGTTGAAAAACGTCTTTGGAAGTGAATGAGTTCACCAGCGGGAGCATCGGTAGAATACTGGACATTGGTAGCTGCGGCCCCAATTAGTTTGTCTAAATGTGCCCCGCAACTGGCCGGTGACCGGTCGCGGGGCAAAATTCGAAATAGGTGTGCCCCCCCCCTCCCCCAGGTTACTTAACATTCTCTTCACAAGTGTTGCGTTTTCCCACCAGTGCACCACTTGCGGCAAATGCTTCCGCCAGCTGCCCCACCTGCAGGACCACGAGCGCATCCACAGCGGCGTGCGGCCCTTCTGCTGCTGGATCTGCGGCAAGAGCTTCAGCGTGGCGGCCCGCCTCACCGAGCACGCCCGCACCCACAGCGGCGAGAAGCCCTACCCCTGCCCCAACTGCCCGGCCGCCTTCCGCTCGCGCTCCAACCTGGACAAGCACATCCGGCAGCACGGCGACCAGGCCGCCCAGGCCGCCGAGGAGGTGGCCAGCGCCAACGAGGCGGCGCAGGTCCAGAAGGTGCTGGAGGGCGCCAAAGTGCTCTCCTCGCTGGCCGCCACCTCCGACGGCACCCAGGTGGAGGTGGACGACGACTGCGGCGGCATGCAGACCATCTACGTGCTGCAGGCGGGCGAGGGCGGCGGCGAGGCGGTCATGATCCCCGCCGAGGAGCTGAGCGGCTTGGACGGAACCTCGCAGGTGGTCATCCTGCCCTCGTCCATGCTGGGAGCGCAGGGCATCACCATCCCCACCATCACCATGGACGGCAGCGAGATCACCATGATGGACGGCTCGCAGTCACCGCAGCACTCCATCGAGTTCATCGTGGAGGAGACCATATGAGCGCCAAGCGCTACTCAGGTTCACGGCGGGTGAAGTTATTTTTTATTTTTCTCCTTTCCTCCTCACAAATACATTCCTCAGAAAAAAAAAAAACAGATATTCAACTTGGGGGAGGAGTATTCTGAATCAATCTAAAATGCTTTCTAAATGGATGTTATTGATTTGACCTTCACTAAACATTTGATGACACGGCCCAAACGGTCAATGTTTTGGTGCTCGCTAACAATGAGCTGAATGGCAAAACAATTCACAGCAGGAGTGAAACAGCCAATGCGTTTCTTGGTCTATTTACAGTCCTCGTCGTCATGCTCTTCGCATTTTTTACCTGAGGCCCAAAAACGCCCGGCGAACGGTTGATGAACAAAGCGGGGGTTTTTCCTCAGAGGGCAGCGGCCACTGAGTTCAGAGTTTGCGTCATCTGCAGGTTACGACGCAGATTCCGACGGGAGTGGACATGTCACGGGCGGGCATCGAAATGGACTTTGGTCGTTCTTCGTCAACCGTGAAACAATGCGCAACTCGTCGTGAGCGTTCACAAGATCATGAAGGTCAAATGGAGGGCATCTTTAAGGTCATAATGCATTTTAGAATCAACCCTAAAATGTACTTCTCGGGTGTAGTTTCTGATGACTTTTTTTTTTTAAGCCAGGTACTTTTGCAGCTTTACTCACCATTCCTTCAGATACATTTTATCCTTTAAAGATCCTTTCAGTGTCCACCATCAATTTTTTTTTCCCCCAAATGTATTAGTTTCCCAAAACTGGTTGTAGAAAGATTTAGCATTATTTTAAAATATTCCGCTGAAATTAAGGCAGGGGCGGCGGGGTTAAACCTTGATTTCGTCTATAACACAGAATGTGGACTTCGAAGAGTAAAGACTGATGATTGTCATGACTATTCTCCCAACAGTCACTTTTTGTTTCAGCCGTGAAGAAAAACGTCAAATTCATGCCGCGCGTGCTTTCAATGCAAAATGTCGGCGCACAAATAACAAAAGTAAACGCGAAACTGGCGATCCAAATTGAGCATGAAGGACTGCATTAGAGTGATTTGGGGGGGCAAAAAGAGTTTTTAATGGGATGTGGAATTTTTTATTTTATTTTAATTTTAATTTTTTTGTGTGTGTTTCCATTTTGAGCTTATATTAATAATTAAATAATTAATACATCCCCCAGGCAGTTGCATTCGGTACTTCATCACGACCAAAATGACTTTAAAACGGGGGGGGGGGGGGGGCACAATTTCCCTCGGCTAGCTTAAGGGGTAACTGAAATTGCTTTGTCCAGGCTTGTTTGTTAAGGGGGAGACCTGTTCATAAAAAATGTCTCCTATAAAACTCCTCAGCTGCACGTCATCCAGTGGAGAAGCCTTTGTTATTCTTCAAATAACACCGCGACACGCTTGTGATGATTTTGCGCCGCGTAATGCGCCGTCATCCCAAGTTTGAAGGACCGAATACAGCATTGAAAATAAATAAATAATAAAGTATGCTATTTGTGAACAGGAGTTGTGGGATGTCTCCTCCCCTTTGCGGTTGCTGATAGCAGGGTGTTTCCGCACGCACGCCGACACACGTGTAATGGTGCAAACAGGGCCGCTCTATCCTGCTTTGTTTCTGTGTCATGGGAAGCAGAAACAGTGACGACAGTGAGGCGACGTGAAATGGCAGCAATGTGTGGACCTGCACAGTTGCAAAAGGCATCCGGTGATGGGGAACCGGGGCGCGATTGTGTGTTCGGCAGGGGTGGCAAAAGTACGCATATGCACACATTACGGTTATGTACTGAAACAAAAAGCAAACCTCTGCATGGAAAACACTTTCCCTCTTTCATTATCGTGCATAGTACAAAAAAGAAAAAAAAAAAAAAAAGCTAACCAGTCTCGGTCAAGCTTGCTGAAGCCTATCCCGGCTGTCTACGGGCAGTAGTCGGGGGACACCCTGAACCGGTTGCCAGCCAACCGCAGAGCACACGGAGATGAACAACCATTCAGGCTCACACTCACCCCGAGGGGCAATTTTAGAGAGTGCTCCATTAACCTGCCATGCATGTTTTTGGAATGTGGGAGGAAACCGGAACACCCGGAGAAAACCCACACAGGAGAACATGCAAGCTCCACACAGGAAAGCCAGAGTCGGGAATCGAACCCACGACCTCTGCACTGTGAGGTCAACGCTGGTCCACCGAAAATTGAGTTTGTGAAACGATCATCAAACAGAAGAGACGAAATCACTTTTCAGCCGCCGCCTAGAAATGACGTCACAACGACAGTCGCGGGTTGCCAGCTCATGCAGCAGCCCGTTGAACTGTTGACAGTCGACGGGTTGTCAAAAGCGATGGATTTCATCTTTTTGGATCCTGTGTACTCCATGGCTGAGATGAAAAAAAAAAAAAAAAACGCGCAGCAGACATCTGAGGAATCACAGCCGAGAGGAAAAATGCGCCACATCAGCTTCTCCATGTTTGAAAGAGAGCAGCTCACACAGCTCGGTAAGTACATGAAAATGATATTCATGATCTCGCTTTAAGTTGCTTGTGGACAGAAACATTTTGAAGATCTTGGGTTCAGGTCTCCATTAAGCCATTCAATGTTTCTCAATGCTTCCAAAAAAAAAAGAAAAGAAAAAGCCAGATAAGCTGATAACAGGAAAAAAAAAAAAAACTATACCTGGGTTGGGTTTACAATTTTTGACTGCTTGGTGAGGTGTTCAGACACACTGTCCAAACCTTTTAAAAATGCCTGCCTCCCTCCAACCCCCACCACAATCTCCTTACGTCCCCCCCCTTTGTATATTCTCTTGATGTCATGCGCACTAAAAATACCCAAAGTGACCCTCGTGAGGGAACGTGTGGTGTTCAGCTCTCTCAGCAGTAAACAAGCTGACATCACAAATGTCCCTTGTAGGTGAAGGACGTCACAATGCAAGCGCCATTTTGTCCCGGTTGGACCACTTTGGAGATGGAGGAGATGCTATATCAACAGCAAGTCAGCGAGTCAACATCAGGAATATTTTGCGATGTGACGGTCAGGATAAAAGAATACGTGATCGTGTGGAGCGACTTCATTTCTTGGCAAGTGAGAGGAGAGAATTGCGCGGGAGGTTCTGCACAACCTACGTCACAAACCGGGAACGATGTTCTGTGCATGTGCGGAAATTTCAAGTCGGAATTTAAAACGACAACAATGTGGCGCATGTGCTTTTCGTGAAACGCTACTTTGTTCGAGGAACCGTAATTTTGTCATTGAGGTTAAGTTTTGGGAGTTATTTGCAGATACGAAAAAAAAAAAAAAAAAAAAGCTGAAAATGTAATGGGGCGAAGAACAATGAGTCCAAGGAATTTTGAAAAAGCAAAAACAAAAAAAATGATAAAAAAGTACAATTAAAACTATAAACTAATTCATATATCTAAATTTTGAAATGAAAAAATATATTATAAAATGTATATAAAAATCAAGACAACACTTCGAGTCACATTGCGCTGTTTAATGAAGTGTTGCCTTTATTTTTTTTGGGAGCAGTTTACATAAAACTCACAGAATTAAAAAGAACAACAAAAAAAACAACAACAACAAAACAAAATGTTGACAACGTAAATCCTTCGCAAGAGTACAAGAAATGTTCCAAAAGTAAAATCAGTAAAAAAAAATTATGAAAAAAAGGAAACCTTTCTGCGCATATTATAAAAAATACATTTGCAAAAGTAAAAACAATTTCTCAAAAAGTTAAAACCAATTGACAAAAATTACAAACTTTTTCTCCCCAAAAGTAAAAAGTAATTGACTCGGCAAAAGTTTTCAAAAATTTACAGGAAAAAAAAAATGTTCCCAATTTCAAACCACATCTTTAAAAACTAGAATAGAAAGCTCGCAATGACTCATGATAAACTTACAAAAGTAGACACATTTTGTAAAAATAATATTAATAAAATAATAATAAAAAATAATATATATAATAATACAATAGTAAAAATAAATTCAAACGTGAAAAATCCAAAACGTAAAAAGACATTAAAATATTTTGCTACAAACCACTTTATTTGGACAAGATTTGAAATATGATTGCAAATTGGTATAATTCATGATGTTTTCAGAAAAAGTAATTATTTTTGGTGCTTTTGTTGTTGTTACAAAGCCCATTTTATTTGTTTCTGTAATTCATGTGAATTACATTTTCCATGAAAGTCAGTGCTTCAAAATGTACTCCCCGAATTGCCTAGTTATATTTGATGACATTGTATCCCCCCCCCCCCCCCCCCCCCAAAAGTGAACCTCATCCGCAATTAGCAACATGTCTTTTATTTGATTTTCTTTTTGAATTTCTTGGAAGGCCTTGGCACCACTTGTGCGCAATTTCAAAGTCATCCAGCTGCTGTTTGATGTTCTCCAATGCCCCGCGGCTGTTCTTTTTTCTGCCCTCCAGCAGGAAGGCAGCCTCTTGACGACAACCGTTTCTCCTTCGAGAACAAGAAATACAAAAAACCCTGAAATCCCGCCTTAAATCCTGGCGACGATTGCAGTTCAATTGTCACTCCCAAAAAGTCTTCCTTGAATAAATTCTGTGTTCGTGTCCCAAATGCATGCAGATCAATGGTCCGCGTGTGAAATCCATTCATGTCTGCGGTGCTCCTGGAGGGGGCCGGTGGGGAGCTAGCGCGGCTTTAGCGCTTATTGGAAGACCGCCGCTTCCATCCCCCGCGCCCCCCCTCGCCCCAGCTGCTCCTGAAGGAGCCGCGCCATTATCGCGCCTCTGTAAAACGTGCAATGGATTGAACAATGTAAACAACGCAAACCGGCACCGGGGAGACAAAAATACCATAAATCATCTTCCTGTGGATGTTGCGCGTGCGCTCACGTGCTCCGCCCGAACAATATATCCCGCTGAGAACAAATGAGACGGCTTTTTGTGAGCAAAAGCCCCCCTTTATGAACTTTTCTTCCGGTTTTCGGATCTATTTGATTAGTATTCATATTAAAATATCGGATTTCAGGATGCGCCATTGACATTTATTCCGATACTTTGTGTCTTAATGAGCACAGGCGAGGATGGACAAGGATGCCATTCACACAGAAATGCATCCTGTCGGCCATGCGCATCGTTTACTTCCTGAAAACCGGATGGCCATATTTGGGCTCCTTAAGTATCAGTTGCCAGTATTGGCGGCGTTTGCGAGTACATGATCCATTGAATTAAGGCTGGCCTTGGTTCTTGCCCATCGCGACCGATTCAACAGCAAATTTGTGTGTTATTTATACCGACATTTCAGAAAAAATGAGCCCAACCCTTATATTTATATTAATTAAATTAACTTGACTTTTTTGATTCATGAAATTAAAAAATTTTTTGTAATAAAAAATAAATACATTTTTGATTAATAAAATTAAATACATTAAAAACCCATTAATTCATCAAATATCAATTGATATATTCAATATTAATCTTGTGACAACCTGATGTGCCAGAATAAAAATGAGGGCGGATCAAATCAAATCAAGGCCAGAAACCCATCTAGAAATGTTTGTTTGCATCTCTAAAAAAAAAAGTAAAATAAAAACATTGACCAGTGTTATTTGAACGCATCATCATAGTTATTCATAATCCGTAAAACTCCTCTGCAGGTTGACCAAGCCTTTTGGACCTTTTTAGGCCACCGTAGATTTTACAAACATTTGATCATGCGAAAGGAAGGCAAAGAAATACTTGTCGGCATGTATAAAAAGCGATGAAAACGAGTAAGAGTGTCTCTCTCGAGTAGATGCACACAAAAAAAAAGACGCCATGCCCGAAAAGAAACAGGAAGTCAGCCATTTTGGTTTGTCGTAGACTATTTCGGATCATGTCCTGGGGCAGACGTCATAAAGGCTTTCTCGGATTGATCTAATTTTTGGACCCGGTAATTTAATAGGGACGTAAACAATGAGTAGATGCACACGAAAAAAAAAATCTCAAGAAGCCATGCCTGAAAAGAAACAGGAAGTCAGCCATTTTGTTTTGAAGTAGCCATTTTAGGGTCATTTTCCAGGGGATTTATGCAATTCAGCCTCTGAAGCGAAATGTACTGAGCAACGTTGAATTTGGTAGACATGCCTATCAGGAGTAGACCCACAAAAAAAGTCAAGAAGCCAGGCCAGAAAAGACAATCTATGCCTATTTTTTGTTCTTTTTCTTTTTGTCTTTATAGATGTTCACTTTGTTCTTCACAGTCAGGGCAACGCGTAGCCGCCGCCTCCTAATTTCTCCCCAGTCGTCACGGTAACAAAAGCTTCCCTGCACGAGAAGAGGGCAGAGTGACAAGTGTCCGGTTTTGCATGAGACAGGACAAGCCCTCTTTAAACACCTTCATGTCACCATTTGCCATTTGGAGAAAATGACAAATTTGGCAGACAGTCACCCGGGGCACGGCATAAGATGGAAGGACGGCCATTATTTGAGGCAACGGCGCGCCGCGACATCAAATCGTCATCAAGGAGAGCTACGGTGTGACGTTTGAACGCAATTCCTCCGCCCGTCTTCTTCTGTCTCGACTGTATTAACATATTGTAGTTATTAACGGCGGGCGGGGCCGTCGGCGTAATCTGGCACATGAATCACTCCCGGCGCTTTGTGGTCGCATTATTCTAATTTATGGCTCCCTGCGCTTGCAGCTCGGTCTACTCTCCACCTTTTTTCGTTCGGCTGCTCTCGTTCACCATTTTCCAAGCATCCTTTGCGCCTTCTCTCTGCTGAGGCGGCGCTATTGTACCCGCTCTGACTTTGACAAAGTGGGACCTGCGCGCATACCCTCTGCTGTGTGTGTGTGTGTGTGTGTGTGTGTGTGTGTGTGTGTGTGTGTGTGTCTGCTGCTTGTTGCTCCTTGTTCTTGTAGTTGTGCATTCGGGCGCCAATCAATACAAGTAACGCAGTGGTTGTCAAACTGGAGTCCGCGAGCTGTAGCTTGGGTGTGCCCGCTAAAATTTACAAAGGGTCGTTTAAAAATAAATAAATAAAAGGGTACTTGTGGTCCAATTCAAGAAACATTGTAAACCAGGGCCAGCTCCGATATAATCATGATATACAGTCATACTTCGGTTTTCGACCATAATCCGTTCCAGAAGGCTGTTTGAAAACCGAAACCACGCTCTTTAAAAAAAAAAAAAAATCTTTATTGAACACGTCTGGTCAGTAATGGAACGCTACACGAGGAAGCGTCACTTCCTCGTCTTCCCGAGGAAGCGTCACTTCCTCGTGTAAGGAAGGCGAGAGGAGTCAAATGGTGCATTCAAGTGCGCTCGGTTTGTTCGAGAACCGAAATTTGTTCGTCATCAGAGGCATAAAAAATTCGAAATTTTTGGTTGAAAACCGATTTGCTCAAGAAGAGAGACGTTCGAAAACCGAGGTTTGACTGAATATCATTCTATTACTGTACATTTGAATGAACTTTCCAACAAAAGGTGGATTAATAAATGTGCAGTCTTTTTTTTTTTTTTTTAACAAAATGAGTTTTTTTTGGGGGGGGGGTGCACATTTATGTCACCTTGTTTTTTTCAATTTGCAACACTGTGGGATGGTTAGTGATTGTGTGTGTGTGTGTGTGTGCGCACATTACTGAAAACTGAAATTCAATCAAACCTATAGGATTAAAAAAATAAAAAATAAAACCCCTTCCTTGTGATTGCTGAACACTTAGGCCTGCAACGTTACTCTATAATTAATGTTTGCAATTATGGCGCCACTTGGAGAATTTTGTTTCGGTGCTACAACCGCATAGAACGTTTGAGGAACGCCGCTCCATTAAACGTGCGCATGAGAGTGAGCGAATGCGCTTGTCGCCTTTTTGCTGCCATGCCGTTGAGTCTGTTCACTTTGTTGATTGTGTGCATTCGGGAACCTAGAAGGTGTGCGTGCGTGTGTGCGTGCGCGCGCGTGCGTGCGTGCGGGCGCTGCGCCACGCACGCGCCGCTTGCACATTCTCTGCTGATATCACACACTCCTCTGTTTTGTCCTCCATTACATCCCTGCTTTCATCCGCTGCTCTGTCGTTCACCTTGTTTCTTCCTCCCCCCCCCCCCCCCCTCCCTTCCTCCTTCTCTCATTGATAGTGAAGCAAATGTGAGCGGAATGCCAAGAAGCTCATCATTATTCCGGCAACAGAGTGCGCAGCTCGGCCTGAATGTCAATCCCCCGTCCTTCCTCTCTTCCTCCCCCACCTCCCTTTTTCCTCCCTCCTTCCCAGCATCCGTCCGCATCCTCTTGCGCCATCCCCTCGGTCTGCTTCGCAACCGTCAACGTGGGGTCTGAGAAGAGAGAAGAAGAAGAAGAGAAAAAAAAAAGAGTGCGACACCAGTTGGCGGAGCACGCGTGCAACGCTTGAGTAAAGTTTATGCTGTGCTTGTTGTTTGCGTGTGTGATATGTTCATCAATTGGTCAAGAGCAAAGAGATGTGGGAGGGGAGATGAGCGATAGGCTACTTCTGCAGAATATATATTTTGAAACGGGAGGGGGGGGGGGTGCGAGGCTCCAACAGACAGCGGGCGTTAAGGCTTCGTGTCATGCTAGTCAGATGTGCTTCGTGGCATTATAGTAATCCCTCGTTTATCGCGGTTAAGGGGGGGGCCAAAACCACCCGTGATAAACGAAAATCCGCGAAGTAGCGACCCCCCCCCCCCATATAGGTACATGTACATAATATTTATATGGCCCAATTTAATGGCATACATGCATGTAGAAGTAAATTTTGAAGTAATTAACATGACTTAATGCTGTATACTAATAGATTGTATAACATGTATAAGTTAGGTTAGTTTATGAATAACAAAATACAATAAACATATTTTTTTTAAAGTATTTATTTATGTATTTATTTTTAAGTTTAAATACTTTTTTTTTTTTTAAAAGCCCCTTTTAAAACAATGGTAATATCGTATTCAAACACACACACGCCCACCCGCGCGTCCACACAAGTAAGACTTGGCCTCGGGCGGCGTGTATGCGTGTCAAGGCCGCGCGGTGTGTTCGGCTCAAATGTGAGTGAGTCATAGTATAGGTGGCCCAGACTCTGTCCGCCCACCGGACGCAGACATCTTCAGATGTACTTTCTCGCGTGACATGCAAAGCCGACGACGTGGTGACCGGTGATGTGCATCATGAGTGGAAGAAGAAACGAGATACTAAAATAACATGACCGTATTTGAGACATGTTTTATTGCAGCTCATAATTATAAAAAGGCTCATCTTTTTCGGCTTCAAATTTTTTTCTACCCCACTCCGGAGAAAGAGTGCCTCACCGGTCTCGAATCTTACCGCACGTCACTGGTGGTGACATGATGGACTATTGTCCCTTCTTTCTAAGCTTGTATGGAACCATAATTGGTTCCTTACATTGGAAATTTTACGTTAAATATTTATAACTTGAGCAGGTTGGGACGAAGCATTTTTGGTTCCTTAATTAGGTCATTTTAACCTGTATAGTTGTGATTTTAATATAAGAAATAATTTCTAGCTGGTGTGGAGCCATTTTTTGGCACCCTATTCACTGCTAAAGCCCCTCAATTCCAATTCATATTTGACGTCTACCGGGAGTGAATGTTAAGTAGGAAATGTTTAAATGTTTCATAGGATGATTGCAACTTGAGTCGACAGGGACCCAAATTTGTTTTAGTTTAATAGGAAATATCCCACGTTAAATGTGACTATTACAATTTTAGTAAGTGCAGAACAGATTTAGTTACTCAAGCGGGAAACACCACATGTCAAATTTGATTTTGATATCGTTATTATGATACCATTTTACAACAGTAGCTGGCGTGGAACCATATTTGGTTCTTCAAGTCGGAACGTTTACATGTTAAACTTGATTGTAACAATTTTAGCAGATGAGAAAAACCATATTTGGTTACTTCAGTAGGAAACACACGTCTGAGTTTGATTTTAATATCGTTATTATGATTCCATTTTACAACAGTAGCTGGCTTGGAACCATATTTGGTTCCTCAAGTCGGAACGTTTACATGTTAAACTTGATTGTAACCATTTTGGCAGATGGGAAGAACCATATTTGGTTTCGTGAGTAGGAAACACATGTCTGAGTTTGATTTTAATGTTGTTATTATCATTCCATTTTACAACAGTAGCTGGCGTGGAGCCATATTTGGTTCCTTAAGTCGGAAAGTTTAGGGTCGGCACCATTCCACGACTAAATGTGATTTTGACAGTGATACAATTTTCGTCGGCATGGAGCCATATTTGGTTACTGAAGTAGGAAATGTTTTGGGTGAAATGCCTTTCGGACACAATTGTGTGTGACCGTATTTGTTACAGTTCCTTTACCCTTTCAGGGACAGCGGTTACTACGGTGGACATCTTCTCATGTCATCAGGCGACAGGTTATTGGTGCATGAAAGGATGAAAGTGGCTCTGCTTTTCAGGAAAGTGACCATTTCAGGTGGATTTATGTGGCAGCAGCTGCCTTTTGTGGTCATCGTCATCTTCAAAAGACAGCCTGTCGCCGAAGCGCTCCACCGAGACGCAACTGTAAGTTAACACCATGTTGTCACTCGCAATTAAAGCGACACCCTGTGAGCCCAGTGACAAAATCAATGATGCAACACGGCGTGCTGAGTAATACCTCGGGAGGACATGCCGCGCTCCTCAGGAGGTGGGGGGGGGTTGAAGAGAAAGATCTATATTGAAAGGCTCCTCGACGCCCACCGGCGCCTCGGTCGGGGCCCAGCGTCCTCGTCTCGCTAGAAGCGATGCGACAGCGTTAGCGTGATCGAAGTTTGTCCCGGCCGCTTGGCGAGGCGGAAAGCGGCCTCTCTGGAGAACCGCTGTCTGCTCGCCGTCGCACGAGTAACGCCGTCGCGCTTTGTGTGAGTGAGCGTTATGAATAGTGAGGAGCATGTCGCCTTCTTTCAAGGAAGTCCCTCACGACGTGTCGGGTCTGCTCACGCGGAGATGAGGTGACTTTTAGTAAAGTCCGTGTCGGGCCTGGATGTCGACATGCTTGTTTGTCGCTAGCAGGTGTTCGTCTCTACATCCGCCGCATGTTAAATGTGATTATGACACACATTCGTGGGGACTACCTGGAACCGCATTTGGTTGATTAGGTCGGATGCATCACATGTGAAATGTGATTAGCAAAAACGGAAGGCTGGATCCACATTTGGTGATTTAGGTCGGAAAAGTGTGATGATCACACAGCATGCAGGGAAGCATACGTCCGTTACTTAAGTCAGAATTGTTCCATGTTAAATGTAATTGTGATACAAATACGGCTGACTGCAACCAAGTGATTCACTGCCATTGACGGCTATAGAAGTCAATGGCAGTCAAAGGTCCATTGTTTTAACGGGGCTGACAGTGAATGAGGAGGAAAGTCCGGAACACATATATGTAGCTGGCTGCAACCATATTGCTTAATAAGCTAATGTTGTATGTTAATTGTGATTAGGAAACATAGCTGGCTGGATTGCTTACCGTATTTTCCGCACAATAAGACGTTTCGGAGTACAGTCAAACCTCGGTTTTCAAACGTCTCGGTTCTCGACCAATTCGGTGTTCGACCAAATATTTCGGGTTTTTTATGCCTCGAATGACGAACAAATTTCGGTTCTCGAACAAACTGAGCGCACTTGAATGCACCATTTGACTCCTCTCGCCTTCCGTACACAAGGAGGTGATGCTTCCTTGGGTAGACGAGGAAGTGACGCTTCCTTGTGTTGCTTTCCATTGTGAGCAGACGTGGTCAGTAAACATTTTTATTTTAAAAAGAGTATGGTTTCGGTTTTCAAACAATTTCGGTTTTCGAACAGCCTTCTGGAACGGATTATGGACAAAAACCGAGGACTATAAGGCGAATGGGCAATTTTAAAACGGTCTTCATATATAAGGCGCACCACATTATAAGGCGCACAGAATAGATGCTACAATAGTGACTGAGGTTGCGTTATGCAGCCACTAGATGGAGCTACGCTAAGGGGAATACAATACAATACAATACAGTACAGCTTTATTTATATAGCGCCTTAACAACCGCCGCAGCTTTCAAAAAGCGCTTTACTGAACTTTTAAAATATTATGTCCAAGAAATCTGAATATTTGTCCACACATAAGGCGCATCGGATTATAAGGCGCACCGGTGGCTTTTTTAGGTGCGTCTTATAGTGCAGAAAATACGGTACTCAAGTAGGAAATGTGTTAAATGGGATTATGACACAATTCTTACAATTTCAGCGTGCAGCGAACCTTGCAGCCATCCATTATCCGAACCGCTTAAACCTAATGAGGCGTGCTGGATCCTCTCCCAGCTGCCATGTTATACATAAGTGACATGTTGACTATGCGATGACGCAATTATTAAAACCTCAATGTTTTGAACCCATATTTTGTGTGGGTAGTTGGCTCAATAAAATGTCGGCGCATAAGCGGCATTGCCGTTACAGTCCGCTTGCAAAGGGTCCAAGTGAGGCAGTGACCCAACAGATCCAGTCGATGGAGCTCCCATGAAAATACATACATTTTCCAACTGCCTCCTACAGGCCTGGAATTGAACATCATCCAAAACTGTTTTTCACGACTCAGCACATGTACTCTCAAATATTGTGAGGGCGCGGGGGGGGGGATGAGGTGGGGGGTTGCCTCCGTGCACAAGCCGCCACAGTGATGAACTTCCTCAAATGATGCTGAATAAATGTAGAATTTAATTAAAAGACAATTAATGATGTACATTACTCCTTAATTTCCCCTCATAGAGTTAAGTGCTATAAGACTCATTTTTTTATCGCCATTTCATTGTAATGATGAACAATCATTGCATTTCATTATAATTAACTGTGTGTGTGTGTGTGTGTGTGTGTGTGTGTGTGTGTGTGTGTGTATGCTTCTGGAAAACCTGTCTTCTTTTTTTTTTCCATTTCATAATGTGAGGCAGGTGGCTGGCATGGTACCCTGACGTTTTATAAGGAAAATAACACTTTATAACATCGTACTTTATATCGTACTAGCATATTTAAATACAATGTCAAGAATGAACCCGCTTGTGTATCACGATAAATTCACCGGGGCACCTTTTGGAATTACATTGTGGTATAAAGAAGAGATTCGCAAATACTGGAAGTCAAGCAAGAGGCTGCAGGAGTAGTCATTTCTCACAGAGGATAAAGAATATATGCCTGTGAGTAAGTATTATGCCGTCGGTCTACAAAGTGTTACATCACGGCCTCATTGATGCTAGTCAGTGGCGTTCCGCGTGATGTGTTAGCGTTAAGCGAGTGGACTTGAAGGCACAAAGTGTAATTTGCTTTGTTTTATATAAACTTTAACTACGAGTTGGCAAGAAACAGCTTGGGGCCTCTTTTTGGGAAGAATTGTTCACTGTTTGCCAAACTGCTGCTTGTTGTCACGTGTGCTGAGGGTGAGTTCACTACCACTTGTATCTCCAATTTTCGCTTGCAAGTCCTGCCGCTAACATTTTACAACCGGTCTGTAGCTCCGCCCATGTTCAAAAGCTTTATCCGTGCGGTATATTTTTTTAGCATTTTAAAACTGCCTGTTCGTATTGTTTGGGGAGTGTGAGTATCCGACAAATTGGTGTAACTTTTGTGTGTGAAATCCTTTTCAATTCTTGTGAGAACAGTCCAGCGTCCATTTGCGTGTGTGCGTGTTTTTTTCATCGTAAACATAAACACGTGCGTGAGTGCGTGTGTGCGTGTCTGTGTGTTTGTGTCAGGTGCCAGGCATGCTGGTGGTGATGATAGCGTTGATCACACTTGAGCATCAAGTGGTCTCAAACAGTTCAAAACTCTTTAGTAGTTTACGCCGGCTGGAGGTTTGTGTCTAATATGTGCGCTGTCAGTGTGTGTGTGTGTGTGTGTTTGCATGTTTTTCCCCTTTCTTGAGCATGTGTGCGCGTGTGTGTCTGTCTGTACTGCCTTTCCTCTCATTTCAAAGGCTGATCAGACTGACAAGAACGAAGAGAGGGTGGGGGTGCAGTTGATGTTCGTCTTTGAGGGGAAAAAAAAAACACCTTACAGGGAAAGAGAGAGCGAGAGGAGTGAGTGCGTGGTGGTGGTGGTGGTGGGGGGGGGGGGGCAGAAAGAGAGAGAAAGATCATCAGAGAGAGAGAGAGAGAGAGAGAGAGAGAGAGAAGAGGCGAGGTGGATGCAGCCGAAGCAGAGGGGCGAAAGTTGCACGCGCGCAAGCCCGGTTGGATGTCCGTCGCCGGATGGATGTACGGACGGATTGAGCAACACATGGATGTCCGCTGAGCAGCGGCACAGCGAGTATCTGCAACCCCTCGTGAGAGCGAGCGAGCGAGCGAGTGAGTGAGTGAGTGAGCGAGCGAGCGCCGCAGTGAGGCGGGCAACTCGCGCGCGGTGGTCGTCAGCCGGCGGAGCGAGCGAGCGAGCGAGCGAGCGAGCGCAGCCTTGTGAGTGTGGAACTGTGGATGTTTTCTTTTTCTTTTTCTTTTCTTTTTTTGGGGTTATTATTTTTTTTTTGTTGACGTGGCTTGTGGTGTCATGTGTAGTGGTTCCCATAGCCCCCCAGACTTGACGCGTGCCCGTGCGCGTGTTGTTGGCTCCATTGGTATTCAGCAGACGGACGCTCGGCGATTTCACTGCGCTTTCGCCCGGGATGGGATCACAGAGCGGGGATTGTGCGCCGCACTGAGAGCCCCCCCCCCCCCCCCCCCCCCCCCACACCGATGGGTGAGTGTCTGTCCTCCTTCGTCTCCTCCTTCCTCATCCTGCTTTTTGGTCTGCTACTCTCCCCCCGTCCGGTGAAATCCCCCCCCCCCCCCGCCGTCCCCCTCCTCTCTCCACGCGTCAACCGGTGTCTCTGCTGCTTCGAATCCCCCTCCCACCTGTTTGCCCTCCACCCCATCCTTATTTCCACTCGTCTTCTCAGACAGCATTCATCCTGGCGTCCTTTCCCGGCGTCCTCCGTCCTCGAGTCATGTCCATGGATGTCCTCTGTTCAGTTCCTGCAATCCACGTATCCGGTCCTGTCCTCACGTCCTTATGTCCTTTCCTGATGCGGCCGTCATCGTTTTCTCTCCCGGTGCGTCCATCCAAATGTCCCGTCCACTCATCCCTACGTCCTCTGTTCAATCTGGTCTTGTCGTCTGTACTCGCCTCCATCCGGCACGCATCTCAGATTGATTTCCTGTCTTTTCACGATGGATCCATCCTCATGTCCACTCCTGATGTGGTCATCCTCGTGGCTTGTGCTGATGCGTCCACTCTCATATCCTCTTCTTATGTGTCCTTATCCATCATCATGTCCTTTCCTGATGTGTCCACCCTCATGTCCTGTTCTGATTGAGCTATCCTCATGTCCTGTCCTAACATATTCATGCTCCTGATGTATCCATCTTCATATGCTGTCCCAATGTATCTGTCCTGATGTCCACTCCTGGTGCACCCGTCCAGATGTCCGACCCCCTTTTGTCCTTACATGTCCTCTGTCCAATCCTTATCTAAATTCCTAAATCCAGCATTCATATTTCCTGATGTCTTCTTAAGATGCCTCCATCCGTATCTCCTATCTCCTCCTCCTCAGGTCGTGTTCCATTCCTATGGTACTTTCTTCCAACCAGCATTCATTCCATCTTTACGTCTTTCCTTTGGCAGCCATGCTCATGTCCTCCGACAATGTACCCATCTTTATGTCCCTTTGTCCTCTCCTTGATGCATTCATCCTCGCGTCCTGTCCATACCCCAAGCGTCTTCTGTTGATCTCCTCTTATACGCGGCATTCATTCTCATTCTCCTTGTGTGTCTTTCCTGGTGCATCCACCCTCGTGTCCTCTTCTAACGCATCCATCCTCATGTTCTGTCCATCCCTCCGAATGCATCTGTTCATGTCCTGTCCTCCAATCCAGCATCCATCCCTCCTCATGATGCATTTGTTTCCAGGCCCTCTGCAAACGTATCCGTCCGAATGCATTCTCCTCGTACATCGAGATCCGTCCTTATGTATCCATCCTTCCTTCGGTCCTCTGTCCAATCCTTTTATCTTCTCATCTGGCATCCATCCCTACGTCTGTCCTGTTCTTAAGCATTTTCCCCCTCATCTCCACCCATATGTCGATGCAACCAGTGGCCGTCCCTCCTCATGTCGCCCGTTCAGATCGTACGCCCTCTCCTCCATCCAGCATTCACATCTCTTTCGTCCTTTCCAGGCCACCGTTGCCGTCCCTCCTTGCCGTCTCCTCACTCCTGTTGTCCGGTTCTCCCCATCCGCCATCCCCAGTTGCCCAAATGGGCGAGCTCGGCTTGTCAGACCACTTTGATGGATCGGCTTTGTCGTGCGCTCACCCTTCCCAACCCTGAACCCTCCCTCCCTCCCCCATTCTTCCATTTCTTTCTCCGGCTCCATTAGCCTTTCTCCTCTTCTTCCTCCTCATCGTCTTCCTCACCTCCTTGCCTCATTCTCTTTGAGTGTCATTCTCTCTCTCTCTCTCTCTCTCTCTCTCTCTCTCTCTCTCTCTCTCTCTCTCTCTCTCTTTCTCTGGATGCCCATTCAAATGGAATACAGACACACCAAAGACCTTGAGGTCGCCAGTGAACGAATCGCTGACTGTGCCTCTGCGTTGGTTTGTGTACGTGTGTTTTTGTCAGAGCACCGCGATATCTGAATGCGTGTAAATCATTTGGCTTGTCTGCCTCGTGTCTGGGCGAGACAATGCAAAGAGGGCAGAGGTGTGTTTTCAACCCCAGCATACGGGATTGCAAAATCAACGTGTCTAATCGCCTCAGGCGTGACAGCTGCGACGTACACAGTGAACACTGAAACGCACAGTACACACACACACACACTCATGTCTGGCTTTTCATAGAGCTTAGCTTCCGCATGCCAATTCACGCCCACCTCGGTGTTTTCACACCCGCTACGCGATTACATGTTAATCGTGGCGATAAAGGCTACGCTCGTGCGCATGTGCGCACACACGTGGACTGAAGACTTGTGCAATGTGGATCTCTGCAATGTGATTTTCCCCAGCACGAACGTCTTAATTATCCTTAAAGATGACAATTCTAATTCTTAAATCCGCATTACAGACAGGATAAATAAGGTTATCATATTTTGGGGCAGAAACCTTTTGGAAGTCTGTAATCACATTTTTCTTTGATAGTGCAATCAAAAATTATCTTGAAAATTCAGCCTGTGAAGCCACTTTCCCGGTTGGACGTCAAATTTGGTTAGCTTGTCGTGAGTCGACTCACAAATGCCATTTTTGGTTTGAAGCCTTGATTTTGAAGGTGACCATTTCACCTTCAAAAGTGAACTTCTCCTTGAGTGTTTGTCCAATTGGGGACCAAATTTTGGACTGCGTAGACTTGATGAATGGTTCATGCTAAATTTGCGAGGAAATTTGACGTCTTGTCGTGAGCATGGCAACATGCTACGTATGTTAGGTGGATTCAATTGCACTTTAACCCTCATGCAGTATTTTTAAGCGGCTGCATGAAGGGTATTACGTCCCAAAAATGTCCCTCTTCCAATGTGCAACAACTTTTTTCACTTTTAATTTTTTTTCACTTTCAACCCCTCAAAATGTTCAGTGGGAATTGGCCAAGACATAGATATACATCCTATGCAAAATTTCAGCTTCGTGGAGTTATTTTTCACTGTTTGGTCTGTGGTGTCCATTTGTCCAACAGTCCAAAATCGTCCAAAGTGTCCGAAATGTCCAATTTTGGGATAATTACTGCATGGGGGTTAACAATTTTTTATTTTATTTTTATTCTCCCCCTAAAATCATTTTTCCCTTTGGGCCATGAAATTTTTGGCAGCCATGTCTATCTCGAGCAGAACAATTGGCCATTTTGGAAGCGGCCATTTGAGCTTTTTCCAATCACTACCAAATGCGGACCAAGTACCATAAACAGATGGGCGACACTTAATTGTTAACAATTTGACTTTTTGCCATTGCGTTCCATCACAGCAGGGTTTTAAAGCAAGGAAAATACGTCTGGTTGTCGTCTGTGTAATCGTTCGGGAAAATTCATCCCCGGAATCCAGTTGGCGTTCAGGGACGTTGAAATTTGGGAGCCGCGTTAATCTTGAGCAAACCTACGAAAAACTTTGACGCAGCTATTCCCAAAACCCAAGGGAGGTCTGCCATTTTGTAAGCGGCCATTTTGTCCTTCAAAGACAAAGTCGCTCTGAGATTTTATCTGATTGTGAACCGAATTTTACACCAGACAGATGGACAAAGCAAAATTGTGACTGTATAGCGATACTCGCTCGATTATTTGTCAATTAGCTTCAAGGACTAGATATAGCCAGCACACACACACACACACACACACACACACATTCTGGTCATCCCATCTTAAACGGTCCATGGAGAATATGGGTCATCTGTGCAGGGTCACGTATGTCCACACGGCAGTATTGATCGCCGTGCATGTTGAATGGACTCCACTGTTCTCATCCCAAATGGGCCGTCCGCTTTACGGGTCACTCACCGCCAGATGATCGAGTCGGTACTGTGTGCATTTATTTCTCCGAGCGCTTGTTGCTGCCCCGGGATTTGCGCTCAGACATTCAACACGTGCAAAACTGTTGCATAGTAACAGGAACGGAGGCAACCTGTTGAGACGGAGCTAAGATTTGACATCCGCCAGAGGACTTTTGCTTTAAAAGCTCGTGTGGAATAAACAGAGAGGAAGGGCAAAAAAAAAAAAAAAACTCACGTCGTCCGCCAAGTCTGTCTAAGCTCACCATCTGTGATCGACTTTCATACCTGTCAGCTTCCCTCTGTGACAATATGCCTTGGCACTTTGATAAAAGGGCCACCTGATTTGTGACAACACAAATTAGGCCGACAAAAGAATAAAGTCACGATCAAGGCAATGGAATTAATCATAGCACTTTGAGGGGTTTCATATCAGCGGAGAAAATAGCGCCTGTTCAATGCCTGGGCATCGCCTACTGTGTGGCGCCTTTTTGAGACGTCCATTAAAGTCACAATGTCATGCCAGAAACGTGAAATTAGAATTATTAAATGGGCAGTTGAAGGGATTATTATTTTTTTTTTCTTGAAGTGGGTGAACGGCTCCAATGAACGAGATGACAGTTGTGTTCCTGTGTACGATCCGCTTCCACAAATTTTCGCACCTCTCGCCCCAAATTTTTCCCTGCCCGTTTGTCACTTTTAAAAGCTGTGCCTAATGTCAATCTCTCTCCAAGCCAGAGTTGGCGCACCTCCGCGCACCCTTTTAAACCCGTCAGACGTAACGCAAATGATGCTAATGCGTCATATCTTACGCCGCAATGTTAGACTTTATCTTGTGATGCTTTTAGAACAGTCTTTCCCAGATTTTACAAACAGAGATGGCGCACCCCTTCTCCCTTGTGCACACCCTGTCAAGAGTTAAAAGCAAGCCCATTTCAAGGCATCATGAGTAATCATGCACAATGGAAGTTGACATCGCCCAAATGATTGTCCTTGCCCACCATTACTTGCGCACTCCTGGGGGTTGCGATATCAAGGGGTGCGCACACCGTAATATGCGCACACCCTGCCTGAAACGCGTGAAATTTCCCAAAGGTTTTCAAAGCATGCAACCCCTTCAACATCCAAACCCAGTGTGCGCACCCCCATTTGTAGAACATCAAAGCAGGATTGGATTATTTACAGTAAAAAATAAATACCGTAATTTCCGGACTATAAGCCGCGACTTTTGTCAAACGCTTTCAACTCTGCGGCTTATTTAATGAAGCGGCCTATATAAAGACTTTTTTAACGGCTGCCCGTGTACCGTCTTTCTTTGGAAATATCTCATGTAACAATATGGGCACCTGCGGCTTATATACAGGTGCGGCTTATGTGTGTACAAATTTTTTTTTTCCTTTAAAAATGTAGTGGTGCGGCTTATAATCAGGTGCGGTCTATAGTCCAGAAATTGCGGTAAATAAATAAATTGTCACGCACCCACTTCAACATTCTAGCACAGGTGGCAGTGGATTGGTGCACCCCTCTCTTGCTGACTTTTTAAAAAAAAGTAAAAACAAAAGCAAAACTGCAACACTTCCTTGTCTTGTCATGTCCACTATTTGAAAGGCTATTAAAAATGTTGATCATTCCCTTCACGACCACCCGCCCCCTCCCTTTTATTGTTCTTTTGAAAATGAAATCATTTTCACACTCCACCGTGCTAACCTGGTGTTCCGCGAGAGAGGATTTTTTTTTTTTCGAAAACATTTCATATTTATCTACAATTGAGGACTGGCTGCAAATGAAAGACAAGAGGTGTAATTACCAGGTGTGAATGTCTCAAATTCGGTCCGAGGAATTAAAAGGAGGAAGTGACACGGTGGAGTGTTTCCCAAATGAGAGAATTTAAGCGAGAGGACATGTGGGGAGGAAGCGGGTTGGGGTGACAAGGGCACAGCAGACGAGCTGACTGACACTCACGATAAAGCGGAGCGACACAAAATGTCAGCCTGCTAACCTTTCATACACTTGTCCGTCCATCTTCGATGTGAAGGTGGACGTGAACACGCAGGGCAACGCGGACGCGCCCACGGGCGACCACTTTCGACCCCCTCAAACAACGTAAAAAGTTTAGAGACAATAAAGGCGGTTGTAAAAAAGAACCACAAGGGCGGAGGGGAATGTCAATTAAATGTGGTTCTGCGCCAGCGTTATGTTTTTAATAATCTCACGCACCCCCTGGAGTTTACACACCCTGAGATGACTCTTTTTCAAACATGAAATCCGGCCATATTTTTGGGGTGAAAAAGATTCACACTTGGAGGGGGGGGGGGGCGCAGTTAATGTCAACATGTTACTTGAGAATCGCATCCACCTGTAGTGTACACGTGTGACTAGCTAGTGATGAGTTGACTTCAACCCATAAATTCCATAAATAATTACAGTACATCTGAAACAAATGAATATAACAATATATTTGAGAGAAAAAGCATGTTATTTTGCCTCATTCAAATCTTAATACAGTCAAACCTTGGTTTTCGGGTGTCTCGGTTCTCGGCCAATTCGGTTTTCCACCAAAAATTTCGAGTTTTATATGCCTCGGATGACGAACACATTTCGGTTCTCGAATAAACTGAGCGCACTTGAATGCACCATTTGACTCCTCTCGCCTTCCTTACACGAGGAAGTGACGCTTCTTCGGGTAGACGAGGAAGTGACGCGTCCTCGTGTTGCTTTCCATTGTGAGCAGACGTGTTCAGTAAACGTTTTTATTTTAAAAAGAGCCTGGTTTCGGTTTTCGAACAATTTCGGTTTTCGAACAGCCTTCTGGAACGGATTATGGACGACTGTAGTAACACAAACATGACGTAAACATGACAAAACAAACAAACAATGCTGGGAGTCCTTTCAAAGCAATAATTCCCTAACGACCAACAGGTGTGCAGCTGCAGGGAGAGCCCTACAGTGCCACCTGTTGGTCACAAACCAACATGACGGGGGGGGGGGGTCCAAGCCACGCTGTAATTTGGTCCCCGACAGGCGACCAGGAGCCAAAGTGAGCATTCTAACCTTTTCTCCTCTCCTCCATCTGTCCGTCTCCTCCAGATGTGAAGGTGGACTCCGCGTGCAGCGGTAGCGCGCCCCCCCGGGCGACGTCTCGCTAAACCGGTACCAGCACACTCGGGGAAGGAACCCTCGGAAGGAGGCCGTCATCCGTCCGGAGCCATCGACCCGTTGAGCGGATAATTCAGCTTGTCGGGGGGGGGGGGGGGGGCGGGGGATCATCGCAGAGCAAAATAGGCCGCCGTGATGTCCCAGCGAGGCGGCGGGGCCCTCGGACACGTCTGGAACCATCCGCCGGATTTCCTGTTGAGATTGCAACATTTGGCGACGGACCTTCTCTTCCGCAAGCAGTAATTGGAAAATCCACACCTCCTCCTCCTGAGAAGACCGCGTCCCCGTTTGCTTGTCAGGGCAGAAGGAGCGCTCGTTTTTTTATAAGGAACAATTTGATCCCACTTTTCCCACCCCTTCCCCCCCCCCCCTTTTTTTTCTCTTACCCTGTAGTTTTCCTGTGAGCGAGGTAAAGCTCAGCGCAATTGTTTTTTCATCCTGATGGAGTAGACTGTACACAGTAGATAACCAGCAGGTAGAAAAGAAAGCGAAACAAATTAACCCGAGTTGATAAAAGCCTCGTTGTTTTCCGAGTGCCATGAAGCGGCGAGCGAACGGGAGGCTTTAAGAAGGCCGCCGGCGAAAAAGATGACTCACTAGACGGACGGACGGACGGACAAGCGAGGCATGCCACTCATTGTCATTCCGAGCAGCGTGTGAGCGGGGGGAGAGGGAAAAAAAAGGGAGGGGGGCGGGGGGGGAGACAGCGAAGAGGGGAGGGGCCAGGCGACGGCGGCCCTGTTTTTTTGCAGCGGGCCTGCTAGTCGAACAGGTGCGAGGCAGGAAAGAGAGCAGGTGTGCCCAACACTCCTCTTCGTCTGCTGGTCTTTTATGCCCCATCACCGCCGCCGCCATCTTCCATCAGCTGGCGAGGCGATTGCCCCTTTATCGGCACTTTCTGGTGTCACGGCCCGACTGAAAAAACAAAAACAACACACATGTGCCGTGCTATCCATCCGACCCGAAGGGATTATTTCTGTTTCCGTCGCGCATCAACACCGAAATCCTTTCGGATTCCTTCAGTGCGTCCCAAGCACCGCCGCGCCTGTCGCCCACCCAGCTAATAAGTGACACACCGTACAGCCCCGTGGCTCCCCCCCCCCCCAAGGCCGACCCCCTTGGCTGAAGCGCTCCAAAGCCTGCAGGTCTCAGATCTCGGTGCCAGGTCTCCCCCGCCCCCTTTTTTCCTCCTGCTGCAGCGTTTCTGATTACCGTCTTCATTCCTTCTGTAAGTAACAGCCTTGCTCTTCTCCTTTTGGTGTTCTTTCCACTGTGTGTGTGCGTGTGCGTGTGCGTGTGTGTGTGTGTGTGTGTGTGTGTGTGTGTTTTGGCAGCCGTGCTTTGCTTTCCTGCGCTTCTTCTGCTCTAGGCAGTGTTTTTGTGTGTGCATTTGATACCTGGCTCTTCAGTAGCAAGGATGGCGCTCCACCGGGGCTCGAAGGTGCTACAGCCCCCCCTCCCCTCCTCAAAAATCTGTGTAGCCCCCCCGGTAAGCCCCCCTCAGCATTTTATTAGATATTCGAAAATATCTTTTTTTTTCATCAGCCAACTTATGTATCACTCAAGACCTCCTCCAGTTACCCGTTCAGTCGAGTTTTTATCAACGCCATCCCGCCACTGTCGTAGAATCCATCAGCGCAATCGAAAAGTCACAGCGCACGACTTGTCTATATTTTATCGTGCAACGTGACCAAAATTTGACACGGTTAAGTAGAAAACATCATGCTCACCAAGAGATGCTGAATATTAACCCCCATGCAGTAATTATCCCAAAATTGGACATTTCGGACACTTTGGACGATTTTGGACTGTTGGACAAATGGACACCACAGACAAAACAGTGACAAATAACTCCACGAAGCTGAAATTTTGCATAGGATGTATATCTATGTCTTGGCCAATTCCCACTGAACATTTTGAGGGGTTGAAAGTGAAAAAAAATTAAAAGTGGAAAAAGTTGTTGCACATTGGAAGAGGGACATTTTTGGGACGTAATACCCTTCATGCAGCCGCTAAAAAATACTGCATGAGGTGTTAAACGGATGGCGGGTTTTGGCTGAAGCAACCAATCAGAGGACAGAAAATGCTGATGTCATCAGGGGGTGTCGGTTTGAGATCATCTCGGATTGGTTCAAGAGCCTCATTCTTTCCTCTGAAGCCCCGCCCTCCCTCCCGTAGACTCATTCAGTCCCAGCCAATTCTAGAACAAGTCTGAAAAGACGTTTAAAAACGTCTTTGGGAGTGAATGAGTTATGGAATGGCGACATAGAGACGTGCGTGTTTGACTTTAAAAAAACAAACATTACTTGGTGAAATTGGAATCTGAGAAGCCCTTGTACAAGGGCAGCAATGTTTAGACCATCTGTTTGCATTCATCTTATCGGGTTCTTGAATTAGCCTTTAGCCTTCGGATTAGACCTGAGGTTAATATGGACTAATTAGCGGAATTTTTTCCCCCCCTCACCCCTCCCCACTTCTGTGAGCATTTTTTCTTTTTGACTTTTCTGTCACGAAGGATCGAGGATGAACCAGCTAATGAGAACAACTCCCGATTCCCCGACTCGTACTTTGCCGCCTCCATTTCACGCGCATTGCTTCCGCCCCTTTCCTCTCCCGTCTGATGCACCCCCCCCCCCCCCCCCCCACCTCCCCGTAACATTGCATCGACCCATCTATCTCCTGGGACACATGCACATCTTTATACACTGTCACAGTCGCAGAACCTCCCCCCCACCCCCACCCTCCACCCCCCCTCCCAACCGCTGTACCCGGGAGACGCTCAATCAAGATAGTCCCGTCAAACAGACCAATGAGCTGCGAATAACGGCATTACGCCGGCTTGCAGCTCAGAGCGTCACGGCGACGGAAAGGTTGGGAGGGAGAGTATGGTGTGTGTGTGTGTGTGTGTGTGTGTGTGTGTGTGTGTGTGTGTGTGTGTGTGTATTAGAAGGGCCCTAGAGCAGCAAAAGACCTTCCATCCATGGGATCAGCGTGATGGCTTGAACGAGGGCCTGGCTTTGTTCTCGCTGCTGGTCAGCCCTTCACAACTGAGATGACCAAATAATACGATTACTGCAGCTGCACATTGATAACACACTGCTACCCCAACAGCTTCTGTTTTGCCAGGGATGAAATGGGGGTGGAGGTGAGGGGGGGGGGGGCAGGGGGTTTGTTGGCGTCAAAGCCGTGATTGGCTTCACAACATGGACTCCATGTTGCGAAATGAAGTGCAGTGATTGCCCTTCATTTCTGGTGCCAGGTTTGCATTTTTCTTTTTTTTTGGGGGGGGGGGGGGATAGTTTGTAGCTCAATTTTGTTTTGCCTCCCGTTTTTTTTGTGGGAAATTCCACTGGACTGTGGAGCACTTTAGTTTTACACATTGTAAATTTGGAAGAAGAGTGCAAGCAGGAAGTAGAGCGATTTCAAGCTCAGACTAGTTTTTGCTGCAGCTTATTGAATGTTAAATCCTCTTCAGTCCTGCTTTTTAGGCCTACAGCGAGTGACGGCTGTCGGTTCATTTTAGAATGTACATCTTTGGGCGCAGTGTTTTCAGGGGGGAAATAATTGAGTGGCGATGCTCCGCCTTATTCGACTGTTGCCAGGTAGATTAGGCAGTGCGTAATAGCAGATTAATATATTAATTAATAAATGTACATATTATTGATCATAGAAAACAGAAAATGTATATGAAATGAATATGAAATGAATGAATGGTGGAGACGTCTTTAAATTAGCCATTACAGTCAAACCTCGGTTTTCGTCCATGATCCGTTCCAGAAGGCTGTTCGAAAAAAGAAATTGTTCGAAAACCGAAACCACGCTCTTTTTAAAATAAAAATGTTTACTGAACACGTCTGCTCACAATGGAACGCAACACGAGGAAGCGTCACTTCCTCGTGTAAGGAAGGTGAAAGGAATCAAATGGTGCATTCAAGTGCACTCAGTTTGTTCGAGAACCGAAATTTATTCATCATCTGAGGCATAAAAAAAAACTTGAAATTTTGGGTCGAATTGGTCGACAACCGAAACGTTCGAAAACCGAGGTTTGACTGTCCTATGATTTCAGCATGCACTTGTGTCGATGACGGTAGCAACAAATAAAAAGCGGAAATGTCAAAGACAAGTAAGCGAGCTGCCACGCCACCACGCGGGCAGGCTTCAAAATAAAAGCTTCCTCAGTCATCTTTTGCCGTCAATGTTTTATTTGGTGGGCTTGGATTTTGAAGTTGGCCTTAGCGGCGTGTTACGTTCTGAGGATGTTTTTGCAGTTCTTTTGACATTTCTAAATGACATGTCATTTGCTTTTGCTATTTCTTTTTTTTTTTTGCCATTGCAAAAATTTGCTATCCTGTCAGTCTGTCTGCTGTCCATCAGCGTTTGTGAGGTCAAAGCAATGACGACCTTTCATATTAATTTTTTTGAAATATTTATATTGCGCTCCTTCAAATTCCGCCTAGCAACAAATACGTGACACCGACCCTGAAAAAGACACGTGAAGCTGTTTTGCTTGTCCACTTTTTTAGTGCAATTTATAACATTGCTCTTGAGAGCGAAATTGGATTTGAAAAAGTATTGCCCTGGTGCGTAGTCTTGCCTAAACGATTGCCATGCCGCCTCTTTTTTTGTGTCCTTTGCTGTATGAAAACGGCACCGCATCCATCTTAGCAGTCTAGTATGCCTCACAAACGCTTTGACCTTGCTGTCTAGTAAAACGTGGAATTGCACCGTATTTGATGAATGCTCCTCTGGCACATTGGGACCAGAAAGATCTGCCCCGGGTCATGCGAAAGAAAGCGCGCGGAACCTGCTGGAGCTAATATCGGCGCTTGTTCCCCAGCGCGAGCCCCGTGAAGGCTCTCGCGCTCGCCTCTCATCGGGACGAAACGCTTCCCTGCTGAGTTGAAGATGAGCTCCCCCGGGACCTTATCCCCTGCAAATAGCACGATAAAAAAATTGTGTTTGGTTTTCTGTCGTGTCCACCCAAGTAGTGACACTCTGTGAACTTGAGCCACACTCCACCACGTCTGCAGACGCATCCATCGGCGCGGCTCAATTGATGCAAAACCGTGCAATGCTGAAGTCACAAAGCAATACGTGACAATGTCCCTTTCTGATTTGTGTCTTCATTCGTAAGCTTTTCACCAGGATTTGATGGCGTCCCGTTGTCCCCGTAATTCCCACAAATCAAATGTTCGTAGGTCTCCTCGACGCCTTTCCTTCTTGTCACTCGTGAAAACAGAATTGTTTGGATGCAGCTTTGTATTGTTTGTGCCACTAATGAGCAGCTGTGCCTCACGTCGTTTTTTTTTCCGATGCCGAGAGGCGAGCGTTTGCACCTCTGCTGTTCAAAACACAATGCGAGACGAGTTTGATTGGTTCGGGGACCCGTGCCTCATCGCTTGGATTTCAAACAACCTATCCCCATTGAAATGAATAGAAATGCCATTAATCCGTTCCAGCCACTCTGGCAAAAACAGACAAACAAGAAAAGCAGCACTCGAAAAATATGTGGTACTTATTTTTAAAACAGTAACTGTTTTTGGGGATATTTGCCTCAATTAAATGGCCCCTCTGCTACAACCAGCCTGGCCACCTGGGGGCAACATAAGACAAAAACAGATGGGCATCCGCTACATGGGCATCTGCATCTCAAATCTTTGCAGAAGATAAAGCTAGCAAACAAAGCTGTGCAAAATGCTAACAAGCAATGCATCAAGCTATTGATGATCCACAGAATAGCAATTGTGTTAAACCATCAAGGAGTGGATATTTCAACACAAACGGTGAAGCATCATAGGTAGACAGACAATATAACAAGACTCACGGGCATATATTCTTTATCCTTTGTGTAAAAAGAAACAAAGACTAATATAACAACAGTTTATTGTAAAACGTATACGTGTCTGTCCGTATTTATGCTGTGGCAAAATCACCAGAAGGCACAGCACAATGTCCATCAAAGGAAGCAAAATCTGTTTAATTCTTTGTATTCGATTGAGATATTTTTTTGAATTTTTTGTTGCACTTTTGAGGCATGAAAATTGAGGACGAGGTCATTTGAGGGTGCGGGGCCATCACTGTATTTTTAGCATTTTTTTTTTAGCTCCAGCGACAGCTTCTCCCAGCATCCGTCCACTTTCTAGTCCGCGTCCCATGATGCATTTTATCCGGCCCGATCTCCGTAAAGCGCACCCGGGCGGCTTTCGGGAGCCTGTTGTCAAGCCGAGGCGAGCGAGCGGCACGTTTGAGCTTCCTCGCTTGCTTGCCGCCTTCAATCCTCAGGTGCTTGTCCAGCTTGCGCACTAAAGCTCGGCTCATCTTTGCCTAATGGAGCAAAAAAATACAGCCCCTATTTGCTTAGCTGTTTGTCCACTCCTGCTTGCTTTCGCCCCCCCCCCCCCCCTCGGCGTGGTTGTGGGGGAAGAGGGAGCAACCACGGTGATGGGGTGGGGGCGGGGGTGCACTTGAATGGGCTTTTTTTTTTTTTTTTTTTATTTAAAATGTTCTCCCGCCTGAGTTGTTTTGGTCGCTTATAAAGAGAAGGCCTCTCGGTTAATGGACTCATTAAGATCGAATGCTAAGAAGATAAAAGCAATGAGTGCAGCGTGTGCTGAGTGCCATCGTCTTTGCGGACGGACGCATGATCACATCGCTCGTGTGGCGTGGCTGAACGCGTGTTCAGCGACACCCGCGACGACACTTGACTGCCTATCGTTTTGTCTCATGGCCATCCTGTACGGGGTCCGAGGCGTCCTTACCCCGCCCGCATCACCGCGGTGTGATTGGAGGTCACTTGGGGTGGTGTGAGGGGGGGGGGGGGACTGTGTGGCGAGGCAGGCAAAAGGCATTGTGGGTAGCCTCGCGTGTTGGTTCACCACCACTCAAGTCTGTGTGCATTTCTCAATGCTGTCCAGAGGCTTGTTTGCTTGCGTCGGCGGCGGTCGCAGCTGCTGTGTCAGACCACCGCGGTCTGGCCATTTGCATAAAAATACGACGGCGAACGAGAATAGCACAAAGTGGAGTGCAGTCTTTCACCAAGGTTAAAATAAAAACTTTTTTTTTAAAATCGTTAATTTTTAAATTAACACTCAGACTGACTCCTCGTCCCCTACTCTATGACGTCACCCCCTACTCAACTAACCCAGCCCTCAAATACACAAATAACAAGAAACAGATATTACGCAATGGTTTCTGTCACAGGACAAACATGACACAAACATTATTAACGTGGAAAAACCACGTTTGTATTTGATCGTATTTTCCACCGCGCAATGACGATTGTAGCGTGAAATTGATTAGTGGGCAAATGAAGGCGAGGTAGCTTTACAGTATTTATATTGTGCATTTCACACACAAGGTAACTCACTGCGCTTCACATAATAAACACCAGAGCTCCCAAAGCCCCCCCCCCCCTTTTTCACGGTTCTCAAACTTTGATGCGCCCATCTGCCTCAGACGGGGAAGCGCGGCACTGAGTGGACTCTGGTGGTCCCCGGGAGAGGAGCTGCATTGCATCATTTATATTTCAAAGATATTCGCAGCAGAATGTTAATCAATGAAATACTTAGCTCCTCAAACAGTGACTAATAATCATTTCAGGCGATGATGTGCGGTCGGGGCAGGAGTGCAAGCAATCAAAATGGCGAGTAATTTTCGACTTCCGCTCGCCCCCGTGTTAAAAGTACGACATTTAGAATCATTTGCATAAAAAAAGACTGAAAGACATTTAAAAAGCAAAGCAATAAAAACGAGATTACTAAAATGATGACGCAAATGTAAAGTGATGACATTTAAAAGCATTTATCAACAAAAGAGTGAAAGATTTTGAAATGCAAAGTTAAAAAAATGAAAAGGATCATTTTCGGAAATTACTCACCAAATGAACAAGTGGAATTGACTTTAAAAATGCTGTAAACAACCTCAATAGGAGGAATTTATTTGGATTTAAAAGCATTTCTACTCAGAAGTGTTGCGGTTTGCGGGTATTCAAAGTCACTGTCAATGTGATGTTGACTGGAGTACAGTATTTTTCGGGTGTATTTTCTGATGTATGTTTTTAACGGGTGGGCATGGAGGAAATGTCTTTCCCAGTTTTTCGATGCGTTAGCGTAGGTGTGTTTATCTCAGGGCATGTGTCTTAGTTGTAGTTCTGCAATTTTTTTTTTTTGCCTACAAAAGTCCTTTTGCAATTTGTTCCGTTTTTTAAAAAATTGTTGAGGTGTCACGCGGGCACCCGCGGCGGCTCCTCTTGTTGTCTGTTTAAGAGACAAATGTACATACATCTGTGCTGTATGTACATTTGACAATAAAGTTGCACTTGATACTTGATACAAAAGCAAAAAAAAATGGTAGCATCCGAAGTGACTTGTGCTTTTTAAAATGTTTGTTTTATTTGAGGGGGAGGAGTCAAAAACTTGGTAGTGAAGCTAACCCATGTTCTACTGAGGGGGAAACGCTTGAACTTTTTTTTTTTTCTTCCCTGGTGAAAGCAGAGCTTATATGCTTCTATTGTCACAGAAAACAATATTTTCTTTGGGTCTTAAAAGCTCAGCCGGAATGGTCTCAAAACTGGGCGGTGTTATGGGAAGCTTTGCTTTGAAAACAGCTGGCAGTGAAGGAGCTTTGATATCTTGTCATAAAAAAATCTTTTTTGGGGTTTAAAGGGCTTCTATACACTGGAGTATTCACAAGACAGAAACAAAAATATACGTATTAGCCATGTTCATTCCCAATGGGACAGCTATCAAACTTATTTTGGAGGCTGGTCTTATGCATTTATGCACGTTTCCTTTTGGGGAGATGTTTTGTTA
The DNA here is from genome assembly GCA_018466805.1 of Hippocampus abdominalis. Lineage (NCBI taxonomy): Eukaryota > Metazoa > Chordata > Actinopteri > Syngnathiformes > Syngnathidae > Hippocampus > Hippocampus abdominalis. The sequence goes on from CM031699.1 coordinate 3,329,161, forward strand.
TTGGTGACTAAAAGCACTTTTGTAACACGAAAACATATATTTACAGACCCTCATTGCATAGCACTGACCATAAACTGGTGTAATTGAGTGTTTTTTCAGAATTCAGTACTGCTTCAGATAAAATGGAAATTGGTCCTTTTGAAAAAATAAATAAATAATGCATTTAGAAAGGACATATCATGAGAAATTGACTTTTGAATTGCTTGTACACAAATTGCTGCATTTCTGGAGTGCTTGCCCACCCGTCAAGTGTGAAATTAAACAACAAAGTGAATCTTTAGTTATCTGCCTATTTCGGGAAAATGTGTCTGAGGCAGCCATTTAGCATTTTTTCCCCCTTCGGTTTCCTAACACTGGGGCTAATTTGAATAACCAAGGTCATCAAAAAGGATGAAAATGAATGAAGCATTATTTCAGCAGAGTGGCAGATTTCCTGTTGTTTTAAAAGGCTTTTTTTTTTTTTTTGGGTGAGTCTATTCATGATGGGCTTAAGTGTAGCTGTCTTGTTGGGGGGTGGGGGGGTGGGGGGGATTTTATTTCTTTATTTTTTAATTTCAGGGTAGCACTATGAATCCAACTTACAACTCATAACCTAGCTACCGACTGTGACCAAATTACTTATTTTCTGTACTTTTTAACAGCCTGTCCAACCCACCTGCCTACCTTCGTAATTTCCAGCTAAACAACCTGGGTGCTCTAGCTAGCTAGCAGCCTACTTAGCTTGCTGAGCTAGCCTGCCTACCAACTATCCCATCCTCCCTACCAATTTTTTTTTTACCCTCGCTAACTACCATACAGTGTCGTGAAAAAAATATTTGCCCCCCTGATTTGTGTTCTTGGCACATTTATCACACACGAGGATTTCACTTTATCAAACCAATTTTGATATCACACAGAGCGAACCCAAGGAAATACAAAATGCAGTTTCTAAATGCCAATTTCATTTTATTTCATCAACTTGACTGACTAATCTACTTCCCTACTGAGTGGTCAGCAACCAACCAACCAGCCAATTGATTGGCTGACCGACCAAACAACCTACATTAGCTAGTACTGGATAAGCTAGCAACCAGCTTCCCACTGGTCTACTTAACTTATCTATCCACCTTACCAACTGTGTACCTAACTAATTTATAACATGATTTTAAAAAAAAATATATAATTTTTTTTTCTTAAATGCTTTCATTAAATCTCATTTTATTGAATAGTGGTGATCAGTTAATTTTTCTCCTAGCCATTTGGTGTTTGTTTCTGTATTAGACATAAACAGTCACAGTTTTGGCCACATTTAAAAAAAAATAAAAAAATAAAATAAATAAGCAACGCGCTCTTCATACTGTATTTGTACGCCTCCGAGCACATTGCGCCGGAATTTCATTGCAGCTGAGATATTGACAATAAAAGTGTGGCGGCATAAACCTTTTATGTCCTCTCAGGCTGGTAATGAAAGCAGCCACCTGAGAATTATTGTGCCATCCTTGAATAAATAAGAAGGTATTAAGTCAATTTAAGATAAGTCAGTCTGGCTCAGGCAGCATCCCTCATTAAACTACGTAATAGCTTGATATCCTTTTTTTCGCCTCTCCACCGTTTGATTTCATTCTTCAGTCAGAATGTGTGTGCGCGATATGTATTTTTGCTGCCAAATTGCATCACCCTCTCTGTTGTTGTTTTTTTTGCCCGGCCGTGCTCAATGTTTTTGGTATTTTTGGAGCGTGAGTCAAGATGCTGCAACGGGCTCCGTCAATCACTGATACATAGCCAGTGAGTCACAGCCATCTCTGCCGCCTCCGTCCAAATGGTTACGCGGCGTCGGAATACCAGCAATCTGGACTTTGCAGCTCGCCGAGTGGCGAGTTTTAATGTTCAAGCCATGAATTTTCTGACCGTGGCAGCTAGTGGAGCTTGGAAGATGGGAGTGAAGGGCGGGGGGGGGGGGGGGGGGGGGGCATTTGTAATGTGTGAGGAATGCATTTGTAAGTGGTGAGGAATACAAATGACGAAAAGATTTTGTGACGTTTTTTACGCGGATGCTAACCGGTGACCAACCTACGTATGTACAATACATACAATAATCAAACACATTTTTATTTATATTGCGCTTTCACAAACTTGACCGACTTTACCATCTTGCCTTGTCCAGACAGACCTGCAACCAATCCTTGTTTGTCAGCTTGCACGCCAGCCACGGGCTTTCCCGCGTGCTGTGTTCACGTATGTTCTGACCGTTTCTCCATCTGACGCCCGTGTCAAGATAAGTGAGCCGTCGAGGCGGTTTTAGATGGCCCCCGAATTGACATATGTGAAGAAAACCCATCTTTTAATAAATCGTGTGTGCTTGTCTTGTGTGTCTGATAACCACCACAAATATTGTCCAGCTGAGAGGTGAGGATGATTGCAGACTTTTTTTTTTTTTTTTTTAAGTCAGAGTGAGACCGCCTGGCCTCTGCTGAGCTACGCAAGCAAAATCGGGCCAATTAAGCTTCTGCAGTTTGCTCCCCCCCCTCCGACCCCCCTTCCAAATTGTAACCACTAATGCAAAAGTCAGCACATCGTCTGTCTTATCTTGAGAGCCGCTAAGCATCGGGTATTAGCCGGCAAATTGGGTATTTGGTGTAGATTGTCGGTATTACGTAACAGGTGTTGCAGCACTTCATTACACTTAAAGCCCCAAATAACTGATTCGCACTTCTTGCCTCGGGCGGAAATGAGCAGTAATTATTACCTCATAAAGGTAACAGGCAAATACTTGTATATTTTAACACCCAAGGGAATATCGGAATGAATGAATATGTTGTTTTTGTGTTTAAAAAAAATTCTTTTTTTTTAAACCCCTGCAGTCGCATAAGCCCATTTTTCACCCTTCGTTTAGCTCTGCTTTCATTCTGCGTGCAGATTACTAAATGCCTGCCTCCGCACAGTCTCTGCTATACAGTCGATACTTAATGGTGCTTTGCTTTAAGCACCTTTTTTTTTTTCTCTTTTTAAACGGAAATAAAAAAGTAGCGAGAGCATAATGTGGCCATCCCATGAAACTACGCGTCTCCCTTTTTTGGTTTTCCGGCGCGATAAAAAGCCGTTTAACAGCAGCGCATTTCATGAATGCACAACACAAACGACACGCTTGACGGAAGCGGCAACAAACCTTCCTGTGAAGATCTGCGCTTTGCTTTGAGGGTTTTATCCTCTGGATCTACCTTCCCGCCTCAGCGTCTGACCTACCGACCGCCGGGATGACTGACAGTAATTCAACGGGCGTGAAATATCACTTGAGCAACTGATCGGCTAGCTTGCCTAGCGACCCGTTCTTCCTCCTACCACTCCCCCCTGATCGATCTTTAACCTTGCATCCTGACTACTGCAGCCGTCTTATTTCCTGACCGATCGACCTGCTTACCGATCGGCAACCAATCATCATTCCTAACAACTGACTGGAAACCAACCTTCTAAAAAAAGAAAATGTCCTTTTTACTTCCAGCCTCACCTAGCTAGCCCACATACCGTATTGACCCGAATATAAGACGGCCCTGATTATAAGACGACCCCCTCTTTTTCAAGACTCAAGTTTGAAAAAAAGACGTTTTGAACACCAAATTAATTTTTATACAGAAAATAATGACAGTACATCTGAAACAAATGATTAAAAGAATATATTTGAGAGAAAAAGCATGTTATTTTGCCTCATTCAAGTCTTAATATCTGAACATTTAAATATGAAAACTAAAGTGCAATCACATTGGTAAATGAATGGCTTCTGGTTTTTGAAATGTAAATGACATCATAACTTCTCCTCAGCTGCCGGTTAACCTGGCCGATCTTCGACCCACTTTTCTCCAGATTGTCGCTACGTTTCTCCATTTTCTGTTATCTCTTCTATTAATTTCTTCTCTTTTCTTTTTTACCGCTATTTTTTTATTTTTCTTCTTTGTGCTACCGCTATTTTTATTTTTATTTTTATTCTTCGTGACTGGAGTTCACTTTGTCCTGGGGAGTCAAGTTCAGCATTCGCTTCAATGATATCTGGCGCCATCTAGCGTCGTGAATGGGTATAACGTCTAGACCCCGAATATAAGACGACCCCCACTTTTTCTTATTTCAATGCAAAAAGCACTGTCTTATATTCGGGCCAATACGGTAAAACAGTCACCATGTTCATTCTTTTGTTTGTAGTTTTGTTTTTCCAGCCACGCTTTGGCCTCCAACTCCTCAAAACGATGCAGATTGTATGGGTGTTTTTTTTTTTTTCTCCCCTTGCATTTATTTTTTTTCCAACACAGGCTGACGAGCTGCAGCCGTGATCGCTCACAACTTCTTTCTTGCCTGTTTGCATGCTTCTCGAGGTTAACTATCTTGACTGCGACACCACGCAACTATTATTATTTTTTGTCTGAGGAAGAAAGTGGGGGAAAAATTAAAAAGCCTGCGGCAATTTCTCAATACCGCCAAAGATTCCGTTGTTGACTCGACCACGTCAACCTTTCTCTGGCGTGAACAAACGAGGACAAAACCCAAAGCTGTCCTCCGCGCCGCTCGAAGATCACATCATCTCCTTTTTTCCAATTCCACTTGCTCGCCTCGTTGCAACATAATGATCCGTTTGTAGTTGGCCGCCGGGCACTCTGGGGAGATATCCCTGTCGACGACAATAACCGCAGCGCGTCGTAAAGAGGTAACCCGCCTTATTGCTCAATGGATTTACATACGGCAGGTAATCACGGTGGCCGCGGGCGGTCTTTGACTGATGGCGTGTGTCAGCTGTGTACATGCTGCCTGTGTTTTCATTTGCGCTTGCTGGCCTGCCGGGCCATCGACGCGCCGCTTGGGCAGATTGTAATGTATTTGATTGTCTGTGTGTGTATTTTGGAGTCTTTATCCCAATGCTATCTTGGCTTTTCGGTTTTCCTTTTAACAAACCCAATCCCGGCCATGACCGTCATTGCAGTCATGTTTCCACGAAGCGCCGCGGATGAGTTTGTCACGGTGCAGGTTCGGCTTAAGTGAACCCTAAGCAGTGTGATGTCAAACCGCACGGATTCTGTTTTCATGCCGCGTCCAATTTCTCTGTCAGCCCGTCAACTGACGGCAGAGCATTTCGGTGAAATCGTTTCACTCGCATACAGAATGATACTTCTATATTAAGGAAAATATAGAGATTGGTGGGCGGCCTGGAAGTCCAGTGGTTAGCATGTCGGCTTCACAGTGCAGAGGTACCGGGTTCAATTCCAGCTTTTGGCCTCCCTGTGTGGAGTTTGCATGTTCTCCCTGGGCCTGCGTGGGTTTTCTCCGGGTACTCCGGTTTCCTCCCACATTCCAAAAACACGCGTGGCAGGCTGATTGGACACTCTAAATTGTCCCTAGGTGTGAGTGTGGGCGTGGATGGTTGTTCGTCTCTGTGTGCCCTGCGATTGGCTGGCAACCAGTTGAGGGTGTAACCCCGCCTACCACCCGAAGACAGCTGGGGTGGGCTCCAGCACACCCCGCGACCCTAGTGAGGATACAGCGGTTCTGAAAAAGAATGAATGAATAGAACTTGGTGCACACAGATACTCAGCCTTGGAGCAAGTGGTACGCTTCATAATTAACTTTAAGAGCCCCCAAATGTCGAACCGTTTGGTCGCTCGAAGACCGAATTGTTCCCCTATGCAACCCGTGATAGAAATGCAAGCCTGATCAAGGCCTCGCAGAATTGAACGCGCATGCGCTGTGTCGGGGAAAGGCGGAAAAGTCAATTAAAAAAAAATTTTTGCAATCAACATTCTTGCCTTCAATGCCCCATTTTTCATCCGCCGGTACAGTTTGCATCCGGATTGTACAGAGCGATGGACGAATTATTGTTTTCCACCAGGAAATCCGGTTTGGTTCAGTATACTAGTACAGTCAAACCTCGGCTTTCGACCATAATCCGTTCCAGAAGGCTTTTTGAAAACCGAAATTGTTCAAAAACCGAAACCACACTCTTTTTAAAATAAAAATGTTTACTGAACACGTCTGCTCACAATGGAAAGCAACACGAGGAAGCGTCACTTCCTCGTGTAAGGAAGGCGAGAGGAGTCAAATGGTGCATTCAAGTGCGCACAGTTTGTTCGAGAACCGAAATTTGTTTGTCATCCGAGGCATAAAAAAACTCAAAATCTTTGGTCGAAAACCGAATTGGTTGAGAACTGAGACGCCCGAAAAACGAAGTTTGACTGTAGTTAGCAGTTTCTTTCTACTGTGAAGAGTCCCCAAAAACCGATTCGATACCTCTTTACCAAGGCCCTTTTCAGCGATGGAAAATCACCGAGTTGGTAGACGGGTTGTGTAGTACCAAATGGCCCGCGTAGCGTTTGGTCAGGTGATCTCGATTGATCCGCATTTAACTTGTGTAACTGGTCGCTGCGAAATAGCAGCTTTTGCAGTCCACGACAAAGTTTCTCATGTTGACTTTGTTGACGCAACTCTACCCGATCCCGACGCCCCGCCCCATGGCATCGGGGGTTGCTGTTCACATTCAACGTTACAACCGATGGCTAATGGGCATTGGTTGTCCCAAAAGGTACAATTATGCAGTGTTTTCCTTTCCGATCCGGGCCACACCATTACTAATTCACACCGATTTACTTTCCCACGATGGCTGTAATATTAAAACGCCATTGTGCAATTATCCCTTTTTATAAGGAAACCAAAGTCAGAAAGATGCTAATGAGCGGATGTGTGCGTCCTCCGGGGTTTTCCCGTGAGTGGATGTAAAAGCAGAGTGGAAGGGAGGTGTGGTGGGTTGAGGTAGCGGTGTGCGAGAGAGGCGATAAGAAGCGATAACTCAGCAGAAAAGGTGTAAACTCCTCCGGCTGTGGGCTAATCTAGCAGGCTTAGGTGCAACCGGGGCTCTCACTGCCAGCGGCAGAGGAACTCGAATGGCAACGTTGACTCGGAGCCTCTGTGGTCGTCTTCTGCCGGGGACCATCAATACATCGATTAGCTGGCGAGAGATAGGAAGCGCAGAACACCTTTTTTGACCTCCTTCAGCATATACAGACCCAGGCAGGTGACATACGCGCAGTTGGGATGGAGGGGATTAAAAAAATAAAATAAAAAAATCTACTACTCGCAATTGGTCTCGCTCTGATCTCGAGCCAAAGTCGGCGGAGGTGCCTGAGCATGCCTGCAGCTGCTGATCTGCGTGAGAGCTTTTGCGGTAAATAAAAAGGGGAGTTCTGGCGGCGAGACAGGACCTAGACGAAAGAGCCAAAGTGCCACTACTGTAACTCGGGGAAGGGGGGAGAGAAAAAGCGAAAGCGAGCAAGTCTTGGACCCTGGTTTGAAGTGGCGCCCTCATTGGCATATGATGAATAAACATGAGGGGGCGTTGGCTTTATGAGCTGAGCACGACGTGAGGCTCATTAGCTGCAGAGTGGCGCGACTGCGCCCAAGAAACATCTGATGGCGTCCCCTGTAACGCCCCCGAACCGTACCTCGCTGTAATTCCCGAATCAAGTGCTCACCTGGAATCTGCTCATTCTAAAATTTGGCTTTGGATGAAAGCCAAACACGGCAGATGCTACAGTTGTGCGGACACTTTTTACTTAATTAAAAAAAAGATACAAGCTTTGTGTGGTGGCATCAACTCAGCAGCACTTTGGCACATAGTGAACAATTCTTTAAAAAAGGAAGCTTCAGATCGTTTATGCCCAGTTGAGGTTAACAGTCAAACTAAACATAAAACAAAAGAGAAAACGATGCGTTATTTAAAACCGCCTCATGACTTTTAACTTAGGAAAGGCTTGTTAACTTAATGCTAACAATCAACGCAAAACGTAACAGACATCTACTGAATAGCATCTGCGTTGTGGCGTTATGACCCTTGACGCAATGAAAACTTGAATACAAATGCCGCAGCAACACATGTCGACAACAGCATAATGATTATTACAGTTGTGGGTTCAGTATCCAGACTGATTGCTACTTGCACAATTTAGTAGTAGTGAGAGTCTCCATCTATGTTTGTCTGTGTCCTACTGCCTGGACTAGTCATGATTCAAAAATGTATTGAAATATTTTTACAATTTTCTGCTGGATCTTAACGATCTGCTTCAAACGTGAGGTCAGAAAAGAAGCCCACTCCTTTCAAACCAACTGGTACACCCATAAGGACTGGCTGCATATTCACTCTTCGGCTGATGACATCACTAGCTGCAAGACACGGGCAGCAAGGTATCGAATGCCGGTGGCCTTATGGGGGGGGGGGGGGGGGGGCCCGTTACACAGAAATGTTTTCCTTAAGCAACCCTCTGCCACGCTTGGAGACCAGCCAGCGCTTTCACTATGAGGGGGCGAAAGAAAGTCAAAGTATTGTGTAAGCTAAGGATGTGTAAGTATCAAGACCAGATATCAGTCTTGGACTGATACCTTATTTCAAGGGATCTGTAATTGTGGAGGCAGCCAGCAATACTTACGACACAAAAAGAACCCAAAACAAATGTCCTCCTTGGCGGTAGTTGGCGCTATACTGCGGGTATTTGATTGATCAGCAAAATAACATCTGTGTCAGAAATAAAAAAAAAATTTTGTCACTTGTGTTAATTGAAATGTTATATGTCAAAAGTGGTAAAGGTATCGGTACTTGGTATCGGTGAATACTAGTACAAGTACAGTCAAACCTCGGTTTTCGTCCATAATCCGTTCCAGAAGGCTGTTCGAAAACCGAAATTGTTCGATAACTGAAACCACGCTCGTTTTAAAATAAAAATGTTTAATGAACACGTCTGCTCACAATTGGAAAGCAACACGAGGAAGCGTCACTTCCTCGTCTACCCGAGGAAGCGTCACTTCCTCGTGTAAGGAAGGCGAGAGGAGTCAAATGGTGCATTCAAGTGCGCTCAGTATGTTCGAGAACCGAAATTTGTTCCGTCATCCGAGGCATAAAAAACTCGAAATTTTTGGTCGAAAACCAAATTGGTCAAGAACGGAGACGTTCGAAAACCGAGGTTTGACTGTATTGGTCTGCAAAATCCCTGGTGTAAACAACCTTCCTTCTTCTGTACGGCTAAAGAGTAATACGGAAATAAACACGTTTAAAGAAAACCCCGAAAGCTCGAGTATGAAATTAAAATATAATTTTTAAAAAATATTTAATTTTGTGAATGAAAATGTATTTTTCAATTTTTAGTTTATTTCGTTACCTTGCTCCTTACACACCTTTTAATCGATGAATGCAATTAAATACCCCCGTGAACAGCGGGGGTCCACCATTGATGATTAATTTTTCCGCCTTCCCCTTGAATGCACGTCGCTGCTTTGAGCGCTCCTGCCTCCGAACTGAATGCATACCGGGAGCCGCGTTTCGGTTTGAAAGCATTATAACGAATCACTAACAGCCGTTAAGTCTTCCTGAGGCGGTTCGGGGTGGAGATTAAGCGCCGTGGCTTAAAGGGAGATGGCAGGGAGGAGCGCAAATGTTTTTTGGGCCATGACAGGCATCCGACACCTCTTCCATAATAGCGAGCTAATCCTTTTTTTATACAGTCTTCCGGCCACACAAACACACCGGCAACACACACATGCGCACGCATGCATTGGCGCTCATTGAAAAGCATCCGCGCACTTCAAGGGCACACATTCATAAACACTCATCATCTTTGCGCAGCTGATGAATGCACGTTTCTCGACGGGCGATAATGAATTGAAACGGCGAGTCACGTGACGCCGGAGCCGCGGCCAAAAAAAGGAAACGCGGCGCCAAATGAACCCCATCCCCTGCGCATCCGTCACCAGCGCTTGCCCCCGGCCAGGAGTTATTAGTCAAAGCTGCGCTCGCGGGCCAACGATGCCAAAAGAAGACTTTGTGCCGCTGTTGCTCATCCACCAAGTGAAGTCGTTTTAAGTGATAATGACAGATGTCCCTTCACGTTTGCCGTTTGGCTGCCTTGAAATGCCGCCTGAAATGCCCGACCGCTCAGTCCGACCGGCCTTCTACGCATCCATGCGTTCATGTCATCATCTATTCCTCCACAAGCCCAACCATTGATGGAGCCGTGTAAATATTCATATACCGTAATTTCCGGACTATAAGCCGCGACTTTTGTCACACGCTTTCAACTCTGCGGCTTATTTCATGAAGCGGCCTATATAAAGATTTTTCTAACGGCCGCCTGTGTACCGTCTTTCTTTGTAAATATCTCATGTTACAATATGGGCACCTGCGGCTTATACACAGGTGCGGCTTATGTGCGTACAAAATTTTTTTTTCCTTTAAAAATGTAGTGGTGCGGCTTATAGACAGGTGCGGCTTATGTGGTTACAAAATGTTTTTTTCCTTTAAAAATGTAGGGGTGCGGCTTATAATCAGGTGCGCCCTATAGTCCGGAAATGACGGTACTCGATCTATTCATCCGTGTATGCATACGTCCACCATACATCCATGTATGCATTTATCCAGCCGTGGAACTCACCATCCGTCGGTCTGTCCGTCATCCACCTGGCCATCAATCATCCATTTATCTGAATGACTGAGATCCTGAATATATGAAGTAAATACTGTTGGAATATAAGCGGCCCGGTGGTCCAGTGGTTAGCGCGTCAAAGTACAGAGGTGTGCAGGGTTTGATTCCGGCCTCCCTGTGTGGAGTTTGCATGTTGCCCCCGTATCTGCGTGGGTTTTCTCCGGGTACTCCGGTTTCCGAGTCTGCCTGAGGTTGACGATTTGTATCTCTGCTCAGGATCACTCGTGCCCAGTTTGCGTGTTCATAGGTATGATTACAGCTTGTTGGTCTTCATGTGTCCTGTGTAGAAATTGATGGATGGATATGAAGTCTTATGCAATTCAATCTGTAACACCCCCCTGGGTGTTTGGGCTAAAAATCTGGTTTTAGCCCAAAGTATAAAATAGGAAGGGGGCATTGATTGGGAATTGATCCCCTCTGAGAACGACTGCTCTCCCGATGGCTGCGGTAAAATTGACCAACGGGCCCTTTAACCCTCATGCAGTATTTTTAAGCGGCTGCATGACAGGTATTACGTCCTCGAGGATTGTCCCAAAAATGTCCCTCTTCCAATGTGCAACAACTTTTTTCACTTTTCATTTTTTTTCACTTTCAACCCCTCAAAATGTTCAGTGGGAATTGGCCAAGACATAGATATACATCCTATGCAAAATTTCAGCTTCGTGGAGTTATTTTTCACTGTTTTGTCTGTGGTGTCCATTTGTCCAACAGTCCAAAATCGTCCAAAGTGTCCGAAATGTCCAATTTTGGGATAATTACTGCAAGGGGGTTAATGACATGAAATGACATTTGATCACCTTTGTCGAATGGCGTTCACGACTCATTGTAGCCTGTTACGCTGCATAAAAGGTAGTGGAAGGTTTGCGCGGCAAGGTGGGGAGGGGGGCACAAATGGGGATGCGTGAAGTCATTTTGTCCCGCTTCGTTGTCATTATCCTCCTCATTGCGCAGGCCAATTTAAAAGGGACCAAGCTGAGACTCTTCCACCACCTGACTGTTGTGTCATTTCCGGAGCGTTGCGAAAACTCGCCGAATTTCTCCTTTACCGATGAATTGAGCAAAGGCCGACCCACTGCCTTCACGGCTTTCTCCCCTCCTCCATCTTGCCTCAATCATTTCGCCACTTTTAGCGCTGTCGCCAATTCTGCCGCCCGCCTTCGGTTCACACCTGCCTTGCGAATGGGAGTCTCCGGACTCCGGGAAGCACCCGGGCGTAGCGGGCTAAATTGGACCGACACACGCATGAGAGAGCATTGAGTTAATGGACAACTTAGCGCACTTGATCATTATAGCCGCTAGCGTCATTAAGGCCGTCGCCCCCGCCGCGTGATCTTTCTCCCGTTTCCTGTCTTTCTTCTAATGTCATCTTTGAGAAATAAAAAAAAAATAAGTAGAAAGTCGAACTGAAAAGCCTTCGAACTGAAAAGTCGCAGTTCTTGGGGCGCAGTGATGCCATCTGTTCATCAAAAAACGAAATGTTATTCCAGTCCTCCCGCCCTGCCGTATTGTGCTTTACTTTTTTGCACCATGTCAAGACTCTAATGCCTGACGAGTGTGTCACATTAAAAGGAATGAAAGGAACTGCTTTGATTAGTTATGATTGAGGTCATCTGTGACGACCCCCCACAGCGGCGCAAGCCTGCCTTCTCGTAGTTTCGCGATTGTCTGCGAAATTACAAAATGCATCGCACAGGATTTGCACAGGCCATGAAAATAGGAACCCATAATTCCTGCCCTGCGCCCGCCACACGTCTGCCTCTCTGGTCTTACGTTCGAGGTTTGTATCCTTGTTGAATTTGGATGCTCTCCCCAAGATTCCTCCCACATTCCATAAATGTTCGGTTGATTTTAGACTCTGCTGCTCATAAAACGGAATGTTGGACCTGCCCCGTTGGGGAAAGACAACGTGGGATAATTCCCAGCAGTCTTGAAATTCAGCATCACGACCGTGCTGCCTTCTTTTCACATCCCCACCCTAAAAAAAAAAAAGCCGTTCCCTCAGCCTGCCTGTCTGCCTGCCTGCCTCCCGTAAATGGTGAAATAATGGCGACCGCGCGCCATAAATCAAGCCAATTGAAAAACATGACCCCTTCCATTTTTTTCCACCCACGTTTCGCCGCCCTTCACCTTTGTGTCACGAGGGATGGGGTGGAGGTTTGGGGGAGGCCGGGGCGGGGGGGGGGGGGGGGGGGGGGTCATCACCATGCCATCCAGACAAGGCGAAAGATGATAAAAGTACAAGCAGGTGCTGTTTCCTGTGTGATTGCACCATTCATGTTTTCCTTGAAATGTCAATCCATCTTTAAGGTCTCGCCTGCATGGTACTTGTGGAATGGACCATGCTGACTCATCACCGTTAGCTTTTTTTTTTTTTTTTTTGCACATATGGTGCAACAATGACATAGAAACTAGTGAGTTAGATGTTTTTTTTTCCTTTTTTTTCTTTTTAAAGCAGGAGTTGCTGATGATTGGAACAGTGAAGGGGGATGGAGGCTTTTTGACTTCCTTAATAAACTGATCCAAGCCATAAACGCGCTTTCCTCACAATGTCGAAAGAGGCGCGTGTGCTAATACATCTGCCCAGTTTTTTTTCATCCATCCATCCATTTTCCGAACCGCTTCATCCTCACTAGGGTCGCGGGGGGTGCTGGAGCCTATCCCAGCAGTCTTCGGGCAGTAGGCGGGGGACACCCTGAATTGGTTGCCAGCCAATCGCAGGGCACACAGAGACGAACAACCATCCACGCTCACACTCATACCTAGGGACAATTTAGAGTGCTCAATGAGCCTGCCATGCATGTTTTTGGAATGTGGGAGGAAACCGGAGCACCCGGAGAAAACCCACGCAAGCCCGGGGAGAACATGCAAACTCCACACAGGGAGGCCGGAGCTGGGATCGAACCCGATACCTCTGCACTGTGAAGCCGACGTGCTAACCACTGGACTACCGGGCCGCCCCAGTTTTTTTTATTTTATTCAATTATTCTCAGCGGCATGCACCTGCATGGCCAGCGTGCTGTCATTTGCGCAGCCCCGCATTTGTGTCTTATGACGGTGGGGAAGAATATCCTCGCGTCAGCACATCCAGGATACGTTTGCGTGTGTACGCATGTCTCCCGGCCTTAAGGAAGTGGAAAAAAAGGGAAATGCAGATGGGGAGAGAGAGAGAGAGAGAGAGAGAGAGAGACAACGGCGGGCTGAGCGAGCGTCAGAATTGCTGGTGAGAGAAGCGGTGCGTTAAATGTGATATGACAGCGGATGTACATATCATATTCCGTTGTCATCGCAATGCGTCGCCGCGCAAATGTCCGCGCGGGCATGGATCCAGTCAGTCAAGGCAATTACGCTGCTCTGTGGCTTTATTGCACCGATAAAGGCCAGTGCCAAGCAGAGGTGCTCTCTGGGTGTTTGGTTGCCATGGCGATGGCTTACCAAACACCAGGGATGGGAAGCAGGGGTGTTTTTATGTTTGTTTTTTTTAAATGACAAAAATTGAAGCGTGGATGACAGTAGGTTTCATTGTTGTTAGTCACTGGCGAGGAGGGGGGAGGGGCTTCCTAGCAACTGAAAAATGTTGAGTCTGTTTATTATATTTGGAAGTAGTGTTGCCAATGTTTTAGATTTTGTGTGTGTGCGGCCTGGTGTCCATGTGGTTAGCGAGTCAACATCACAGTGCAGAGGTACCGACCGCGTTCGATTCCAGCTCCAGCCTGGAGTTTGCATATTCTTCCTGGTGCCTGCGTGGGTTTTCTCCGGGTACTCTGGCTTCCTCCCACATTCCAAAAACACGCATGGCAGGCTGATTGAACACTCAAAAATTGTCCCTAGGTCTGAGTGTGGGCAGCAATGGTTATGCGTCTCTGTGTGCCCTGCGATTGGCTGGAGACCGGTTCAGGGTGTCCCCCGCCTACTGCCCCAAGACAGCTGGAATAGGCTCCAGCACCTCCCGCGACTCTTGTGAGGATAAAGCGGATCGGAAAATGGATGGACGCAAAAATTTTGACAATCTCAATTTGAGCACATTCTACTGCTGAAATGCTACCTCAGCTCAATACCATCTCACGTCCGGGTATTAGCGCCACGCTAGCGCTCGTGCGCACGCCCGCCGCCGTGTGTCGTGAGCCACCGTGACAGACGCAGGACTAGTCACGCCGCAAAAAAAAGGGCACGCCGCCAGAGGTGCTGATGGCTGTCATGTTAATGCGCCGCTGTGGCTGCCCAGGCCTGCTTCTTCTTCTTCCCAGCGCGCAGACGGACGCGTCGTTTAATTACAACATGTGGCGGCTCACGTGCACAAGCATTTTAATGAACAAAACGATCTGACAGGATCGTAACTCAGATGTGCAACTTTTTTTCTTTCCATATCCTTTTTTTTTTTAGGGGGGGGCGCTAGCTCCGCTTTTGTTTTATATCAATGGTAAAATATTTGAACCAAAAATCTTTTTTTACAGGTAAACTAGTGTTTCTTCTGATTCTAAAACGCCATATTAATCAAATTTAACCCCCATGCAGTAATTATCCCAAAATTGGACATTTCGGTCACTTTGGACGATTTTGGACTGTTGGACAAATAGACACCACAGACAAAACAGTGAAAAATAACTCCACAAAGCTGAAATTTTGCATAGGATGTATATCCATGTCTTGGCCAATTCCCACTGAACATTTTGAGGGGTTGAAAGTGAAAAAAAATTAAAAGTGAAAAAAGTTGCTGCACATTGGAAGAGGGACATTTTTGGGACAATCCTCGAGGACGTAATACCCTTCATGCAGCCGCTTAAAAATACTGCATGAGGGTTAAGTTCCCCCAATAGGTGCCTCACACAGTCTGCCGTTGAGTAAATAAGGGGGGCAGTTCAATAAATAAACACCCACGCTACCCGCTATGTCAGGACAAGTGCTAATTGATTTAAATTGATTTAAACTAAAAAAATAAAAAAAAAAAAAATACGGGAAAATATCTTCATCACCCAGTGCTCTTTGGAGGTGAGTAAACCCCCACTCTTTGAAAATAATATTTTCCTTAATGCATTATAATAATACACTTGTCACTTCACTAAATGCCTCCTGTCATAAACACCAATGTGGCGACAAAACATTTCATACTGTCCGCTGTTTGAATAAAGAAATATGAACACATACGATCAAGATCCGAATGGCAACGGGCGAATACGCGTTTATTGTACATTCTTTCATCTAATGGAAGAGTCTTTCATTTATTCTGTCTGCCACTTGCCGTCGCTGACATTGATCGATGGACAAATGTACGTTTGAAATGAATAAATGATACATTTCCGACAAATGACGTGGAATTGGCCCATTTCCGGCGGCGGTGCCTACAGGCGCTTTGGTTGGCAAACAGTGGGCTGCAAGATTTTAAAATAATTGCAAAAAGAGATTTTTTTTTCCCCAACTGTGTTGATAAACTAATCGACGCACACTCCCCTGAAGGTAAAGAAATCGGGGGCGGGGAGGGGGTGTGGCTGGCCACTTTAGGGGGAATTGCTGTATGTATGTTTTATTCATTGTTGTTATAAGAATGCATTTGTAAGCCTAAAAGTCCTCGCCCGAATAAATCCTTCATGACTAATAGACGCCGTTAGTACTCGGCGGGAGTTGCGGAAAGAAATGCCCTCCGCTCACTCGATGCGTAATCGTGATATTTTATTTCATCCATTCGTCAAGCATTTGTACCAATGAAGGCCTCTCGCGTCGTTGAAAAATGACAACTGCTTCTGGCACTCCTGGTGGAATAAATTAACGGCCCTCGTCATTATATAAGTTAATGTCACATGCAGTTTTTTATGGGGGGGCAAAAATAAATAAATAAATACACTTTGCCCTAATAAATGTCTTATAACTACTGGACATAAAGCACATTCATAAATTAACTCGCCTCGGCCATCACATGAAGAAATTGTGTACACATCATTTAATATGATCTAAATGCATTTTTGCAAGTAATAGGCCACGCCCCAAATCAATGTCTTGTGACTAATTGGTCCTCTGGTCCTCTTGGCAGTTGATTTAGATTTTGTTGAGGAGCGCCTCAGCAAAACTATGAGAGGAAATGTGAGAGTTGAGTCGATATCATAAAAATAAAGAAACAAAACAAAGACCTCCCCCTCTAATGAATGCCATACCACTACTCGACTGCCTCTGCCGCCATTATTTCACGATGGGCTTTGTGTGTGTGTGTGTGTGTGTGTGTGTGTGTGTGTGTGTGTGTGCTGCAGCTTTGTAAATAGCACAGACAGCCTGGGAGCACAAGTGAGATTGCATTATTGACCTGAGGCTTTTTTTCCCCCCCTCTGTGGATAAACAGGTAAAAAGGGAGGAAGGGAGGTGTAAGGGGGGAGGGGGGGTGGGGGGGGCGTTCGGGGGAGCCGAGGCCCCCGTGTGCGAAAAAGGAAGATGGTGGTTGATGGGAGGAAAGACGAGGGGATTGGAGATGAGGGAACGAGGGGGAAGTGAGGCAGATGGTGGAGGAGGCGGCGATAAAGGGGGGTTGGGGCGGGGGAGGGGGGGGGGTTGGATGTCGGTGATGGAATGGAGACACGTGAGGGAGGCGCTCGGGAAGAAGGATGGATGAGTGGAGGACAAAAAAAAAAAAAAAAAAAAGTCAAGCGGAAGGGTTTGGCCTCCATCTAGTGAGGAAGGGAGGTGTCGTCTCGGAGCCCCCGCGGCGCCATGCCGCCCCAATCTGCGGCCTTTTAATGGAGGAGAGGCATGAAAAGAAAGGCGTCTTGATGGAAAATATCAAAAGGGGGCCAAGGAGAGAGAGAAATGAATAATAAAAGAGAACAGGACATATATAGGGATGTCCTGCAGGCATCTTTTGATCAATTTATAATTTTTTTTTTTTAATGATCGACGCATTACAATAAAAGCCTTCCTCGCATAATCACCTTGTATGAACAAATAAATTCCTCGGCCCGCACACGCATCATGAAGACACATCATATTGTCTTTAATATGTTATTGTTAAAAAAAAAAAAAAAAAAAAAAATGACTGAAAAAATACATTTTGAAATGCCTCCTGACTAATAAACACTCGAAGTTCTGGAAATAAAAGCCGCTTTCCCGCTATCTGAGGAAATATGTTTCATCATGCATTTGAGAAAAAAAAAAGGACTCCCGCTTATTACATGCCTCTTCCGTTAATAAATGCCTTACGACTAATGAACAAGCGTGAGAGAGAGAGAGAGAGAGAGAGAGAAAGAGAGCTGACTTTAACGTTGAGTGACAGGTGAAAGGTGACACAGGGGGCACGGCGACGAGGACGCGGGCATCGGCATTGTCATCTCTCATCAACTGTCGTGAGCGTCGCCGCGCCGTAATTTGGCGGCCGCCCCATGTGGGAAAACAAGCGTATTCAAGGCCCCGGTTAATTTGAGGGTGGCACTCGCACGTCGCCGAGGGCGCTTTGAACGAGCCGTCACGTGTCGGCGCTTTGACGGGAGGCGTCGAGCTGATGAGTTGCAGAGCTGAATGCGGCCGAAGATTTTTGGCTTTGAAAATGCCGGAAGCAAAACCGTCGTCATGAGTGACGTCAGCTGTGGGCCACGTTTTGCTTTTTTAAATTGGCTTTTTTTTCCCCCCATTAACGACTTCATTATTATAATTTTTTTTAAATACTTTATTATTTCTCTTTCTGCATCTTTTTTAAAATATTGAACAGAATTTTTTTTAAATTTGAACATTTTTGATATGATTTTTAGTCATCACATTTTAATCTTTCTCTTTTTTTCAAGAGTCAAAAAAAGAAAGAAAATTTAAATAAAAATAAATAAATAAATAAATAAATAATAAATAATAAATAAAAAAAGAATTTTGGGGGAAGTTTAGAAATTTTGATCTTTTATTATAGACATCATTCACTGTTTGACGTGACTTCTGGTGACTGTTCCTCCAAAAGCAACAAATCAATTGCCCTTCTGTGGCGTTTTTTTTTTTTTTTTTTTCGATTTCTGGAGACTTCACGTTGAATTAGCCTTCGCTGGCTAATTCAAGCATATGCAGAAAATCGGAAGAAGAAGAGCTGACTTGTTTGTATGGCTCTTATTTGCTATTCGGAAACTTGTTTAGAAATGCAAAGAAAGTGGGGGTGAGGAGGGGGCTGGGGGGGCGACGGGACCAGATGGTGAATCGGCTCATTGGGCCAAGTGTGACTTGGAATGGGAGATGGAAATGTCAATGGGGGAGATTTCATCAAGACTTGTTTTGCACGCGTTTTTGGTGGCTGTCAAAACAGTGACTTGGCTGATTAAACAAAGGAAACATAACTTTGATTTGTTTACAAGGAGACACCTCGGGGGGGGGGGGGGGTGCTGCTCACTACAATTTATGTGAGCTGAGCTCCTGTGATCTCCGCGCTGACTTTTTTTGTTGTTTTTTTTTCTGAAACAAGAGGGCTCCCCCACGTCCCGGTCGACTTTGTATTCACCAAAAAGCCACTCCTCTGACTAACGAGGCAATGTCGCCCATTTAATGGCCTAATGAGCGCCACCTCAGGTGGGTGCGCCGCTCCACCGTCAAACTTGACGTCATGTGCATTTCGCACCTGCTAGTCCCCCTCAGTGCTTCTCCCCCCCCCCCGCCCCCCCCACATTCCCCGTTCCGCACCCCCTTATCATCCATGTGTTTTACACCAGCTCCCTCCGGTGTGGAATCCAATCAAGTCGTGCACCTGGGTCTTGAGACGAGAGGGCGACAAAATCTCCCCCGTATTCTCGGATTTTACATAACCGTAGGTCGTACAAAGTCATCGCAACTTTTTTAAGACTCTTCCTCCCTTTTAAAATGATGAATTTCTCACCCAAAACAGGTCCTGGAGAAGTCGAAACGGTACAAATCGCAAGAGAGAACGGAGGAAATTATTTTTTCGATGATTTGAAGTGGCCCGCGAAAGCAAATCAAAGATGACAACTTTCATGATACAGTCAAGCCTCGGTTTTCGAACGTCTTTTCGACCAAAAATTTCGACTTTTTTATGCCTGGGATGACGAACAAATTTCGGTTCTCGAACACACTGAACGCACTTGAATGCACCATTTGACTCCTCTCGCCTTCATTTTTATTGATCTTGTATTCCTTCCTTCTCAAGTAAATTGAAATATTTTTTTCCATGTACATTTCGTCTATGTTACAAACCTTCCGTGTAACCATTGGTTCATTCATAAATTATTTTACAACAATTTACAGCCAAACCTCGGTTTTCGAACGTCTCGGTTCTCGACCAATTCGGTTTTCAACCAAAAATTTTGAGTTTTTTTTTATGCCTGGGATGACGAACAAATTTCGGTTCTCGAACAAACTGAGCGTACTTGAATGCACCATTTGACTCCTCCCGCCTTCCTTACACAAGAAAGTGACGCTTCCTCGTGTTGCTTTCCATTGTGAGCAGACATGTTCAGTAAACATTTTTATTTTAAAAAGAGCGTGGTTTCGGTTTTCGAACAATTTCGGTTTTCGAACAGCCTTCTGGAACAGATTATGGACGAAAACTGAGGTTTGACTGTACTTGCTAAAATATGTACCAAAATTTCAAATTTAACCCTAAACCCCCAAGCCCCCAACCCCTAACCAATCATTCCTAACCCTAACTCTGCTTTTCATGGAATCATCAACTGCAGGAATGACAAAAAAACACCAATAATTATAATTATGAGGTTTTTTTTTTTCTTTCTTCTTCCAGGATGTGATGCAAGATATGAGCAATGCCTCAGTTTCCTCTGTGAATTGTCTTTAAAAAAAAAAAAAGGCAGCAAGAGAAAGACATGGATGGATATACTTAAAAAGCAGAGATTTCTTCATCTGATGATCACGATGGAATAAGCCAAAGGCAAAAGCCAAACCGTTAGTCTTTGAATGCTCTTTGTGTTTGAGGTCGTGTAGAATACGGTTGACATACAAGCCTCACTTTGTACAGAACGTGAGTTTGAAATAAGGTAAAAAAGGAATGCGGCAAAGTGGGCGGGCCCATTGGGCCGGTGATTAGCGCGTCTACCTCACAGCGCAGAGGTAGCGGGTTCGATTTCCCCCCACCCTCCCAACACACACACACGCACCGGCCCGTGGAGCGTGGAGCGAGCCACGTAGCTCAGTGGGACTGCAAATGTCATTCAGGGCGCCGGTGGAAAACAACAACAACCGCCGCGACCGTTTGGCATTTCCCGCGACCGAAAGGCCGAGCAACCGGCTACAGGTGAACTGTTGTTCAATGAAATAAAGGCAAATGAAGATTTAAATTAAAATGCGTCGCAAAGTCTGACGCGCTCTCTTGTGATTATTGTCAATTTCCCCTTTTAAAAACGCAGCGGCGAGTCGATGCGAGTGAAACTCCTGGCTGCGGCGACTGACGGCGAAAAATGCAATTAAAGCGACTTCGGGGTTTTAAAAGCTCTTATCTTTTTTTTTGGGGGGGGGGCGCCTCGGTGATGTCACACATGCTAATCCTTCCATTTTCCAGTGAATGAGCGTGCTATCAGCTAAAACGACGTGGCTCTCTATCCCGCTGTCTTTCCAGCACGAGCGACTTGGCAGGCTGCTAATGCGTCCTGCTGAAAAGAGCACACAATGCAAGTGCCAGTCAAAAGCTTGTAGGCATGTGTGAGCTCTCATTCCCGCTCTACTCTTTTCAATACGCACGACATATTTCTGAATGTAGCGTCCGGGGGCGGGGGGGTGTTTATTTCCTCAAGTGCAGACGGGACGGGCGGGGGCCTGGGGGGCGGGGGGCTTTGATGGGCGCTCGTCTATCTATGAGTGCTAGACCTTTTATCACTTGCACGTTAGATATCCCCGTTTGCACATTATGGGTCCGAATAAACAATCTTAAAAAAATATAGCACTCGCCAAAAGTAGGTGATGATTTTTGAAATTCACGCTATCACCCTAACCAAGGAAGGAAGGAAGGATGAATGTCAGCGAGAAAGTTCAACGAGGATCCGTGGAAGATGGCGATGAAGGAAGAAAAAAAAAGGGAGAAGTATTTAGGAAGAAAGAAAACAGAGGAGGCATGGAAGGTCAGACACAACGGCGGAAGGAAAGGAGAAAGGAAGAATGAAGGCGGCAGAAAGGGTTGAAGGATCGAAAGGAAGGTCGCGTGAAGGAAGAATGGTTAAAACGAAGTAAACGAGGACGTGTGGAAGATGACAATGAAGGAAAGGACAAAAAGGGAGGAAGGCAACCGAGGCGGCATGGAAGACTGGACAGAACGACGGAGGGAAGGAATTATGCTTGAAGGAATTAGGAGAGATGAATGGAAGGAAGGAAACCAGTTTGTATGCAAAGAATGAAAGTTAGAAATGAAGGCTGGAAGGGAAGGAAGGAAGGAAGAAAAGGAAGGAGGAGCCAAATGGAGGGTTTGAAAGAAGGACGGATGAAGGAAGGAAATGAGGATGCACGCCAGGAAGTATTGAAGGAGAGAAAACAGGGAGAAATGAAGGCGGGAAGGAAAAAGAAAGGAAATAAGGACGGCACATAGGATGATAGATTGAAGGAAGGAAGGGAAAATAGTGAAGGGTGATGGATAGCAAGGAAGGAAGGAACATGAAAATCGGTCCGAAGGAAGGAAGCAAAAAAAAAGTGAGGTTGGATGAATAGAAGAAAGGAAGAAACTTGAAGTCCAAAGGGAAGAAGGAAGGAAGGAAAGGAGATGGAGGGAAGGAATGGAGAATGGAAGCTAGCCTGAAGGAAATATGAAGGATGGAAAAAAGGATTATTTGAAGAATAGTGTTGGGGGTTTTTTTCCCCTCCTTCTTAAGTGGATGACACAGCCGGTGATTAACAGGGGCTCCACATCGCTTATGCGAGGAATTACTTGAAAAAAGGTAAGCTGAGCCCAAGCTTTTCCTTCCACTGGCGCATTTTGCTCAATAACGCCGCCGTACTCTTGACATTTCATTGCACTGCCGTATTGTTTTTCTACATCTGGCACATGGTGTCTCCAATCTGTGCACGGTACACCGAAATGTCAGACCCATCAAGGAATTGTGGGGCGACATATGCTGTCGATAATCAGTGCCGGTTATGTTCTGGGGCTGCTTTGCTCCTCCCAGCAGCGGGTGTCTTCAATCTCCGCATGGTATAATGAAATGAATTGTGTGTCGGTGATGTCAAACACACACACATACTCATCCTTCACCTGGTAAGCGTGTAGAGAGATTCCAACAGCGGTCTCAAACACACACGCACACACACACACACACACACAAACACACACACACACACGCACACACAAAAAGGAAGCCTTTGAGCCCAACCCACTGGACTGAAGAAGGAAAAAAGGGAATGAGGGGCGGGAAAGCACTGTCAGAAAGCTGAAAGAAGAATAATGAAAACTTTTGTCCTCCAGGTGAAGAGCTCGTGACTTAGGAGCTGCTGAATTTCTTTCTCTCTGTCATTGAGGCTCACATTCATAATTAAAAACTAGGCAGCCCCAATCGGTCGGAATCGTGACGGCAGACGATGTCCTCACATTACGGCGGCTTCAATCTTCAGTGGTCGTAACTGGACGGCCTTTTCACATCTGACATTTAAAAAAAAAAAAATGAGAATGCGCGCGACCTCACTTGGACCCACTGTGAGAAAAACCTGACCGAGGCCTGGTTTGAACCTGTTCAACCGTTGAGTAATGTCAGTGAAGGCAAGTTGATCATTTTAACATCTTCTTATGAGCGGCCCGGTAGCCCAGTGGTTAGCACGTCGGCTTCACAGTGCAGAGGTACCGGGTTCGATCCCAGCTCCGGCCTCCCTGTGTGGAGTTTGCATGTTCTCCCCGGGCTTGCGTGGGTTTTCTCCGGGTGCTCCGGTTTCCTCCCACATTCCAAAAACATGCATGGCAGGCTCGTTGGGCACTCTAAATTGTCCCTAGGTATGAGTGTGAGCGTGGATGGTTGTTCGTCTCTGTGTGCCCTGCGATTGGCTGGCAACCAATTCAGGGTGTCCCCCGCCTACTGCCCGAAGACTGCTGGGATAGGCTCCAGCGCCCCCCGCGACCCTGGTGAGGATCAAGCGGTTCGGAAAATGGATGGATGGATGGATGGATCTTCTTATGAAAAACTCAACTCAACACATTTTATGTATATTTATAGAGCACTGTGCGATTCAACCAAAGATTTCAAAGAAAGTGTGGTCCAAAAGTTGAACACAGTTCAGGATGTGAGCAAAACAGTTCTTAAGCAGTCATTAGGCTTATCATACAGTCAAACATCGGTTTTCGAACGTCTCGGTTCTCGACCAATTCGGTTTTCGACCAAAGATTTCGAGTTTTTTATGCCTAGAATGACAAACAAATTTCGGTTCTCAAACAAACCGAGCGCACTTGAATGCACCATTTGACTCCTCTCGCCTTCCTTACACGAGGAAGTGACGCTTCCTCGTGCTGCTTTCCATTGTGAGCAGACGTGTTCAATGAACATTTTTATTTTTAAAAGAGCGTGGTTTCGGTTTTTTCGAACAATTCGGTTTTTCGAACAGCCTTCTGGAACGGATTATGGACGAAAACCGAGGTTTGACTGTATTTGTCTTTCTGCATCTGGCGCAGGGTATCTTGAAAAACCGGGCCGCCAAACGTGCTGTCCAATTTCAGCGAGACACGCATGCGCATAAAGTATGATGTCAAGTGATGTGCACCAAAAAATATATAAATACGGTCCCACGTGTCGGGGCTCGTTTCATCATCTCATATCGCCAGTGTAGCAAGGTGGGAAGAGGTAGAAATATTTTGGAGGTGTGAGGCAACGCTCCTTGATGTTCTCATTTCATGGAGAAATCTATAAAAAAAAAATGACGTCACGTAATGGCCCCGCGTAATAAACGAAGCATCTGCTTGGCTGGATTATTGTTTTGAGTGGGATTAAATTAAAGCGCATTTTGGGTTTTGGAAGACGTATTGCTCAGATACATGACCTGGATGTTCAGACGGAGGTCACGTTGCAAAAAAATAAATAAAAATATGACACACATCCGATCTTGTGACCACATACGAAAGTGACCCATGTCAGATTTGAAAAAAAAAAAAAAAAAAAATCGATACGTGTCACAAATGGGCCAAAAAATTTGAAGTGAGCTGCAAAGTGAGCGTCGCCTTTGCGTGGCCCATCGAGCAAGATTTAACCTCGTTTGTGTTGTCTTGTTGAACTGTAGCGCTCAGTTAAAAGCAACATCTCCATCCGAGCTCCCGACACCTCCCGGCGCGTTGCCGTATTGATTCTTAGAGGTCAGCGCGGATGAGTTTATTTGCGGCCATATTAGCAAAAAGACTCTCACGCCGTCCAGCCTGGACGTCAATCAATCAGTCAATTACGGCGGCGGGAAATTTCGCACGGGCCCGACGGAGCGAGCGCCGGGGGCTACGTGGCGTCGGCGCCGAACCAATATGACGTCTTGTGTGTGTGTGTGTGTGTGTGTGTGTGTGGGCCAGCGGCAGCGCCCGGCCGGCCCCGCGGAGGCTGTCGAGTCCCGCTAATGAGGATGGAGAGGGAGGTCAGAGATGATAGCCAATCTAAATAAGGACCTTGATGTGACTTTAACACTGTGTCATATTGCGTCTGCGTCTCTCCGTGCGCGCGCCCGCGTCGGGAGGTAATGTCCTCCCACCTTCCCGCCGCTATGTTATGACTAGCGTCCGCGCTGGGAGCTCGCTGTCACCGCGAGGTGTCATGCGTCAAGCGTCGGTCGGCAACGCACCCGTACATTAACATTGCGCTGCACGCGCCCGCGCGGCGTCGTACGACATTCTGACTCGGAATGTCACTTTTGTCTTCTCCTGCACGTCAACACTCGCAGATTTGTGAGGGTTTTCTGACGAGAGTTTCGTTGAGTTTATGATGAAATCGGAGGGAAAAGGTGCAAAAACGGAAGTGTATTTATTGGTGGCTGTCAGCCGTTTGCGTTTTGGTGTCGGGGGGTAAAGCGTTTTTGAATGAAAATGAAACAGTTGGGTGTCAAAATGCTGGAATGCATTTTGCCGTCAGAATGCAGCATCGCGTTTTGGTGTCAAAATGGAAAATAGCGATTTTAGTCGAGAGTGTGCCTTTACGTTTTCGGTGAATTTTCCGCCAAGTCAGCCGTTACAAACACCCCAACGGTCCTTGTTAGACTTTATCAATGTAACTTTTTAATTGCAAAAACAAAGAATAAATCCTTGTAGCGGAAAGCTCATTACCATGACGACCGTTTTTCATACTTCCATACATCAGCGGAAGGTCATCTTTTTCGTCTTTCATTTAGAAGAGGAAGAATGCCATGGCAACGACCTTGCACTTTTGGCAATAAATGTTTCTAGTGGCAAAAGGCGCATGAACCCACCACGCTTGTAACATTGGCTTCAATGCCATGCAGGAGTCTGATGAAGGTAAGCCGTTTTAAAGTATAAAGAAAAACTTGATGTAGTTGAAGTCGCCATGCTCCTATATTCTCATACCAAAACACAAAACCTGACAGCAAAATCCTTTTTTAATAGTGAAATGTCACACAATGTATGACATTTCACTATTCAGCTGTCAGGTTTTGTGTTTTGGTATGAGAATATAGTAGCATGGTTTGGAAAAAGTGTCATTTTGTTGTGAGCTGGACGTTAGGTGCCAGAATGTCTCAGAAGTTTCGCTTTTTCCTGTGAAAATACAGCATTTAAGTGTCAGAAAAATGCATTTGTGTCTCAAAATATAACATTTTGTCGACAACATCATTTTGCTGTCAGAAAATAGCATTTTGCTGTCAGAAGGAGCAGAATGCAACATTTTGGGGTCCACCAGCGAACGGACAACCAGTCGCGCCCAAGTAGCTTGAGCGCCTGTTCTAAACCGATAGCGCTCACCAAGTGATGGGACATTGGGATTTTCTAGGAATGTTGGAGAAGTCTTCATTTAAAAACATAAATCCTGGTTTATAGGAAGATTTACAGAAATAAAGTACCGTAATTTCCGGACTATAAGCCGCAACTTTTGTCACACGCTTTCAACTCTGCGGCTTATTATAATGAAGCGGCCTCTATAAAGACTTTTTCAACGGCCGCCTATGTACCGTCTTTCTTTGTAAATATCTCATGTAACAAAATGGGCACCTGCGGCTTATACACAGGTGCGGCTTATGTGCGTACAAAATGTTTTTTTCCTTTAAAAATGTAGTGGTGCGGCTTATAATCAGGTGCGGTCTATAGTCCAGAAATTACGGTATTGCACAATTTAAAAAAAAATCTGTTCCCTAATTACTATGAAAAATCATTCGTATCAATCAGTGTTTGACATAAGCGAATAAAATGATGAATCAGATATAACGCTCACATTGTTAACGTTTTATTGAAGCACAATTATTTTCAATATGGATCAATCTAGAAACCCTTCACATTAATCACTATCCAAAGTTGACGAGCCCTCAGTGCAATGTGTTGTGACGGTTATTTTTTTCCCCCTATTCTGATATTCTCCTCATTTTTTATGCGACGCCAATTTATCGAACACGTGAGGGGTATAACAGATCAAACCCTACCGCCCCCTTCCACCGCGCCCGGTAATGGAATTGATCGTCATGACACGTCTTCTCCAGGAATACTCGCATTTTGGTGCCACGGTGGAATTGGAAGTGAAAGCGCGCCCGCTTAGAAAGGTAACGTGCTGTGAAGTACATTGCCGCACAAGTCTACGCTTTAATACACGGCTTAGCCGCCACTGTGGAATTGTCTGGCTGCATTCTAGCTGAATATTAACCAGCAGCGCTAAGCCAGTCGGCCTTGTTATGAGCCGAGGCAGCAGCCAAAGGAAAGCCATCCAACATTCGGGGGTTTGAAGCCGTATTGCCATTTTCATGAAGCCGCTGCGTCGTCTGCCGCGATAAAAACGGCAGCTAATGTCACATCCAAACCGTGCCTTGAAGCCCTATCCCCCGGCTTGTGACACCAATTGGAAACCTCAAACCCCAGCACGGAGCATTTTTGTTGATCTCTGTTGCTCTGTGTCGATGATTTAAAAAAAACAAAACTCTTTGGTGCCTTCTTTTGGTTGACCGCTTCTCAAAACCGGATGCTAGGACAGTTCCCCGCGATGCTCTTGTCTTTCCTGTTTGAAAAGCTTTAAATGCTAATGTCTCCATTTATGTCCCATAAAGCCAGTGTTTATAGTCTGCGGGAGGACGAGGCGTGGGCTTGCATTCAGTGGAGATAAAATGTCGACACGACCCGGTTCGAATGCCAGATTTTGTGATTTCAAAACACGAGACCCAAGGTCTATCAATTCGAAACTTATGTTGTCATGAATGTGACCGATCACGTGTACAACTCCACAACCGAAATGGAATGTTTTTGAGAGAGAGGGGTCTAAATAAACCACTGAGATAATGTAGTTGCAAAAGTGTGCACACCCTCTGATAACAGAGATACGGCTGTGTTCAGAAGGAAGCGATCGCGTTCAAAGTCACGTTAAATAAGAGTCAGCGCACGCGACTGGAACCATTCGAATTGCTTTTGATCCACAACCAAATAAATTTGAGATGGTCGAGTAGGCTTTTTTTGCCGGACGACTCAGATCTATCCGAAACGGTTGTTTCTTCACATGCTGTCATAGCCACGCCCACTTAGGGGTGTGACTTCACCAAACTCGTGTGACAATGTGTGACTCCGCGGATTCGATGAGTCAGTGTGTGCCATTGAGAAGCAAGGCCAGAGCAAGTCGAAAGGTCACAGCAAACCGGACCTCATTATGTGTGCCAAAGAGGCCGAATCAAACAGCAGCCTACCTCATCTGAAAAAGAGAGCACCGTGCATGTAGCAAACAGCCTTTACTTGCCGGAAATTCCTTCAGTTTCCTTCATCAATGTTGGTTTCTTGGTAACCTCTCTTGGAAATTCAATTACGAGACCATGTGCACACTTCTGCTACCACATCATCTCAATTGTTCATTTGGACTCCCACTTGGTGAAAATAAGACTTAATTTCCATTTGAGTTGGTTCAGGTGATGAGTCACGTGAATGTTAGAAAGTGATTTCCAAAGTTTTCATCCCCGTCTCTTTTTGACATCACAAAATCCAAGCAAATGAATCTGGCATGTGGACGTTTGATATCGGCTGTACGTGCGCACAGGTGATGACCAACCGCCGGCGGTCTTGCGAGCACTCTTGCTTTTGAAGAACCCCCCCCCCCCGACTCATCGGCGTGTGTGTTTTTCAAGCTGTAGACTCGTACAGTGCGGTGTAGGAGTGCGGCTGCAGGAACGTGCTTGTTATGCCGCTCGTGTCACAGGAGCAACGCCGAGAGAGGCTCCCTTGTTCTGAAGCACCGCGTCTCATTTAATGGCATAATTCAGGCGGGAATGGAATCCGTCGTGTGTGTGTGTGTGTGTGTGCGCGTGTGTGAGCCAGTGGTCAGTCATGGCAACCGGCATAGCAACAGGCACCTGTGAAGGACATCTGGAATAAATGAGTTTGATGGGTGGCGGCAAGCGCTTCTTGGTGCTACAGTCCTGCCCGGATGACGACATCGTGTTTTTGTTTTTTCCCGAAATGAATGTGTGTCATTTTCTGACTGTTTGTCAGCCCCCCCCCCCCGAGCTCAACGTAGGATTTTCTTCAACGGGATCGTTCCAACGTACTCATTTTCTATCAGGAAAGTGTCTGTTGAATAAAGCAAAAAGTGTGTCAGCGGCTGCGTCCATCCTGTCGAGGGGTTCCGGCGCTTTCGAAATAGCGGCGAGGCGCTGCATTGAATTGCTCACAATACCGTATTGGCCCGAATATAAGACGGCCCTGATTATAAGACGACCCCCTAGTTTTTCAAGACTCAAGTTTGAAAAATGACTCTTTGAACAGCAAATTAATTTTTATACAGAAAATAATTACAGTACATCTGAAACAAATGAATATAACAATATATTTGAGAGAAAAAGTATGTTATTTTGCCTCATTCAAATCTTAATACAGTCAAACCTCGGTTTTCGGGCGTCTCGGTTCTCGTCCAATTCGGTTTTCGACCAAAAATTTCGAGTTTTTTTATGCCTCGGATGACGAACAAATTTCAGTTCTCGAACAAACTGAGCGCACTTGAATGCACCATTTGACTCCTCTCGCCTTCCTTACACGAGGAAGTGACGCTTCCTCGGGTAGACGAGGAAGTGACGCTTCCTCGTGTTGCTTTCCATTGTGAGCAGACATGTTCAGTCAGCATTTTTATTTTAAAAAGAGCTTGGTTTCGGTTTCAAAAGCGATGCATTTTGTCCCCTTTGACCATATATGGCTCTTCCTATGTCATCCGAGTGGCGCTTCAGACCATTAGGGAAAGTAGGACAGAGCTGATGACCATATTTGGCCAAGGGAGGATGAGGGGTGGTCCCCCCTGCAGCCATCTTGCCTGCCAGGCTACTGATGCTCTGACTTGCTCCCTCGGCCTCTCGCGTCATCATCCTCCACCCCTGTTGCTTTGCTCTCCTCTGTCTCACTTCCATCTCCCTTCATCTCTTTCGTGATACCGCCTCCAAGCACAATGATGACAAGCGTTTTCGGGTTTTTTTCCCTATGTGGATGCAAAACCAGATACAACGCAGAACCAATCCAGTTTGTCTGTGCTAACATTTGATGTCATTCAACATGGATGAACCAATTCTTTGGCCTGTTAATTTGTGATTTATTTCTCATGAACCGTTTCCCCACTGCCTCAGAATAGAAATAGTCAAGTTCAGTCGATTCCTAATGTCTTTGGTCATCCCCCGCAAACAAGAAAGTCGTTTGCTAAATCCAGTAGCTAGCTAGCTGCTAGCTGACAAACAAATCGACAGGCAAACAAATGCAAATAGTTGAGTCACCCTAACCCTTGTTTGAATATCTTTGAAGCGCAAACCTGGCTTAAAACCCTAATTTGAAACCAAATCACTGTTTCATAACCAAACTTCAAAATGCTAACACTCAATTGAAGCCTAACCCCTTGAAACCTGAACTTGTGATCATAATGATAGTTTGAATCCTTACTTTGATATTCTGACACCTGGCTTTAAACCCTAACCCGAATTTTGTTTCATTACCGACCCCTGGATTGAAACCTTAACACTTGTTTTGAAGCCTTACTAGAAGCCCTTGTTTGAAACCCCAATCCCGTTTTGTCACCCAAAATCCAGACATGAACCACCCTAATTTTACTTTTTAAAAGCCATATTTTGAAACCATAAAACTGGCTTGAAAACACACTGATCTTGAAAGTCAGCTTTTCTTTCTATTTAACAGTTGCCCGAAACAGAGCGTTCTGAAATCACCTCGGGAACGAGCCACATGCTGCTTCACGACTCCCCCCCTAATGTTGAATCCCCTGGTTGTGTTCCCTAATCAGTACAGCCTCATGACCTGTTTGCTAATTCATGAATGCGGGCAAAGTGTTCCCTAAACGTCCGTCGCCACCTTTTTATTGTGCGCCCGGTCGGATGCGTTTTGTTCACCGGCGCATACGCGCATTAGCATAATTTGCTGGAACCTGTTAGCGCTGGCGAGCGCTCGTTTTGCTTCCTGGCAGCAGGTTGGATGAATAGTGAAATGCAGGAGGGGAGGGGGGGGTGGCAAAATGGCCGGCAGGGATCACCTGTGCCACGCGCCTGCTGCTCTCCCAGTAGAGAGCTCGACTCCGATCCAGATCGAGTAACGAGGGGGTGAAGGGATATCATTGCCCCGTTCCCTGGCGCTTTCGGAAAAGCAGAGAGGCTCCATCCCCTGCCCCGGCTGTGACATTCCCAGCGAGCCGGCCTCCGCCGTCTTCCTCCGACTGGGAGGAATCGGCGCAAGGTCACAAGAATGCGCCGCGTTCTGCCATAGAAGGCTCCGATTTTCCCGTCGCTGGGTATCAAAGGAAACTTGGTACCGAGCCGTCTGGGAACGTCACTTCCTGAGGTGCTTGGATTCCACTTGACTTTTCATAATGACTTCCCTTGGAATGTATCCATCTGATCTTAATTAGCTAACCTGTGTTTAGCTCATCGGAGAGTTTGATTTTTCCGTCTAGTTTTTGATGTTGTTGCACACGATGGCTTCATCATTTTGTCACAAAAGTCCAAAGTGCCTGATGAGAAGCAATTGCGGACCGGTTCCTTTCTGCCTGGCTCTCAACAGTTCTTTCACGGGGAAAAGGCACATTTTTTCACACATTGAACAATCTGTCAAGGGCTGTTTTGAAATATTTGTCCCCATTTAAATGCGGCAGAAGATTTGTCTGCAGAGGACACGCGGATCTTGAGAGCATGCAAATTGTGGTGAAGAGCGAATATTTGTTCAGGGTGTTTGGGATTTGCGTGTGTATTTCGACAGGCATCTCACATACATACACGCACACACTCACACACACACACAGTGGATGCATATAGCATCCAGATGAATTGCTGATGGCAGGTGGCTGGTTGGGGACCAGTTGGTCCAGACAGCAGATGGTCTCGTGGCAGGAAGGGGCCGGCCTGGAGAATTTCCAGATTTTTCTTTCCTCCTCGATATTACAAGGCGCCATTCTCTATTCCACGCAGCATTTTACCATTTCAACCCACTTAATGACATGACAGGAATAGAATTGGGTGACTCTTGAAGTTTCACCTCATTGGTGACATTGCCTACGATTCACCGTGCATACCACAACCCACACTCTCCCCTCCAGTAGATTTATTCGCTTCCGCCTTTTCCAAAGTCTGCATTACTGGTGGATCGTGCTAGTTTCCTGCCCCAAATGTTGACCCCAAAAAAATAAAAAAATAAATAAAAACCCTGGAAAAAAAATGTATATGAAAAACTAAAAGCAAAGATGAGAAAAACGTGTCTTACAGTCATGGCAAGATGTAGCAAAGAGACACACCATCAAGACGCAAAAACTCATGAAAACCCAGGTTATAATGGTTCTTGATTTTTCCTTATACGGTCAACCCTCGGTTTTCGAACGTCTCGGTTCTCGTCCAATTCGATTTTCGACCAATAATTTCGAGTTTTTTTTATGCCTCGGATGACGAACAAATTTTGGTTCTCGAACAAACTGAGCGCACTTGAATGCACCATTTGACTCCTCTTGCCTTCCTTACACGAGGAAGTGACGCTTCCTCGGGTAGACGAGGAAGTGACGCTTCCTCGTGTTGCTTTCCATTGTGAGCAGATGTGTTAAATAAACATTTTTATTTTAAAAAGAGCGTGGTTTCGGTTTTCGAACAATTTCGGTTTTCCAACAGCCTTCTGGAACGGATTATGGATGAAAACCGAGGTTTGACTGTATATGAAAAACTAAAAGCAAAGATGAGAAAAACGTGTCTTACAGTCATGGCAAAATGTAGCAAAGAGGCACACCAGCAAGACGCAAAAACTCATGAAAACCCAAGTTATAATAGTTTTTGATTTTTCCTTATAATTAGTTTTTATCGTACAGTATTTTGTCTTTTGATTTTCATTTCAATTAGTTTTAATTGGATTTTTTTAAGGCTAAATTTTTGTTTAGTTTGTATGATAATTATTATTTTATTAATTTATTTTTAAAACTCATTTAACCCTCATGCAGTATTTTTAAGCGGCTGCATGAAGGGTTTTACGTCCCAAAAATGTCCCTCTTCCAATGTGCAACATCTTTTTTCACTTTTAATTTTATTTCACTTTCAACCCCTCAAAATGTTCAGTGGGAATTGGCCAAGACATAGATATACATCCTCTGCAAAATTTCAGCTTCGTGGAGTTATTTTTCACTGTTTTGTCTGTGGTGTCCATTTTTCCAACAGTCCAAAATCGCCCAAAGTGTCCGAAATGTCCAATTTTGGGATAATTACTGCATGGGGGATGTTTTTATACTGTCCCGCACAGGTGGCAAATAATAATAATAATAATAATACATTTTATGTATAAGTGTCACATTGCGAGGTGGTGGAGGACCTCAAAAAGCAGGCAGGAGGGAGGAGCAGGGTGTGTACTTGAATAAGTGTATTGATAAAACACAGAAAACTAAATCCTAAACAAAGTCCTACCAACAAAACAAATCGAAAGTATCAAACAAAACCATGACTAAAGCTAAAACATACCAGTGATCAAAACATGACTGAAACAAACCTGACAGCAGCAAACAGCTAACAATGACCCAACAATGAGTAGTCGGCCGGGAGTCCTTTTATACTACTAATTACATAACGACCAACAGGTGTGCAGCTGCAGGGGGAGCCCTACAGTGCCACCTGTTGGTCACAAACAGAATCATGACAGCAAATCCAGGCCCAGAAAGTTAAAAACTCTGGCATGGTTTGGCACACAGATGCTTCCACTCAACCAGCAGCTCACCGAACTCCCCAGTTGCCAGTTGAAGCAGAAGCGAAACTATGGCAGGATTTTGATTTTCTCGACCTGGATTTGCCACCTGTGACTGTACGGCAAAAACTTTCATGACAACACTCAAAGGTAATGATCATTCTTTCCGATTTAGCAACTTTTCATGCATATATTGCGTATCGACAGTACTCGAGGCGTTGTATTTACTTGGTATGGGATCCGTACGAAATGTCGCCGTACTCAAACACACGCAGAGCCGTACCTCCTTCATCTGTTCAATTAAAATAGGCGCCAACAAGTGAAGAAAAACAGCCAAAGACGGAATTGTGTCTTTGTTGGAGGGGGCGAGACAGTGGCTGGCATCCAAGGCGGCCTGTCCACATGTGCGCGTGTTTTGACTTGATTATTGCCCATTTTTTTTATGTATGCCAGACGTTTTCGAGTGTTTGGCTTTTTTGTTGCTAGTGTTGTTTTTTTTTTTTTTTTTTTTTATGCTCGCCGTTATCACGCCGGCCCAGACCAACGAAGCCCTTCAGTGGCATGTTAGCTGCATTTAGCATGAAGATTGGTGGGGCCTTGTGTGTCACCCCCTTCGTCCCCCCCCCGCCATTACGTTTTGCCATATGTGTGCGTGCTTTCAATCAGTACGTGGCTGCCGTCGGTTTTGCAGACGTGAGCCGTTAGGTAATCACAAATCACTCTGATCTATTCCCGAACCTGCGCCATTATATATAGCATTATCCACTCTGCCACCCACTCGCCATTCTCTCTTTCACTCTCTCTCGTTCTCTTCTTCCTGGCACACTTACTCTATTTTCTGCCTGCCCTCATCCAGTCCTCCAGCTCCCGCACTCCCACACTCACTCCATCGGCCCGTGTTTGCTTCGGCCGTATAACATTACCGCTTCCTTGTTGTTTGTCTCTGCTCTCTTGACATTTCGCTTGTCATCTCTCGTCTCCTTCCGTCGCCAAGAGTTACACACCACCAGTGGTTTGCTGAACCACCACCCGCCTCGACACATCTTCCTGCCCCCCCCCCCCCCTGCCGCCCCCCTACCTCTGTTTTGCCTTCCATCACGTGTGATCACAGTATTGATTGCATGCTCTGGTGACCGGCACAGTAATGGATGGCTTTAAGTGGGAGTGTGTGTGTGTGTGTGTGTGGGAGGGAGAGGGAGGATGCCGATAACTCACCTGAGCAAGCGGAGGACCGCCGGGAAGGGCCGGGTTGGGAGGGGCAGGCAGAGTAAGAGATAGCGAAGCTTGACAGGCTGCATTTTAAAGCCACTGAGCCAAATGTAGGGCAACTTTCAAATCACAAGCCCCTGGCACCTCGGGGAAGTCGACCAGCTATGGAAAGACAGACCCCCCCCTCCACCCCACACACACACACACCCACACACACACATCCCGCCGCCTGCCTGCCTGCCCGCCAGGCGATAAAACAAATGAGTAAACCCCCGAGATGGCGACTGACTGATGTGGTTGGCATTTGTTCTTGCCAAATAGTGAGCTCCTCAATAACAGAGTGGCAATGCGCCGCAATTTAAATGCTAATTCAATTAAATCAATCGCTTTTCTATCACCCGTGATGTTCAGTGGCTACTTTTCCATGGATTCTTGTGGAAAAGTTGGTTTCTTGTCTCTTGGGCTGTTTGGGGACATTGTTATGATGATGGAATCCGTGGAGACTGCACAACCTATTAGATTAAGATGCTCAGATGGTTGCTGTTCCCCACCACGTTTGAGAACTACAAAAAGCTTATTTCCTCAAGATAATGGCCCAGACTTTTTACTTGGGCTGTGCATGAGTCGGCGGTGATTCAGACAGAGAAGCGAATGGCCCATTAAAAACAAATGCAGAATCTGAATTTTCGGATTCGGTTCAGAACAGTTCACGACCAAACGACAACGTGAACCCCTGTCCTCTGTCTTGTTCGCTTCATGGCCCCGCCAGACGGTGGGAAACCACAGAACTTGACAAGGTTGCTTCAATATGTCTGTGGGCAGTGCATGTTATTTGTGAAAGTGCGCTGCATTCAAACGAGAATGAAATTCAACGGTCAAGCAGTCAGTCAATAAAGCCCACCATGGCAGTGTATCACTGGCTTTGTTTATTCGCTGTTAGACTCTCACGCTCTCCAAGGAAGAAAAGGAAAATACCCGCGCTCGCGTCGCGCTAGCTAGCAGCTAGCTAGGAGCTAGCTACAAGCTAGCAGCTAGAGTCGCGCTAGCGTCGCAGAGTCGCGCTAGCGTCGCAGCTAGCTAGCAGCTGGTAGAGACACAAGGGGCTAGATTTAAAAACTGGTCCAAAAGAAGACCCTGCATCAAAACGTCCAGCGTCCGCAGTTGCATGAATATCGTAAAAAGGTTTCAGTTGCCATTTGGATCATCATTCATATTGTTTATTTTGACCCTGTGGTCTACATTAACATGTTCATCTAATAACCAATTTAGCACATCACAGTTAATCATATTTGAATATAATCAACATATGGTTTTGTGTTAGTCATGCTGTTTAAAACCCAGTCTGAGACCCCTGGAGATGTGCCAACAATTTAATTATTTCATACAGTATGTTCACAATGTATTTTCATAATGGACCAGACTGTAAAATGCCATCGCGTCACATCCGATTCCCCTCGCCAGCTTTCGGTTGCTTATACAGATCTTCATTTCATGGTCATTTGAATGGAATCGCATTGCATGTTCCGGTTTCTTCTTAACTCATTCAATATGGCTTTCGAAATGTAAAAAAAAAAAAAAAAGGTGCCCTACGTATAGCAATTAAACTAAACCTGACCCACACGGCATTGACTCTGAATAAGCGATTCTAATGCAAGATGCGCTCGTTTTCCTGATTTTCTGGATTAAATCTTGCCAGGCCTAATGTGACGCCCACTAAACGGGGAGCATTATGCATGCGTTTGTTCAGCCAGGGTAACTCGTTTCGCCAACAATGGAACAAAACAAATGCTAATTCCTATTAAAATATGGCCGCGCCGCATAAATGTTCCGACAGACGTTTGCTGCTAACATATGCTATTGCCTATTAGCATAGAGTGGGCATGGAAAAAAGATGGGAGGGAAGCCCGATTTGACCTACTCATGCTGTAGGTGCACGCAAATATGGGGATAAAAAGTAAAATGTTTTACTTAATATATGTGGTCCAGTGGTTAGCGCGTTGGCCTCAGAGTGCAGAGGTCGGAGTTTCGATCCCGGCTCCGGCCTTCCTGTGTGGAGTTGGCATGTTCTCCCCTGGGCCTGCGTGGGTTTTTCTCCGGGCATTCCGGTTTCCTCCCACATTCCAAAAACATGCATGGCAGGCTAATTGAGCACATTGTCCGTAGAATGTGCGTGTGAGCGTGGATGGTTGTTCGTCTCTGAGTGCCCTGCAATTGGCTGGCAACCAGTTCAGGGTCCCAAAAAATACAACATCTTGATGAATTGCAACCAACATTGTACTCATCAACCCAACTTGTAATCGGGGTGACTTGTTTGTCACATAGTATTCAAAGGAAGGCAAATAATCCTGCGCTAAATCCCAAAATGTAGACTAACACACATTTCTGCGTTTTGCTGCCCTCCTCGTGCCCTCTGCAGTCAGCTCCTCTCAGCGTCATTAGCTCCGCGTCTCCATGTGACCAATTTCAGCAACGTCTCGCAGTATTTTCACACCAGCTAAACGACGGGGATGAAATTCGGATGTGAATATTTCCACCTCCTCTCGTGGAAAAAAAAAAATGTAATTATGAGACTAATTTGATCTCGTTTAAGGCGTTGCTACTCAAGTGACTACAGTCAGCATTGGACAAACTATTGCCAGTGAATTGAATTCCCATCAATGGCTGTGAATTCAACTTTTAATCCATTATATACAATTACAATCTACAAGGGCCATAAAAGCAGCCCCGGTGGGAGATATACAGCGCCTCGGGATTAGCATAATAAAATACGCTCTTATAGAAGCCCCCTTTATTTTTTTTTTCCCATTTAACGTTTGCTGTAGTGTAATAGAGTTATGGCGAGTAGGCAGTTCAATTGAAAAAGCACAGTTAAAACTGATGAAATCATTTCGCCTTAGCAGAGGCGGAAAAGTCATTTCCTGCTGCGCGGCCTCCTCCAGCAGTGTGACAAACGACACGGTTAAAAATAAAGTCTGCCGCAGAAAAGACGCCAGGGCACCAAGGTCATGAACCGCACGTTCGCTTCAAACGCCCGGCAGCAACAGAATATCAATCAGCAATCCATCAGGTCCCAGACGGGAACCGATGGGTTTCCTGCTCATCAATATCTTTGATCATTTCAACGAGAATTGATGGTCTTCAACTTTATTTGAACGCTTGTGATTGCAGGTGTACCTCGTGTTGTGTCAATAGAGTATGCGTGTACACGCTCAGTGTTTTTATCATTTGTATGAACAAATTAACACTTTATATTTTCACCAATATTTATTCACTTACATATATATATATATACAGTATATTACAGTGTCCATATATTTAACACATTTCTATTTTTTTTTAGATGTATTTGTATGTTCGAATGCATTTGTGTTTTCTTGTAAGACAAATGTATTTTCATTGTAATATTAGTGATCTTTTTTTAAAAATTAAAATCATGCGGTAATGACGACTAAATGCAATTTAAACCATTTTTGTCACTTTTATTTTATTTATTTATTTATTTTTTGCTTCAATTCAGTGGACATTGCGCTGCTCCTTCTGGTGTGTGCAGCTTTTTGTGTCTAATACGCGCATACAGATATACTGTACATTGAGCCGGTCTCCACTCTTTGTGGAGGATAAAGAATATACGCCCACGTGTATTCTCATATTGGCAGTCTTGGTGTGTTGCCCCACCTTTGGGTTCAAATGTGTGGTGCTTAAAGGCTTCACCCTAATGCTTAGTTTGTCTGCTGAAAACAAAACAAAACAAAAGGCCGGGAAATAATTGCATTTAAAAAAAGTATATGCTGCATTTTTACCCCCAATTTTTGGAATAAACCACCAATCAAGTATTTTCC
This sequence comes from Hippocampus abdominalis, assembly GCA_018466805.1. NCBI lineage: Eukaryota > Metazoa > Chordata > Actinopteri > Syngnathiformes > Syngnathidae > Hippocampus > Hippocampus abdominalis. Next base: position 3,367,914 of record CM031699.1, read on the forward strand.
ATGAAAAATTGGACTTAGCTATTAAGATTTTTTTTAAGAATCTGTGACTACCTGACTCTGCAGGTGCCCAATCGTGAGGGTGTGCGGGGGGGTGTACCATTTTGCTTTTCTCGTGACCATCTACTACTTTACGATGCCTTTAGAGTATCACAGAAGGCATAACCTTGACTCACTGCCCATTCAAACGGCGCAACAAAATGGCAAACTCACGATATGGGCCATCAAAGCCGTGTCTAGTCCATTTTCGAGGGTGCTACAGCACCCCATAAGTAAATCCAAGCACCCCCAAACATTCTAGAGGTCTTCTCGACTGAGCGATGAGCTGAGCGTGTGTGTTGTGTGTGTGTGTGTGTGTGTGTGTGTGTTGCTAATATTAAAGGCAAGGTGCCACTGACTACACGCTCATGATCTTTGAAACTCCCATCGCACAGGTGTCAAACTCTGATCCTCCAAGTCCGCTATCCTGCATGTTTCAGAGTTTCCCCTCCTCCTCCACACCTGTTTCAAAGGATCAGGTTCATTATCAGAGTCATGCAGAGTTTGCTGATGAGCTCGTGTTTTGATCCAGGTGTGTTGGGGGGGGGGGATAGTGGCCCTCTAGCACCAGAGTTTGTGTGGCATGTTGTGTGTGTGTGTGCGAAGATGCATGTATGCGTGCATGTTTTTTTGGGGGTTTTTTTTTGGCAGAAAATCGTGAATCCCCTGACAGACTTAAATGGTGGATCCCAGAATTGTCCCTGTAGGGCACGAAATTGTGTAGTGCAGGATTGCTCAAGTCCGCTCTTCGAGAGGCCCGCCTCAGCCTTTTTTAGGTGTCTCGCCCCTCCAACATGCCTGATTCAAACGATCAGCTCATCGGTAAGTTTGACTGATAGCGGTCCTGATCATTTCAATCAGGTGTTAGAGAAGGGGGACATCGAAATCAGGCCGGCTAGAGGACTCTCGTCGCCCAAACATGGGCACACCCGGCGTAGTGCCTCGGTAATGATTCCGAACACGGCCGCAGTTGCTTTCTCGGTTATTTTTGCAACAGCATCAAATTCCGCTTTTGCCCTGAGGCGTAATCCTCCAACAACGCCGGGAACATCCATCCATCCATTTTCCGATCCGCTTTATCCTCACAAGGGTCGCGGGGGGTGCTGGAGCCTATCCCAGCTGTCTTCGGGCAGTAGGCGGGGGGGGGGACACCCTGAACCGGTCGCCAGCAGGGCACACACAGACGAACAAACGTCCATGCTCACACCTAGGGACAATTTAGAGTGTCCAATCAGCCTGCCATGCGTGTTTTTGGAATGTGGGAGGAAACCGGAGTACCCGCAGAAAACCCACGCAGGCCCGGGGAGAACATGCAAACTCCACACAGGGAGGCCGGAGCTGGAATTGAACCTCTGCACTGGTAGGTGGAAGCGCTAACCACTGGACTGCCGAGCCGCCCGCCAGGAGCATTCAAAAATTAAATTAAAAGGAGATCATTACAACATTTGCCTTGATTTCTCGAAATGTTTTTTTTTTCCGTGTTTTGTTTCTTAATGCTTTGTAGCACTTTTAGTGTTCAATTGAAGCCATTCTCCAAAAGCAAGAAAGCTGTCGCATCAGCCGAAGAGGTTGAAAAGAGGACACCACTTAGCAAAAAAATAAAATAAAAAAAAAGCACGCTTGTACAAATCTAACATCGGATCGTTTCAATTAAAGTAAGTGAAGTTGCGCTACTGTAGTGAGTGGGGGGAAAAAAAAAACATTCAACGGAATGCGCAAAAGAATTCCGTCGTACCGGCAAAGTCGACTTAATCCAACACGCTTCGTTTGTTGCGCCTTGATTTGTGCGCGAAAGCTTAGCCGCCGCCACCGAATGCCCCCCCCCCCCCCCCCCCCCCCCCCCCCCCGCCGTCAAGAGACAGCATCAGCCGCCGGCTTCCTTCCTCCGATCGACACCGTGTAAGAGTTGATGTGAAAAGGGCCCGTTCCTGCGCCCGACATTAATACTCGGCTAATTACCGGCAGGCAGCGCCATCGCTGCCGATGCTCGACGACAAGAGAGCGTCTCGTCCTACTTATTGTGCCGAGTTTGCGCCGCAGTCGCGATGGATTTGTCTCTCGCCGCCGCAGTCTGGATGGATTTGTCTCTCGCTCGCGGCGCGCTGAAAACAAAGACGAAATGAGCATGCTGCTTTTCCGCGCGGGCAAATTAGAGGAGATGAGAACACGGGCGCAGAGAGCCTCGCTCTCAGTCAGCACTAATACAAACACGATCTCGTCGTGATGCGGGAAGTTGATCCTTTTGGCTTCTTTGTGAGTTTTGCTCACAGAAATGACGCCGGAAACGCTGACGTGGCCAGGAACAAAGTGCAAATACTTGGTTGCTGCGCTTGAGTAGATTTTTCAGGTAGAGTGATACCTCTACTGACGAAATTAATTGGTTCTGGAAGAAATTTTCTTTCCAAGACGCATTTTCCATGTAAATGCCCTAATTCGTTCCAAGCCCCCCCAAAAATTCAGACATAAATGTTTTCTGAAGCATAAAAATCCATCAAAATATGTAACAAATACATGTAACAATTAAACTACTGCACAATAATTGAGAGTTGTGCATAAAGAAAAGATTAAAGAATAAAAATGATGGCCATTGAACTTTTAACTGCGTCCTCTTTTTGCCCTCTTGAGTCCATGTTCTCTCTTAGAAGTAGTTTTTTGTCTGGTGTTTTGTAAAGAACTGATCCAAAGACGTTTGCTTTCGTCGGCTTTTAACAATCCTTCAAAAATGTCCAAGGCAAACATCAGCATAGTGAGCGATCGCCCAACTGGTGAAATTTTTTTCTGGGTGATTCACACTTACGTAAAACTATTGAAATGCCTCATGGCCTGAAGGGCGAATGATGAGGACGCTGCATAGACACAGATCTCTCTATCGACACACAGAGACACATTCGGTAGAGGTCCCTCTTAGCCAATGGGATGCCAGGATGATGCTCGGGAATAGCCAATGGCAGAACAGCTATAAGCATGTTGCGTTCAGGAAACTGGGAGCTGCGAGTAGCAGGCCATACTGTATTTTTACCTTTTGTATCTTGAAATTTCTTTCGTAACCCGAGGCAATATTTTCCTGTGGAGACGTTTCGTACCTCGAAAATTTCGTATAAAGAGACGTTCGGAAGTAGAGGTACCACTGTATCGAGACTGGAAGCTAACGGGTCGCCAGATTTCTTAGATAAGAAATGGAGAAAACATAGGAGTATGAGGAGGTGGGAGATGGAAGGAACTCCTAAACTATGCTCCCAGTGGGGCACAGTGTGTGATCTAGAAAACAAAACAAAACAAAAAAAAATTGGTACATAGTGACATCAAAAATAACAACAACAACTGCTCGAAACGTCTCACTCCCATGCCACTTGGACCAGCTCCACAGATTCCCTAAAATGAAGTCCTCCCTCCCCGCTAACCATTTCGTCACATGCTCAAATTCTTTTAATGGTCTCTTAGCAACAAGGGGTGGCTCCATTTAAAATGATCAGTTTACCTCCTGATAATTAGTCGAGCAGTGTGTGGGATGTACGTCCAATGTTGAAAATGTTTTATGACACCACCTGAGAGTTTCGTTCTTCTGCTACATTTTGCATGACGACTGAGGACATCAACAGCACTTTCGGGATATAATTACTCGTGTACCTGTGCCAGCACCTTTCCCTTCCACCTCTATCCGTCATCCTCGACTCTGTTGCCACGGCAGCGAAAACATGACAACGAGAGATGGACCAAATCTGTGTGTGTGTGTAAGTGTGTTTGTGTGTGTGTGTGTGTAGAAGTGCTGTGAGAAGACCAACGTCCTCACTTGTGTTTGGCGGCCACGGCGAACCCGCCAAAACAAGCAAAACATCGCACACCCGTTGATGCAGATTTACTCTCCTACTAAAACGCAATCTCCAATCGCCGTTTGTGTCCGTTGTGGACATTGCGTCCACTGTGGATCCCGCTGCCCGTCATGGCTGCCATCTTGTTCCCATCCAAAGCAATTACCAGCCGGAATAGAAGCGAGCCAGCGGTGAAAGGATGCTCATTGATTGTCAATTTGGACAGTTTTCCTCGCCCGCCGCTGTTCACTGCCACTCACTCCAGGGGTTCATTTTCGTTTCCTGGGTGGATGAAAAGAATATGCGATGGACAGCCACACTATATCCTGAAGCGATGGGCAATCTTTATCGCAGGGGTCACCAGGAGCTAGGAAGCTACTGTTTGTACTTCTTGGGGACAGATTCATGTGAAGGGCGACCAGTGGTGTGCAGTGGACCTTCACATATTCATGGATCCGCATTTACAAATGGAACCGTTGTTGTTGGGTTTTTTTTTTTAACCCATTTGTTTCACCCGGTCTGAAGCCATACAGGCTATTTCTTTGTACATCCCCCCCGCCCCCGCCCAAAAACACAACTCTCCATTTGATATGCCAAAATAAAGGCCTTACCTCCAAGTTACTCCTTCAAACCAGTCCACAGTCAAACCTCGGTTTTCGTCCATAGTCCGTTCCAGAAGGATGTTCGAAAACCGAAATTGTTCGAAAACCGAAACCGCGCTCTTTTTAAAATAAAAATGTTTACTAAACACGTCTGTTGACAATGGAAAGCTACACGAGGATGCGTCACTTAAGGAAGGCAGGAGGAGTCAAATGGTGCATTCAAGTGCGCTCAGTTTGTTCGAGAACCGAAATTTGTTCGTCATCCGAGGCATAAAAAACTCGAAATTTTTGGTCGAAAACTGAATTGGTCGAGAACCGAGACGTTCGAAAACCGAGGTTTGACTGTATTTGGTTTTGGCAATTCGCTTCATTTACCCAAGAGTCATTTTATTTATATGTAAAAAATAAAAAAATAAAAACTCCACTTTGTTCATCATATATGGTAATAAAATGAAAAAAAGTAAATGCCTCGCCCTTAATAGACTCCGCCCCCTATCTGCAATCAAGTAAACAAACACACCCCTGCTTGCAATATGAATGCTCAAACAAAGTCCGGTGCATGAAAACAAGCTCACAGCATACACAGATGCTCCTGAACAGCTTCGCCGTTTCACAGCACAAGTGCAAGACTCTCGAAGAAGTCACTCGCGAACCCGTTCCTCCAAAAGGGAAAAAAAAAAAAAAAAGGAAGTAGCAGAAACCTCAGGAGAGATGGTTCAAAAGAAGTAGAAGAAAAAAAAGAAAAAATCTCATTCTCGCATGGTGGGCTTTTGCAGGGGGGTTGGGAAGAGGTGGGCGGCAGCGGGGGGGTGAGGGGGGGGGGGGGGGGGGGACACAAGTGCAAAGAAAGCAGAAAGTAATACTGTCGCGTAATATCCTGTAACAAGGCTCGCACCCTCCCCCAGAGAAAATATTCCACATCCGCTGCGACATGGCTCTCATCCCTCCCGCCACCATTTTTTTTCTTCTTCTTGCAACACTTGCTGCACAATGTAATCATAACATTTGATGGATGACATCTTTTTTTTTTCCTTCCCTGAACCGTATTCAAATATTTCAAATCTGCAAAGAAGCCAAGGGGGGGGGGGGTGCTGGGTTCGAGGAGAGCATCCTAATTGTGATTAAAACACTTGAGCCCCACCCCCACAATCCCCTCAAGTGCTGCTTCCACATAGTGGGGAAAAAAAAAAAAAACACTCACTTCCTTTTGTGCATCATCAGCGTTTTGATCGTTTTTACTCAATCCTGTGCTGCCTTTATGAGGAAAATGCACTCCAAAAAAAAGCTGTTTTGTACCCAAATCAAGCACAAATCCACATTTTATTTATTTCTGTTAATGAATCAAAGGTCCATTTATCAAAGTCAGTCAGGCCGCACTCTATCAGATTGAAAATAAAATGTCTTTTTTTGTTGCAATTCAAACCAACAAAAAATTTGACCTGAATGGAATTTCATTTTGACCAATTAAAATAATTTCCTGTGCAAAACAAAACGTGACTCGTGCCATGAATCCAAAACAAATATTGTCAGGACATGCTGAAGTGTACAGATGTGGGTTTTTTTCTCAGAAAGCAAATAATTAGTCTGACAGGGATGGAGTTTTTTTTTTTTTTCCGTATGTCCTGTTCCAAGTTAGTGCAAATGATGGTGCTTTATGCAATTTCTCCTCTTCAATAATTTATTTTTCTTGCAAGAGTGAGATACTGGGAAATATTACGACAACTATGGTGGTACAAGTAGAATGGATAAAGAAAAGCACACACACACACACACACACACACACACACACACACACTTTGTCCAAAGGTACACACAGGTTGCTTTCTGATTATTCCTTTCGAGTCTGTGCGTGTGCGCATGCGCTTGGTGTCTTCGGTTGTCGTCGCGCGGGACAAAGTAGGTTGCGACGGCATCTCGGTGCTGCCACCGCCCCCGAACCGGACTGACTCAGGGCTTTCTCTCTGTCGTATACGTCACCTGTGAGAGGCAAAATGGCGCCGGGGGTGGGGGGTGGGGGTGGGGATTGGGGGGGGGGGGGTCTCCAAGGAGACACGGCGAGTGGAGAGAATGAAGCGGAGACAAAGCGGAAGAGAGGACGGATGAGAGTTGGCGGTGTCAGAGGGTCAGATGTGGGCAAGATGAAAAGAGGAAGTGGGTGGGAGGAAAGCTCGGGTACCGTTAGCATCCGCTTGACTGGTTTTCGAGCCGCACTGTGATTCCGATATAGGGAGCAACAAAAACGTTCCAATTCAATTCCACTTAGCAAACGTAGTTTCATCTTGGCAATGCTCAAAAATGTCCTCGTGCGACAAACATTCTGATCCCCCTTCTTTCCTTCCTTCTTTCCTACCTTCATGACTTGATTCCTTTGTCCTCACTTGCTCCCTTCCTTCCTCACTTGAAAAGTTAATTTCCAAAGCGTCTCCCACTTTTGTTGTGACAGTTACGCAGTAGTTTCCCAAGGCCCATTTTATAGGTGGTTGTCGCACCAGACGAGGTAGTAATAGAATTCTTTGCAGTGATACCAGAGTGATCATTTATCTTTTGGGGGGGGGGGGGGGGGCGTACACAACATGGGCAAACGTATCGGGATGCCATGACACTCTGATTTGCTTTGTGTGTGTGTGTGTGTGTGTGTGTGTGGGTGTGTGTGTGTGTGTGTGTGGTTGGCATCCATTTTGGCTCCGGTAAGCTAGCTCATTGCCTGCTTCAAATAAATATAAAGTAAATGTGAGTAACATTTTTTTTTTTTTTTTTAAAGCAAAGCATGAAAATGTAGCCCCACCCAAAATAATCCAGACAAAGCTGAACGCTATATGTCAACTATTCAGAGTCTTTGCACGTTTTCAGACTTTATTTTCAAACATAGCGTATTTCATTTTTGGGAACGAATCACTGAAATAACCTCTGCGTGAACTGAAACAATAAAACTTGTATAAAAACAAATTCAGGTCTCATGGGGAAAGCAAAAACAAAACAAAAAAACCCACCTTTGCGTCTGTGTGAGGCTGCAGAGACGTGTGCGGTCATGTGACCCACTTGGCTCCTTCTGATTTGTCAATTGGAGTCAAAGGTCACCATGGACACAAAGCAAAGTGGCTCTGACAAGCCGAAATAAAGACCGCCGAAGCAATAATTGGATAATAAAAATAAAAATACTGCATGTCGCTCAATGTATTTCGGAACAGAAATACAAAAGTTAAAACGTATACCGTATTTTGTTACGGCACAGAAAAAAGGAGAGCTGTGGTGTTGTTTTTTTTTAAAACAGTCTCAACAAATGCAGGTACTGTGCGTCTTTGTCCGTCTCAGTGCCTTCTCGTCTTCCGTTCGACTCGAGAGGCGGTCAGGCCACCTCCGAAAAACGTATATTAATGATTATTTCAATGAAACTACGAAGAAAATCAAGCGAGGAAATCACAAAATAAATTCTGTAGGGGATATATAATTTATTTTGTGATTTCCTTGCTTGATTTTCTGTTTTGATGCATTATTTTCAATTTTCGTAGTTTGATTTAAATACAGTAATAATTAATTTACTTTTTTCAGAGGCGGTCATGAACACCTCTCAAGTTGAACGGACGCCTCTCGAGTTGAATGGAAGGAGCGTAGCACCATCTAGTGGAGGCAATGTAGATTGCGCCTTATAATGCTATGCGTCCAATGTATGAAAAAGCCTCATAATCGCCTTTTAGTGCGGAAAATACGATACTCTGACGGGTAAAATTTATCCTTTCAAAAAATGTCATGGAGTAAATGTAGCAAGCTGCTAGCCACCTTTTGCCGCTCGCCTTAATTTATGGTAATTGTTATTTATTTATTGTTTTTACATTTTAGACAACATTTGTGATGCAATTTCTTGTGGCCGCGGAGTTGCCTTCATGTTTGGGGGGGAAAAAAAAAAGTCTGCTCCTTTCATGGCTTTGCCTTCACGTCACGAACGATGAAGCGTCTTCTTTTATTGTATGGCCTTTATGAAGCGGTAGAAATGGAAGTGTTTCTTCTCTTCTCTTGTCCCGTATGGAGTCCAAGACACAGAAGGGTTCTTCCTTTGTTGTGTTGCCGTCATGAAACAAGGGAATTGACAGAAAGCACTTCAAGTTTCACGCGGTTAGCCTTGTGTCGCCTTCATGTAGCCCTGGAAAAGATGGCATTCTCCTTTCATCACGTCGCCTTTCATGTTGTGAAAGTAAACCGAGCTCTTCCTTCGTTGCGTTGCCTTCATACAGGTTAGGGAAAGAAATCTCCGCGTGTTGGTGTCAATGGTTAGCATAGCGGAAGAACTTTCAACGTTGCCTTCTTGCCGCATTGGGAAATGACGACTTCTCCTTTCATTGTGCCTTCATGCATTCAATAGTACGAACGGTTACAGTGAAACTCCTCTACAACGAAATCATGTTTGCAGCAAGACATTTTTCACAACAGGGGACTTTTCACGATAGCAAATGTTCTCACGTAAACACGAACACACACAAAAAACGTATATGTGCACTTTTTCTTTTTATTCCAATAGTGCATAAGTATGAGCATACACTTATTTGACACTTATAGTCAGCGTAGAAAGAAAAAAAGGGAAATTGTTAAATGTACGCTCAGCATTTATTTTCACTGACATCAATTTCTTGCATCATGTCTTTTATTTTGCTTCCTCCATCTTTCATTTTTATCACCTTTAACCTGTCTTCAAGCGTAAAAGCTTTTCTTTTAACTCCTTGGTGTGCAAAGGTCCGTTTTGTCGCCATTTTAGCAATGCAACGTTTGTGCTGCGTCTGAAACACATATTTCCTGTACTACTGCGCATGTGTAAACCAGTGTGGTGGTTGCTGTTGCCGTTTCCGAACGAAGCAGTAGAGGTCGCTGTGGCATGCTGAGGGTTGGATTAGACTTTTGCGTAAGGCTTGTTTTCGTCGTTGTGAATCTCGTTGCGAGGCAAGAGCAGAGAAAAAGATTTCGTATAACGGAACAGGGGGACTTTTCGTTGTAGGGGGAGCAGAAAAGTGGGAATGGCTTTCATGCATGAACATTTTTTCACACTAGGGGGTATTTTCACCCATGTAGGTTTCGTTGTAGAGGAGTTTCACTGTACTTCCATTGACTGTTACATGTCAAATTGCCATTACACAGTAGAGGGGAAGTGATTCATATTGTTAGCGTTGGATTTTCTTTAACCCTTTCTGTCCACTGTAGTAACATTGTCGTGCCTTCACACGGCGGAGGAAAACAACCTGTTCTCCTTTCGTGGTGTCTCCTTCGTAAAGTTATGAAACAGACCCCGGTGTATCTTCCCCGTCCAGCACTTAGCCTTGTATTGCCTTGGAGTCTCCGGTAGCACACTGTGGAAGGCAAGATGAAACGATGGCGACATGAAACGTTCGCCGTATCTCTTTTAATGCAGTCGAGAGTTTCTGCTCGTCTTTCTTGTGATGTAAGAGCTTTTTCCATTCGACATGTTATCATTTCAAATACACGCCCCCCCCCTTCCCCCCAACCCCCATTTCTCCCGACCCCCAGCTGCCGCGTCGGATGATAAAATATCAGACGAGAGCTACGTTGGCAGACGTCGTCCATGCCCAGATTTCATCCGATTTGCATGAGACGGTATAATCAACGTCGGCGTTCATGCTATTACCGCGTCCGCCCTGCATTTGAATCTGCTCTGCATTTTTACGTGATGGTGATTTATTCTATACGCCCGGGCTAAGACGGCATTTTACCTCCACCGCGCTCAAGTAAACATCGCCGAAAACGAAATGTAATTCAAGGCAGGCCGCGTGCCGGCCAGCTTCCAGGTACAGATCCAGATCGAATGAATAAATCAACGTCTGCTCCAAATGTTCTCGCTCCCCCTTCAAGTCTGGGACAGAAAGGCTTCCGAACGCCGGGCGTGACCGGGGGGGTGTGTGTGGAAATTGGGGATACAAATCTGCCGCAAAGTTAGACAAAAAGGGATAAAAAGGAACAAAGAGCCGGGAAATGTCAGAGCCAAGAGACGTCCGGTGATGGCGAGATTAGAAAAGTGAGTGTCAAAAGGGGAGGTGGAGGATTAAGGGATGGAAATTCACGGCAACAACATGACAAACGGGCAAAATTGGAGAACAGGAAAGGGAAAGACGTTCCGATGTCCAGGCTGTTCAGCGCTCTCTTGACACTTGGGACTCAAGTCGCGATCCCGCTGAGCGAAGAACGACTGCCAGTAGTCAGGAAGGCAGCGAATGTTGCGTTCTTGTTCAAGGGTACCGGACGTTCGCCAACTCCGTTTGGTGAACATTCGCAACCTTGAGCCAACCCTGACGAATTCCGACGTGACATTGGCTGCCTGGAAAACGTAGACCCGGGCAATCGTTTCATCGTCCATCTTCTCTCCAACTGTCCTCGAGTGTCATTGGCAGGCCTCGATTCTTCACCAGCCATTCATTCATCCATTTCTCTTCGTTTCGCTCTCGGGCGCATCCAACGTCCCTCATCGATCCCTCCATTGTCCATCTCTCATCCGCATGGAAGTGTGATACGATTGGAGGACGGTTCGAGTCAGTGCGATTCGATTCGATGATGGTACGGCTGAGTTGGAGAGGGTATGAGGCAATGAGTTTCTTCACAAGATTATGAAAAGAAAAATACGCTTGGACGCTAGCATTCCGATCCACTTCGCGCGACACTACTTCCCGAGCCTGAGTGATGAGGTTTTTTTGGCCTTGCAGCTGCCGGTGTAACGTCAACATCTTGGGTTCGGGTCGGATCGGGCCTAAAATGTCAGTCATTGCTTCGGGTTTGGGTCGGGTCGGGTCGGGTCGGGCTTTTCTCTCGCTGACTTTTTTTTGTTTTTGTTTCGAGGCCATGAATAGTTTTGGCCACGAGAGACCGTGGTTTGCAAAAAAAACAGAAGTCGCCTCATCACAACACGTACTGTACTAAACTCTTGCAATGACAATTCAAAGAACTCTTTCCAGTCTCTGTCGAGTATCCACCCGTCATTGTTCGTCTTTGTCTCTCTGCTTCTCTCTTTTAAAGTGCCGCACTAGATTCTTAAGGACGTACTGCTGCTGTGGTTTACGGCCCAATTTTCAACCCGTCAAAATGACGGACGACCTTAAGTTTTCCCCGTCCGCTCTTAAAAAAAAAATCCGTCAATGATGGAAAATTGTCGGTTAATGTAACCCCTTCGGAAACAGAAATATAAAAGATGTAAATGTTTATACAGTCGTGGTTAGCTTAGATTTCGTTACAAAAGACAGGCTTTGTTAATCCGAAATCACCCCTCCTCCTCCAGAGTCCTCACAAATAAAATATGAAATCTCGGGTTTGCTTCGGGCTCGAGCCTGCAAATCAAGTTAAGTGATCGGGCTCAGGCCGGGTCGGGTTGGGCTCGATTTTTTTAGGACCGATCTTAACTCTAGTGTGTGTGTGTGTGTGTGTCAATGTACACTTCAAACTACAGAATAACTGAGTGTACACCCTTCCACCCCTAAAACTTTAAGGTACGTGGGAATGGTGTGCCGCCGCGTTCCGTTCGTAGATTCAACTTGTATGGAAACGAAGGAATGAGTTTGGAAATGTCATGTGTTTGCGTGGTGCTCGCCAGCGCCACCGTGTGCGCCGAGAGAGTCAGAGCAGCGCGCAACAATTGCTCACGTGCGCAACTGAGAGGGAACACTGCATCCCGCCATTATGACCACTGTCACTTTTTGTTGTGTCACACAATAAGGGAGAGAGGGGAAAACAAATGATTCGCCAGGATCCCTCTACACCCCCCCCCCCCCCGCCCCCCTTCCACGACACCCTGCCTCCTCTTCCTCCTCGCCTCAAACTGCCCTCCTCCATCAGACTTGTTTTTGTCTCTCCGTTTCCCTCATCCAGTTCTTCTTCACCTTAGTCTTCATTCATCCACTGCTCATCTCCTGCGGGTACAAGGCCAGATAGCCTTTCTGATTTCCTCCGAATGCCCCCCTACCCCACCCCCCCACACACACACCACCCCACTCCCATCCAACTTGTCCTCCTTCTAATCCTCCTTTTTCCTCCACCGTCCTTCGCCGACCGCATTCCCATCTCTTCTCCTTGGTCTTTCTCTCTCCAGATAATTAGCATCTCCGATTTTATGCTTCGCTCTTTCAAAATTGACGCGGCAGACGCAATATGCAGGCGGCCAAGTCCGCACACACACACACGAATTCGCCGATGTAAACACACACGCCGCATGATGATTGCACCCCCGACCCCCGGAGTCTCTTGTATTCTCTGCTGCGTTCACAGGCAGGCAAGAAGTGAGAATATGTTCTGCGCTTTTGCCTTTCATGTGTTTGTCGGCGGCATGCAGGTTGACATGCGCCATGAAAGGCCTGCGCGTGCTCGTCTGGAGAACGAGTGTGATGTGGGATCGCCGGTTGCACTCTCCGTAGACTGACAGAAAACACACACACACACACACACACACACACAGCCACCTCGAAACAACAGGTTAGCACTTTGCTTGGTGCTTGTATGACTGGGTTGTACTTGACCTGTGAAATATCAAATTAGCATTTTTGGGAGTTTGTCAAAAAGAAAAATACCAATTGAATTATTTTTTGGGGGGAGATGTGAGCAATTGTTTGACTCCCCAGAAATGGTGATGCAACAACAAACAGGCATGTATTCTTAATCCTCTGCGAAGAATGACTTATATTGCTGAATATGTAGTGCCTGTCTCCATGTTTATCGGTATTTCTGGGTTAGACTGCCCCCAGGCGGCTGAGGCACGCACACATGATTGACGTTAGGACAAGCCGAGTCACAGCAAGTGTCGTGTTGTAGATGTTGTTTTAAGGGGCGGAGCCGTGTGAGGGGATGTCAGAAACTTGGCCGGTTAGTCTGCATCTGAGTTCTGGCTTCCTGGAGCTCGTAGTTAGTGTTCTCATGTAGTTTTGGCGCGCTTGACTGTTTTTACAGCTCAGCTGAGGCTGCATCAGAGAGTGTGGCTCCCCTTGCCCACAAAGGAGGGCATCGCAGTGCTTTAACTGCACCAATTTCTTTTAATTTTGCACAAAGGGACGGCATATCGGAAGCTTGCTCGGTACGAAACGTTTGACTTTCAAAACAAAGCAAAGCATCGACTGTGCGACTACTCTTTGGACCTTATAACATTTAATCCAGCGTTCCTTCCATATCGATCCAATCAATCATGCATCCACGCAGCCTTCCATTCATTCCATCGTCCATCTGGTATCCATCCGACCAATTTCCCCGTCCCTCCGACATGCATGAAGAGTACAATAATAGAGTATTTGTCAATGTCCCAGTCTGCCACAATATAATTTCCTCTTTGGCTGAGAGGCTTGACGTCAAACAAGATGCAATATAGGAGATATAGACTCATTACTTATCTACTTTTATTACAACCAACTCACCAAAATTACCTCGAGTGTAATTTGGATGTCTTGAATATATTAGAATTAGAACAAGATAAAAGAAGTGCCGTGTTTCCAAGTGGAAATGATGACACGGGGGTGCGGGGACGCGCAGATATATCGAGTAATTTCATATCTGCATCAATTACAGCTCACGATGGGAGTGCGGCTGCACAATGAGTTAGTGGGTTCAAATCCCAGCTCAGACCCAAGATTTTTTTATTTTAATTGCAATTTCAACTAGTATTGACACACAGATATTTGCCCGAAGTCATTTGGGGATAGACTCCATCACACCTGGCTTAGACGCTAATGAAGACAAGCTCTGTAGAAAATGAATAGTGGCGAGTGAATGTGGGGAATTTTTTTTTCTTATTGCATTTCCAATGGCTCTTAATGGGACAATTTTGTTTCGGTGTGGCTTTTGTGTCATCGTTTTGGACGACTATACTTTGTCATATAGTATGTTCCTGCTGTGAGAGGGTGGGGTGGTTGTGGGGAATCAGTGGAAGGAAATACCAATGTTTCTTTCAATGGAATGCAGGGGCCCCAAAATTGAACCTTGTGGAACACCATATGACAGAAGGGCTGCCAAGGCGAACACAAAAAGTCTGGCCTGCCAAGTAGGGATCAAAACCACTCTCGCCCTACGTCGCCCTTCAGAAAATGGACGGATATGAATGCTAGGTTGCCTTGTTTCTTGGCTTGTGAGGCTCCTGAGAAGGAAACGATACAGACGTGTTGCAGTTCTTTGGCGATGAATACCAGAGGAGTATTTGGATGAATCAATACGGCAACTTGTACTTGTAGATTGAAGAGGAGCTGCCGCTTGGGTGGAGCTTAAATTGCGACAATGCATCCTGCCGTCTCGCTTGATCACATCTCTGGGCATACATGGAAATTATGTAAACGCAGTGGCATCCACAGAGTCTGTAAACGTGCTTTTTTTTCTCCCCGCGCCTCCTCCCACTCAATCGTCTCTCTCATTCCACCCAAACCCTTTTCCAATCTCCTCAGCCCGCGCATTCAATTTAGCTTCTTCTATTCCCTCGCCGTCCTCGGTCAATTCCCCCAGCTTCACTTTCCTCAACTCATTCTCCCTCGATTCCACGCCACCCTCCCTCACTCCTCTTCCTCCTCTTGGGAGTACAGATGCTGTTATCCCCCCCCCCCCCCCCCCCCCGTCATGAATAGCGCTCAATAATAATCAAATAACGCCCATCTTCCATCCCCGTTGATTGATTGATAAAGGCGTTGAGGGCTCTTATTCGTCATCCGTTTCTCGGTAATAAGCAATCAGAAGGCCCGGCTTAAACGCTAGCCCCCTCCCCTTCATGATAGCCCCCCCCCCCCCACCACCACCACAATGTTTTTATTATTTACCTGATGGTCTGTCATTTAGGGCCCCCCGTGAGCCCACGATCGATACGCCATGCAGTGGACATAGATGGTGTGGGACATAGATGGCGCAGATTCCACATGAACTCAACTCAAATGTATTTTGCGCTTTCGCGTCAGCCGGAGCAAAGCGCTATACACAAAAACATGAAATCATTAGAATAACAATTCAGTCATAAATAACCAGCCAAAGCGAATCTGCTCTAATCACAAGACGTGCACCATTTGATTCCCTTTTAATCAAAGGCAAATGGACCATGAATTAAGATTAAACTTTATCTACTTAATTTAGAGTTGTTAAAATGATATGAATCACGGACACACACACACACACACACACACACACACACACACTCAAGTGATCTCACGATGTGGTCCAACTAATCATCAGTTGTGTAACTCCTGTTGTTTTTCCCCCACAAATGTGACAGCATCATTCCACTTGGTTTCACAATCATTACGCGCGTATGTTTACACACACACACACACACACACACACACGCCGCCTCGACTCAAAACAATGACTCCCACAGCGCGGCCATTTTTCAACGCCATGTCGCGCGTGTGCAGATGGCGGCCGCGCTCGTGCCCGTCCTCCATTCACTTTGAGCAGGGGCAAAGCGTAATGAGGCCACCGCCGCCATCTGCGCAGTATGGTGCGTAGCCATTAGTATTAGCGCCATGTTTGCGCACACATGTTTCAGCTATCTTGTCACATAATCATGTTCCGATGCAGTGTTTTGATATTATTTGGAGAAAATGCAGCAATTGAAAAAAAAAAAGTCCGAGGCGGAGCTAGACTTTTATACTGGGGAGTGGGGGGGGGGGGCATGGGGTTGGCCATGTAAGGCTATCTCAGGGGGTCTGCAAAACAAAATATATATTGAATATATACATGCGTGCGTGCGTGCGCACGTGCACACACACACACACACACACACACACACACACACACACACACACACACACATGCCTGAAAGCACTAGTTATAAATATACAGACAATCAATTAATATGAATAACCAAGGATAATGTTCGTAAAGAATAATAAAATATTTTAAGATTTGTAATTAATGGTGTTCCTCTTTAATAACCACTCATTTATCTTGCCCCCCCCCCAATCTTTTAATTTACTGCGCACCTTATGTAAGACAGTAGACTTTCGTTACTTGCATCACTTACAGTCACACAATGTCATAAAATCTCCACTGTCAGCCCAAAAAAAAAAATGTCAGGGAAAATAGTTCCATCTAAATGGTGAATTTATGATTCAAACTTTTCAACTCGAGGATAACAACCAGGGATGGGGTAGCGGGGGCAGGCCGTACTTTGATTAACCCATGTCCCGCCCCCCCCAAATTTTCCAAACCCCCAAAATTCTTCAGAAAATGCGAATAAACATTAAATATACGTTACCTACAGAGAAGACAGAGAAATGTGGAAAATTTCTGGAAAAATTGGGAAAATACCCCAAATTCAACTATCTGGCCTGGCACCTAGGGGGTACAAGCAGCTCCTCTAGCTACGCCAGTACCCTAAGTAGAGGCAGTGATGAAATGCTTTCATTCTGTCATTCATTACTTCCCCTCAACCCCCCGCTCTTGTCCTTTCCCCTCCCCACAGGCATACGTCAGGGTCCCGCACCGCCCCCGTAACTCTCTGCTGGGTTTAAATGGTGCTGGTGATGTGATGCAACTCTTTCAGCTTGTCCATCTGCACTTCCACCTCCACCTACACCTGCTCCTCCGTCTGCATCCCGCCATCCTTTCTCGCCGTGTCGTCAGTCGGGGCCAGGCTGTGTCGCCCTGTCTGAACCCAGCCTGCTTAGCAGCTCTTGTGTTGGAAATGTCTTACAAATGAACTTAGGAAGCTCCTGTTGGGTTCTTGAAAACGCGTGTCGGGACATCGAGTGGAAGAGTGAGGAAGATGTCTCAGAGAGCCTGCTTGCGTGTGTGTGTGTGTGTGTGTGTGTGTGTTGTCTTTGAACTGCCTCTGGAGATCTCTTCGAGGCTTGAGGCCTGTCACTTCCAAAAGACCGACTCTCCGCAGGAGACCTGGCGAGGGAATGCGCGTCGCATATTTCACCGCCAGTCAGGCGGGCCCGCGTGCCTCTCTGACACCACAGTAAATCTCGCCTTCAGAGCGCTACAATGAAAGTGAAGCATAGTGAGAGCGAGGCGCTATACTTGTTACGACGATACACGATTGAAATCAGCAGTGAGGAGCCTTTTTCTTCCCAAGGGCCCTTTGTGTTACCCGAGCGGACCCAACTGCTACCGCCGTGATAAACCAAATAAAAATAAACAAATGGCATTTTTTTGGCCAGACTAACAACCTTATCATTTCACAATACACTATATACATCAATAAACACATCCAAATATGTATCTAATAAAATTTACCTACACCCGTCACTTTCTGTTGGCGTAAAAAGCAGGATTGAAGAGGATTTGCACAGTCAATAATCATCAGCAAAAACTAGCCTAAGTTTTCTTCTTCTTTCAGATTTGCATTGTCCAAGAAGATTGTGTGCTGCCATCTAGTGGTTGACTACAAGGTGGCGCAATGAACTATACAAAAAAAGAAAGACTCTGGACTATGATTTGTGTTCATCATGCTTCACAGTAACAAACAAGATGCATGTTCAATGAAATCAATGTCTAATGATTTTGATGCTTGTTTCGAACCGCTCAGGATGATTAAATTGAAGCATTTCTACAAACATATTTATCCAAACATGAACTAATGCAATCGTTTTTAGTTTTCAAATCTTACTTTTTTAATTGACTGGTTTTTTTTGGTTGTTTTTTTAAAACAGTATATTTACTGAATATGTGTGTGTGTGTGAATGTATGTATGTCAGGGTTTGCTGTCCGGTTTTTATCAAACATTGTATCAAAGGTAAATTGTATTGATATCAATCTCCGTGGCTATCACCATACATCTTGATTTTGAATTATCGCCCAGCCCTACAGTATAAGGTCATTTTCTTAATTGAGTCCAAATGTTCCTAGTAAAAACAAACATACCAGAAATACGGGGCTAACAGTTTCTGAAAGTGCAATGTTTCCTCCGTTCCTGCAGGTGGTGGTACAGGCAGCCAGCAGACCATTCTCCATGAGGAGCAGTAGAAGATGCCGGCTCTGCCAGCACTGCTGCTGTCAATACACTTCCTGTTGTTCCTGCTGCTAGCCAACATGCCGCCACGCTCGCTGTGTCAGACTCCCGTACTCTCTGCCGTCCGCATGGGTGAGTTTCCGCCTATCATCTGTCAATTGATGTTTTGATGACAGGTGTCACCAATGCTGCGTGACATCCTCTCAGGGAAGTCGGGGTGTTAACTTAGCCATCTTGTACTGAGCCGCCAGGACAGAGATGTGTGTACGACTGTCATACATCGCAGTCAATTCGTTAGTCACCTTCTTCGACATCACAGTGTCAGAGCGGGCGCAAAGTGCATTTATACCGGCGAACTGCAAGATTGCCCATGCGGATGATGCAGTTGGCCACGTATGCCACGTGAGTAATTAGAGACCGCCTTGCACCCACGACTGTGCGAATCGTTGGGCGATGCGGTCAGGGGTGGGTTATTAAAATATTTTGAAGATGATAATGATCGGAATTTGTTCAATGAATAGATTTTTACAGTGATTCAGAGGGATCGTCTCACGAAACTAAGGCCCATTGTGTAAACTTGTCGCTGTTCAGTTTAACCCCCATGCAGTAATTATCCCAAAATTGGACATTTCGGTCACTTTGGACGATTTTGGACTGTTGGACAAATGGACACCACAGACAAAACAGTGATAACTCCACGAAGCTGAAATTTTGCATAGGATGTATATCTATGTCTTGGCCAATTCCCACTGAACTTTGTGCACATTGGAAGAGGGACATTTTTGGGACAATCCTCGAGGACGTAATACCCTTCATGCAGCCGCTTAAAAATACTGCATGAGGGTTAAAATAGTAACGGTGAAACTGACAAAGGTGAGTTGTATTTTTTATGATTTGATTTTGCGCCGGTCTGTCGTAATGTCTTACTTTGAAAACGGTCTATGGCGCAAAATCAGTTGGAGACCACCGTCCTGTGCTGGAAATATATTGATGTCATTGATAAATCAACTTTGACTTGACTTTCATCACATGGTCAACTGCAAAAAATCTTGAGCCTTTCAAGCCCTAACCTGCACCCGTGTAGCATGAGCTTTTGTTTTTGAATCGTTAAAAGTTCTTCAGGAGCGTACTGAAATTCAGTACGTTGAAAATAGGGCCCGGGCGGAGCAATTAGAATCAAATATGGTGCTTCTCGAGCACCGCAAAGCAGCATGTAATTATTTCACCTTTGACTCGGTCGGCAATACATCATGTTGTGGCATTATTTAAAATTAGTGAGATTCCCGCAAAGACAACAATTGCTCGACTTACCTCGCGATAAAGTAATCCAGAAAGTTTCTGAGGAGGGAAAAAAAAAAAAAATGGCTGCTCGAGCGCTGTTAAGAGAGGCATGTCAGGATTTCACCGTCGACTAAATCTTCCTTGTCTTGTCTTTATGTAAAAGCAGTCAGCTTCACGCTTTGATAAAAGGGAACAATAGAATTTGTATCGTGGTCCTGCCAGACTGCTGCGAGTGAAATTTGTGTCCGCTCGAGCGCTGTAAAAGGTCGTGCAGCTATTTCACTTTTGACTTCTTATACAACATCATGACTCGATTTACAACCAATACGGTTTGTGTTTTGATAACAATAAAGACATTTGCAAAGCTGAAAATTGGGCCCTGCCAGAGCGCTGAAAATGAAATTTGCGGCTGCTCAAGCGCCATAAAAGGTTGTGTCATTATTTCACTTTTGACTTGCTCGCCAATACATCATCTTGTTGTCTCATTTAAAAGCACTTAGCTTTGTGTTTGGATAACAATAAAGACATTTGGAAAGTTGAAAATTGGGTCCTGGCGGTGTGTTCTGAGAATGAAATTTGTGGCTGCTCGAGCCCCATAGAAGAAAAAAAAAAAAAACTGAATGTTGAGACTAGCAAACACGTTCAACTCAGCGTCTTTGGGGGTTCTCAGTACTTAAACTGCAGCACAGTGGGGTCTTCAATGAGACAAGAGGCATCGTCACTTTGGCAGTTCTAGACTTGTTGGTGAGACATAATGTGGCAGGTTCGATATCGGAATCAGCGTTAATGACATAGCTGCCCGTGTTTTCAGCTGCTCTTGTTAAAGCACCCTTGCAAAATGCCGGCGCAAACAGGAGCAGAGAAGAGAGTGACTTCAGGTCCTCGGTGCTATTTCGGGCGATCAGTATCATACTTCAATCTGGTTGGGGGAACGTGTCAGTGCCTGAGGCAACGCAAGAGAAAAGAGGCGAACAAAAAACAAAACAAACAAAAAACTAAAGTTCAAGCAGGAGGCAATATTGAAAACGGTCCAAAATACAAATTGAGTCTCGACTGGGGATGGCAACATCAAAGTTGGAAGGGTCTGGGGGGCACAATTTTTCATCAGCGGGCCACATAAAACTTGCTAACCTCATGCAGGATTGAAAAGCCACTTTAAATACGGACAAAATACGTGTATGTGTACAACATACTTGGTCTTAATAGATTTTATTTTGGATAATACAGTTTTCAATACACGGATAAAAGATCTACACCCACAAACCAACAACAAAGGGTTTGAAGCAAACAACTCAACTAACACATACCTTATAAATATATTTTTTCCAGTCCTCATAAAAATGACCATTCAAGGACGGCACAAAACTGTTGACCACAACAACACAAAAAACAATCGGTGCAAAACCTCATTTTGCATGTTTTCCACAAAAATCACCTAGCTCGGAATAGAAATTTTAATGAGGTACAGTCAAACCTCGGTTTTCGTCCATAATCCGTTCCAGAAGGCTGTTCCAAAACCGAAATTGTTTGAAAACCGAAACCACGCTCTTTTTAAAATAGAAATGTTTACTGAACACATCTGCTCACAATGGAAAGCAACATGAGGAAGCATCACTTCCTCGTCGCTTCCTCGTCACTTCCTCGTTACTTCCTCGCCTACCCGAGGAAGGCGAGAGGAGTCAAATGGTGCATTCAAGTGCGATCAGTTTGTTCGAGAACCAAAATTTGTTCGTCATCCGAGGCCTAAAAAAAATCTAAATTTTTTTCGAAAACCTAATTGGTTGAGAACCGAGACGTTCGAAAACCGAGGTTTGACTGTACTACGTTTGTCCTAAATAGCATTCCAAAACTTCCAAAAAATAAAAAATAAAAATTAGACCTAGTCATGTCTTAATATCGGGAAAGTGAAAGTGCAATCTCTGCCATCTAATGGTGATTGATGGTATTGCCACTTAAAGGGTGCATATCATGCTAACGTTTTGAGCTTTGAGCCATGTTAAAATGCTAACACCAAAACCCTCCCACGAAAATGGCGTCTTCTTCCATTTCCTCTGTAAGCAACCGATATACACGCACACACACACACACACACACACACACACACGGTATGTGTGTGTCATTAAATACAAGCACAACACAAAGATTTTGAGTGAAGCTGTTCTTGACTGTCTCCCCAGCGGCCATTTTGGATGACCAGTCTGTGTGTGGGCGCGGCGAGCGTCTGGCGCTGTCACTGGCCAGGGAAAACATCAACAGCCTGATGGAGGTCCCGGCCCGAGCTCGAGTGGAGGTGGACATCTACGAGCTACAGAAAGATTCCCAGTACGACACCACCGACACGAGTGAGTGAGGCTCTCATTCATGTGCAGAAACGCTGAAAATCCACAAAAATGGCTTGTCACAAAGATTAATTTTGAGGCGGGTCGAGCGCCGTAAGGTGACGTGTTTAACCAAACCATGATCATCTTGTTTCATTATTTCAAATCACTTTTGTTTGAAATAAAATTTGGAAATAATAAAGACTCTGGCAGAGCGCCCAGAATGAAATTTGTGTTTGCTCGAGCGCCAAAAATGGGCATGCAAGGATTTGACATCTGTGTTAATCGACAGCATCTTGGGCCATTATTTAAAATCAGTAAATTTCTTGCTTTGCTAAAGCAGAATAATTTAATTCAGAAAGTTGGGGCCCTCTGGCAGAGCGCCGGAATCAAATTTGTTGCTGCTCAAGCGCTGGAAAAGAGCACGTTTGGACTTGACACCATCTTGTGAAATCAGTCACGTTTGCGCTTGGCTACAGAACAATAAGCGCTGGATTTAACTTCAGCTAAAATAAGAATCCATAAAGACTCAATAATTCCGCCTTCAACCACATCGATGCTATTTTGCGTCATGATTCAAAATCCTGACGTTTCTTGCGATGTGACCTGAATTGAAGGCGATAAGGCAGCTGTGATTTTGCAAAATGCTTAAAAAAAAAAAACTCCTTATTACTCCTGCTCTTTTTTACTGCAGCCGCTTCCGCTCTTTCTTTCAAAAAAAAAAAAAAAAAAGGCTGAACATTACACTGGGAGCATTAAAAGTACCGGAGCTTTTTTTTTTTTTCTCCCTTTTATGAGCTTATGCTAATGAGTTTACATGTTCATTGGAGAGTGCCAATGACCCGCCAAGCCGGTCTCATTAAGAGCCGTGGTCCAGTGGCCTCCAGGAACAGCTGCTTGTGTCCACCACTGCGCCCAATAAAAATAAATAAATTAATTAATTAATAATAATAATAAATAAATAAATAAATAAATAACCTTGATCCTGCGAATGCAAACTAAGGAACAGGTTCAGGCCTGAGACTCCCTCGCTCCGATTCGGATACTGGAGGTCTGTGACGCTGCCATCAGCCGCTGGCAAAATGTCCAGTTGTCCATGAGAAGGCGAGTGTACTCGTGCGACTTTTGTGTTGGTGTGTTTGTGTTTGTGTGTCCTTGACCGATGGGCAGGAGACTCTGACAAGCTTGTTTGCTCAAAGCCATTTAAAAAAAAAATTTTTTTTTGGTGGGGTCTTTGGCTCAGAGAGCTTGTCGTCTTACAGCTACAGCTGTCTGTGGAGCACGCACACACACACACACACATGCGCGCAAAAACGTGTACCCAAATCCAGGACACGAAGACAAAAAGCATTCCCCTGCGTCACGATGTGATACACAGACACGCATTAGCCGTGTCTTAGCACGGACTGATGAATGCCGAGGCTTTTCGAGAGACTTTTAGTACCCTTTCAAGCTTTATGCTAGATATCGATTTTGAAATGCTGCTGTAATTCTTCCTTTGTGTGTGGCATGGTTCAAATCGGGCATTGCTTACGGAGAATAGCAAACTCGCAACCGGTATGTTTTTCTGTGTTTTTTGTTTCTTTGAGGTCAGCACACATTTAACCTCAACCTCCAAACTCATCACATTGATTGCATTCTTGGCTGGCTGACTCCTGAGTCTGATAAGCGCCTGAAGAAGTCATTAGCTGAGGGTTCGCCTATTTTTTTTTGTCCACCCTGCTATCACTGTTTACATGCGAGTTCAACATGGAAACAAACTGTCATTGTTTTTTGTTTTTTTTAAATCATCTAAATTTGGCAGTGTTGCTAACACGCTTGTCTTTGAGGTGTCAAGTTTACAAGACATACTATAGATACATACCTCGTTTTTCGACCATAATCCGTTCCCGAAGGCTGTTCGAAAACCGAAAACCGAAACCATGCTCTTTTAAAAAAAAAAAAAAAAAACGTTTACTGAACACGTCTGCTCACAATGGAAAGCAACACGAGGAAGCGTCACTTCCTCGTGTAAGGAAGGTGAGAGGAGTCAAATGGTGCATTTCAAGTGCGCTCAGTTTGTTCGAGAACCGAAATTTGTTCGTCATCCGAGGCATAAAAAAATCAACATTTTTGGTCGAAAACCGATTTGGTCGAGAACAGAGATGTTCGAAAACCGAGGTTTGACTGTATATATTAGTGCTGTTGAGAGATTTAAAAAATAATAATCAGAGATTAATTAATTGTGATCTGTAATTAATTGATCTAATTAATCTATATTTTAATCTCATCAAAAAATTGCCGAGAAACCCCTATTTTCATTTTAAATCCATTGCATTATTGAGGCAGATCAAAAGATGGACATCACAAAAAAGCGGCGTTATAAAGTCCTTTATTGTTTTTCAACGGACTTGAACAGACGCAGTCCTAGCCATTTCCTTTCTGCTGTATTTGAGACTAGACCCAAGTCCTACCTGCAACCTTTAGTTCCGACCACTGGGGGGGGATATCACTGTTTTTTTTTTAAAAAAAATCTCCAGATAATTAATAAACAGACAAAAATAAAAAAATAGAACATCAGGTCCATAAAAAGTGCTGTGGTTAACATATCAAAAACAGTAAGAACACTTTTCTGAGCAATACAAGCACTGATTTTGCTTCAGATAATAAAAAATAAAATAAAACAGACCCTTAACAATAAAGCAATTAAAAAAATATAAATAAATAAATAAATAAAAATGAAAGTAAAACAGACTCGCGCCACCTTACCTCTCTGAGCTCATCCGCCCCTACACACCTGCCTGACGCCTCAGGTCTGCGGACCAGACATTATTAGAAATACCAAGAACTAAACTTGAGGCTCAGAGGGGATCGAGCCTTTTCTGTTGCTGGTCCCTCTCTCTGGAATGACCTCCCACTGAACATTCGGCAAGCCTCCTTGTTGCCCATCTTTAAAAACCCGCCTCAAAACTCACTTGTATTCTTTGGCATTTGACTCCGCATGACTCAGATTTGTTCTTGGTTTTGCTGCTCGGTGCTTTCTACCGTCTTTGTTACCGATTTGTTGCTTTACTGTTGTTGTTAGTTGCTCCACGTACAGCACTTTGTATGCAGCGATGGCTGTTTGAAAGTGCTCTATAAATACAGTCGAGTTGAGTTGAGTTAAATCGCAGTGCTGTAGGTTAGCACTTCAGAAATAACGCTGTTCATCATTTCAAAATAAAGTGCTGAAATAAACATCAATCACGTCTCGTAGGCTACAAGGACACAGGAGCTATGTTGACTTCATGCCTCGTCCGCGGAGTGTTTTCCTCTCGAGTTTAGTTTGCCGAAGAGCTTTGCTATGGCTCGCTCTGTTGCTAACGCTTTGAGTGCTAACGTTAGCTGTGGCTCCACTCGTGACTAGGTGCTTTGTATTGATGTGGTAAACTAAACTTGAGCTGTTTCGGTGGTTAGCCAACTCTTTCTTACAAATTAGGCACAACACTCTACCTTTATCAACCCCCTCCCTGACTCTTATTCTCAAGAATCCAGACAGGATAATTTGTCTTGGATTGATTTCTTTCTTTAATTTTTTTGTTTTTTGTTTTGCTCTTGACTACTTCTCCCTAGACGACGCAGGTCAGAAAGTTAATCTGTTTTGGATGTGAAGGCTGTTTTCATCTGCAAGGCGGATGCAGAATTGCGTCGCATGCTTTGACATCTGCTATTTAAGGCCAGCGGCACTTGTTTGGCAATCTTTTTTTTGCCTTTGAATTGTGTTTGTCAGGATGGACGCGTGAGCGAGTGTGTTCCTGCAATTGATCGATGGGCAAGCGCGTGCTGCTCAATACGGTTTTTTTTTTTTTTTTTTCTTCGTTGCCAATTCTACCACTTGCCATGCGGGGAAAAGGCCAGGAGCTGTCAAGGCCAAACATGGCAGAGGCGATTATTTTGAATCGCACCGAGTTGATGTTATTCAATTGCGAAGAGAACCAGAGCTCATTCAATTAAAATGGAATCATTTAATTTTGCAAACATATTCAAGAAGGTGAGAAATTGTAGTGGGTCATGACAAGACAAGTATATGCCTGCTTTGTGTAGACTTCAATGATCCACCGACTATTTCGAGTACCGGGCATTTCTGGAGAATAAAGCCTTTGGTTTATTCATTTGTACCTGTTTTTGTTTAATTCTCTTGCACTTTATGGCGCGTAGAGCCAACCATAGCAACCAGGTCTCTCCATCTGGATCTGTTCTGGGCAAGGATTTGTCACCTACTCAGGACAAATTAAAAACCTCCCTTTTCCCATGAGTGGGCAAGGGAGCTTGTTGACACAAGAACAGAGAGGACGGGGGGGGGGTCTTAGGGGTGCAGTGTTTATCAGCAGGTAGGATTCTTTTTTTTTTTTTTAATATAATAAGAATGCATTTGCTGCAACATCCACTTAACACCAATAAACGGCGCCATTAAAGCGATACTTCCTTTTCCCGTGAGTGGCCAAGAGACTTTATTTATTCAACCAAAGTCCTCCCTTGCTAGCCAAGGGAGTTTATCTACTCACTCGCAGAGAGTGCCATTTTTCTATGAGGTGTTTATTTCAACAAAAGTTTTTTTTTCCAAATAAAACACTTTTGGCGCATTATCCACTTGAGAAGAACTCCCCCCCCCCCCCCCTCAAAAAATGGAGGCATGGTGTCTGTTAAGATGGAGGCAGTTATTTGAGGGAAATACACGATTTCTTGTGACGTGACATCTGACGGATTGTTTTAACTTTGGTGTCAGAATACTGGCAGGTATTAATGTTTTACCCCTCCCATTTAAAGAGAGTGCCCTTTATTTCAGTACATTTAAAAGAATGTACTGTATATTAAAAAAAAAATCCATGAGTAAATGAAACTTTGACACTTTATCACGTATTAGAAAAATATATAAATTAAGGCAAAATGTGTTTGTTTTTTTCTGACAGATTTTTAACCCCCCCCCATCATCATTCTGGCAGGTGCTCATATTCTCCCCCTCTCATTGAGCTAAATAAGTTAAAAGGCAAGAGGAGTGGGGGGGGATATGTAATTTTTTAGTTTGCATAATAATATTGCATATTTAAAATATTTTTCCATGAGTGAACCACACTTTAAAACACAGGTGTCAAACTCAAGGCTCGGGGGCCAGATCTGGACCGCCACATCATTTTATGTGGTCCCCTGAAAGAAAATCATGTGTCAACTTGCATGACCCTTGCTAAAAAAAAGTTTACCGAAAATGTCAAATTGTCATGTGAAATAGATAACGTTGAGATTTTGCTATTATTTTGTTACCCTTACAAGTAATAATGCAATAAACATTTTTGTGGTTTCACTGTCATAACGGCCCTCCGAGGGAAGACGTCACTCAAAAGCGACCCGCGACAAAAATGAGTTTGACACCCCTGCTTTTAAACAACATATTACGAAAATATATTCACAGAGGCAGGATGTCTATTGAAACCGTTATTTGAGGAAATTTGCCATATTTTGATTCACCTCCCAGAAGAAATGAGGAATCCAACGTTTCACTTGGGCTCCATCCTTCTCTTAATGTTGCCCCTCTCGTGTCTCCAAATGAATGGATCCATTGTTGATTAGGTACCTCTCTGTGAAAGAGGCTTTTTGGATGCAGCTCTTGTGTTAGATCTCATTACTGGTGTGCTCGCGCCGTGTATTTTTCTTGAGTTGTTAAGAGATTTTAAAATGGAAATCATTTCAGCAGCAGCAGCAGCAGCAGCAGCAACAGCAGGCAACACTTTGGCTGCCTACTGTTGCCCTCGGAGGCAACCCTCCTCTTAAATAAATCAGATTAGAGTCGGTCGGATTTCATTGCTCCACTGGGATCAAGGGGATGAACTAAACTACTGAAACTCTGAATGCAGTATTTGCCTATGTCACTTATGTGTGTGTGTCCCCCCCCCCTTTTTTTTCCCCCTCCCAGTGTGTCAGATTCTACCCAAAGGTGTTGTTTCGGTGATAGGCCCTGCGTCCAGCCCCGCCTCTGGCTCCACTGTTAGTCACATATGCGGCGAGAAAGAGGTGAGTGAGTTTGTCACGTCGCGTACATGGCCGATGGGCTGACATTTTGGAATGAGCTTAAAGTGCACGTCGCCATTTACAGGTGGACTTGTCTCAACTTTTGAATGGCCAACTATTTGGCGGGCACCACACAACTTTCTCTTCTCGAACGAGGCGCTGAATGGCAAAATTCACAACAGGTGTTTGATGCATGAAAAAAAAAAAGGTCCACCTCTGGGCCTTTCTGTGACTCTTCCGGTGAACTTTTTTACATGTGAGGTGATCTATTTCAATGCCGCTACAATAAGCCCGCCTCCATCGCACGTTCCAGGTTTTTTTTTTTGTTACAGTTCATAACTCGAATTTGTTCTGCCTCCCATTCATTTTGAATGTAATTCTACCGTTGACCACTAGGTGGAGGTGCGCCATTTAGTTTGAGACTGACATGTTCATTCAACTGAGTTATGATCGAAAACAGGAAGTTCAGTGTTTTCAGTTCACCCTAGTTGTTGCTTTAGTTATTGAATGTCAAATCCTCTTCAATCCTGCTTTTTATGCTGACAGAACATGACTGCTGTCAGTTAGTTTTATCATGTACATCTTTTGGCATTGATTATTTTATGATGTATTTAAGTGCTGTAAATACGATGAAAATGACAATGTTCAGGTCAAGAAAGCATGCGTAGACAGAGACCAGCCTGGCAACATTCCGATTCAGCATTTACGCGTAGAAAGATGATTTTTGATTACTTGGGTAAAAGCAATAGTTCACCTCCATGAAAATCAACAAAGTTCATTTCAGTTTCGGCCTGTTTATTTTGAAAATGCTCAAATGGAGCATTTTCATTTGGTTTGGGCTTCTAACCCAAAGGAAACAGAATATAAGATTTCAAACACCTGTTGTGAGATTTGCAGTTGATGGGACTTCAAAAGTTAAGTTTGCTTGTAAAGTTCTTGTGCGTTTTAGGTTCAACCTGAAACTTCATCATGAGGGTCTATTATCGTATTGTTTTTTTTTTTTTTTTACTGCATTGGCTCTTGAATGGGTCTTCTTGATTATTGGCATCAGTTGCTGCAAATTCCTCTTTGCAGATCCCGCATGTGAAGATCGGTCCGGAGGAGACCCCCCGCCTGCCGTACCTTCGCTTTGCCTCCGTCACCTTGTACCCCAGCAACGAGGACCTGAGCCTGGCCATCGGGGCTATCCTGCGCTCCTTCAGCTACCCCTCGGCCAGCCTGGTCTGCGCCAAAGCCGAATGTGAGTCATACTCTGAAAAGAAATAACGATTCTATTTTATTCTATTCTATTCTTCGCACCTCCTTTAACATTTCTTGACCAATTCAAACCATTCCGAAAAGAGAACATTTCCCCAATCCAAAAATCCCCACATTCCAAAAATGCCATATTGTTTCAAATTTAATTCCATGCAATTTCGATTCAACCTCAGCTTTTCAAAACTCACACATAATTTCCTCAGGAATTCAGTTGTCTAGTTGATTGTACAGTCTGAAAAAAAATTTTTACCTTCAAACCCATAATTAGTTATAGCAAAGCAAGGCAGCTTTATTTCTGTAGCACAATTCATAGAAGGGACACAAGGCAACTCGTACCTCACACAAGCAAAGCGACAAGGCCTAAAAGCAGCTCATGACAAGTCAAAAGCATAGCAGAGGAAGTAAAAGTAGAACGAGTAGTACCAAAAGTATTCAAAGAACCCAAATTGACAACATTTATACACATTAAAACCTTTAAAAGTAAATAAATTAAACTAAGTTTAAAGTTACACCAACGGAGCAGCTAGGCTAATGTCATCTTACATATCATGCTAATGCTAGCTATTACGTATTGTTAGCACTGCTATTTTGTTGAAACAGGCTACATAGTTCATCATTTTGTTCCAGAACGTTAACATGTTATTTAAAACTGTCTGGTCAGGTATATAATGGCAGAAATGTCTCTAGAATCGATTATTTAGCTAGCAGGCAACACTTGGTCTGCCATACTGTCGTACTGTTGTGTTGTTAATGCTGTAACTGATTGATTCTTAAAACGAGTGCGTTTTTAACTGCTTTTTGCAGTTTGGACAGCGATCATAAAGTTGTGCTCATGCTGCAGGCTTCCCCCCTCCTGCCCCCTCTTTTATTTATTATGCTCGTGCGCACATCCTCCTGGGAGGCTAGTCAGGCTGCGCTCATCCAATAATAAAAAAAAATTTGGAATGCTTTGCTTTTTTTTTTTTTTGGAAGGGAAAAATGACGACGCTTTCAGGCAGCGTCGGGGAATTAATTATAAAGCCATATTTTCCTTTTTGAAAGAGCACATTATTGATTGATTATGCAGTGGCTTATTGGGAGGCAAAATAATTCAAGGAGGGACGGCGGGCGCGGCGCGGGTGGTGGCCACGGAAGTCTGGGGAGGCCTCGTGAAAAGCACAAACAAAAGCGTCACACAGAGCCGATCGTTATCCTCGGGCTTGAATGGAGGGAGCCCACGAGGCCTCCCCGCGGCGTTTTCGGATTCCTTATCCGACCCGTCGCTTCATTGACTTCCGAAAGCTTTTCTCCAGGCTTCAGATCTTCGGATGATGGCTGAACCGAAGAAAGGCGGATGGGTTCCAAACCAAATGGGAGTGCGGAAGTTTACCGCTTGTGATAAAAGTCACGTAAAAATAGAACGAGGGCAACACAGACGCATGGCGGTCGACACGTTGGGCTGTCATTTCCAGGGTTCTGGGTTCGAGTCTCTGTTTGACTGTTCTCTCCGTGCTGATAATAGCACAAATGTTAAAATATTCCAGTAATTTGTATTTTTGTAAAATTGTTCACTTTAACAACCCATGTCTGCTAATTTTATTTTTTTATTTATAAATAATTTATTAGTCATTATTTCGTCAATGATATGATTAAAAAAAACAACACATTCTGCAACTTTTTTTTACATCTTATGTAAAATTGTTGATTTTGCCCAAAAAATAAATAAAATGTTTTATATTTTGTTCTTCAATTTATATACTTATAATTGTAATTAGCCAATGTTTTATATAATAATACAATTGTAAAGTTGTTTAGGTACCAATATTGGTTATATTATAGGGCCAATTATATAGTAAAATAAAAAAAATGTTTTGTCAATG
Source organism: Hippocampus abdominalis (assembly GCA_018466805.1). Classification (NCBI taxonomy): domain Eukaryota; kingdom Metazoa; phylum Chordata; class Actinopteri; order Syngnathiformes; family Syngnathidae; genus Hippocampus; species Hippocampus abdominalis. The sequence goes on from CM031699.1 coordinate 3,398,994, forward strand.
TACTGCTGTATTTTCTGTCAAATACATGATCTTAATCTTATTATATCATTATTATTAATCAGTTTATTTTAATTATTTACATTTTTTTTTTACAATGATATCAGTTTACCTTATTTTCAAATGAGATGATGAAAAGTGAATACATTTGAATATGAAACTTTTAAGACAAAAAAAAAAAGCATCAGTAAATTCTTGAATTAAAGACTGCAGCATACATGACCCGCGGGCCCTAGTTTGCCCACCCCTGCCTTATCGGCTCACTGAACTGAGGTCTTTCGCTCCTTTCCCTCATTTCAGGAACGCATTGCAGATTTTCTTTTTTTTTTAATCACATATCAACTACATGCCGATACATTGAATGTGCTGATATTTCCAGCCCTTTTCTACCATTTTTGTACCCCCCCTGCCCCGAACCCCCTCCACAAGGTTATCACACTGCAAGACGGTGACCCACTTGGCTGCGTTATCTTATCGCCATGGCGCCAGTTGCCATGGCTGCGGGAAAGGTGCTAACTGCCATTCAGCCAGCTTATTGCACGTTCACACAACCGCCGCGTGGGCTAACGTGCTGCTTTCATTTATTTGTTTGCTTGGTTCCTTGCTCACTTTGCGTTAGGACGCGCGTGCGCACGCGCACGCACACACACGCGCACATCCAAAACAGACAACCTCTTGTTTTCATCCTGTTGTGGTCAGGCTCCAGTTCGCTCTCATGAGGATGAGCGTTGTAGAAAATGGAAAATACACGGAGAGTGGAATGTTGGCTTGCAGTCGGATGTTCTGGGTTCGAACGGGTTTTTTTTGTAGCAAAGACAGAGATGCATGTTAGGTTTATTTAAGGCTGTAAATTGGGCGCAGATTTGAATGTGGGTGCAGGTCAACATCAGTCTCGCCCAAGTTTCCATTCTGCTGAGATGGCGGACAGCCATTTTGCTTTCATTGTGTGTGTGTGTGTGTGTGTGTCTGTGTGTGTGCGCTTTACGTCCAGTGTGGAGTGTCACTTTGGATGAAAGTGTCATTGGCCGTTTGTTAGGCTGCCATTTGAGTGGTTTGAGCTGCAAGGGGCGGTGCTCTTTTTTTTTTTTTTTTTTTTTTGGCAGGCGGCTGTTGTTCACGCAGACGGCGACCATGAATCGTCCTCGCGTGCGCGAGCCTCTTCAAATGAGGCCAAGAACGCGGCTGACATTGCGCTGACGACTTGACATGTGTCAATTCAACTGTTCCTCTTCTATGTTGACCAGCACTTTGTTGTTGTTGCCATTTCTTGTTCTATGGTTAGCATCACATTTGGCCTCTTTGCTATTATTGGATTGCCTGTCTTGCTGTACGCTTATCACATTTTCCTTATTTTTTTTCCCCCCCTTTTTTTCAATTCCTGTTCTATGGTTACCATCACGTTTCCCTTTTTTTCCCCCCTCACCTTTTCCACTTCTGTGGGCGTCATCACATTTTTACCATTCACTATTTCCTGCTTCACACTTCGCTTTTTTTGCCATTTCCTGTTCCATGGATATTATCACATTTCTTGTTCCCATGTCCTGTTTTACGGTTGCCATCATATTTTCTTCTACCAATCGCCTGTTCTATGGTGATACTCACATTTTTCCTCCGCTCACTTCCTGTTCTAGGGTTCTGATTACTGTACATTGTCCCATTCTCTGTCATTGGCTTTCGGGACCTGTTTCGTTTTTTCCTTTTGGTCATCACTGATGCATATACAGTCAAACCTCGGTTTTCGTCCATAATGCGTTCCAGAAGGCTGTTCGAAAAACGAAACCTCGCTCTTTTTAAAATAAAAATGTTTCCTGAACACGTCTGCTCACAATGAAAAGCAACACGAGGAAGCGTCACTTCCTCGTGTAAGGAAGGCGAGAGGAGTCAAATGGTGCATTCAAGTGCGCTCAGTTTGTTCGAGAACCGAAATTTGTTCGTCATCCGAGGCATAAAAATGTGAAATTTTTGGTCGAAAACCAAATTGGTTGAGAACCGAAACGTTCGAAAACCGAGGTTTGACTGTATTTTTTGTTCTATGGTTATCATCTCACCATCCGTCGTACCCACCCCAGTACCCATTACAGCCATTTAAGCCTTTGTGCTCCTTTTTTAACATGCTCGCCCCTCAGGCAGGAATTAATCCTCGCGCGCTGCGTCAAATGTGAGCGAGAGCCCTCGACTATTTTCGGGTCATTTCCGACGCATCTTTTCTCTCGCCGTGGCCGGCTAACGACGCGCCATCGTGAGACTAATTCCATTAAGCAGTCGTCAGCGGATGGATGAGGTTGAGGACGGCGAGAGGGCAAGGTGTTGAATGCAGAAAAAAAAAAAAAAGAAAAAAAGAAAGAGGCTGAAAGACAGCCGAAAAAAAAATATGTGACACAAGCAGGGTGAAGGAAGAGAAGAGGCTGTAAAGTGCATTGATTTTTCTCCCCTCCGTGCTCAAACTAATTAAAGTTTTGGCGTGCTTCAGTGATTACCCCTCTGCTTACAGAGGCTTTCTCCCGCTGAAGGGCTGTATCCGCTCCCTCTCCATCCAGATGCATGATGGCGCCGCCCCTCCGCCTCTGCCACTTATTTACATCGCCCGGGGGACGCTTTACGATAGCGTTATACAATTAGGCGGCGGCAACAGTCGACTTTCCGGTTTAGGCGCATTCCACGCACAGTGTCAAGTGACTTTTCGACTGCCACTGGTTATGCTCATTACCCAAAAGCAAGAAGTTTGCGTGAAGAGCGGGCGAATCAGCTTCGAGTGCATGAATTTCTGTCTTTCGGCTGCTTTCTTGTAGTCGCCTTTCGTTTTTTCCAATTTGTCTTTCCAAAATAATAGTCGCAACGGCGCTCAGAGAAATGGAAAGTGTAATTGAGCTGTGACACAAAACAGCGAATTGCAGCGGGCCGAAAGGCCTCCTCCAAGATAAACTACAGTATTCGGGGGGGCAGGGGGGGGGGGGGTTCCTCCTGTTGGAAAGAATAGAAATGGTAACTGCTGCCATCATATAAACTGTGTTCTCTGTTCAGACGACATTCAAGCCGAGTGCTCATTTGCGCTTGATTGAATCCAATGGAATTGTACTGATGCGGTGCAGCATATCATCGAAACGTGCATGAATCTATGCGGCGCGGCGGCTTTGAAGCCGTTTGGTAGATAATGAACAATTCGACAAATGAAGAGGCTCTGGGATGATTCCTGCCAGAGAAGATTACTGTCAAATCAAACGGGAATACAATTACACTCTTGTGTATTTAAAAGCACCACACAAATTTGCCTTCTGGTCGCTTCATGAGACGCGAACGAGACACCGTGCAAAAAACGCCCTAGACGGGCCAAGAAATGGCATCGCTAGTCACGTTGTTACGGCCATTTACGCAGCGGGTAGTTGAGGACTGATGGTGCGGCATGCACAAAGACAGTAGAACAATATTCACAGGCAAATATTTGCTTCTGCTTGAAAAACTAATTACAGTCAAGCCTCGGTTTTCGTCCATAATGCGTTCCAGAAGGCTGTTCGAAAACCGAAATTGTTTGGAAACCGAAACCACGCTCTTTTTAAAATAAAAATGTTTACTGAACACGTCTGCTCACAATGGAAAGCGACACAAGGAAGCGTCACTTCCTGGTGTAAGGAAGGCGAGAGGAGTCAAATGGTGCATTCAAGTGCGCTCAGTTTGTTCGAGAACCGAAATACGGTCATCATCCGAGGCATAAGAAAAATCGAAATTTTTGGTCGAAAACCGATTTGGTCGAGAACCGAGAGGTTTGACTGTATATTGTTGCAAAATAATTTATGAATGAACCAATGGTTAGACGGAAGGTTTGTAACATAGACGAAATGTACATGGAAAAAAAATATTTCAATTTACTTGACAAGGAAGGAAGACAAGATCAATAAACATGAATTCATAATTCGGAAACAACTAAAAAAAATGCCAATATTAAAGGGCTTTTGATTTGTTTGGAAAAAAAACTATCAAGTGCTTTTCTCGCCTTTTGATTTCGAGATTAAGAGTCCTGTGATTACAGAACTCTTGATTTTTATGTTTTCAAATGCATCTTAAAGTCAAGCGTTCTATAATATACGTCGCGCGAAACTCGCCATTATTCCTTCCACTTGACCTATCCCTGGCATCCCTGCCGTTGCCACGGCGACCCCAGATCCCTACGGTCACGCTTGGCAACAGCAAACAACCAAAACAAAAACAACGAGCGCTCCATCCTCGTCTAAAAATAAATCCTTCAAGAGGAATAAAATATTGACTACTTTTCACAACAGCTCGCAAATCCGTTTCCGGTCCTGACACCAACAAAACGCTTATTTTCACTGAGCGGGGTTTTGAACACACATAAGAACCTCAACCCAGTGATATTTCACGATTTGAACGGTCGCTGCGAGGCAGCCACCAGTCTGCCTGGCGTGCGCTGATAGAGACATTGATATGCAGCCTGACATGCCGTGTCGCTCTGCCTCAGGCCTGCTGAGATTGGAGGAACTGGTGCGGCGCTTCCTCATCTCCCGCGAGACGCTGTCAGTCAGGATGCTGGATGACAACCTGGACCCGACCCCGCTGCTGAAGGAGATCCGCGACGACAAAGTCGCCACCATCATCATCGACGCCAACGCCTCCCTCTCCTACCTCATCCTCAAGAAGGTCAGAGAGTACGCGCACGCAACCCACGCACACAAACACTGTACATGATTGACTCTTTTCATCGCGGGCCTCGCGTTTGCACTTCTAAATAGAAACTCGGAGGGAGGGGGGTGGGGACGACACGCTAAAAATGGCATTGTATTCAGGCCAAAGCAATAAAAGGGTTGCTTCGGCGCCATCTCGTGACATCTTGGTCGCAAGGAGCTATGTTGACGTGAGTTGAGGAGCTTCGCGTAATGCTTTGCTGTTATCTTGTGGCTTGTTGGTGCCAAACGACTAAGTTGATGTTGAGGCGAGGAGCTTCATGTTGTGTTTTGCCTACATCTGGTGGCGTCTTGGCGCTAAGGAACTATGTTAAAATTGTATGAGGAGTTTCGTTAATGCTTTGCCATCATTTTGTGGCATCTCGGTGCCGAGGGACTAAGTTGATGTTGAGGCGAGGAGCTTCATGTTGTGTTTTGCCTACATCTGGTGACGTCTTGGTGCTAAGGAACTATGTTGAAATTGCATGAGGAGCTTCGTTTTAATGCTTTGCCGTCATTTTGTAGCATCTCGGTGCCGAGGGACTAAGTTGATGTTGAGGCGAGGAGCTTCATGTTGTGTTTTGCCTACATCTGGTGGCGTCTTGGTGCTAAGGAGCTATGTTAAAATTGCATGAGGAGCTTCGTGTGATGCATTGCTGTCATTTTGTGGCATCTGGGTGCCAAGGGACTAAGTTGATATTGAGGTGAGGAGCTTCATATAGTGCTTTGTCCGCCTCGTGAGGCATTTTTGGGTGCAACGGAACTTTGTTGGAATCGTACGAGACTCATGTATTTGCGTGTTTGTCTCCTCAATGGGAATGCCAGATCATCAAGTGAGCTTATTATCCACAGAATAGTCCAAAGTTCTTAATTCCCTGCAAACTTCCGCGGGCTACACGCTTGCCCCAGTAAGCCGACGGAGGTCTATTTTTACCTTGGCAGGCCCCCTGCGGGGCCCACGTGAGAGACAATAACGACAATGGGACATCCTCGCTTGGACACACAATACTTGCGAGCGGGAAATTGTTCCAGAGCTCCGTGAGGACTCACTCGGGGCGCACAGGAGAACCGTTTGCGCCCTCGGAGAGGCCGTACGTTTCCCGTGATGGAAAAATAATGATTAACGTACGCTCCCTATTCCTCATCCTCTCCTGCCTCGTTCGCCAAACATCACTTCCTTTTTGCCCCCGATCTCTCCTCTTCTCACCCACCTGTCTCTTTGTTATTGTCTTTTTTTTTTTCTCTCCCCCTCTTGTGCCGCAGGCGTCAGAGCTGGGGATGACATCACCGTTCTACAAGTACATCCTCACCACCATGGTAAGGGAACAGACTCTTCTTTTTTTTTTTTTTTATGCATCCGTCTGTTTTCCATAGCGCTTGTTCTCCTTCGGTTCACTACTTGGTGACATGAAGCCTGTCTCAGCCTAAAACTGGCTCTTAAAAAAAAAAAGTCCATTTTGAGAATTGTTTATGAATACACGATACATGTCAGAAGGTCATTTGGGATCATGTGCAAACCACCATTTCAGTTTTCTTGATTTGCTAAAAACCGGACCCAGTGATGCATTTTGTAGTCCGGCATGAGTCGCCCGCTCCTCCGATTTGAAGAACTAGTCGCCTTCATTGGCATCAGGCAGTTATCTGGCGCAACAGTGATGTGCAGTTAACTAGTTAGTCTAGTTGTCCTTACACCCCAAAAACGCATCTGGCATGTCCTCTTTAGAGTGCCCCGTTGTCCACAATGAGTGAGTGCATATCGAGACAGAGAAAGTTGGTAAATTGAGGACAGGTGAAAAAGAAGCAAAAGGAATAAAAGAAAGTCTTTGACAGGTAACGCGTGAATTGGGGTTCTGCCGGATGGCCAATTTAGAGCGCCTCATTGTCGGCCGCAAGTGAACGCATCTCACACAGACAAAGTAGAACTGTACGGTAGGGGCAACATTTCATTTGTCCAACTTGACAGCCAGTATGTAGACTGGGACTTCGCGCTGGTGCAGCTGCTTTAGAGCGCCTCATTGTCACTCTTTGGAAATCCACTCTGTGGAATACAATCCAGCCACTCGAGGATCTTAGCGGAATATTTTCACAGATCAATCATGTAGTCGTCATAAGATACTAGACGACCTAACGTCAGATTTCCCAGGTCATAGTCGAGATGTTTGATTGACACTTCCTTGGTGAGCGGGACGTAGTGCAGTCAGGGCGTGATTTTTTTGTCTATTCTGAAACCTTATATAATGTACTTGTTTTGTCAATCATTCAAATGTAGGTGGAGTGTTAACAACACTCGTCTGTGTGGTGTGTCAAAATGAGAAGACTTGTTCGTTTTCACTCGATACAGAGACTTTAACCCCCATGCAGTAATTATCCCAAAATTGGACATTTGGGACACTTTGGACGATTTTGGACTGTTGGACAAACGGACACCACAGACAAAACAGTGAAAAATAACTCCACGAAGCTGAAATTTTGCATAGGATGTATATCTATGTCTTGGCCAATTCCCACTGAACATTTTGAGGGGTTGAAAGTGGAAAAAAAATTAAAAGTGAAAAAAGTGTTGCACATTGGAAGAGGGACATTTTTGGGACAATCCTCGAGGACGTAATACCCTTCATGCAGCGCTTAAAAATACTGCATGAGGGTTAAAGTCAACTGTATTAGCTCCTGAGAGTATTATTCATGTTATTCATATCACCTCGTGTGACAAGTGCAACACCCCCAGTGCAGTATTGACATGTACAATTACACAAGTGCAATATTACCATGGTGTTCGCCAGCGCAAAATATCTTCGCATTGCTCACCAGAATCGAACCTGACAGGAGCACGACTAATCGCTCTGGACCAGACCATCTCTCTTTATTTATTATTTCTATGTCTCTACTCGTTTCTTCTGCATTTTGCACATCCTTGCTTGTGCTTCCATTCCAGTTTCATTTTGCACGACAAGGAGAGTAAAAAGGCTAATTCTTTTCGAACTCTGGGACCCTTTACAAGCGCACAAAAAAGGAGAAAGCGATGCAAAGCACGCTTGGAGGGAAAAAGTGTGCGACGCGGGAAAGTGCAGAGTGACGGACCAAGCCACGCTGACGTCTCCCCCCTCCTTTTTAGCATTTCGATTAATGTGTCGCTTCATGCAGCCTTCACTCCGCCGCCGCTTTTCATTCCCTCCCTCGTACGCCCTCCGTACGTGCCTCACATGCTATTTAGATGTTGACGTGCGGCGGCACGGCGCAAACGTCACTATTGAAGAAGCAAAGCTATGACGATTTTACGCCGCCAAGCGTTTAAAGATAAACTTCAAAAGGCGGATCTGTTTGAAATGCTGCTTGGCTGGTCAACCTCCATTTTTTTTTTTGCGATCTGTTCCAGGGTTCGCTAAACTGTCTAAATGGTAACGGGCAAGCTTTTAAGTCACATTTGTAACAGTTGCAGTGGTTTATTATTAATTGAATGAAAGTACCTGGCCTCTGCTGAACTTGTATCAACAGTAATTTTATGATCTTAAACTGAAGTTTTTGACCCCCAAAAATATATTTTTTAAAAACAAATGGTTCAGAATTTTGATGATGTTTTGTTTGATTTCCTCTATATCTTTCAAATTTGGTTTCCTTAAGTAGTGCAGTGACTAAATCTTTATACAGTCCATAATCCGTTCCAGAAGGCTGTTCAAAAACCGAAATTGTTCGAAAACCGAAACCACACTCTTTTTAAAATAAAAATGTTTACTGAACACGTCTGCTCAGAATGGAAAGCAACACGAGGAAGCGTCACTTCCTTGTGTAAGGCAGGCGAGAGGAGTTAAATGGTGCATTCAAGTGCGCTCAGTTTGTTCGAGAACCGAAATTTGTTCGTCATCCGAGGCATATAAAAATCTAAATTTCTGGTCGAAAACCGAATTGGACGAGAACCGAGACGTTCGAAAACCGAGATTTGACTGTATTGGCTAATGGGCGAAGTTAGCTAGCACACATTAGCTTGGCCATCGCGCAACCTCTGCTGGCCTCGAGACAGAAGAAGCAATGGAGCGTGTTTGTTTTATTGTTTTATTGTTCATTGTTGTATATATGAAACTTAGTCCACGTATACAGCGGTGGTTGTTTGAAAGTGCTCTATAAATACAGTTGAGTTGAGTCAGGAATTACTCCTAACCCCCTAGCCTAGCGGCTAACTCTAATTCCTTACCGCTAAACCACAGGTCTCAAACTCTTGGTCCTCGAGGGCCTCTCTCCACCCTGGTTCAAATGTTCCCCTCCTCCAACACACCCGAGTCAACCGATCAGCTCATCAGCAAGCTTTGCAGAAGCCTATAAACGATCCCGATCATTTGAATCTGATGCGTTGAGAGGAGGGAGACATCTTAAAACAGGCAGGACAGCGGTTCTCGCGGCCCGGCGTTCCCTACCCCTGGCTTGACTAATAGCGAAATGAGTACTGTCAGTAAGGTCGCACCAATAACACAGCTAAAGATTGTTGAAGAATATAATGACACCGTTTGAGTCAGCAACTGGAGTTGTCGTCTCACTCAGTTGCCACTCTTCCCCTCTCCTTGTTGACAAGCCTCTTCTAAGATTAGACGCTGTGACTCGCTCGCGTCCTCGTCACACTTGACTCTGCACTGTTTTACTTCTCCGCTGCCACACGGCCGCGCCGTCAGCGCCCGTCACTTCAAAGTGTCGCTGGCTTCTCGTAGGACTTCCCTCTCATGAGGCTGGACGACATCGTGGACGAGCAGTCCAACGTGGTGGGCTTCTCCATGTTCAACACCACCCATCCCTTCTACCTGGAGTTCATCCGCAGCCTCAACCTGTCGTGGAACGAGGGCTGCCACCTGTCCTACCCCGGCCCAGCGGTCAGTGAAGCATCAAATGGATTCGCGCTCGAGTGCGGGTCTTCGCAAAGTCGGAAAATCTACGACCTCGTCCTTGAGCTGACACATCTAGACCGGCCTTTACCGACAATTTCAAGCCAAACACTCCAAACGGAGTTGTGAAGGATATTTTAAATTAACAATAATCATTTGTAAACAAAAAAATGCAGTTGATAGCCATCGAAGGCATCTTGTTTCACTCATTCACTCCCAGGGACGTTTATATCCGTCAATTGGAATCGAACTGTTTACCGCCATTAGCAAGCATGCTTAAAATTCAGAAAGAAAAAAAATCACTCAAAAAGTTTTCAATAATGATATCATACGATATATTGCTATCATAACACCAACGTAACACGACCTCAAAAAAACAGGTTGCTAATTTATTCCGCTGTCATTGGTTAAAATGGTATAAAGCCTTCAATACTTCACAAATACAAATGAGAGGATGATGTCATCTTCTCCAACTCTTTTTTCCAAGGTTTTTGAGCCATCAATGCAACGATGATGTCACATAGCAGTTTTACGGCACGCACGTACCTAAATAGATGACACACTTCATTTCGCACCAAACCATGACAGCGATACTTTTTTTTTCCCAACAAAACAGCCATACTCAAATGTATCTGACCTAATTATTTTCACTTTTTATGGTTATTAAAAAGAATATTTAAAAAAAACATCAAGACCCTCCATAGAGTGGTAGAAGAGGCGAAGTTGTGCTTTTCAAATTTTTCAAATCCATTGAAAAAAAATCATTTCCATCAACATTTTAAAATACATAAAAAATGTTTAAGCTCTTTTCAACACTAAGTACAGTACGCCTATTCAGAATTATACTCGTTTCATACTAGTCTACGTTCCGGCACCCCCAGGCACCATCTTTAATATTCTGACAGTTGGCGCACCCCCTCTCCCCTCGCACACACCTGGAAAAAAAAGTCCAACCAAAGCTAATGAACAGCCACTGACGGCATTTGCGCGTCACGATGATGCAAACATGCCACGTAATGTCTTTTACTTGTATGTGAAAAAAATTCTTGATCTATCCATCTGCATTCCCCCCCCCCCCCCCTGACCACATGCCTTTTCCTCCCCGCTCTCCAACCAATTACCGCCCCCACGCACACTCCCACTCTTGCTCCTGCAGCTGTCGTCAGCGCTGATGTTTGATGCGGTGCACGTGGTGGTGGGGGCGGTGAGAGAACTCAACCGCAGCCAGGAAATCGGCGTCAAGCCGCTCAGCTGTACCTCGCCTCAGATCTGGCAACACGGGACCAGTCTTATGAACTACCTGCGCATGGTACGCGCACGTGCAAACACGCATTCTCGTAACATAACACGCGTTGCTTCATGTGGATGGCGCCAAAGACCCTCCGCTTGTGGGGATTTTGCCAAATTTGATGGGAAAATCAATGCACTGCACGCCTTCGAACTTCAAAAGTCTTTGAGCTAGCAGGAAAACACAGATAGGACTGCACCAGCTACTTTGTGGTTTGAAAGCATGAACTCGGAACCCGTTTAACGCTGTTGCCAAACAAAAAAGCAGCGCATGAACCATGTCACTGGCAAAGTACCGCGTGGAATCTCAGCAGGTTATGGATGAGAAGCATTACAGTAGACTATGGCTTTTTTTTTTTGCTCCACAATAACGAGTGTGTCCATTTTAAAAAAATGTGTTTTTTTTTTTTTGTGGAGGTCTGCCATGTTTGTGGTGTGTTTTCCAGATGGAAAACAGTAATGTCGTACAGTGATACCTCCACTTATGAAATTAATCAATTCTGGAAGAAATTTCTTTCCAAGAAAATTTTGTAAGTCAAGACGCGTTTTCCATGTAAATGCCCTAATCTGTTCCAAGCCTCCCCAAAATTCAGACATAAATGTTTTCTGAAGCATAAAAATACGTCAAAATACATGTTACAATTAGATGATTGCACAATAATTGAGATTTATACATAATGTAAAAACAATGAATAGAGTAAAGAATAAAAATGATGGTCATTTCACTTTTAACTGCGTTCTCATCGTTTTTTTGCCCTCTTTAGTCCATCTTCTCTCTCAAGTTGTTTTGGCCTGGCGTTTTGTAACGAAACTGATCCACTTTTTCTGGGTGATTCACATCTACGTAAATCTATCGGAACGCCTCATGGCCCGAGGGGCGAATGACGAGGACGCAGCATAGACACACGCCAATCTATCTACACGCATATACGGTAGAGGCCCCTCTTAGCCAATGGGATGCCAGGAGGATGCTCGGTATTAGCCAATGGCAGAGCATCCATAAGCATGTTGCCTTCAGGAAACTCGGATCTGCGAGTAGCGAGCCATCCTGTATTTTTACCTTTCCTATCTTGAAATTTCTTTCGTAACAAGAGGCAATATTTTCCCGTTGAGGCGTTTTTTAACTTGAAAATTTTGGATGAAGAGACGTTTGTAAGTAGAGGTACCACTGTACCTCACCTAAAAAAAAATTTCTCCTATTAAATCCTGGAGAGGACATGTTGCATGCTGTCATGATTATGATGATTTGTGACCACTTGTCTCTTGCTAGCTGATTAATGAGAATGAATGGCAGCTTCATTATCATCCTCATCTCATGTTGCATGTGGCCTCGGCCTTGTGTGTGTTTGTGTGTGTGTGTGTGTGTGTGTGTGTGAGAGAGAGAGAAAATGACGGCATGTTGTCAAAGCGCCATCCCTCATTGCCTGTCCCCCCCCCCCCCCACCGGCCAGACATCTGTCCATGTTAATCAACATCACGGTGAGCTCCATCCTCGACATTCCTCATACAATTCACCAGCTTTGAAGTTTATACGCGGGAGGTGCGCCGCTCTATCTTCTCAGGTTACTTGTTTGTCATCGTCGAATCGAAGCTGCCGATCCATGTCCCGGATCCCTCGCTCCATATTTGCTCTTTACTCTTTCATTCTCACCGGACGGGATCAAATATTGATCCTCGATGATGATCATTCTTCCCTTGATGAGCTATTGACGTACTGCAGGCAAATATTGATGCGCGTGTTAAGCTGCCATGACAAACACATTGTCTTGTTTACCTGAGTGAATTGAAATCCCGATCGTCACGGATGATGTCTGCATTTGCAGTCACCGGAGAAGTTTGTGTAACGTTGGGGGGGTTGGGGGGGAGGGGGGTGTAAGACCACATAGGAGCCAAACAACAATTTAAGTTTTTCATTTCCAGTATAGTACAAGAATCGAAGTACAATTTGAGCTGTCGCGTGAACACAGCAAGCGATTAAGAATTGCTTCTAAAAATAAAATTCATGATCGAGTCACATTGGGAACTCCTACTGCTGGGCAGAATTCGTATACAATTCAAGTAAAAATGAAGCCATTACTCAAATGACTTAAGTATCTTCAGTAATTTTCCATTTCTACTTGACTTCAATTTTTTTAATTTCTCCCCATGTTGCTCGGCAGAGTTTGAGCAATAAAAGTATTTGTGCCACGTTAGTCAGTGAAAAACAAAATTGAAGAAAAACACGATTCATTTGCGTTCATTTGTGCACTCATACAATGTATAGTAAGGTTTTTTTTCTTGTTCACATCCCTATAATAAATAAAAAGAAAAGGCTCCAAAATTCATTTTACTGGTTGCATCACATTTTTGCCACTTGTTGCTAGGCAGAATTCAGGGTGTGCATGCATTTTTACGATATTGATCAATGAAAAAAAAAAATCAAGGGGGCGAATGTTGCCCCTGCCCATTTTTTATTTCCCTTTATAAAAAAATTAATACGTAAAATTAAATCACTGCTCTGTATTAAATATAAACTTTTTTTTTTAAAAGGCAAAAAAAAAATGCAGTACTGTATTTTCACCACTAGCTGAAAGAATGATGACATTTTCTTGGTTTTCCTTTCCTTTCCTCCCTCATGGTATTTTTTTCTGCCAGGTGGAGTACGACGGCCTGACGGGGCACGTGGAGTTCAACAGCAAAGGTCAGAGGACCAACTATACCCTGCGGATCCTGGAGAAACACCGAGGAGGCCACAAGGAGGTCAGACTGCTTTTTTTTTTTTTTTTTTTTGACACGCCGCCATCAGGTCACCGTGCACCGCCGGCTCTTTGGCGGGAATTTGCAGGTCACCTGTGTACTTTCCAAAATGCGACGGTACTTGCTTCATGTATAGGGGTCGGCGACCTTAAATACTTCGAGCCATTAATGGAAAAAAATAAAAAAAGAGCACACACAGGGCGCAATTGAAGCCCTTTTGACATTTAAAGTGAGAATAACGATGCATATGTCTTTTTTTTTCTTATATGAAAAAAGTATATATGAAAAGAATTATAGTGTTGTGTGTATGTATATAAATATATATATATTTATTTATTTTTGGTATGTATGCAGGGAATGCAAAATGGTATTTCTGCGTGCAACAAAAAGGTTTTGAACTCTTAAAAAATAAATAAATAAATAAATAAATAAAGACACTTGGTTGAAGCTTACTTTCAAATAAAATAGTCCCTATCTATTGGAGTCTTCCTTGTATTCATCAAATTAAAGCCAAACTGTAATTATCGACCTGTTTTAAACCAAAAATGCCATTTTCTTTGGCGTTTCATCATTTTCTCCCGTCTGGAGCGTGTAGTCAGTTGTCAACTGGAACTAATAAGGCTTATTATCAAGCGACAATGCGAAATATAGCAAAATAATTGCCAATTAGAATATTTGTTTGAACTGGTTAAGGTGTTTTTTTTTTGTGTGTGTGGGGTACAGTATAGATGTTAAACTGAAAAAAAAAATGGGATGTTGAATTTACTCCGTTTTATTCCATTAAGTGGTTGTGCAAAATCAAATCACCTGGATGCAGATACATTTTTTTTTTAATTGAGATGTAATCTACTTTAAAAAAAAATAAAATTCTGGATCCCGAATATTTGACTTTGTGCATCGACTTGATGAAATTGAGTACATTCCAACCGAACAAAATTTTTTTTATTTTAATGTTATGTGTTTGTGTTATTTGGGAAAAAAAGGAAGACGTCAGTCTAATTTAAATATTTATTAACCAATTGAATCAAATCTTTCGCAAGTTTTACATTGAATGGTGCCTGTAAATGGCCAAAATGAGCCTTAAGTGGCTGCTTTAACCCAAAATTGTCCAAAATTCCAGACATGGCCGCCTGAGGCTTTTTTGTGAGTCCACTCATGATCGACACGTCTCCAAAATTTCTGTTGCCAAGTGAAACTGGCTCACGGGCTGAATTTTCAGAAAATTCCAAGGGGGAGTCCGCAGCGCCTATCAGACATAAATATTGTCCTAGGATGAAATTTGCCATTATTTGGCCTCAGAATAATTTGGCTGAAGAAAGGAAGCAATTTTAAGTCTGCCTTTGAACCGTCTCACTTCTGTCTGGACAAAAGGCCATCGCGAAGGCAATTTCATTACATCGAGGGGCCTTTTTTTTTTTTTCTTTAATCATGCAACACTTTTGTAACGATTCCCAGCAGTTTCTTCATTTCACTAACGACTTTAGGGAGCTGTGGATGAGCTGGAGCCGCATTTAGGGTTGGCTAATAAATCAGAATAATCATTATCATCCACTCCTCGACTGTGTGAATGCTTTTGTATTGTGTGTGTGTGTGTGTGTGTGTGTTTTTTTAAAGAGATAATCCCCATGACCTTCAACAAAAGAAGCTTGTTTCTTTTTTTTTTTTTTTTTTAATATTTGATCTGCTGGCCCGCAGCCCGTAATATATTTGTCAAGCCAGCGTGCCGCCAAACTGACCAGCCGTGTCCTTTCATAGGCAGGATTAAATGAAGCCCGAACGCACACACGGGCGGCGCGCTTCATTGACCGGATGAGGCCACTTTTCTCTCTCCCGCTCGATGGGGCCGCTCATTTACGCGGCGCCCCCGCGTTTAGCGCCAAATGACAGCTGATAAAACGCCGCTGTTCTTTAATTTGGCGTCTCACTTGTCACAATTAACGTTCCGGCTCGGCGGCAGGATGAAATGTCAGAGTGGGATGAACGCGACGAAAAAACGGGGTTTTTCATTTTTTGTGTTATTTTATTTTATTTTTTTTTGCAAGGAATCGTGGAACGACTGACCGATATATCGCAAAAACAATGCCTTTTGTTCGCCGCCGTTGCACACCGCTGCAGCCGGTTAGATTGTAATGGCACACTTATGGACTTAAGTGACGTGCGTGTCACATAAAAGTGAAATACGCCGAAAGACGCGAGTGGTGAGAAAGACATTACATCGCAGCCCGTGAATTGATTTGTTTCGAAGGAACGAATGCCGCATAGCCGCATGTTTGGCGGAGGCCCCCCCCCCCCCATGGGGGTCAATTAAAGCGATGCGCGCGTACTGTTTATGACGGCTGACAAAGTGGTTAGCATTGCAATGGTTCTCTGTTTAATAGCCCAAGAGAGTCAACAAAGGCTACTAATGATGTTACACATTCGACAAGATGCGCAAATCACACCACAGTTCGACCTTTCGGCACGTTCATCTCGTCCGCCGGTGGGGCCGTGTTTGGAGAGCCCCGTTGTACGCTGCGAGCGCGTGCGTTTCACGCACAAAAAGATGCGAGGAGTGAAGAGTTCCTTTTTTTTTGCCAGTCAAAAAAAATTGTTCAATTAACGTCATGATAACAACAGAAAAAAAAATGTGAACGCCAGACGAGAAGCTAATGGGGAATTTTTCGGGATAGCACAAGGCAATGCACTTTCCGCAATTCTCTCAATTTAGCCCTGGAAAACCCAAGAACCATTTTCTTCTTTGAAAATGGTGAATTATACATTAAATGCCTGCTATATGTTCACTGCACACCAACATATACAGTGAAACTCCTCTAAAACGAAACCTACATGGGTGAAAATACCCCCTAATGTGAAAAAATCTTCATGCATTAACACTATTCCCATTCTCCTGCCCCCCATACGACGAAAAAAAAACCCTGTTGCGTTATACGAAATCTTTTTCTCTGCTCTTGCCTCGTGACGAGATTCACTACAAAGAAATCGCTACTCTACTGCTTCGTTCGGAAACGGCAACAGCAACCACCACACTGGTTTACACATGCGCAGTAGTCCAGAAAGTATTTGTTAGTTTCAGACGTAGCAAGAATGCTGCATTGCTAAAATTGCCACAAAATGGACCTTTGAATGTCAAGCAGCTACGACAAGAAGCGCTCTGACGCTGGAAGAGAGGGTAGAAGTGACCAAAATGAAAGACGGAGGAAGCAGAATAAAAGACATTATCAAAGAAATTGATGTAAGTGAAAGTGAATGCTGATCACAAATTTTGCAATTTCTTTCCCTTTTTTTCTTACTACACTGACTATATGAAGTGTATGCTCATACTTATGCACTATTGGAATAAAAATGAAGCGTACACATACGTTTGTGTATGCGTGTACACATACGTTTGTGTGTGTGTGTTTACATCTGAGATCAAATTTGCTACAGTGAAAAACCCCCTGTTGTGAAAGAATTCTTGCTGCAAATGTGATTTCGTTGTAGAGGAGTTTCACTGTATGTTTTTTCAAATATTCAATGCTTTAATCCTAATTTAGGATTAGGGCCAAATCTGACGCTTTGGGATTTAAGGGTAGCATTTGAGTAGCAGAATTTATAGGGGCCAAATTTGACCCCTTGGGTTCTCCAGGGTTAAACCATCAATGGAATTGCTGGAATGTGTTGCTTCTCCAAATATTCAGCCATCCTGGTTCACAGCCACTGGTTCGTGTTTCTCGAATCACACGCCCCGTTTTGGCAAAGTAGGGACTTGAAAGGACCGGCATCTGTTTCCAAGTGTTGCAAGTTAAAAAAAATGGTCAGAAACAGAGGTACTCTAGCAAAGTGCAAACGCCCGAAGGGAATTTCGACTCAAGTACAGGAACCAGGATTTTCCTCACTTGCTTGCTTACATCCGACGACTGCAATTTTTTCGATCCAATCTGTTCATGTTCCTCGAACGCCAGCCACCTTGACGCTCACCGCACCTTCAATCTCTTTGTCCTCACTTTGCTCCCCATGCGTGCTAACGTCCCCTTGATTTATTTTCAATGATTTCTCGGTGTCACATTGATACGGTGGCTGTAACCTTCTACAACTGAATCATATTTCTCTGGTGGGGGGGGGGGCGAGCGTCGGTTTTGCTGATGAAGCTTGAAGGACGTTTTCTCTCTCCCAAATCTCCACCGGTTAGATTGGCATCTGGTACTCCAACAACACCCTGGCGATGAACTCCACCAGCCTGGATATTAACGTGTCGGAGACGCTCGCCAACAAGACCCTCATCGTCACCACTATTCTGGTAAGGTCACACCTTCCTTCAAGGGGGGCTGCGACAAAGCGTGTGTTTGTTTCTGTGTGTGTGTGTGTGTGTGTGTGTGTGTGTGTGGTATCTTTTATGCTTTTCACTTACGGCTTCCGCTAGCGTTATCGGAACCGACAATATTGACAGAGTAATATTCTACAACATTCCTCTTGTGATTGTTTCGTGGATGTGGGGAACAAATAATAATAGAAGCTTCACGAAAATGAGCCCGTTCTGAAGGGGCGGTCGCATGTCATGGAAAAGAGCCCCTGCTGTGCGCCTTACAGAAGGGCTAATGCTGAGTACAGCTTTTGTTACCGTAGCAACTTGGGGGCGCAGCTTCGGGGTTGCGAGAAAACTAAGTCCAGAGGGTGAAGAAAGTATTTTCACTCAAGGAGGCATACCCCCCCCCACCCCCCACCCAACCCCACCACCTCCACCCCACCCTCCCGATGTGTCCATAACGTCAATTGCAAATGCGATTTTTTTTGGGTTTTGACGTGACCGTGCTGCTCTGGATCATGGCTCGGATTGACACCTGAAAGTGGCTTTGGATCTTCTCCCAGCCTACCTTTTGAGTTATGGGCAGAAAAGCTCCAATTTAGCCCCACTGTCACATTCCGCAGTCCGGCTTGCTCACAGACAGGTTTTGGTTACAAAGCGGCGAACAAAAAATTGACTTTGTGGTTTATTATCCTTGATGAGACCCGACTTTTTATTGGCAAGTCAATTTTCGGTCATAAATTGAATAGAACAGGAGTGTCAAACTCCTTTCACATTGTGGGCCACATACGGACTCGGAAGATGTCAAGTGGGCCGAACCATGAACATGATCCCATACTGTGCTCTGAATCACCAAAATCTCATCTCTTTCCTTAGTTTTGGTCTCAAGAAGCGTTTATTGGCGCTTTCATATCATTTGCTGCGTTGGGTTTATCTCGGTGACAGACTGGGACTGCTGTTTTCTTCCCCGATCAAAATAATGTTGTCTTCTACTGTAATCAAAACAGTGTGCCCCCTATTGGATAATCCACGAATTGCATTTTATTTAAAATATTCATTCTGTGTCTTTAATGCATTTTTTTTTTCACTTTTAAATGATCGAACCTCCTTGGGGGCCGGTTCCGGCCCGCGGGCCGTATGTTTGACACCTCTGGAATAGAATCAAATCCATTCTGGTCGTAATTTCGTCACAGTCCGTTTACAATCCCACATGTGCTTTTATTTTTGATTCTTAAATCATGTCTTATCCAGCGGCCACCCACGCCCCCATTCACTTTTGTCCGAATCAAAAGCCCGATTTAAAAAAAAAAAAAAAAAAAAAGCTCAGTTCTGAGAATTGGAAATACTGAGAAATGCTTACAGGAATAAAAGAGTGACGGTACATTCAACACCTCAGTCCACCCACCTAGCAAGACACCCACTTTGTGTCAAGTAGAGCAGATATGAAAAGTCAACAGCACACGCGCGCGCATACACACGCACACACACACACACACACACATACGCGCGCGCCCGCGCGCACTACACAACCACATCATTTTTGCTTTCATAAACTAGATGTAGCTTATTAGCTCTCATTGAACAAGAAGCTGTCCCGATGTAAAAGTGTGGCAACGTGCGTTTGCTCGCTTTATTGCCGACGTTTCTTGCCAGTGTATTCAATGCCAATGGGGAGCCAATTCGTTTGCCTCCTAAATGATGGTCAAAGCGCACTGTACGGGATTTTTTTGGGGGGTGTTGAGCGGCACAACTGCAAACGTGCCAAATCTCGACTGCCTTTGCCCTCTTATTCTGCTGTTGCTATCGACTTTCGTTTGGTGTTAGCGGACGCTTGAATTCCTGGGCACACCGTCGAACCTCGTTTCGACGTACCCCACTTACATCTCCACCCCTATTAACGTACATACAGTCAAACATCGGTATTCGAACGTCTCAGTTCTCGTCCAATTCGGTTTTCGACCAAAAATGTAGAGTTTTTTATGCGTCGGATGACGAACAAATTTCGGTTCTCGAACAAACTGAGCGCACTTGAATGCACCATTTGACTTCGCCTTCCTTATACGAGGAAGTGACACTTCCTCGGGTAGACGAGGAAGTGACGCTTCCTCGTGTTGCTTTCCATTGTGAGCAGACGTGTTCAGTAAACATTTTTATTTTAAAAAGAGCGCGGTTTCGGTTTTCGAACAATTTCGGTTTTCGAACAGCCTTCTGGAACGGATTATGGATGAAAACCGAGGTTTGACTGTATTTCAAAGTCTCGATTTCACAAAATTATTTTTTTTGTTTGCCAATATTGCTTACGATGAACATAAACTTCATTATAATGACCAGATTTTTTCCCCACATAGTGACACACTCACTTTCATTCACACTCACACCTCGGGACAATTTGAGTGTTCAATCAGCCTGCCATGCATGTTTTTGGAATGGGGGGGGCACAGTTTACACATATGCTCAGTTATGCTTATGCACGTTCCATAGGAAGACCGCGTTGTATAAAAGAGTAGTTATAGTGGCCGTGGATTAAAAAAAAAAAAAAAAAAAGGTGTCAGGCTGTTGCCGCATTAAATCAAATGCTCCCTGGAAAGCTTTGACTTGCACTTGCGATGCGTGGCAGACAAGAGTGCTTTGATAGCGTGTTTGGTAATGTGCTTACAAAGCACTGTGATCACTGTAACCGCACTTTGAACGGCTCTCGCCGGGGAGCCGCGGTGTTGACAGGGGGTGCAGCTACCTTCTGGTGACGTTTGCCACTGCAGTGTGCGCGTCCTTCGGTCTGTGCTAGAGTTACTCCGGCAGCGCTCATTCAGATGAATTCCGACTCGATTCGGAGTGTGAAGTGCGTGTTGAGAATACAACACTTAAGAAAGAAAAAAATATATAAAGCTCACACACACACATTTTAAAATCATTGCATCAAAATGTCGAGGCTAGCTTTTTGTCCTTGCTTTGCTATACGCGTTCTCCCGCAGCTTGTCCTCTCATCACTGCGGAAAAGACGACTACCTGTTTGGAATGGAAAAAGAATTGATGTTTCTGTAGCCAGAATGCATCAGCGCTGCCATTTTCTTTCCTTTAAAAAAAAAAAAACGAAACAAAACAAAAGGCTAATTGGCTATTGGAATCGAGTCAAACTTGGTAGGATCTCATGGGAGAGAGATGCAAATGTGTTCTGCGGCGACCCGACAAGCTCCAAACATATCTTGCAAATGCACACCACTACATCATCAGATTCATTGGCCCTTGAGCTTGAAAAAAAATATTGTTGGGGGTCACTGGAGGACGACACGAGCTGTATCAAATCTGCTGCATTCCCCGAATGGAATAATTGCAAGTCGTAAAAATTTGAATATGTATTGTTGTGGGTTTTAGTTTGCAGCGGTTTAAAACTTGTTATCAAAACAGTTATTTTTAAGGCTTATCGATGCATTTCATATTCAAGAAAATGGCAGCACGGTGAATTGGTGGTTAGCACAATAGCCTCGCAGTTGGGAGATTCTGGGTTCAAAAATTATTTCACGAAAAGAGCAGAGTTTAAAAAGAAAAGAAAGCATTTTTAAAATCCAGTGGTGTCTTGAGGTGTGAGTTTTTCAAGATGGAAGCGGTCATTGTTTTTGCTTTGACTTGCGGGCATAAACCGGAAAAATGCTGAGCAATAAAGTCCTCAAGCTGTTTATTTGCTTCTCCCTTTTGAAGTTGACTGTCAAACACACACTTTGTATATTCAGACCAACAACATACACTTGTTTTAATTTAGACTGTTTAGCTTAATGCTAACCAACCGTAGACAGGCTAGGCTAATGAATAGCATCAGTGTCAGAGGGTTGTAAACCTTCAAGTAACTGATTATTCAGCACAATACCAGTATTTGTTTTCAAATAGTAATAGTGTTAAAAAAAACTATTCAGAGAAAGAATTTGTGACAGTCTTTAGCAATAATTAGCATTTCGCTATACAGTGAACTGTGGTCGTGTGTGACTTAAATCGCTTCGCCTAGTCTA
This sequence comes from Hippocampus abdominalis, assembly GCA_018466805.1. Lineage (NCBI taxonomy): Eukaryota > Metazoa > Chordata > Actinopteri > Syngnathiformes > Syngnathidae > Hippocampus > Hippocampus abdominalis. Next base: position 3,420,835 of record CM031699.1, read on the forward strand.
ACAGTAGATACAGCTTGTAGCATCACGAGCCTAGAAAGTAACTTTTTTGGGGGTCAAATATACCCCCAAAAAAGATTTTTGAATTTGGAAGAGACTGTAATGCGATGTGGGAGCTTCCACGAGCTCTCGTTTCTGTCTCTCTGGAGGATTACACAAAACCGTTCCCAAGTGGAAGTCGAATAGGGAAAGTAGCTTCCGAGGAACCCGCAGTCATTCTAAAACAAGAGGGGAAACGAAGAAAAACAAGCCCAGAGGAGTTTGATGTGATGAGACGCAGACGCCGCACAACAAAGAGGATTTGTGTGCCAACTGTGCGAAAGTTGCGGCTTTCCCCTCTAAATAAACTCCCATCTTATTTTCGTCATGGAGTCAAATAAACACGAACGAATTTTGATTTGACTTTCTTCAGGATACAAGTGTAGGACGCCTGTCAGTGCGGCTGCGCAAGTGATAATACTTGCGAGGCCGTTTAACATGCGGCGCGATTACAGGAGCAGTAACGGGTCAGATTATGTTGGAGCAGCGCAAATAGACAGATTTAACAATGTTCACTGGCATATATTCTTTATCCTCTATATAAATTTACTAACGTCATCGCATCTTACTGAGTCACTTAGAGTAGTCGTAGAAGTACAGTCAAACCTCGGTTTTCGAACGTCTCAGTTCTCAACCAATTCGGTTTTCGACCAATAATTTCGAGGTTTTTATGCCTCGGATGACGAACAAATTTCGGTTCTCGAAAAAACTGAGCGCACTTGAATGCACCATTTGACTCCTCTCGCCTTCCTTACACGACGAGGAAGTGACGCTTCCTCGTGTTGCTTTCCATTGTGAGCAGACGTATTCGGTAAACATTTTTATTTTAAAAAGAGCGTGGTTTCGGTTTTCGAACAATTTCGGTTTTCGAACAGCCTTCTGGAACGGATTATGGACGAAAACCGAGGTTTGACTGTCATCCTATTCTTCTTTGTTTGTCTGCATGATTGTATTAACTACCACCCAAATGGCCACGGCATTTACACCGCAAGGAGCAGCACAATAAATTGGATGACAGCATTGAATCATGCTGCGCAAACTGTTTCATTCATTACATTCTGTTTAGTTATGTCCTTAGTCTGTTTTTGTAACAGACAATTTTATCCAGTACTATTTTTCCTTTATTTAACAGTCTGTCCGGAACAGATTAATGACTTTTCTATTTGTTTCAATGGGGAAAGCTGATTTGCCATTGTTTTAAGCGTGATCCCGGAACAAATTAAACGCAAAGTGGCACGTTCTGGTCCCAGTTAACATCATCATGAATAAATGACCCGTTCCCGGCCGCTATTTGCCCTTTCACATTGCCTGCCTTTCTCTTCTATTCAGGAAAACCCGTATGTGATGCGCAAGGACAACTACCAGGACTTCCAGGGCAACGACCAGTATGAGGGCTTCTGCGTGGACATGTTGAGGGAACTGGCGGACATCCTCAAGTTCTCCTTCAAGCTCAAGCTGGTGGACGACGGGCTGTACGGCGCCCCCGAGCCCAACGGCTCCTGGACGGGCATGGTGGGAGAGCTTATAAACAGGGTGAGTCCTTGTCCAGCGGAAACTCTAAAGACAACGGGCAGTCTCTGTTTGGGTACGGAAACCATTTTTACAATGCCCGGCCACAGTCTAGCGATAAATAAAGCAATGGAAGTAGCTATAAATTTTCAGAACAGCTTCATTGTTATGCAGTGCGGCGAGCGGAGAATTGCAGCAAACCGGCTAACAAACAAATGTGCCTGTCTGTGGCTGGGCTGTCGACCAAGATTTTGGAATGAGTGCCATATAATAACTAGATGGCGCAGTGACAGGTTACGGAATGTGATGGATGGATCTCCTTAAAGTGGGACTTTCTTCTTTCGTCGCATTTTTTGCTCAACATCGAACAAGTTCTAAGCGTTTTATGTTTCATGGTGACATGTTGATCGATAGTTTCATGTCACAGTAAAAACTCCCAATTAGCGCATTTCGCATCGCCCATCTGTCAAGTTTACCTGTTTCTAAATTGGTGGCGATCGGTTGAAGTCCCTCGGAGGATTTCGTTCAGGTACGAACTTGGAATGGTCCGATCCAATCCACTGCATGCATATAAATCCCGATATAAGCCAAAATTTGTGAATTGATACGAGAAGTTTTTATTAGAACCCGCCAGATCCAATCCATAAACCCAAACTATATCGCCAATGTCAAAATCAAGGCTCGGGGGCCAGATCTGGTCTTCCACGTCATATTATGTGGCCCGGAAAAGCAAATCATGTGCGCCAACTTCCATGGCCCTTGCTCAAATTTGTACCAGGATGTCAAATTGTCATGTGTGATAAATACCTTTTGCAAGAATTTTTTTCCCCTGTTTACACTCAACAAATAGTTGACTGGGGCGGCCCGCTAGTCCAGTGGTTAGCACGTCGACTTCACAGTGCAGAGGTACCGGGTTCGATTCCAGCTCCGGCCTCCCTGTGTGGAGTTTGCATGTTCTCCCCGGGCCAGCGTGGGTTTTCTCCGGGTACTCCGGTTTCCTCCCACATTCCAAAAACATGCATGGCAGGCTGATTGGACACTCTAAATTGTCCCTAGGTGTGAGTACGGACGTTTGTTCGTCTGTGTGTGCCCTGTGATTGGCTGGCGACCGGTTCAGGGTGTCCCCCCCGCCTACTGCCCGAAGACGGCTGGGATAGGCTCCAGCACCCCCCCGCGACCCTAGTGGGGATAAAGCTGTTCAGGAGATGAATGAATGAATGAAATAGTTGACTGATTTCAAAACGAGTTATCCATCAATTTATTGTGTACAAGTAATAATACGATTTCCTGATGAAACATTTATTCGGTTTCGCTGTCGTAACGGCGACAAAAATGAGTTTGACACCCCTGCAAGTTTATATCCTCCACTTCATTTTGCGCGACATGCTAGCAGGCGTCAAGGTAAACAACAGCCAGCTTCCAATATCTGCTGTGACCAAATGTCTGAATTCACTTTGCAAAAGGTCTTGAAAACCAAATCGACACACAATGCCCTTATGTAGCCTAGCTTCTTCATTTGATTTTTTTTTCTCCACTGTATGCATAAGGAGTTGATCACACACACATCACACACACACACACACACACACAAACTCTGCCGTTCCTTCTTTCCTCACTGGGGGATTGGAGGGGGGGCAAGGGAGGGGGTCTTATCTGGGACACACGCTGACTTAATAGTTCCTTCAAAGTCAGCGCTTACATGGCCCAAAATTGCCCATGTCGTTTTTTTTGTTGTTTTTTTTTTTAATAATATATTTCAGCCCACCACGTTCACCCCTTGAAAGCCATTTCTGGGGTGGTCTCGAAAGGTTAATAAGAGCGCCCAATTGGCCTGTTCTGCTTAATTACCGTACGCCGGTGCACTTCAATTACCAGACTGCTGTCTCCACCTGTGGGGTCTGCCACTCTGGCGCTCCCGCCAGCTCTCTACGCGCTAGCTACCATCAACCGACGCCAGTACTGCCTGATCACTCAGCTCCAATTAGCGACCCATGTTCATCAATTAGCTTCTAATGGAGGAGGAATGTGGGGGAGAAAGCATGCAAGAGGGGCTACAGTCGTGGAAAAACCTGCCAAGCCTGTGCTTCCTCACAATTAGCCTCATTTTAGTTGATGGATAGAAGTTTTTTTTTTGTTTTTTTTCTCCAAATGTCTATTCGAGTGCATTCGAGCACTTGTGGCTGCTCTGCCTCTGTCGTCAAATGCGTTGCCGTTCTATTTTTTTTACACCCACCTGAACACTTTATTCAGGCACTCTATCCTCCATCGTTGATCTATTTTCATCCGTCCCCGTAGAAAGCCGACCTGGCCGTGGCGGGCTTCACCATCACGTCGGAGCGCGAGAAGGTGATCGACTTCTCCAAGCCCTTTATGACCTTGGGGATCAGTATCCTGTACAGGGTTCATCTGGTAAGGATTTTTTTTAGGGGCACGTCTCATCCTGGATTTATTTTTTTATTTTTTTTATTTAATTTTAATTGTAATTTTAATTGTAATTTAATTTTAATTTTAATAAATTTAATTTTAATTTAATTTAATTTATTTATTTATTTATTTATTTTTATTTGGGGGGCCATGCTTTTTAGCCTTTTGAAAGATTATAGGCCAGAGAAAACAGAAGGCAGCTTACCAGGTGTTTTTGTTTTGTTTTTAAATGGATCCCGCCAGATTTCCTGTTTTGGTAACCGGTGTCTCTTCAGGCAATTCAAAGTTGTGAAATGTCCAATATATGCATGCTGTGTTCATTGTGAACATGAACGTTTATGTTGAGGTTTTTGGCAATGACAAAAGAGTAGTCGAGTCACACTGCAGTGTAAAGACATGAGCAATGAGTCACCATTTTACAAGGACATCATTTGTCACATTTTTTTTTCTTTTATATTCTAGTCAAAGCACACCGCTGTCTTGTAACTGATGCATGTGCTTATCGAGAATATTAGATTATGTTCCATTTTTCTTGTAACATTCCAGCCTCTGCATCAGCGCTGTAACGCAAAAACTGGCAGATTCTGATTTGCCGATTTGGCAGAGCAGTCGCCACCACGCTGGTCACCTCGAAGTGAGGGTGCAGGGTAGACAACTGATCTAACGCGCCGTACTGGTATTTCATTCCTAAATATATGAACGGTGGGCAAAAAAACAAAATCCTCCGAATTGTATTGTGTTTTTCAAATCATCCCACTGGGCGGCACAGCTGTTAAAATAACACAGGAAAAATCTGCGCCATTCCCACAGCGGCGCAGCCTTCCCTTTTTCTGTGACCAGCATCGGTCCAAACCCGCCTCCGCACAGTTACGTTTTTTTTTTGTCTTTCACCGACTTTCTTCTGGTCGGGTTTTGGTTTTGTCTTTTCAATTTGCCATGCATAAGATCGTTTTTTTTTTTTTTTTAAAGCATTTGTGTTCCCAGGGGAGAAATGAAATGCCTAATTTGAGTGCTGCGCTATTGCTATCGCTAGCGTAATTCGGCCTAAACAGTCCCACGCTGTGTAACGCTCTGACTTAGCAGCTTGACATCTCTAATGAGCTTCGGAGCCGTAGACATTGCGAAACGGAGCGCGAATGGATGGAGGCGTCGAGCCATGGTAGCGCCCCGCTGTGTTGCATGCTGGGAGTTTTCTCTCAAACTGCAGAGACCTGACCTCTTTTTGTACCTTGCCGTCTGTCTGTCCCACGCGGACTTTTTATTTCCCCTTCAGGGTCGCAAGCCAGGTTACTTCTCCTTCCTGGACCCTTTCTCGCCGGCCGTATGGCTCTTCATGCTGCTCGCCTACCTGGCTGTGAGCTGCGTGCTCTTCCTGGCTGCAAGGTCACTCGCTGCATTACATCAGTGCCGGTCACTTGCCGGTGCATTTAGCCCGCTCGCGTCCATCGATCAAACGGCGGACTCCCGTCGTGACTTGCGTTCTCTCTACCAGGCTGAGCCCGTACGAGTGGTACAACCCACACCCGTGTCTGCGAGAGCGCCGGGACATGCTGGAGAACCAGTACACGTTGGGCAACAGCTTGTGGTTCCCCGTCGGCGGCTTCATGCAGCAGGGATCCGAAATCATGCCCAGGGCCTTGTCCACCAGATGCGTCAGTGGAGTGTGGTGAGTCTTCGCAATCAGGGCGCCACGCAAACACAAGCTAACAACCGGGGGGTTTAGATCAGAGGATGTTGGCAAATGAAAAAAGAAGCTTGATATCAGTCAGCTTTTTGATGCCTGATTGAATATTGAGCTTAGTTCGGGGGTCGGCAACACGCGGCTCCAGAGCCGCATGCGACTCTTTAGCGACATCTAGTGGCTCCCTGGAGCTTTATATAAAAAAATTTGAAAGTGGAAAAATATTTTGATAGTAGGCTAATATAGCTCAAATTGATATAGATACACGTGGCAGCTCCGAAAAAGGAGAGCTGTGGTGTTGTTGTTTTTTTAAACGTACACTTTATTTATGCTTTTAACAGTGTCGACAAATACAAGACACGTCTGAGTCTCTTCTCGTTCGACTCGAGAGGCGTTCAAACACAGCCTCCGAAAAACGGAAATTCATGATCACTTCACTGACACTACGAAAAGTGAAAATAATGCACCAAAACACAAAAAATCAAGCGAGGAAATGACAAAATAAATTCAATGGGGCGTTTGCGAACATACAACAAAGGAATGAATAACAAACAATTCTGAGACAGTCCAGTCTCCGACATACATGCAGCATGTGTTTCCTTCATTGTAAGTTTTATAGAAGGCTTTTATTTTTTTGCGGCTCCAGACATATTTATTTATTTATGTATGTATTTATTTTGTCCTATGTGGCTCTTTCAACATTTTGGGTTGCCGAACCCCTGGCTTAGTCGGATGTTTGGTGAGGGTTTTATCGTGATATGCGAGACAGACCAAAACGCACAAGGCTGCTCACACAAGGCAACTAGTCTGGTGCATATCATTAGTCCTCTGAATAAACGCGCGCATTTTGATGACATGTAAATTGCAAACGGGGTGTAAAATCAAATTTCCCCTTGTGGGATATTAAAAGATTGTTCCTCTTCCTGTACCATGAATTATTAATCCGCCAATCCTCCAAACAAACTCGAGGACGACCAGGATTAGATTGTGAGAGCAGATCATATGTAGATTTCGTCTTTCGGCGGACGTGTGGCTCAGTTCTCTTCCCCCTTTTGCCGCGAGATTCAGGACTAACAGATAAATACACGCGCAGAGCAAAACTTATCTGAGGGCATTCCTGAGGCTGTAGAAGGACTGGAAGTTATGTGCTGAGCTAATCAATGCCTGGAGCTGAAACAGATGTTTGAGGCAAAGACAGGAGATGCGATGGAGGAACTCGGGCGCCGGAAATTGATGCCATGCAACTCACAATAAGGCAGCCAATCAGTGTTGAAGGGTACCTAGATGAAAAAAAAAATTGTAATTACGACAGTACACTACAGTTATTCAGCTTTTTTTCCCCTTTTTTTTCCGCACCAGTCACTGAAGTGGACAGCTAATTGGAAGCTGTTTTCTTCTATGCGTGAGTGTTGGGGTCACGCATGCACATCAGTCACTCCGAGTGGTGGACATCTGTTTCAAAAGCCATTTCATATCCTGTAGGCTTTGATGTCAAAGTTGACATCAAGTTCCACTAGACTACACACGCAGACACACGACACAATTATCACAGCAGTGGGAGTGGAGCACTCCCACCGCCGGAATGGCACGCTAGCAACCATTGTAGTGACTGAAGCACAGCGTTGCCATCAAAAATCTTGGCTTAGAAGAAGACTGTTTTTGAATATTGTCCACTGGAGTGACTGATGCGCAATTTTGACGTTCAAAAATTCTGGGGAATTTTTCCCCTGTCCCTTTAACGTTCACTATTACTAACGGTAACTGCCCAAAGACCGGATATTCTCAATTGAACTATATAAGCGATACCAGAAATGATACCAATACCGATACCAAACGATACCTGTTCTTATACAGTCAAACCTCGGTTTTTCGAACGTCTCGTTTCTCGACCAATTCGGTTTTCGACCAAAAAGTTCAATTTTTTTATGCATCGAATGACTAACAAATTTCGGTTCTCGAACAAACTGAGCGCACTTGAATGCACCATTTGACCCCTCTCACCTTCCTTACACGAGGAAGTGACGCTTCCTCGTGTTGCTTTCCATTGTGAGCAGACGTGTTCAATAAACATTTTTCGAACAATTTCGGTTCAAGCGTGGTTTCGGTTTTCGAACAATTTCGGTTTTCGAACAGCCTTCTGGAACGTATTATGGACAAAAACCGAGGTTTGACTGTACTCCCTTGGCCTCAATGGTCTTAATTGGATTCAATTCCTTCCAAGGTCGTCAGACTCATTTTTGTCGCCGGCAAACATCGTAGCTACGCTTTGAATTCAGAGGCCAGTAAACTCTTTGTTCAAATATCGTGGCGTTGATTGTGAAAGGGGGAGTGGTCACAAGAAAATGTTTGCAATAGCTGAAGGTTTTCAAAACCGACGACAATTTGCAGTATTTGATCAGGAAGCATGACGTCGATGCGCATCATTTGCGTTTGCGCGTCCCATGAAACGATCTGGCGGGGCCAGATCTGAGCCCCGGGCTTCACGTTTGACACCTGTGAACTACTATGGTCGCCAAGAGCGCTCTGGATGTTAGCGTCGCGCATCCTACAAAGTACTGCACCAAACGTAAACAACGCAGCATCGGAAATGTGTCGCGACTTTGTGTAAACTGCGCCACACTTGCAACGGCAAACGGCTGTTGTGCACCACCGGGGGTGCCACAACGAGAGGTGGTAAAAGAACGCTCTGTTGACAAAAAAAATTAGAAATAATAATCAAAGCCAAGGGAAATCAAGTGGGAGGTCACAGCAGATACAATCAACAAAACGGCTTTTGAAGCGCTTTCCACCATCGCGACAGATGCACAATTGCGTCCTCCCGGAGAGATTTCAAAGGACGCAAATGAGCCACTTTACCGCACCCTGATTGCCGTTGCTATCGCCCCGCCGTCCAGGTGGGCGTTCACCCTCATCATCATCTCGTCCTACACGGCCAACCTGGCCGCTTTCCTGACCGTGCAGAGGATGGAGGCCCCCATCGAGTCCCCCGACGACTTGGCCGACCAGACCAACATCGAATACGGGACCATCCACGGCGGGAGCACCATGACTTTCTTCATGGTACGTTTGGAGGTTTTGTTGTGTTTGTTACTCTCCGGGCGCTTTTTGTCTAATGCGCCGTGACGCATTTTGTCTTAATGTTTGTCCTCACATCTGCCACTTCATCTCCATTGGCTGTGGCACGCGTTTAGGTGGCTTTTGTTTGCTTACGAGAGCGCCTCGGGGCATCTGTGTTGGCATCTGTGTTTGTGTAACTCGAGCGGTGCGTGTTGTGTTTTTCCCCGTGTAGGTGCGTTTACATATGGGAATGTAGTGAGTATGTGAGCGTATTTGTTTATTTGCGAGGGGATGGCCATTGGCCAGTTTGTGAGCGTTTGTATTCCCTTGGTGTTGTTGATCTTTCGGTTGCATTGAGGGAGGCGGAGGGGGGGGGGCCTTAACCATTGGAAATAGCGCAGCCACCTTATGCTGTGTTTTCTATGCTATTGCTAATTTATTATATTTATTCTACACATATATTGCTAATGCTATATTTTATATTGCACTTATATTGAACTGTGTACAGTTCTGAAAGATTTACAGTCAAACCTCGGTTTTCGTCCATAATCCGTTCCAGAAGGCTGTTCGAAAATCGAAATTGTTCGAAAACCGAAACCACGCTCTTTTTAAAATAAAAATGTTTATTGAACATGTCTGCTCACAATGGAACGCAACACGAGGAAGCGTCACTTCCTCGTGTAAGGAAGGCGAGAGGAGTCAAATGGTGCATTCAAGTGCGCTCAGTTTGTTCGAGAACCGAAATTTGTTCGTCATCCGAGGCATAAAAAAATTCAACATTTTTGGTCGAAAACCGAATTGGTCGAGAACCGAAACGTTCGAAAACCGAGGTTTGACTGTATTTTGTGCAATTAATTTTTTTGGGGAAAAAAACAACTGACGTGACAGGAATGACGCTGCCGATCCATTATTCTTTGTTTTACATTGGAAACGAGACCTGCTCCACATTGACAGCAAAAACTCATTTGATCCGTTTTTCTTGCATGTTTTGATTTGGAATAAATTAATTTTTATTTTTTTTTTAAATGTGATCAATATTTCTTCATGTTGTGATTCAGAGAACATGCAGTGTTCCCGGTGCATCTGCATGGATGGAACTCTCAGTCGTTCTCACCGTAACTTTTTGTTGTTTTTTTTTAAGACACCGCAGCCTATTATTTAGTCTTGGCTGCTGCTACGCAATACACAGCATTTGTCCTTCCTCACAAGCCCGCAATGCACCCTGATAAAATATGTCATGGCGCACTCCAGACACTTAATCCCGTTGCCGTGTTTTTCCCCTCAATGCCGAGCCGCACGTCCGCGTGCGCTCCCAGCAAGCCCCGCCCACCCACAGCGCGGCTGATGATGCATCGACCCGACGCCACCGCCGAATAATGTCTTCCTTCGAGTCACCCCGCTTTTTCTTGCCCCCGCCCGTCTAGTCGGCAATGATGTCACCACGTTATTATTCGCACTGGATTTTTCAGCCGCGCGCGCGTCTTTTCTTATCGCTTCATGTCTTTGCCTATCTGAGCCCGCGTGTCTTTAGTCCTTTTTGCAGATTCGCAATGCTTCTGTTGTCACCCGCGTCGTTTATTTCGGTGACGTGCGATAATGCCTTCCTTCATCCCTCACGGAGATTGTGCAAGAATTAAGCAAAGCAAAAGACAACAAACACAGAGCAGTTCGTTGACAGTGAGGTGAGGTTGGCTTTAGTCCGGGACTTCCCACATGTCAATCATATGATTGTCACTTTCCAACCCAGGGAGCCAATTGGAGACGCCGGTGAAAGTCAACACAACTCTTACAAAATAGGGGAAAAAAATAAGTCCACAAAAATATGTCAATGTCTGTTCACTGTGTGATTCATTAGGGTTAAAATTGTATCTAAAGCTGTATCTAGTCTTTATTTCACCATGATAAAAAATTTATTAAAATACCAATTTTATTTATGGAATAGGAACACACAAAATAAATAATTGTACTCTCTCTCCTTTTTTTTTTAACCCCCAAAAAAGTTTCCTGGCATGTGCACTCAATGGTCTATAAAGTGAGCAATAAAAATTTATTTTTTAGGTCAAGCCATTAGTAGACCAATCTTCTTTTTTTATGTATTACATATACAGTTAAAAAAACCTGAAATTACAACCAAGAAAATAAATGTAGAACAAACTGTCTGAAAAATTATTTCACTTTCATTTGAGCAAGAAACATAACAGAAAAAAATCAGAATAAGAGAAAAGCACTTCAAATTTCAAAGCATCCATGCAGACAGTACAATAAAATATTTTTTTTTTTTTTAAATCATTAAAAAAAAAAAGTCTACACACCCTATTGAACACAACCCGGTGAAATGCCAGGTTCTTGTGATAGTCAAACCTCAGTTTTCGAACGTCTCGGTTCTCGACCAATTCAGTGTTCGACCAGTTTTTTATGCCTCGGATGAGAGGCGGCCCGGTAGCCCAGTGGTTAGCACGTCGGCTTCACAGTGCAGAGGTACCGGGTTCGATCCCAGCTCCGGCCTCCCTGTGTGGAGTTTGCATGTTCTCCCGGGCTTGCGTGGGTTTCTCCGGGTGCTCCGGTGCATGACAGGCTGATTGATCACTCTAAACCTAGGTGTGAGTGTGAGCGTGGATGGTTGTTCGTCTCTGTGTGCCCTGCGATTGGCTGGCAACCAATTCAAAAGACTGCTGGGATAGGCTCTAGTGAGGATGAAGCGGTTTGAATGAATGAATTGAATGCCTCGGATGACGAACAAATTTCGGTTCTCGAACAAACTGAGCGCACTTGAATGCACCATTTGACTCCTCTCGCCTTCCTTACACGAGGAAGTGACGCTTTCTCGGGTAGACGAGGAAGTGAGGCTTCCTCGTTTTGCTTTCCATTGTGCGCAGACATGTTGAGTAAACATTTTTATTGTAAAAATGAGCGTGGTTTCGGTTTTCGAACAATTTCGGTTGTCGAACAGCCTTCTGGAACGGATTTTGGACGAAAACTGAGGTTTGCGTGCTAGGCAGACTACACCCTGAACTGATCGCCAGTCGGTGGCATTCACACCCACATTCACACCCACATTCACACCCACATTCACACCGTGGGTGTACCAAGTATACAAGTCTAGCGTGTGTCCCACTACACCATCTCATACTGTATATGTACATATCTTTTTCCAATCCGGGTGCCTCCGCAGAACTCTCGCTACCAGACGTACCAGCGCATGTGGAACTACATGAACTCCAAGCAGCCCAGCGTGTTCGTCAAGAGCACGGAGGAGGGCATCGCCCGCGTGGTCAATTCCAAGTACGCCTTCCTGATGGAGAGCACAATGAACGAGTACTACCGCGGCCTCAACTGCAACCTGACGCAGATCGGAGGCCTGCTGGACACCAAGGGATACGGCATCGGCATGCCGCTGGGTACGCGCTCGCGCCGACGCTCTCTCTCCTTTTGCGCCGCACTTGTTACGGCCTCGTGAGCAAAGTAGGTCAACTCATCGCCTGTGCGCTCCCGAATCCATTTATCTCCGCGCTCGGATCTTAATCAACAAAAAGAATCTTCAAGTGTGCCACGATACGTAATAGGCGCTGGTGTTTTTAATTAACGGGGCGCCGCCAATTTATTTTTCCTTCTTAAGGTTTGAACATCATTGAGTCACGAGGAATGTGTGTGTGTGTGTGTGTGTGTGTGGATACATAGTGCCCTCTAATCAACAGCTTCCCCACAATTTGTATTGTAAGCACGCCCGGCCTATCAAGCCCATCATTTTTGTCAGCCGCTTTGGTCCGTCCGTAATGGTCTTGTTAATCTGCCACCGATCCCCCCATCGTCCTCCCCCAGGTTCGCCCTTTCGAGACGAGATCACGCTGGCCATCCTCCAGCTGCAGGAGAACAACAGGCTGGAGATCCTGAAGAGGAGGTGGTGGGAGGGGGGGCAGTGTCCCAAAGAGGAGGACCACCGGGCCAAAGGTCAGCCCACTCAAAAGGATTTTGTCCTCTTCTGATCAAGTCATGATCAGATCGCCAGCATCGGGCCGAAACACCTCCCGTGTCACAATTTCATCAATTTCTTTTTTTTCCCCCCACAAATCTATACCATATTGGCCCGAATATAAGACGGCCCTGATTATAAGACGACCCCCTGTTTTTCAAGACTCAAGTTTGAAAAAAGACTTTTTGAACATCAAATTAATTTTGATACAGAAAATAATTACAGTGCATCTGAAACAAATGATTATAACAATATATTTGAGGGAAAAATCATCTTGAAGTTTACACCATAACTTCTCCTCAGCTGCCGGTTAACCTGGCCGATCTTTGACCCACTTTTCTCCAGATTGTCGCTACGTTTCTCCATTTTCTGTTATCTTTTCTAGTATTTTCTTCTCTTTTCTTTCTGACCACTAATTTTAATTTTTCTTCTTCGTGCTACCGCTATTTTTAATTTTATTTTTATTTTTATTCTTCGTGGCAGGCGTTCACTTTGGCCTGGGGAGTCAAGTTCAGCATTCGCTTCATTGATATATGGCGCCATCTAGCGTCGTGAATGGGTATAATGTCTAGACCCCGAATATAAGACGACCCCCACTTATTTCAATGCAAAAAAACACCGTCTTATATTCGGGCCAATACGGTACTGTTGGCCAATCCAAATGTCTTTTTTGGTGGGGTTTTTTTTCACAAATTATTGACCAATCTCAAGTGTTGAAAATGGCTTGCTCTCTCCAGAAAAGTGCTGATTTTGGTGGTACAAGGAGTCCGCCCGACGCCGGGCATATATTGGATCATAAATATCGTAACCAAGCTTATGCTTATAAAATGACAAAATATTCTCAAACATTTTTTTTTTTTAGAATTATATTTTTTTTCCTCATCCAGTGACCACGTTACTATGCTTTTTTAAAATATTTTTTTTCCATTTTCTTCTAAATTGACTCGCATTTCCTCATTAAAATTTTATCTCATGAAATAATGAATCCCTCAAACCACTAAAACTGTATTCTTATAAAATGTTTTTTTTGTCATCTCATCAAATGATGACCTTTTCATTTTTTTGTCCAGACAAATTACCCCCTTCTTATTTCTAATTTACGCTCATAAAATGACATTTTTACCTTTTGAAATTACAATTTTTTTTTGTCATATTAAAGCTTGAATCTTTTTTTTTTTTTTTTAAATCTGTAAAATTCTACCTTTATTTTTGTCTTTGAATATTATTTTTCCAGGAGCCTTTTTTGCTGCACAACTTGGCATTTTTCTTACAATAATTAAAACTTCATTTTGGTAAATGTATGACTTTCTCCTCTAAAATTGCCCCTTAATTCTTGCAAGATGACGTTTTGTTTTTCGAATAACACGACTTTTCCCTCATTGCGTTTTTTTCTTTTCGAACGCATCCAACATTTTTTTTCTCGCAATAGAAACTTTATTTAAATGTAACTTTCTCTCGTAACATTTACTCTTTCCTGTTTTTCTTTTTTCCAGGAAAACTTACAACTTTGCAAAAAAAAAAACATTTCTCACAAACATGATAAATGCCTTCGCAAAATATGATATATTTATTCTCACTGGATCATTAGAGATGCTTTTCTATACGTGTTTTTTTTTCCTCGTTATAGCTCAATTATAACTGGAAGTAAAAAAATTCCATCAATCTTGTCCAACCATGCATGACAGGTCGGTCAAAGCAAACCTAGCAGTTGTTTTCCCGTTGAGAATTTGCTGGCCCTTCTGTGTGTGTGTGTGTGTCAGGTCTGGGCATGGAGAACATCGGCGGCATCTTTGTGGTGCTCATCTGCGGCCTGATCATCGCCGTATTTGTGGCCATTATGGAGTTTGTATGGTCGACGCGCCGCTCGGCAGAGACCGATGAGGTATGCCCCCATACCTGTCCTCGCCGAACCCACAGACACACCCCAGTAGGTTCCCATGGCGACCCGCCAACCTTTTTTCCTCTTTTGTGTGCGCGTGTGTGCTTGTTACGTGAGAGTGGTTCGATTGTTTTCCGGATTTGTCTGCCATTTGTGCATTCGTGCTCTACCACTTGATTTGGGGGTTCATGTCTGTTACGTGCATGCGAGTGAAGATATTGAAGTCGCGCGAGCCACAGGTAGAAAAGGTGAAGGCACTAAAGCCTGCCGAGATAGAAGGCTAACATGCTACCAGCTAGGTAGGCGAACATTGGACAAGCGCGCAAGGACGACGGTGTCCTGGTTGAAAGCTTGCCCATATATGGAAATGCTTGCGTAAGCAGCAAGGCAGGAAGTAACTTTTGTTGCCGGCTGGTCTTTTGTCGTTAGCACTCTGAAATCACTCCGCCAGCCTACCGGATGCGCCTTCTGACGTCACCGTGACGCCGCTCTCGGATTGAACGTTTCTCAACTCCGGGCCGCGTCGTCTAGCGGCAACACCGCCCAATCCAAGTTGAAGTCCACACGCCCTGGCACCACGTTACTAAGTGCAGTGTGAAAAGCAGTTATCATTTAGCAACTTGAGCACACCAAACACGAAGGCGCATTAAAGAAGAATTTGTGATCCGACATTAAATGTCCCGACGTATCTCCTTTGAGAAGCTTTCCATAAAGGGTTCAAAAACGGGGGATCCAGGGACCCCCCCCCCCCCACCCAGGGGCCTGTGAGCCGTAGCTTTGGCGTTTGCAACATTATTCAAATGTCATATCGTTTGAAGTTTGTATCTTATTTCAAATTGTCAACTTTTAAATTTCCTCTGGCACGTTTGTTGTTTACGGATTATGTTGGGGGTCCTTGGACAAATGTCTCCCCTGTAAGGGGTCCCTGGACCCAAAACGTTTCAGAACTCCTGCCACGCATTATGCTAGTATTCTTCGTCTTCCATCTTTTGGATTACTTCTTCCTC
The DNA here is from genome assembly GCA_018466805.1 of Hippocampus abdominalis. Classification (NCBI taxonomy): domain Eukaryota; kingdom Metazoa; phylum Chordata; class Actinopteri; order Syngnathiformes; family Syngnathidae; genus Hippocampus; species Hippocampus abdominalis. The sequence continues at coordinate 3,436,398 of CM031699.1, forward strand.
TTCTTCTTCTGCTTCTTCTTCTTCTTCTTCTTCTTTTTCTTCTCCCCCATCTCACCGTGGCTGTCTCTCTCTCCGTCCGCCATCTTTGCCATCAGTCTGCGTTCTCTGACAAAGAGTACTGTTTCTGTTTATGTGAGCCCACATGACCTTTTCTTTTGAATGTTCTTTGTAAGTGTCGGAAGTTTGGATGAGAAGCGTGCCTGTTGCTGGCCTGCCTGAGCGTCGTCCATGTTGCCATGATGAAGTGTCCATGAACGAAAACAGCGGTCCCCAATCGGTACCGGGTCCTCACAGAAAGACCAAATCAAAAGAAATATTTTATTGATGGGCAGAACGCATTAGACGTTTTATTTTGAAAATCGGGCGCTTCCGCTTGAGCCCGTGTCCACACGTCACACTCGATGTTCAACTCGAGCCCTAACGGCGTGTTTCTTAGCTATATATCGGTCGATCAATCATTATCTTGCCGTCGAAAGTGCTTTCTCGGTTTTGCTTTTGTTATTCTCGTTTGAGGTGTCACGAAAGCGAATATGAGCATCAGAATTTTTGCTGGTCATGTTTCTTTCCACAAAAAAAAAACTCATTTTGTCCGCTTTTTGATCCGAATCCGGTGTCTTGGGTGAAACCAAAACCCTGCGGTACTGCCGATGACTGAAGACTGGAAAAATCTAGAAACCGTTTTTTTTTTTTTCGGGTGAAAGAATCATCTATTCTTTCTTGTTGTTCGACGCTTATAGCGTGACAGAAGACTTTATATTCTGCGGTCTGATCAAAATGCTCGCAAAGGGCTGGCATTCAATGAGTTAACTCATTGAGTGCCAGCCATTTTCAGACCCTAGCACATGAAAAAACTTGGCATCGAATGAGTTAAAACCCCCAAAAGACATGCTTTTTATTATTATTATTGATTTTTTTCACGTATGCTCTCTGATGATTGGCTCATTTCGCAGTCTGTTTGCTCAGGTTTGCCCTGCCTCGGAAATACGCTTGATGAACAGATCTGCATTTCTTAGCAAATGGACAATATGTTCTCCACATTTTATGCCTGCAGTTTGTTTGTTTTTTTGTGATCAAATGCATCCACACTGCGTTTATAGAATGTGTTTCAATTTGTTTTTGAAATTACAAAAAAAATTTATTTTTTTTTTTTATTTTTTTTTATCCGATCTCTCTAGATCGCAGATATTGATCTGGAAAAATAGGCTTTGCGATCAAAGAGCTTTCATTATCATTTGACTCGTTTTTGTGCTGGTCCTTCAAAATAAAGCTTTGGTGAAACCGGTCCATGCTGCAAAAAATACCAAAAAAAAAGGTTGGGGACCGCTGAACTAAACAGACGTTGGGTGTTGCCGTCTCTCTGGATTGTAATAACTCTCTCTGCTCTTTGCAAACTCTTCCCATCCCGAAATCCATTTCCCCCTCATTTCCTTTCTTTCCACCGCCACTTCTCCCGCACCCTTTTTTTTTTTTGGCATTGTGTCCATGTCCACCTTTTTTTTTGTGTCGCTTTTCCCATTCATGTGGCGTCTCGTTCCGCCGCCTGCCTCCTCTTTGTCTTTCTTTTCCCTCCCTCTCGTCTTGACTTGACCCCGCCTTCCCGTCCCTCGTCCTCGCCTCCCTTCCTTCCTTTTAGGTGTCTGTCTGTCAGGAGATGATCACCGAGTTCCGAAACGCCGTTTCCTGTAAGAAGAGTGCCCGCCTTCGCCGCCGCCGCCCGCTCAGCGGCTCGGCGGCGGCACTGCGCCACCCCAACCGCATCGCCCTGGGGGCCCCGCGGCCCCTGCGCCTGGTCCGAGAGATGCGCCTGAGCAACGGCAAACTCTACAGCGGAGCCGGCCCCCTCACCGGCGGGGCCGGGGGAGGCGGCGCGGGGCCGCCCGATTTAGGCCCGGGTCCCCAGCGGCTCCTGGAGGATCCCCTCGGAGCTAATGCCACCCCCCCTCCTCCGCCGGCGCCCACCCCGGTGATGCTGCCCAGCCGCAATTGCAGCCACGTGAGGATCTGCCAGGAGTGCCGCCGCATCCAGAGCCTGAGATCGGACAGCAGTTTGGGTTCGACCATCACGAGGATACCGCCGTCGTCGGCGCCCCTGCCGCGGCTGCCCCCGCCCCCGCCGCCGTCCTCCTCCAACACGGACAGCGAGGGCGCAGGGGGTCCCAGTCCCAGGCGGCTGCACAGTCCCCCGCACCACACGGCCAGGCCCATGCCGCTTCAACAGAACCTGAACAAAGCGGACTTACTGGGGGACCAGGCCTAAGAGTGGAGCTGAGGTGCTGCTTGATCCTGAAACGAGGAGTTTGGGGGTGGGGAGTGGGTGGGGGGTGGGGTCATAGTAAAAAAAAAAAAAAAAAAGATGGGCAGATGAAGGAATTAAAAAAAAAACAAGCTGGATACAAAAAACACGGAAATTTGAACCCACTATGCGGGTGACCTGAAGCCTGCCTCGCATGCGCTTTTGAATATTTCCGTTTGGACAAAAACGGAAGGAAGAGCTCATGGCCTGATCTTGCTTTTGACTCTTTCCCTTCTTTTACGTGAGCGAGGCAATTTTTCCTTTTTTGTTTTTGTTTTTTGCAGACACTTCTCAGAAGCTAAACAATTCGTGCTCGCTGGAGGACGTGTTGTACTTGTATGCCGTTTGAAATCAACTCGAAAGACTTCCTAAGGATTATGACATATTTTATTCTTTTTTGGTCTTGTTTTGTTACCATTTGTTCAAAGTGGGAGTTCAATCAAAAACCTTTCTGTGACAATTGCGGTGGATTACGACGACGGGAGACCTGACGGCGGTTCATTGTGTTCGAGAGTTTTGTGTCCCTCCCTTTGTGGCGATTTGGATGAATGGAAGTCAACATTGTGCAAAGAATTGCGAGAATCCGGTCTGTCGTTCGTCTTTTTCGTAATTCGTGTGTGTGTGTGTGTGTGAGGATTCAAAGTGCGCAGAACCCGTGGCGAGCAGCATAGCATCCTTCTATTACAGTCTTGCGGGAGGCTTTCAAATGGGAAATGAATGTCCCTCGTTATCCCCAGGAGATAGAAGGTATGGCAGAAAGGACCTTAAAAAAAAAAAAAAAGCTGTGAGGAGTTTATTCGCTGTGATTAAATGGGTCCTGATCCTTTAATTCTGGGCATCTTTTTAAAGGGGTTTGTTAATGCGCCAGCAAGCTGTGACTGCAGCTACAGACTTGGCTTGTCCGGCACGAAGGCCTTGTGCCAGAAAGATAGACTCGACACAGCCTCGTCAATACGGTCTCAAGCTTTTGATTGCCTAATTACTCCCCTCGCCTGGCCGAGGGGGGGGGGGGGGGAGCGCTTCGGAACGGAGCACTTTGATGGCATACCGATGACAGGACTGAGAGGAAATACATGTTTTGGCTTGGGTAAAACGGCAAGCTCTCTTCTTTTCTTTTTTTTAAATTGCAAGTCGTTAATGTTAAGCGGTGCTGTCGTTTGGAGCAAAACACTCAAGCGGTCGATGTGCTTGAAAGTTTGCGACGCCGACGTGAGCACTCGGGTCGATGGTTCAAAGCAGAACGGCCTTTTCCCCCAATACAGACCGTGAAAATCCATTTGCTTGGCTTGACTTTCACTCGCGGTGACATTTTTTATTTATTTATTTTACATCTGTCAATGTCCATTTTTTTCTTTTGCTAAATAGACGTGCAGTTGCCATGGTCACCGGATTCACTGCTGGTCACCCCTTTTTTTTTTTTTAAATTGGGGTGAACTGTTCAGCTACAAAAAAATATATATATATGGTTTACATGTGACAAAAGACGCTAACCTCTCATAGTGTTAGTCTTGCTAAACTAACCTGAACCACCCTTTAAACCCTCAACCACCCGAGCATCACGATGCTAAACCACAAACTCTAATCACCAAAAGCCCTTTTAAATTTGTCCCTCAACCCCGAAAACGTATCCACATGACCACCTCATACCCCTAAACCTCGAGGCATAATCACCAGACCCCTTCAACCTTTACTGCCTAACCCCTAAAATGTTCGGCCAAACCACCTCATCACCGACTCTGACCGATCCCCCTCATCATTTAACCCCTTACGTCTATTCACCAAAGCCCTTGACCTCCAAAATCTTCCCCAAGCTCGCCTAAACCTTAATCACTTGACCACAAAGACGAGGGGATCTCGCTATTAATTGTCGATTGTGGGCATGTGAAACCCTTTGAGACTCTTTTGGGTATATTTGAATGGCTATGGATAAAACATTAAAGTCCAGTCATGTCGAGTTCAGTAGAAACGTCGATGTCTGATTCGTCCTTCAGTTCAGTCCTTTTAGTAGCTCCGGAGATCTTCCGAACTGATTGCCCAGAGGGAAAAATGAATAAATGAAGGCAATTGTTGGATGTTGTCAAATTTCCCGGCGTCAGTGTTCGTTTGTGTCCCGTCTTTGAAGTTGCTAACGCTATAACACCAGTACAGGGTTTTTTTTTCTTTGCTAACAGCCGAGCAATTTCCAATCATGACACTATGAGCGATTTTGTTAAAAGGAGGGTGGGGGAGTACACACGTACTGACAATCGCACCAAATTTAATCTTTTTTTCCCCATCCTCACAACAAAAGCCTGTTTTGTATTTACGATCGCAAAACCTTCTGCTTGCAGTCAACATTAAGTTGAGCCGAGCCACGGACTCCGCAATTGACATACGCTAACAGTTAGCCTCTCTTCTTTTATTCTTCTTCTTCTACTAATTTTAACAATTACTCTTCTTTGTATTTTGGTTCCGTTTAGATGCCCTATGTGGCTCTCTGCTGCGCAATGCAGGTCATTCTTGGTACTACAACAATCGTCATTGTGTGCTGTTTTACTCATCGTCAGTACAACACAACAGGTGATGTTAAAAAAAAAGGAAAGCAACAAAATAAACCATTATCCGGAACCCTCAGCAATCAAACGTGTTGTGCCCAAGAGCATTTTGCCCACGCTGTGTTCGTTGTGTAGGTTTGCTGAGTTTTTTTTTTCTTTCTTTCCATTTCTGTGCCTGCTTCAAACAAACACCATTATGAGGTTATCAATAAGATCAGACATCCTGTCTTTGAACTACGGTCTCTGTCTGAAAATCAACGGAAAGGGAGGGTCACAAAACAAATAGGTTGTCTCAAGTGGTCGCACATGCAAAAAGCAGGGGTCAGTGGGACTCTTGTTTTTGTTCCATTCTTTTGGACGGACCTGTTTTTTTTTTTTTTTCATATTTCTATACTAGTGCTAAATGGATTATTGAAAATGTCATAAATATTCTGATTACATTGTTGCTATTATTCCTGTTGCTGAACATGAGCATCTTTATTGTGCGTGTGGGTGACGGAGGGAGGCGGGAGTCCGGTCACCCTGTTGTGCAAATCTCATAGACAGATCAAACTTGTTTTGGAATAAAAACATTCAAACAGACGCCAGCGCCACACGTCTTGTCACTGGGAAGAGGTTCCCCCTGTATTTGTTGTCCAGGGAATATCATTTAGAATCAAAAGTGGCACAACTTGAATCGTTTGTGAAACAAAAATATCACCCCAAGCAGTGCAGGGTTTAACTTGCCCCCTCATTGTTACGAAGTTCAACTGTTTTCCTTTAAAAAAGCCCGAAAGCTGAAAGTAAAACATACAAAAATAGTAATAATTTATTGGGGGTGTGGAAATCACTTATCACAAGTTGTTACTTTTTTAGTGAATTGTTTTCGTGATGGTGGAGTAAAAAAAATATCATTATTGTTATTATCATTATTTGACTCAATAGAAATATATTGAAACTGGTGGAAAAATAGGGGCGAAAAAAGAGGAAGTTACGCGCATATGTTGTGTGACGCTTGTGCGCGCGCGCGTTCTGGTATTTTTTACTTATGCAACAGCGACACTGTGCGGTCAAATTGAGATCGAAACCCCACGCCGGGCAAGCGACATTTCATTACGTACCTTGAGACAGAAAGACAGATTGACAGACAAGACACTACGCTCCACTTGGCTACATCTAATGACGACACTCACAAGGCCACGCCCTTTAAAGACACACATCCAACACAAGAACGCAACGTAGAAGAAAAACTTACTAACCCGTTTTTAGGATGTATTTCGGTGCCCCGGCCATTTGTTTGTGTTTCCCTCCTGGTAAATACGCCCCCTGTTGATGCCAGAAGGGAGTCATTCAAAAGGGGCCACCTCCATTTCAGCATTCAGTTGAATGACGCCCAATTACGAGAGTTGTGTGAAGACAGCCGCTAAAGTACCTGTAGCAAGACGGCGCGTTTATTAAAAGGCTCTTCTCAGCAGTGGCCCCGCCGTTAAAGCCCCCCCCCCGACCCCCTCCTCCCCGACGCCTGAGGGAAAAGCGCCGCTAAATAATTCTCTGGCTGGCTAAAAGAGCCGCAGGTGTCGAGCAAGCTAATCAGGTCAGTGATGCAAAGCCTTTCATTTGCTTCCAATCAGCTTGTTGCCCCGCGTGTAAATCGCTGGTGTAAAAAGGCTTGACGGGGGTGGGGGGGGGGAGAGAAACAAGTCATGTGGCATTTGGCGCAGTCGGGGAGAGGGGACTTTTATGCAAATGTGTTTCTGCAACGTAATCCGTTCTGTTATTCTTCGTCTATTTGAAATGTGGCGTTAATTTATTCAAGCGAATGACATGCAGAAAACAAGGTGGAACAATTGAATTCCGTCAATCATCAACTAATGGTAGTAAAAGTCTCTTTTCCTCGAGGTGTGGGGGAAATAATGCATCAATTTGAGGTGTGGTATCTAGTTATTCAAGCGAATGACCCACACAAGCAATAATTCAGGATAAGGTGTTCAAAATGCACTCACTTATTGTAATAACCCCCCCCCCCCCCGAGGATACAAAATATGCAGCTATTTCAAAAACAATGTTAATTAAGTCAGGGTATGCTGAAGCACATGCAAACGCCACACAGAATGTCCGGAGCTGGAATCGAACCGTGCACCTCTGCACTGTGAGGCCGACTGGCTAACCAATCGCCCGGCGTGCTACTTTATTCCTTTACTTAAAATGAAATGACGAAAAATTATGGAAACATCTTTCTTGCGTGCATAATAAGCACATTTATTTTAGACAAGATGAATAAGTACAGCGTTGGTGCAACTGATATTCACAGTGGCACAAATGAATCCTTGAGCCAAATGCAATGGTGCCAGCACTGTAGATTGTTCAAATTCTTTAATTGTGTCTCCATGGCAACACTTCCCGCAAAGTCTTTTTAATAAAGATCCTCCATCCTAAGCCGACTCATCGATTCTAGGAGAGAGAGAGAGAGAGGAAAAAACCCAGACAATCTTATTGATGAATCTTACATTCGTAGCCTGACTGTGTTTTTTCAGGCTACAGCGCTAGTATCGTACGATGAAGTCAGCCATAGTTCTAACTCACCTGGTTATCTTCTAGTACGCTACATAAACCACCTAAGGCTGGTTGCACTCAGCAGCATCACTGAAACCGACCAGCAGGGGGAGACGCAGGAGGCTTCATGACGTCAGCAAAAGAGCAACAATTGGCATGCGTCAGGCAAGAAAACAACACATTTTCACAAGAGTCGCTCCAAACGGATCGGTACCTCTCAGGTACAGAATGGTGGACTTTTCACGGCGAGTCACCGCATTTCTCGCCGTACACGTGTAGTTGCCCTCGCTTTGCTCATCCAGGTGCTGGACCACATACGAGGAGCCGTTGACGCTGGTGCCGTTGAACTCCCAGCCGAAGTCGGCCGGCGGAAAAGAGTGCGCCGAGCAACGCAGTGTCACCGCGCGGCCCGGCGGGGCCGCCGAGGGTCCCGCGATCGATACGTTATATGGTCCAACTGCGCAAAATCACAAGAAGAGATGATCATATTCGATAGCGCTCATCCTGTTTGTGGCTGTCCCACGCTATTGACACGAAAGCGGCTACAGCTGTACAATCTAAGACAGGGGTAGGCAAACTTAAAATACTAGGGCTAGGGTTTCAAATTAGGGTTTTAGATTTGGGTTGGGTTTCAAAATTAGGGTTTGAAACTCGGGTTAGGATTTCAAAGTAGGTTTTCAAACTCGGGTTTAGGTTTCAAATTAAGTTTTCGAACGAGGTTTCAGGTTTCTAAGTAGGGTTTCAAACGAGTGTTAGGGTTTTAAAGTAGGCTTTTAAACTTGGCTAAGGGTTTCAAATCGGGTTAGGGTTTCAAAGGCGGATTTTCAACACAGGTTCGGGTTTCAGATTATGGTTTTCAACTAGGGTTAGGTTTTCAAAATAGGATTTTAAACTCAGGGTAGGATTTTGAACTCGGGTTATCTTTTCAGAGTTGGGTTTCAAATTTGGGTTAGGGTTTCAAAATAGCTTTTAAAAGCAGGGTCATGCACAGGGTGGTACCTGTGAACGATTGGCATCAAGTGAGGCAAAGTCCCTGGGGGGCATCGTTGGAGGCGATGGGACGTACTCACAGTTGACGGTGAGGTTGAAGGCGGCCGTGGCGGAGCTGATGGGGTTGCTGACGCGACAGCGGTAGACGCCGCCGTCGTGGCTGCGGACGGGTTGAATGGAGACGGTTACGTTGCCCGGAGACAAGGTGACGGTGGGCCCGGCACGGACGGGACGCCCGTCCTTGGTCCAAGCTCGGACGCGGACCGAGCCCGAGGCCTCGCACGTGACGCTGGCCGAGTGCTGGTCTTCGATCAGGGTGGTTGCCGGACCTCGCACGGTCACGTCCGAGACCGGCACTGACGGAACACAGCAAATTGTGCTCTTAAAGGGGCGGGGCCTGTCCAACTTTTTGAGTCCAACGACCTTTTACGTAGGACGACCTTGCCCAGCAGTCAAATCTACGTACCCTTTTTATGCCACAGGCTTTAAAACGTCTATTTTATGTTTTTATCTGTTTTTTATGTACCGGTAATATGTTACCATTAAAAAAAAAATGACATTGTTTTGAAGAAAAGAAAAAAAGTCATGAGATTAACGTCGTATTTTATTTTTGGGGAGAAAGTCTGAATACTTTGCCATAAAGTTAAAAGTAGCCTGTTTTTGAGGATATAAAAGTCATATTGATAGCAGTTATATTTTTTAAGAGGAAAGATATACTTTGTCGGGAAATCAAATCATCGTACAAAAATAAAATCATATTTTTCAAAGATTCTGCCCTAAAAATGAAGTTGCCCCCCAAAAAATCGGAATCGTATGATATCGTCATATTTTTCGAAGAATAAAAAAAAAAGGCTAAACCCTTAAAAGGGGAAAAATATTTTGTTGGGACAAAAACTTGTAACCTTACTTACAAGAATAATGTCATTTTTCCAAGTTAAAGTTATAATATGCCATAAGAATAAAAAAGTTGCCGATTGTTGAATAAAAAAAAGTCAAAGGGTACGATTTCAGTGACATTTTTGGAAGAAAAAAAAAAGTAATCTTTAACAGAGCAAAAATATAATTTCTTGAGACAAAAAGTTGTCATCTTACAAGAAGAGTCACATTTTTCCAAATTAAAGTCATAATACTATCCCCCCAAAAAAGAATAATAAAAAATCGGAATGGTGCGATATGAGCGATATTTTTTGAAGGAAAAAGGTTGTAACCTTTCAAAAAGCAAAGATGTAATTTGTCAAAGGTATACATCACAGTCCTACGAGACTAAAGTTGTATTTTTCCCATAGATAAAGTTGCCTTAATTTGAGAAAAAAAGTTACAACACAGTATTACGATATTTTTTTAAAAATATCGTAACCTGGACAAGAGCACAGCATTGGCGCAGTCAAGTTGACATCCAACCCACCGTAAACGTTGAGCACGATCTTTCCCTGTTTCTGGCTCTCGCCCTCCGGTATGACGGTGACCACGTACTCCCCGCTGTCAGCCGCCGTCAGCCTCCTGAGCTGCAGGCTCCCGGTGGTCCGGTCCAGGCTGATCCGGTCGGCGTAACCCTCCCCGGGCAGGTCTTCGTTGGCACTGGAGGTGATGACGTTGGTGCCTTTGAAGGTCCAGCTGACAAAGAGGAAGGGGCGCTCGGGAGGTCGCAGGGCGGTGCTGAAGGTCACGCTGCCGGACACGGCGCCGCTCAACGGGCCCGGCGGTAGCACGTTCTGCGCCGTGCACGCGCCTGACGTAACCAGATAAGCGCTTGAGTACTAGTACAGATACTTAGCAATAGATACTTAGCAATAGATACTTACAATTTAATTTTTTTTTTTTTTAAAGCATTTTCAAAACGATAAACTATGAACTTACCAACCAGCTCCAAAAACAAATTCTAACAAAAATGCGGCTTTGGTCTTCCTGTGTGGAGTTGACATAATCTACCCATGCCTGCGTGGTTTTTTATGGATAAATGGATGGATGATTTTTGTATTGTTGAACGCCAGAAGCTGCTTAGTTTGAGTCTAAAAATTTTTCACCAATAATTTTCCTAAATAAACCCACGGATGGGGAATGTTTTAAATCTCCGGATATATTGCATCATGATCGTTTCATGATATCAATCAATCAAATCAAGACCTCAACTGCACTTTTTTTTTTCTTGAGTCCATTTTTCGGTTGATAGAAGACTTTTTCAAGTCTATTTAGACAATGTAAGGAGAAGAAAGGTGTCAGTTTTAAAAGGTGCAGAGTAAAAGTTCGGTGCAAATAAATCATCACTCCGGTCAAGCAGATACATGAACGATATGTGTCAGGAGAGCACCTGAAGGGGAAGTGTACCTGCTAGAATCAAGACGACGGAGGCGCTCCACAGCAGCCTGGTGTCCATGGCCACGCGTCACGTCGAGTCACAAACAAGAGGAGGCCACTCGCTTCCTCCTCTTTTATGCTCAACAAGCCCTCCACCCCCTTCTCATAAAAACCCGGCAAAGACAACACAATTTAGAGGGGACAAACAACACACACACACACACACACACACACACACACCGAAGAGAAATATTGAAATCATGCAGGATAGGCGCCCTCGAGGACCGGAGTTGGTGACCCCTGGTTTACACGGCTTCTGGCTTCCAACATGCATGTTCGAAGAACTGAATTTGCCTTGAGGTGTGAACCTGAGCGTGAACGCTTGTTGCTTGCCTCCGTTGTATGTGCTCGGTGATTGGCAGGCGACCAATCAAGGGTGTATCCGCACAAAGTCAGCTGGGATAAACTCCAGCTCACCCAATAGCAAAGTTGTTTTTTTTACAGGTTTTTACAGTTCACGAGAATGAACAAAATCGCAAACCAAAACAAAAATGTTAACGAATTTTCAGTCATGAAATCAAAGACAAAAATCCTCTTAAAAACTCACTTATGTTTAGAAAGCTAACGCTATAAAAGTAACTCGAAATGTCCTTCGTTTTCATCTTTGTCAGTTAATATCGTATTTTTCTTTGGTGTTGCTGTACATTTGTACAGAATAAGGGACGGCAAACAGTTGTTTGAGAAAGCGGTTTACTGTACTTTATCAGTACCTTTTATTTTTCGAATCTTGCATTTGACAAAAACCATTTGAAACAAGACCAAACAAAAACCAACCTAAAACGAAGCGTTTTCGACCAAGTAAAAACGAACAAACGTGCTCGGAAAAGTAATTCAAACACACTGAAATTACAAAAATGAAAAGTCACAACAAAATAAAAGCCAACTCGAATGCAACATCCAAAGCGATTGTAACCCTGCCTGACACAAGATGTCAAGTTATTTTTCCCCCCGCTATTTTAGTTAATGAATAGGAGGTGACGCAGACGGCGTCACATTTCAGGAGCTTTGCGAGTGTTTGCGCATCCGTTTTACGAGCTTTCGGCGAAGTCGAGTTTATTTGAGCAGCAGCAGTCAGCCGTTTCGGTCCTTGACGGGAGGGACGATCAAAGACTTGATGGAGACACTCAAGCTTCCTCTGTGAGCGTAAGTCTTATGGAAGGAATTTCAGGCCAATGAATCGCAAATGGGGCCACGTGAATCAAGTGGTACACAGCGAGGGGGTAGGCGCCTGAAACTGCGCCTTGGGATGACATCGTGACTTTTTAAAAAAAAACAGGTGGACTCCTCGTAACAATGAGCCTCTGTCCCCGACACTGGAGCGCAAATACAAAGTGACATAACAGTTTCAGGACCCCGCCTGCTTGAAGGGATGTTGTCTTCATTCCCACAATTGTCATATGTTTTTCGCTTTGATTTCCATTCAGCTGTTTAGTCATTGGTGCGCTGATATTATTTTTTCTTCCGGGCAATTTTTTTTTTTGGGGGGGGGGCGGTCTCCGTGACTGAAAACGTGCAACATTTGTAAGGCACATTTAGCTTAGTAGAAAGCTTTGGTTTTTATAGGCGCCAAATGTGACCACCCAAACGTCACAGAGTAGCGTCACAGAGTCCCTTGAAAGTTACAAGAAAAAGAAATAATCAATGACCGACTTAAAAGTCGGTGTACACTTGTGTCATGACGGGACGTGTGAAAAAAATCTCACGGGTAAATCGAACAGGAAGTCCGCCATTTTGGTTTGAAACAGCCATGTCAACTTGTGGTACGTAGCTCCCTCTAGTGGTATAGAAAAGTATCAGTGAATTAATTGCTTAAACTCAGCATTACGTTACAGTGGTGTAAAAAAAAAAGTTTAATTTGTTGAATACAGTTCAGCCAACATTTAAGTACAACACATTTGCATGAAATCATTTAGTTGTACTGGACTCAATTGAGCTTTTTTCTTTCCAAAGGTATATATTTTTTTCCATCCATTCATTATCTGAAACCGCTTAATCCTCATAAAGGTCGCGGGCGTGCTGCAGCCTGTAGGCGGGTACACCATGAACTGGTTGCCAGCCAATCACAATAAAAAAATATAGATTGTTGTCAATAGAAATTATTATATTATGTTTTTATTTTTTAAACAATGACATTTAATGTGATTCGGAGTGATCACGTCCCCCTTCCATAATCAAAATATGAATTGATTTTGTCCTTGGCATCACCTGCTTGAACCCTCAAGTTTAATTATTGATTTTGTGTCAAAATATCAGTTTGATATTAATATAAGAGCTGATAAGGTCTCATGTGACGATGGGTCAGAGTATCCTATTAATGTTGTCGGGTGATGCTTTTGCGATGGCGAGACAAGAAGAGCTGCAGGGCGGCCGTCTGTTATCAATCACAAAGTCCATTTAGTTGGACACAACAAGTCTCATAAAATTAGTCACCATTCTAACCTCAGTGACACCGCTCACCAAATTATTCAATGGGGTGGGGGGGGGGGGGGGAGTTCACAAGTAATTTGCGCTGTCAATTGTATTAAAAAAAATAACGGTTCCACTACTTTTCAAGCCTGCATAACAGAAAATAAAACCTGCCAACCAACCTAATAACTCGAAGAAAAAAAAAGAGAAATAGCACCACAGTTGATACATGTCATCCCTTTTATATCTCACTCTTCTCACCTGCTTTAGGCCCTTAATAGATAAGAACACCAACACACACACACACACACACATTACAAAATGAAGACATATTGCATTGATTATCATTTTATTGCCACCTGGACATGGATGAGATTAGCAATGTACAATAATATTCGGGTAATAAAATTTCATTTCATCACAAAATACAATATTTATTATGTTAAAATATTTTACAGTTGTGTATAGACAAAAATAAGTGTATTGCCACATTCCATTGAAATAGTGTCCAAACCCCATTTTGTAGATGTTGTAAATAAATGTCTTCTTCAAACCAGACGTTGCAGTGGTTGGGTATAAATAAAAAAAATAAAAATAAAAAAGTTTTGTTTTGATATGGAGGACTTCTTAGGTGTTCTCATCTTTTGCAGAAATAAAACAAATCTGTTAATAAAAAAAAAAAAAAAAAAAATCAACATTTGTGTCCGGATTTGGACAAAATTCTCAAACTCACCTCGAAAGGAAGCAGCCTAATGGTCGATCTGAGTTCTATTTGAGATCCAATACATATCGGAGTGCTTCACCTTCATACTTTTTCTCCCTAGGAATGAAGACAGTTTTGTCTTTATTGATGGAGTGGGTGTGTCCCAAAAAAAAACATTTTTGACAAAATAAGACATGAATACTAACCTATTTTGAGCGTTGGATAGTTGCTGCTGTGCCTGTGAGGTAAAACGAGGTTCAAATGTTGGTTAAGTAGTAAAGTCGGCACCTACATTTTTGCCTGTCTCTAGTCTTAAGTCTTGATATCGGGTCCAAAGTCGAGCCCTCGAGTCTTCTTTTATACGTAATAAAATGAGGATATTTACCTTTTCCTTCTTCTGAGCCCAAAGACGATCAACCCGATCAGGATGACACTGAGAATGCAGCAGCTGACCGCGATGGCCGCAGCGACCCCGATGGCCGCCCAGCAGTCGCATTCGGGCAAGGCTGGGAAAAAAGACGGACCTTCGTTGTTCACAAGGAATCGCATTTTTTTAAAAGGATAAGTACATTTCAAATATATTCTTGGAAATAAATTAGGCCATTTCGTAGCTAACTTCCTTCTCCAAAATAATTTCAATTTTCTTTTGTAATATACAAATTTCTTAAAGGTGATTTTTTTTTTTAAAGTGTTGAGCTATAACAATCAAAATGATAAACAATTAAATCATCAACAATTAAATTTGATCTACTGTAATGAAGTTTTCTGCGATTAAGTTATAATGATTAGAGCACTCTTGTGCCTAAGGTTTTGTTGTTGTTGTTGTTTTTTTTTCTTCAATTTAAATGGCTGATACAACTAAAGGTCCAGTTGGTTGGACAAATAAACAGTCACCAGGAGACAAATTCAATGCACGACACCAAAGACGGAACAGATCTTGGTTGTGCCTCACGTACCCAAAACGGCTAGCTTGTGGCTTCCTGTTGCGCTCTGTCCTGTGACAGCATTCCGGGCTGTGCAGACGTACTTCCCTGCGTCCGAACTTTCGACTTGCAAGGACGACGTATGCGGCTGTGCGCACGGCGGTGGGCTTTCCGTTAAAAAGCCAGGAGAAGCTCGCCGTCGGTACGGACGAGGCAGAGCAAAGAAGCATTGCGTGTCGTCCAACGTAAACCGATTCTGGGCCCTCGATGGTCAGGCTGTCCGGTCCATCTGTCAATCAACAGATTAAAAAAAAAAAAAAAAAAAAGACGTTCAAGAAGAAGCATCTAGCAGTTGTGCCAACAGAAAAAAAAATTAACACATATGAAAATAAGCAGCACTTTGTAAAAAGTGAACAATTCTTTCCTTTTTCACTCCCAGTTGAATTAAAATAAACGTCAAACAAAGAGGATTTTGGTCCACTAGCTTAATGCTAAATAGCATCTATGTAGCGGTGTTGTAACACGTCGAAGGACAGCATGACGGTACTTGTAGTCATATGTGATTTATCCTCTGTGTAGAACAAGTAATATTAGTGCCGTACTGAGGAGCTGAGAGGAATTGAGATGTCTCAATGAACTGTATGTCTGTCCATCTCAATCTGTCCCCTGGTGGCCAGAAAAAGCGGCACAGCAAACCGAAATGACCTTGTAACGCCAGGAGACCTGAGTCGGTGAGACTCCGCTTCAAACTCACGCTGAATGAAAAGATGTAGCGGCCGGCTGAGTGCCTCGCTGATGCCATTCGACACGTTGCAGCTGAACGGTCCTTGGTCGTAGCGCGTGACGTTGACTACGGTCAGTGTGGAGCCTCCGGCAGTGAGATGAACTCTGTGACTGGCCGTGACCTCCGAGCTGCCGTTCAACCACCGGAAGGAAAGTCCCGAGCCGCCAGAGGAGCAGGACATCGTGACGGCAGCTGAACTCAAACATGACTGTGAGGTTGGAAGTAAGGCCCACGTTGGAAACTGGTGCTGCGGATGATGGTGAAAACGGCAACTTTCAGTTCACATGTTGAAAGCAGTGACGCAACGTAGTCGCCTGCACTCGTCAAAGCCACGACGGCTGATGCTAGTTCACTTTTGTGAAGCGGCTCCCAAGGAGAAAGGGGATCGGGGCTAGTGGTGCAAATCATGCTAAAGTGGCAGCAGCACGGGAGAATTTCCTTGTTATGTTACAAAATTATATTTTTAAGGAACATAATAAATATACAGTCAAACCTCGGTTTTCGTCCATAATCCGTTCCAGAAGGCTGTTCGAAAACCGAAATTGTTCGAAAACCGAAACAACACTCTTTTTAAAATATTTTTTTTATTGAACACGTCTGCTCACAATGGAAAGCAACACGAGGAAGCATCACTTCCTCGTCTACCCGAGGAAGCGTCACTTTCTCGTGTAAGGAAGGCGAGAGGAGTCAAATGGTGCATTCAAGTGCGCTCAGTTTGTTCGAGAACCGAAATTTGTTCGTCATCCGAGGCATAAAAAAACTCGAAATTTTTGGTCGAAAATCAAATTAGTCGAGAACCGAGACGTTTGAAAACCGAGGTTCGACTGTACTGATGTAGTAGCATCCAACTGTGCGTCCAAAATCGTGATCAAAAGCAAATCTTTAAACTTGTAGACGTAATCTTGCGTATCACAAAAGAGAACCAACATGCGAGAAAAATGATCGTGTGATACAGTATTCATATTTTGTCACAAGTCAAGATGGAAATTTGTCATAAAATTTACATACTTAGACATGGGATAGCCAAAACACTGATACCTGTGATTGCGTATCAAGACGATATCCAAGTCGAAAGCGATACGTAGCGATATCGACATAGTTGCAAAATTTGTCCAGAAAAATTTGCATGGCGAGGCACTGGACAGCCAACGATGCTTGCGTATTAACGATGCATAAAAACAAAATGATATTTATATTTAGTCAATCCTGACTTACATTGAATAAAGATGGCCGACGGCTTTGTCATTTGAGATTTTGCGGTTTTGATGTTGACCGCCCGGCAGCTGTAGTTCCCGCTCTGGTTCTCCAAAACGTTGACAAGATTGAGGTCCGGTCCCGTGCGGGACAGCGACGCTCCATTGAAGAACCATTCAAACCGGGCCGAAGGCCTGCACGCAGCCGAGCAAGACAGGCTGATGTTGGATCCTCTCGCAAAGTATTCCCCGGACGGAAATTGCTTTAAATGAATGTTTTCTGGTCCGTCTGTGGAAAAACACACGCAAAAAAAAAATAATAATAGTAAAAAAAAAACACCAATGGGCATGCCAAAAATTTTGTCGGCCTCACAGCTGACGGAGAGTTTGAGCGGGCGGCTGGTGGCGTTGCTGAAATGATTGAAGACGTGACAGGTGTAGGGACCCTCGTCGTAGCGGCTCACGTTCAGGATGGTGACCACGGCGCCTTTGCCGGAGATCTGGACGCCATCGCCGGCCGCCAGCTCGGCGCTGCCGTTCCGCCAAACGAACGTTGGGAACGAACCGGTTGAGGAACAGGACAGCCTGACTGAGCCGCTGAGCTCTTCCACGTCCGTGCCGCTGGCCGCGATCGCAACGTTGGAGATTTCCGCTGTGGACAAAACAGACTCAGTTCCTCTGATTCAAATTTCTGGCGTAAATTCGATCCAACTTACATCTTTTCACAGAAATGGCCACGGGCTCCGAAGTCACGTTCTTCATTGTTTTGTCATTAAAAGCCTGACAGCTGTAGTTTCCACTCTGATGGAAATGAATGTTCAGCAGCTTGAGCTCCGATCCAGCGTGGGACAAAAGGTCTCCGTTTCGGAACCAACGGAGTTGCGGCGGAGGGCCCGAGGCCACCGAGCAGATGAGGCTGACGTCCGAACCTTCGTCGTAGCTTTCTTGCGACGGCGAGCTCGTCAGGTTCATATTCTCCGGTCCAACTATTGTGGGTAAAATGATCAGCACTGATAAGCGACGTTCTGGTCAAGTCGACATTATTTCGATAGCGCCAACCGACAACAGAAATGTTCATAATGGACACGGCAAGAAGTTGATTTGTGACTCACAGTGGACGGACAGCACCACCGGACCGCTGGTGCCGTTGCTGATCAGGTTGAACACGTGACACCGAAACGGTCCCAGATCGTAGCGGGTCACGTTGAGGACGGTGAGTTTGGAGCCGCCGCCCGTGATCTGAACTCTTTCGCTTTCTGTAACTTGGGAACTGCCGTTGAGCCAGCGGAAGGAGGGCGAGGTTCCGGTTGAGGAGCAGGACAGATGGACGGGACCACTGAATTCAAACATTTCTGTGGCGTTAGTCTTGACCTCCACTCTGGAAACCGGTGCTGTCAACAAAAATACAAATAAAAAGGGATCACAAAATAGTTTTAAATAATCGCAGTGCAATCGTGGTTCAAGGCCAAACAGCCATCAAATTTATTGCGCAATATGGGCCTTTGCAGGTCAGCCCAGACTTCCCTCTCCCTAGCCAATTCTTCCAACCCTTCCCGGGGGATCCTGAGGTCTTCCCAAGCCAGCTGGATGACATAGTCTCTCCAGCGTGTCCCGGGTCGTCCGCGGGGCCTTTTGCCCGGAACCCTTCACCAGGGATGCATCCTAATCAGATGCCCGAGCCACCTCGTCTGGCTCTTCTCGACGTAGAGGAGAAGCAGCTCGACTCTGCGCATGTCCCGGATGACCGAGCTTCTCACCTAATGTATCAGGGAGAGCCCAGACAACCTGCAGAGGGAACTAATTTCGGACGATTTTATCCGGGATCTCGTTCTTTCGGTCACTACCCATTGCTCGTGACCAGAGGTGAGGATAGGAACGTAAACTGACCGGTAAATCGAGAGCTTCGCATTTGGGCTCAACATCTTCTTCACTATGACAGACCGTTACAAAGCCCGCATCACAGCAAATGCTGCACAGAACCACCTGTCGATCTCCCGCTTCGATACGAGATGAGGCCTGTATTTATGGGCAAAGCCACCTTGGAAACAGGAGTTGGCCCAGTGCTGCGCATATTTTATTTTTTTTTTTTTTAAAGTGTGGGGTGCCATATGCATCTGCCAGATGTGATTCTCCTCAATGTTCACTTGAATTAAATTAGCTTTAATTAAAGATGACAAAAATGGAGTTAGCCCACTCTAATTCTAAGTGGCTCATTGGCGACATGATCATTAGCTTTCCCGCAGCTTCCAGAAGACATATTGGTGAGCAGCTGTCAAATTAAAACTACAAAAATACTCTAACCGAGGCAACCGGTTTTGATCGTATACATACCCAGTATAGTTACAGTCGAGCGGCGAGTTTTGGACTTTGTTGTCTTGTTGTTAAAGGCTTCACAGCGGTAGCTCCCGCTCTGACTGTCTAGAACGTTCCTCAGTCTGAGCTCAGGTCCAGAAGCGGGCAACGGGTTTTCATTCAAGAACCACAGGAAGACTGCAGGGGGTCTAGATCCAGCAGAGCAGGACAGGTTGATGTTGGACCCTTCCATGTGGTATTCCAGTGACGGGGATGTGGTCAGACGGATGTTTTCGGGGCCATCTGCAGCGCGGGAGTCATGTGGAGACAAAAGGAGGCGCAACATGAAGGTCATCGATGGTAATGGAAAGCAACGCGGTATCTAGAACCTCTACTCAAATACTGATTGTGAGTACTTTTGCCACCAGTGGCAATCAGAGGCGCTCACAGCTGATGAAGAAGGTTGACCGGGTCACTGGTGCCATTGCTGATCGCGTTGAACACGTGACACCTGAACGGTCTCTGGTCGTAGCGGATCACGCGGGTTAAGGTAAGCTTGGAGCCTCCGTCGGTAATCCGAACCCTGCCGCCGGCTTTGATCTCGGAACTGCCGTTCAGCCAAAGGAAAGAAAGTCCGGAACCGGCGGCGGTGGAGCAGGACATCGTGACCGGGTTGTTGGACTCTAACAAATCTGTGGCGCTCGGGATTAAAACCACGCCGGTGATCCGTTCTATGAATGAAAAAAGAAATGACAGTTGAACGGTGCAAAGTTAACTTTCACGATTTAAAGTTTGGAACTGTTCATAATTCCGTTAAACAGCAGTAACACTGCAGCGTATGTAAAAATGGCCAATCTGTGTATGAGCGCAACATACCATGGACGTCCAGTTTACAGTTCCCTCTCTGCTGAGCTCCACCAGCCGGTATCACAGTGACCGTGAAATCTCCGGCGTCTCTCAGGCTCACGTTCCTCAGTTCCAGCGATCCCGTGTGGCGGAAGAGCGTGATTCTGTCCCGGTACTCTGGCATGGACTGGTTGACGCTAGTGGACGTTATGATATTCGTGAGGGTGCCATGGACATCCGTAACACTCCAGGTGACCACCAGGAACGGTGTCGCCGGCGGAGTCACTGTTGTGGCGAACGTCACCGTTTCTCCCGCGATTGCCACCAGGCTGTCGGGCAGCACTCCGGCTGCACGGCTCGAGCCTGAGGATGGAATTGATTCGTCATTTGATCATGTTTTTAATTGAATATTCAAAAAAGGAATTACAGTACGGCACTTGATTCATATGCTGTACCAACAGCAAAAAGTTTTTTACTTTAAAAAATATATATTATGATAATGATGTATTCATACTTCCTGAAATTATAATTCCATACAGTGCAGCGTACTGATACCCGTAAGTGACATTCTAAAATAATTTGACAAATGTAAACTACTGTAGATTTCTCCAATGACATCAGAGATTTAAAATCCTAACGACAGTCATAAGGATGAGGAAAAAATTCAACAATGACAAAAATCTCATCAACGCAACAAAACGCTTAAGAACATTAGAACGGATTCAGAACATAACATTTAATTCACATTCAAATGCGCAACGTGATAATGTCCATTTAACAACAAAATGTACGGAACAAAATTCTCAATAAGATCAAACGTGCTATATTAGCATAATTTTGTCGTCCTTTTCTAACTCCAAAACTGTACACCTCTGTCCACTTTCAAGTCCCGTCTAAAAACACACTTGTTCAGGACTGCCTACAATACATAATTCTTCCATTTCCTCTGTTTTGGGATTTTATGTCCTGTTTTTATACAATACAATATCTCTCTTATTTATTTTTTACATTGTATTTTCTGTACAGTGTCCTTGGCTGGCATGAAAGGCGCTTTCAAATAAAATGTATTATTATTATTATTATTATTATTAATACAATAAAGTATGAATAGCATTCGCACATTGTAATGACTTAACAATCAATGGATGCGAAATGAACATTTGAGATTCGTATTTTTATTTATTTTTAAATGTAAGCTAGAGCACGCAACGCACGATTTTTGGCGTTTCAAGAGTCCGAGCTGACCTGAGAGGGCCGCCAGCAGCAGCAGCAGTCGTGTCGTCATATTTGCAGGCTACAGTCATCAATAAGCAGTTCCAGAGCGGAGGTGCAGTTAATACGCCGGTTGGAGGGGAGGAGCGTGAAACTACTTTCGAACTTCAATCGCTCGTCGAGTCTCTCCGTACATTTTTTTTTCACCAATATGTACTCGTCCGATGCGTTATAAAATGAAGCATTCAGGTGCACGACAGTAAATTAGTCCATTTACGGCAACGGTTCAATGCAAAATGGCGACACACGGCAAAAGACTTAAGAACGACAATTCGTGATTAAATATCATTTGGATTCTTTTGTATGAATTTATTGACGTTGTCGTTAACTTTAAACTAAAACCATCCGAATGATATCAAATTAGTTTTGTAGAACAAATTAGTCGAACCGATATAGTTTTCTCTTCACTTTAAGTGAATCCACACAATGCATGTGTACGTCTCACTTTTTGAATTGAACCATGAAAGTGAATTAAGTTCCCCTGCTGTATTATAATTCATTGATATGGATAAATGATTCATCATTACAATAAAACACAATTGCCTGTAACAACAAGTAGGGCAAGAAAATATTTATTTATTTATGGAGAGCATAGTAAAGAGTACAACATTTTCATATTCGACTTTCAATGCCATTTATGTCCAAAAGCCGTTAATTATTTATGCAAAAAGCGTGGAGGCGTGAAGCCCAATGCGCCGTCCGAGTCCTTTGCGATGAACACAACAACCAACCAACCTTGATACACGACATGAGTTTTGATAAACGTTTATGGACCTGACCATCCCGATAAGGTGTTATCAGAAACCCATCAGAATGATGATCGCTCTATCACAACACTTTGCTTGGAGGGCGGATAATAAAAGAACAAAGTCAACGTGGCCGAAAGGTCAATCGAGTTTGAGCTTGATGCGTTTAATGTGACTCAGTGACACAAACATAAATTCGCATTAACGGCGGTTGAAATTAAATAAAATTAAAAGCTGTAAGTCGTTAAATATTACAACGTAATGTCACAACTCCTGATGTCCTTTTTATGATGATGTCGGACGGCACTTTTGCTAATGGCTGAAATAACATTGGAGGAGGGCCCGAGGGCACGTAGACAAGCTTCATATGAAGATACAACAGACGCGTTGCAATAAAGTGGCGCAGTCTTTTAGCTCAGCATGAGTCCCAGTGACGTCAAGACAGCGCAAACCACCACGGACATTCTGGCGGGAGTACAGGAATCTGCATGAGAAGAAAAACACGTTAGTCGGTTGCCAGTTTGCACCCATTACTTGAGCTTCGTCATCTTTCGCTAAGCCACGCCCCAAAGGAGACAAGCTGGCCACTCGCAGTTGGAAAAACATGTTTCCAATATTTGGTATGTTCTTTTTTTCCCGAAAGAAACATTGGTTCAATGATGAGTCACTCGTGACCATTTTCAAAATGCCCAAAAAATTGCGGGCTCTGGATGAAGCCATGCGGTCCACCGCAAGATCATCTGAATCCCTCAAATATCAACGGCCGTATCGTTGGCAAGGTGGATTGATTACATTCTAACTCAGGCTGGCTGGATGGATGGAAAGATAGCTTAGAGTAGTAGATGGATGGATGGGTTGGTGGATGATAGCTGGTTGGATGGAAAGGTGGATTGATTATTCTAATTGAGGCTGGATGGACGGGTGGATGGATGGATGTGAAAATAGCCTTGAGTAGATGGATGGATGGGCTGTTGGATGATAGCTGGTTGGATGAAACGGTGAATTGATTACATCCCAACTCAGGCTGGATGGATGGATGTGAAAATAGCCGAGGGTAGGTCGATGGATGTGCTGATGGAAAATTTATTACATTCTAACTCAGGCTGGCTGGATGGATGAATGGATGGATGATGGGCGGATTAGATAATGGCCTGGAGTAGATTGGTGGATTGAAGAATGGAAGGGTCAATGGACCTATTCTCATCCCGCCTCAGAAAAGATGGATGGATGGCAAGATATAAAGATAGCTGGCTGGATGGATGAATGCATGGATATCCGAATGAATGGACAAGTGAATTGATTCGATCTTGATTGAGAACAGACGGATGGATGAATGTACCAACTCACGGATGGATGGTTGGATTAATAGGTGGATGGAGGGATGGATGAACCAAGAGCTCGAGCATTTATGGCATGGATTGATTTGAAACGGTTAGAATTTGACATGTGGATGGATTTATTATCTCGGTTGCAACGACAGGTCGATGGATGCATGGACGATGGGCGGATCGCGATAGAAAGACAGATGGTCGCGCAACATTAGCATCATTAGCTTGCCCCCTGGAAATGGCGTTTCATACAAATATCGACAGCAATTCTACCACGACAACCTCCGTGGCAGAAGTGACCGCAGGACAACTTCCGCACAAAGAAATGGAATCATATTTCACGAGGAAAGCAGACTGAAAGCATCGTCTTGACTCGGCGGTGAGAAAGAGAGCTCAAATACCCCGCAACGTGTGGACGGCGGAGACTTCCAACCCGGTGATTTCGTTGCGCGCCGTGCAGGTGTACTTCCCCAGGTCGCGCTTTTGCATTTCCTCGATGTAGTGCTCGGGCCCCGACATGACCGCGTGCTTGAAGTTCCATCTGAACTCGGCCATGGGCAGTGAGTCGACCGAGCAGAGCAGCGTGACGCTGTCCTCGAGTTCAGCGCCGACCGGATCCTGATCTATAAAGGGTTCGTCAGGCCCGTCTAAGCAGAAAGGACGCAGAGGAGGTTAGTCTGGATGATTTCCTGTATTGTTTGATTCGCCGCTTTTTCATGGTCGGTTCGTGAAATGACCTGAAGTGGTTTCCTGAAAAGAGATTCATCAAGAAGGTAAATCATCAAGAACTTAATACTAACTCATACAACGCTATCCTGTAGCGACTTTTTACCTCATACCAGACCCTGGGCTCAATAAACTTTAAGAAACACGGCTGCAGGTGATTTCATTTCACGGACGTGATCGAAGATGCGGGGCGGAGTACTTACAGAAGACTTTCAGCTTGCATTTGGCCGTCGCAAAGCTGACGGCGTTACTGACGTTACACAGGAAGACTCCGGTGTCCTGCCTGCGCACGGGGCTGACGGACAGCACTCGGCCGCCGTCGTAGAGGACGAATCGGCCGCCGGGGAGCAGCGGCTTGCCTTGAATCTTCCACGCTATGTTGGTCACCACGCCGACAGCGTCGCAGGTCAGGTTGAGGGAGCTTTGACCTTCGATTAAATTTTCCGTGGGGCAGGCCATTGACGGGATGGACACGACACCTGTGCACAAAAAAGGAGATTCGGTCGTGCGATGGAAAATGGAATATTGGAGATACAAACATTCGGCTCGTTCAATTATGCAGATGGAAAATGACAGAAGAATTTGGCAAAGATCGCATTTTGGACTGTCTGACAAACAGCAAAAAGGTAAGCAGAGCTGCATTGAGTTGACAGATGCAGTCTTGGGAGCATCAAATTGTTGATGAAAATGTCGACATTGGGTACTTTTTTGGTCATGGGTTTGTTGCAAGCACCCCAGACACAGATCTGCACAAGCGTATGAAGTGCTGCCGACATGAATGAAAATACTGTCATACAGTTTACGTTTGCTTTGTTCACAGCTGATTTTCGAGGGGGGCTCGGAACTCAACATGCAGCCGCCCATTGGTCGTCATGGTGATCAAAACTCGCCATTGGCCCAGCGGTATCGGATGGACAGCTGCTCAACTGGCGTGAGCCATGACCGCCCCCTTCTCAACAGGCTAATTTTAGCAGGCCAAAAATAGGGGGTGAAAAATCAATACAATTGTGGAGAAAAAAAATTAAAATCCCCATTAAATACACACATTGTACTCGACTTCAAGAATACTTAGCGTGCCCATCTAAAATAAAATGTATTATTATTATTATTATTTAAAAAATGTATCAATTAAAAAAATAATAATTCAGCGGCCATGCAATTCCACTCCCGTCCTGTAGGTGGTGGTAACTGCAAAGTTGACATTTTGGGTATACCGTATTTTCGCCCAAATCCCCTTTTAATCATGATCAACATCCGAAGCCTGTAGATATTTTTAAAATTTATTGAAAATCGGGTAAATTTGGCATAAAACTGGAATTGATATGTTCCCATTTTATTGAATATGTGATTCTTCAACGTAACTGAATTTATATTTCCAATGTGACGTTTCAATGACAATGATGTCAGTTCATCCTACTCACTGAGCACTTCCAATTTGACTTGTCCCACAATCGGCTGGCCAGCATGCGGGATGACCAGTAACTCGTATTCTCCGCTGTCTTCCTCCGTCAGGTTTCCCAGCACCAGCGATCCGGTGGTTTTATCCAGGGTGATCCTGCCCTCGTAGCCTTCTCCCACCACATCCACGCTGGTCGAAGTTACCACACTGGTGGTCGTGTTGAAGCTCCAAGTCAACGCCAGAAAGGGTTCCGACGTCGGTGTCAGTGACGTGGCAAAGGTCACGCTCTGTCCAGGCGTCCCACGCAGCCTGTCGACCGGGATTATTCCAGCTCCGTGGCAAAGACCTGCAAAAAAATATATAAAAAAAATATCCGCACTGTTCCCTTTTGCCCGAAACATTACGGGCAAAATTTGAAAGCAGCGTTCCTCATACCTGAAAACAGCAGCGCAAAGACGGCTGCCCGGCAAAGCCTATCGGACACCATGGCGTTGGATTCTTTCGTCCCCTCTTCGGTGATTATATCACTTGTGCCTGCAGAGTTTGAGCTGCAAATGGAAAGAGTGCCTTGGAGATTATCTGCAATAAAGAAAACTTGATATCAACAAGTTCAAGACTCAGCACGCTTAATTATTACCTCAATTAACACCACCAAAGTTACATAAGCAACACTCGGATCATTTCGTCTCGCCCAACGTCTGATTGGACACACGTTATGTAGTTGTGAGGCATAAAATGTTGAAGGACCGTTGGAATTATTTTCATTCATATCTCCCCCGCCCCCCCCCCCCCAAAAAAATCTACTTTTTATATTGATCGAGTTCCAAAACATTCTCTTGTATCCATTTTGGATCATCACTAACACATCTGGTGCATTTGTTGCGTCGCTTTGATTGCTGGAAATGATGCAAAAGTCTTGTTTCGTCCAGTTGGAGTTTTGATAGGCGTGAGTCGGCATTGCAAAGTGTGCGCCGCAGCAGCCAACGGCCACACACAGCAAGTTTTTTTTCAGTGCAACTTCATCTCCTGGATCTGATGGGTCGCATCCATTTTCTCATCTGCGTCGGCCTCACAGTGCAGAAGCGCAGGGTTCGATTCCGGCTTTGGCCTTCCTGTGTGACGTTTGCATGTTCTCCATGCGCCTATGTGGGTTTTCTCTGGGTATTCCGGTTCCTTCCCACATTCCAAAAACATGCATTGCAGGTTAACCCTCATGCAGTATTTTTAAGCGGCTGCATGAAGGGTATTACGTCCCAAAAATGTCCCTCTTCCAATGTGCAACAACTTTTTTCACTTTTCATTTTTTTTCACTTTCAACCCCTCAAAATGTTCAGTGGGAATTGGCCAAGACATAGATATACATCCTATGCAAAATTTCAGCTTCATGGAGTTATTTGTCACTGTTTTGTCTGTGGTGTCCATTTGTCCAACAGTCCAAAATCGTCCAAAGTGTCCGAAATGTCCAATTTTGGGATTATTACTGCATGGGGGTTAATGGAACACTCCAAATTGTCGCTAGGTGTGAGTGTGAGCGTGGAGGGTTGTTCGTCTCTGTGTGCCCTGCGATTGGCTGGCAACAAGTTCAGGGTGTCCCCCTCGCCTACTGCCTGAAGACAGCTGGGATAGGCTCCAGCACCCCCTCGCAACCCTTGTGAGGATAAAGCGGATCGGAAAATGGATGGCGGGACACCATAACTACAATGTGGCTCGCAACAACAACAACAAAAAAGAATTTATACAGAGCATACGGTATCATAATTGTATCGGATTGACTTCCAGCACAACCACAAGAGGGCGACGTTGCGCCACGTTTGTGGCGGCAGACGCGCGCGGCAGCTTCCGTATTAATATTTTCGCCCAATGTTGATGAACTGTGGCCCAATACGAAGGTAGGGTGGCTTCTTCCTCTACTTGGACAATTGTACAATTAGAGCTGGCCCCGGTAGATGCGACATTCTCTGCTGTGCGAACTGCAGGAGGATTAAATGGACACACGAGCAGTGTTGTGTATTGTCTCTGTGGCTCTGACAGGTAAGGCTGCCCAACGTTTCAGCACTGATCTGGCTGACCTTAAAAGTGGAGAGTGTTTGTTTCACTAAATTGTGCTCATCTGTATAAACAACGTATTTTTTTTATGCGTGTAATAATAATAAAAGTAGTCTTAAAAAGCTACATGAAGTTCTATTTGGGAATTGTTGCTTTGTAGACTGAGCAAGCCTGTCAAAGGGAAACAAACGTAAACTTGATGATAGGGCAACTTTTGAACCTGAACAAACACCCATTGATTTCGCAATGATTTGAAGTTTAAACTTTCACCAAAGAGCGGATAGTTTGCTTTTTTTTTTTTCCTTATTCCAAATGTGTCCCCCCCCCCCCAAGGTTTAACCGCAGGATCCGGCGTGTTGCCCGACGGGCCTCTGACCGCAGCCGTGGGAGGCTCGGTGAGGTTCGACACGAAAGTGGCTCCAACGGAGGCGCCGTTCCTCGCGGTGAGCTGGACATTTGGCGGTAAAGACACAAACGTGATAACGGCCTCGTCTATAAACAAAACGGGCCCCGAGTATCAAGGCAGGATCACCCTCTTCATCAAGACGGGCTCTCTGGAGCTCCGAAATCTGGCTCTCAACGACAGCGGCCAATATCGACTTTCCATTATACCGGACGGCGGCGTCCAAATCACAGGGACCACCACACTGGAGACGCTGGGTGAGCAGATGTTTCTTCTGTGTGAATCTTTTTTTCATGTTACATAACACACACCAATCTGTGTGCGTTTATCATGAGTGGATTCCTTCTACGATGATATTGGACACGCTGAAATAATCCATCCGTTTTTCTGTCGTGCTCGTCCACGTTCGGGGCCCGGAGTGATTAATCAAAAGACTTCCCGACGATTTCCCGGTGGGCTGGGCTGCTACATTTGCTTTTCAGTGCTGCTCCTCCAGCCTGCAGAAATCATGTTGAAATCAGCAAATATAGCGCATCCGACGTACTTATCGCCTTCTTGGATAAACGTATGAATAACACACACACCGGCAGGCCGTTATATGATACATAACATTGGCCGCACTACCTGTGACTGGAAGAGTCACCGAGTGGCAGTAACTAAATACCAAAAGAAGGAATCATTTAATAGGCGATGAGCAACGACACTACTAGAACTATATTACTCCTTAGTCTGTACAAACTAAGGAGTGCATGGGAAGTGGTGTGAGTAGTTTTCAAAATAAGAGCTGTAAAAACAAAGTGTAGTGTTGGGTGCCTTCATCTTGCTGGGCTTTAAAGTTAGACGAATCGGCCTTCTTAAGTAGAAAATGTGTTGCCCTGTTATGTACACTTGTCTTTTGGTCTTTTTAAATCCCTTTTCCCCATTTTATTTTATTTTTTTGTTCTTGTTTTTTTTTTTTTTTTTAACCCTTTCGTTCATCATTTGCTCACCTATTCTTTCGTCTAGGTCCGGGGTCGGCAACACGCGGCTCCAGAGCCGCATGCGGCTCTTTAGCGACATCTAGTGGCTCCCTGGAGCTTTATAAAAAAATGTTTGAAAATGGAAAAATATTTTGATTGTAGGCTAATATATCTCAAATAGATATAGAGACATGTTGCAGCTCCGAAAAAGGAGAGCTGTGGTGTTGTTTTTTTAAAAACGGACACTTTATTTGTGCTTTTTAACAGTCTCGACAAACACAGACACGTCTGCGTCCGACTCCGTGCCTTCTCTCTTCTCTTCAACTCGAGAGGCGTTCAAAGACAGCCTCAGAAAAACGGAAATTAATGATCACTTCACTGACACTAAGAAAAGCTAAAATAATGCGCCAAAAACAAAAAAATCCAGCGAGGAAATCACAAAATAAATTCTATGGGGTTTTGTGAACACACAACAAAGGAATGAATAACAAACAATTCTGAGACAGTCCCGTCTCCTACATACATACAGCATGTGCTTCCTTCATTGTAAGTTTTATAGAAGGCTTTTATTTTTTTGCGGCTCCAGACATATTTGTTTTGGGGGATTTTTTTTGTCCTATATGGCTCTTTCAAAATTTTGGGTTGCCGACCCCGTGGTCTAGGTGCTTAGGCCTGTCTAATTGACAGGTATCGCTTTGTCGCTATCTTGGTGGCAGGAAATATCTTGGAGCGGAGGACTTTCATTGGGACAAGCCACTGCCCCGTCTTATATAAAAGTAGTGCTTTGCCACCATTTTGTCGATAGGGAATTTTTACATCTTTGCGATTAGAAGCAAAAGTTCTGAATTTGCAAGAAAATGAAGTTCGCCCTTGGCACAAATTTCATGAAAAATCCATTTGGTAAAGTAGCATGCTAACGTTACCATCCTTCATAACCACCAGCACGATTTCTGAACATTTTGTCTTATTTTGCACCCCCAGTTCCAGTCTCCGATGTCAACTTAACGGCCAACAGCACCGACCTGGCTGGAGTTCAACAGCACCGTCCGTCTGTCCTGCTCTTCGTTCGGATCGTCCATCTCCTTCCGTTGGATGAACGGCAGCGCCGATATCTCGCCCGGCGACAGAGTTCAGCTCAGCGACAAAGGCGACACGCTCACCATCGCCCCCGTGACCCGCTATGATCAGAGGTCGTTTCGATGTCACGTGGCCAACGCTGTCAGTGACAGCTCCAGCGATTCGGTGCCCCTTTCCGTCAGCTGTGAGGGCCACTCTGCAAATATCTCACCCGCCAAAAACATTAGATCCACCTGCACAACCTAAACCGATCCAATAGAGAGGCCATAAAACGCTAAGTGACTTCCCCGACTACATTTTCTTCTTCTTTGTGCTTGACGTCGGCCTGGATACCCTGTGCTGCCTCTCACAGGTCCGCCTCGGTACTACAACACCTGGCTTGCGGAAGAGGGAACTCGTCAATGTCGATAGCGATCCGGTTTTGTGTGCGATGCGTTGGCCAGCTCAAGGACACCGTACCTTATCCGTTTGGATTTTTTCGTTGTCCCGTGTAGGGTCTCGGACATTTTAAAAATCAGTTAAATGTTCGAAATTTACTAGATTGTGCAGGTGTACCAAATTTTTGTGCTCAGTGAATGTATGACTTATTTCCAAAATAACTTTCCAAATATGCCGTCTACGCCTTTCAGATGGCCCGGACGACACACATCTGGTTATATCGCCGTGGCAAAATTACATCGCAGAAGGGACGGACGTCGCCCTTTCCTGCTCGGCCGACTCCAGGCCGGCCGCCCTCTTTACCTGGTTTGTGGACGGGAAGACTCTGTCGACCTCCACATCAAATCTCTCGCTGGCAAACATTCAGCAGCATCAGAGTGGAAACTACAGCTGCCGGTCCTTTAACAACAAAACTCTGAGACACAAAGACTCTCGGCAATGGCCGATTAATGTGCTAAGTAAGGGCGACTACTCTCATTTTAAGGCCAGTTTCTTTTTCAATTGACATTGTCATTAACCCTCATGCAGTATTTTTAAGCGGCTGCATAAAGGGTATTACGTCCCAAAAATGTCCCTCTTCCAATGTGCAACAACTTTTTTCACTTTGAATTTTTTTTCACTTTCAACCCCTCAAAATGTTCAGTGGGAATTGGCCAAGACATGGATATCCAGCCTATGCAAAATTTCAGCTTTGTGGAGTTATTTTTCACTGTTTTGTCTGTGGTGTCCATTTGTCCAACAGTCCAAAATCACCCAAAGTGTCCGAAATGTCCAATTTTGGGATAATTACTGCATGGGGGTTAATCCCACGGAAAACACAAATCCTTGATTTTTAGGTTGGTTTTTTTTTGTGTGTGTATTATATATTTGCATTCAAATGATGTGTTCAACAGAGAGAATTTCCGGCGCCCTTGTCACGCTGTCGACGGATCACCCAATTGAGGGGGCGGCGCTGGATGTTACCTGCGACAGCGCCGGGTCGGTCTTCTTCAGACATTGGACGAAGGCCGGCTCTGCCTTGGTCCCGGATGAGCGGGTGATGCTCCTCGACGAGAACAAGACCCTGTCCTTCCGCCCCGCCGCGAGATCGGACAGCGCTACATATTCCTGTCGGATTAGCAACCCCATCAACGAGGAAGAAGTCGCGCTCAGCGTGCTGGTCAACTGTAAGTGACTGAAATGCCGCTCTTGTCGGAACAGCGAAGCCACTCGCACGATTATGCAATTGCGGATTTCATCTTAGGTGTTTGGGTGTTGATTCCGGACAATAGCGCCAACCTGGGAAGCCGAATTCATTCCAATAATTCGCACACGGTGCTATTCAAGCTCGGACCGCATTTGTGTGTGTTTTGGGGTTTTTTTCCACAGTATTTTTCCCTTGTAACAGACCACAGTTTCCAAATACAGTCAAACCTCGGTTTTCGAACGTCTCGGTTCTCAACCCATTCGGTTTTCGACCAAAGATTTTGAGTTTTTTTATGCCTCGGATGACGAACAAATTTCAGTTCTCGAACAAACTGAGCGCACTTGAATGCACCATTTGACTCCTCTCGCCTTCCTTACACGAGGAAGTGACGCTTCCTCGGGTAGACGAGGAAGTGACGCTTCCTCGTGTTGCTTTCCGTTGTGAGCAGACGTGTTCAATAAAAAAAATTTTTTTTAAAAGAGCGTGGTTTGGGTTTTCGAACAATTTCGGTTTTCGAACAGCCTTCTGGAACGGATTATGGACGAAAACCGAGGTTTGACTGTATTACGTTGGTGGTTAGCTACCAAACAAACGCTCCAGAACAGATTGCATTGCACTTCACAGGTTTCACCGTGCGTCCAGAACACACCGTTGTACAAACGTCTCCAACATACTACTCTGTCTTGCAGTTGGCCCGGACCCAGTCCAAATCACGGGACCGAGCCAAATACATGTGATGCAGACTTTGACTTTAACCTGCTCCGCCGCGTCCTTCCCATCTGCCACGTACGCGTGGACGCGACTGAACCACACAGCGGCGGTACATAATCAATCGACGTTCGTCAAAAGCGACGTGGACTTTGCTGACAGCGGAAGCTACGTCTGTAGCGCGACCAACAATATTACCGGGAAAAGCACGTCGGCGGTACACAGTTTGGCCGTGACAGGCAAGTCGAAGCATTGATTCCTAAAAACGTGCATTTGGAACATGCTGGACAAAAAATATGAGAGGTTGCACTGGTGCAAACAGACGTTCCAGTGGACGTTTAAAATTTGCTTTCGTGGAAATTTGGTCAACAGAGTCCGAGTCTGTTACTGATCAAAGAGTCAATAGTTTGATGAGACACAAGGGAAGGTGCTGGGCGGGGCTGCGAAGATGCGCAGCCAATCAGCTCACGGGATGAATCCACTCGTGCTGTCATTGGTCGACGTCACCTCCGAGTCATTCGGCAT
Organism: Hippocampus abdominalis; assembly: GCA_018466805.1. Lineage (NCBI taxonomy): Eukaryota > Metazoa > Chordata > Actinopteri > Syngnathiformes > Syngnathidae > Hippocampus > Hippocampus abdominalis. Next base: position 3,469,062 of record CM031699.1, read on the forward strand.
TTTTTTTCTGAAAAACTTTGGGGGGGGAAAAACACGACGTAGTCAAGCCGCGATAAATGAAGCGCGATATAGCGGGGGATCACTGTATACATTTTGAATCTATCGAACGTATTTTATTTAGCGCACTAGATTTCAATGCCGGTGTTGAATATTCTTGAGATGGATATACAGTACTCGATTTAAGACGATCGGTCGCAAGTTTGGCAACGTAGATAAACAACATCTATGCCGTTTGTCGTGATGTTTTGGGAGGAACTTTTGCGCGCACCAGTGCAACCGGTGCAAAAATTTGAATCTCGAGCCCTGCTGTAGCATCGCAGCACCACATAGCGAGAGAGAGAGAGAGAGATTCCTGGTTGTATGCATTCACAGAGGAAACGGTTTCTGCGTGTTTGGCCGGTTGCATCGCTGGCATCGTGGTGGCTTGTTTGGTCATCTGTGCGGCAGCTGCCGGCGGCGGATTCGCCTTTTATCATCATCGGTAAGTATACCGCATTCTCGCCATTGTCCGCCATTCTAATCATGGATCGCGAGATGTAAAAAAAAAGAAAGAAATAAAAGAAAGAAATATTTGCGCCCCAAAAGTCAGTTAAAATCAACATTCACGAATGAAAATGTCGCAATACAGGAACAGGAACAAGCCAATGAATCGCCCCGACGGAAACGCCTCCAACGGGACAGGTAAGCGTGACATGGGAACCATTTGATCCAGTCTGAGCTTTTATTCAGTTTTGGTACTGAGTCATGTTCAACTGAGTGTTACCTTGAGTGACATTTATTTGATTTTTTTTTGTGGGGGTTTTTTTTCAGGACAAAAAGGCCAGGACAACACAAAAGAAACAAAAACTCAGGTACAAAAATTCAGTTCGTCTGGACCCACTGACAATAAGACAATATACATCTACTTCAAAATTGTATGTGGAGCCTGGCGATTTTATTTTGTGCAACCACTTGATGAAATAAAACGGAGAAAATGAAACACTTTTTTTTTTTCAGCGCATATACGGTTTGGTCATTGTAGTATATGCTAAAACAACAAAACAAATAGCAGCTCAAGACTGTTGTGTGGCATACCGCGCATACCTGTACTTCAATGCTGCTCAAAATGTATTTGCTCATTTTACACCACCTGTCAAAACAGAAGAAAAAAAACGGGTAAAATGTCAATCCGCAAAAAAAACGTACTCATGACATCGACACTGAAATGGAACAAGTTAGTGTGTAAGGGAATGATTGTGAGGAACTAAAAATCATTTGACGCTGTCATAAAACCTTTGATCGGCTGCCTTTTTATGGATTCATGAGACCAGGAAACACTCGACAACGTTGGTTGATGACTGATATGTCTGCGATCATGTTTGTCGGAGCTGGTTGGACTTTGAACCAGGAAGGACCTACATCGCTAACCGTTGTATTGAAGGGGGGAAGTTAGCATGGTCTGTGGTTGTGTCTCTTTAGAGAAGTGGTACTCTTAGTTAAGTATTAATCCCCTTCCCGTCTTTTGAGCAGGAGTTGACCTATGCAGACCTGAGTATTCTCCGCGCAAAGCACGGCGGGGAAGTCAAGCTGCATCAACAGAATACCGAGACAGAATACGCCGAGGTCCGAGTGAACAACGTGCCTCCTTCCTACGACGCGCACATGCAGCGGATGAAGAGGCGAGCGCCTCAGCCGCTCGAAGCCGACGGAGGCCAAGTCGGCCAACAGGTTCACAGCAACGAGTGGTCGCGTGGCGGAAGTGGAGACCACCCAACGGTGTGACAGGCGGTCGCAGTTCTTTAATGGCGCGCTAACGGCGGCCAGTGTTTGCGGTCAATGTGTGTGCGCGTTAATCATTGATGTGTTGACCAAGAGTCACAAAAGCACAGCGGTGCTTGATTAGATCCATCGACTTGATTGGATTCATCGACACACAGTGGGCTGAGTACGGACTGCAGGCAATCTTGCCATGCAACACTTTGTAGAATTTATTTCACTTGCTTAAAAGTAATAAATAGCAGAATAAACACTTGCACATACACAGTACATTTAACATGGATTTATTGATGTAATCCAATTTCTGAAGCGCAGAACTACTAATGTGGAGTAAATTTTTTTTTTCCTTAGAGGCAGCACTTCATGATCAAACCGCCGAATTGTACTACATGTCCAAACACAAACACCCTGCCTCCACCTTGACAACTGCCTCAAACAGTTGAGGATGTGGGGTTCACACACACACACACACACACACACACGCAAACGCTATTAGCTAAAGCTAATCCATGCTCACACTGCAGCTCTTCTTACCTTTGTAGTACAGATAGTGCTTACGTATGGTGGCCAGATTCTGGTTGGTGCTTGAAAATAGCTCATTCTCACTGAATCTTGCTGCTAATTGTGACCAGAGACACTGTTAAAGCCCTTTATGGACGGTTCGGCAGAATGGCTCATTTTCAGAAATAGCTAGCGAACAAAACATTTCACGGGTTGTGTAGTTTCCATCTCCTCCAACTCTTTGTATACAAGTAATTAAAATGTCAATTTTCCAATTTTCGTGGCTTTAAACCTTGTGAATCCGCCAAATGGTGCAGTTCAGTTCTTTTATTTATGGTATGTCCCTAGAATGCTAAAGCGGACGAACGTGAATGTGGTGCACGTTTAAAATTTTCAAAAGTGTCAAATGGACTTAAAGTGTCATGGGAATGTCTGTCAAAGGGACAAATAAAACCTTTTTTTCTCTTGTGGGTTGCTTCCATACCTCTTGAATTTTTATTACATTGTTTAAACGTAAAGGTTTATCTAGCCAGGAACTCACGTATTTATAACCTTCGGCTACTCTTGGGGTCTGCTCTGCTGTTTGTGTCTGCGTTCTCCTTTCACTTGACTTCAACTTTTCCACTCGCCACTTCCAAAACATGCGTTGAATCGTAATTACAACAACAACTATTAAAAAGAGGTGCGCCATTAACTCGGCTACATTTTTACCATCAAATTCTGGCGGATTCCGACATTTCCTTTCCGACTAGATCACGTGACTATATTAGGGGAAACCCATTGGTTCACGACAGTGGTTTGTTCTGACGCTTTCACAAACACTTAGGAAAAATACGGGGGATGTGTTTGTTTACCGTGCAAAATGATAAACATTTGCGTTCAGGTACTCTTGGGTAACTCATATGAACACAAAAGGTGACGAAACTATGCACAACGCCCTCCAAAGAACACAGAAGTACTTCCAGTGTATTTTAGTGCGGTAGAAATGTTGCAATAAATCCAAAGTGCCAAGTGGAAATGTTGCAATTAGCAATGCAAGGATAAAACAGGAAATCATGTTGCTTCTAATGTCGTTAAAACGTTAAATTGGTGTGAAATACCCTATTATTGAATTAGTTGTCACCAAAATGTTGTTTTGGAATATTTCTCATAAAATGATTTGGAACAAAAAAAATAGTCTGCTTATCCTTTCAAGCTCCATTAGGAGATATAGCGCCCTCCGGTGTATGACACACTGAACGCTCTCGTTCTAAATTGCTCCATCACGGACGATCTTGGTTTCCCGTCACTTCTTCTTGCCTCTGGTAAATTCCACTTTGCACATCCTGTTGCTCCATATCCTCTTGTTGTGAAAATGAAGGTGTGGCCACTTTTCACATATATCAGGTTTCTTAGCATACAAACGACTAATTCCGCTGGAACTTCACAACACAACGAACAATCCACAGTGGGAGATCATGGTCGCCATCTACATTGTTGTGTTGCTGGTACTGAACGGTAGGAGAGCGTCGAAGAAATTACACATTGTATATTTTTAAATGGCCTAAGGGCGATCAATCAGTCTTATTCGACTTATTTTTTTTAAAGTGTTTTTTTAAAATCAGCTTTAATATTATTGTCAACCAAAGTAACATTTTGCACTGTTTAAAAATGAAACAACAGTACAGTACTTGACGATTCTGTTGGCATGAATCATTATTATTGTAAGCTTTTGCTAAATTGTTAATTATTATCATTTTATATATGAGCATTATATTCTTTTATGTTACAATTACCTAAATTATATTCTGTTTAATACTTTCTGAAATATTCTTATGTTGCTTACATTTGATTGGCCAAGGAAAGCAGGAAGTGCGGTCGTTAACGGAAAGAGGTGTGTTCGTTAGAGTTACGAGGCAGACGTTGAGAATTTTTTTTTTTTTAAATCCCCTTTTTGCCCATTCTAAACGTAGAGCAATCCATCTAAAACCTACGAACCCCTCGACTTACATTATTATGATTTACAAAAGCTATTAATGTTGTATACTTAAAAGTTGCACACAGCTAGGATGTGTTGAACAATTGAACATAACTAGGCTTAAAAAAAAATGTTCCAGCCATGCCATAAGATTATCCACAACAATTTAATTGAGTGATCCTTCACATAGGATTCTATAATTAGCAATGATTTACGTTCTGTGTTCTGTTGTATTCTTGTTATTTGATGTAAAATGTTCTGTAGAGTGCTTTGTTACAGCTGCAGCTGTTGCGAAAGCGCTATATGTATTGTATTGTTTTGTATTGTATATACAGTATCAACTATCAGGTCTAACAGGCCTCTCCATTTTTTTCCCCCTGTTATGCAGGTGGACTGGCAGGAGGGCTCAAATTGCAAATTGTTTGGAGTGGTCTAGTGACCGCCGGGTCCAGCACAACTTTCACGTGCTTGTCCAACTGCTTGTTCAACTGTACATACTCCTGGTCCTTGCTGGGCCGCACATTCAATGGGAGCACGCTCACCTGGACGCCGGATGGACTGCACCAATCGGTGGCGCTGCAGTGCACCGGGAGAAGAAATATAGGAGACTCCAGCACCACCACGAGCGCTATTTTGAATATTGAAAGTAAGTCCAATACAGCAAGTCTCGCGCTAGTACTTGCAGTTCAGAGGAGCCTCGTTTATTTTTGACTATTAACAGCAAAATAATGTCGGGTTCTTCATAAAAGAGGTTTCAGGTGGGTTGATGCCACTCCCAGTTGGTTACAGTCAAAATAAACATCAAACTAAGAGAAAATACACTTGGTGTATTTCAAACTACAGCAATAGCTGGGCCTAAATAAAGTCCAGTTAGCTTAATGCTATAATGCTAAAATGACTAATACTAATACAACAGAGCCGTTGTGGCCATCTCCATCTATGTACGTTTGTATTATTCTGGCCCCCAGTGGTCAAGACATGCACACAAGTAGGACTAGCACAATGTTTGTTAAACCAAAGAAAAATGATCAATTTAGTTAGGTACTGTATTAAACAGCATTACGTTTCATATTGAACAACGCATTATCAGGATATTTGTTGTTTTGCCACTGTATTTTGAGTACTGCTATTCAAATAAATGATGAATTTGAACGTTTTACATTCCATTCCAGATCCAGTGTCAGTACAAGTCAGTCCACCGGGTGCTATCCCATCTCTGAACCAGTCCGTGGATCTCCTCTGCCACGTCGATGGAGCCACACCTTCCATGGTGGTCTGGTACAAAGACGGACAGAAGGTGGTCTGGCGGGATCATATGCAACTGCTCCACAACACGACGCTCCATTTGGACTCGCTGCTACCATCAGATGCTGGATTCTATACGTGTGTTACCGTGCTGAACCAGGTTAGGGTTTACAGTCAAGGCTACCTGCTAAGCGGTAAGTACATCAAGGGCCCGAGCTCTTAGTAGCGATTGTTTTTTGGGGAGTTTTCAACGTACTTACTTACCGTAATGCCGTTTCAGGCGTAAAAATGATCAACACAAAACATGCTTCTGTCAGCCACAGCCTACTCCCAGACGCTCACATTGCATCGCCGCATTGCCAACATTGTCCGCACCGCGCACCTCTGAAAATGTGTAACCTACATGGACGGCTTGCGTAGAAACACATGGCGCACGAGCAAAAACTGTTGTCAACAACCAATGCTTTTGACTTCCCGATTTTTTGTTTTCATTTATTTTCTTAAATGTGTGCAAATTGTTATTGTCAATAGTTAATTGAGAAAAAAAATTTAAAATATGTATTAAATGTATATATGTATATATATATATATATATTTATATATATATATATATATATATATATATAACCAAGTTTTTGACTCCCCGACCTGACGCACAGACAATATTTCCCTTTTTTTTTCTCTGCATTTTGCGCTTCCATTTTTATTTTTTTTTACATTGCGTTAAAAAAATTAGTATTTTATAACTTTAAAAGTGGGGCTGAGCGATTAAACAAAATTCTAATTGTGATTTTTTTTTTGTGTTCTTCCTGTGTATATTTCAACAAATACAAGCAATATATTCATCTGTATATTACAAAAAACAATATTAGATTTATGATATATAAATGTAGTAGGGGTTACACTTATGCTAAAATGTAAATGGATGATATACATATACTGGATGTATATATAAAGCCTACCAATACTAAATGGAGCATTTTTTGGGGGGGGGGGGGGGGGTTGTTGTTTTTTTTTTCAAATTGCAGCCTTTGCAATTTGAAACTTGCATTCTACCACTTTACAATTTTGACGAGAATTTGATTAATTGTTCAGCCCTAATTTAAATGGTGCGGGGGAGACAGAACTTTTTTTTTTAATCCCTCATTTATCACTGGGGTTACATTCCACAGCAGTTATCCTACATTGGCATATATATATATATTTTTTTTTAATGTCCTTTTTTTGGTAGGCGATACACCTTGGAACGTCAGCATCAGCGGGCCCGATGAGGCGTTCGCGGGGCGACTGAGCACATTCACGTGCTTGATGACGTGCACTTTGAACGTGGACTGCACCGTCAGGTGGCCGTTCGAGGGCGGTTTCCCTCTGGGAAGCTACATCTCTGTGCACGAAGACCAGCTCTTGTGGATTCCCACTGTGCCGGGAACCTTCCAAAATCTGACCTGCCTTGTGGAAAACGTAGCAGCCGGACGCTCGGCCAAGACCACCAAGATGGTGGCAGTGAAAGGTAACAGCGGCTCTTCAGTGGTTGTGAATTATCACGACATGACCTCAGATTTTGTTAAAAATGAATCTTTCTTTCTTCTGGTCTGCAGGCGATCCTCTTTCCGGATCCTTACAGCTCACTGGAGTGTCCACTTTGGTTTTAGGCCTGGCTCTCCTTTCGATGACTTACTGGCAATAACTCACAGTGACTTTTCATTGCTCCATTGACTTATTCTGTATAAGAATTCATTCAAAGTGGACATCATTGTGGGATGCTCACTTTTGAAGTGCTCGTTGTATTATGCCGGTGTGCCGCCCAAATGTGGAATTAAAGCAATCTTTTGTTCTCTGCCTGTTTCTAAAATGGTGTGTGTGAGCCAGTCCTTTTGTACTTCGACCCTACTGTGATGTAACATTCAATCATTTTCCGAACTGCTTTATCCTCACAAGGGTCGTGGGGGGTGCTGGAGCCTATCCCAGCTATCTTCGGGAAGTAGGTGGGGGACACCCTGAACTGGTTGCCAGCCAATTGCAGGGCACACAGAAACGAACAACCATTTGCGCTCACACTCACGCCTAGGGACAATTTGGAGTGTTCAATCAGCCTGCCATGCATGTTTTTGGAACGTGGGAAGAAACCGGAGGACCCGGAGAAAACCCATGTAAGCACGGGGAGAACATGCAAACTCCACACAGGAAGGCCGCAGCTGGAATTGACCTCTGCACTGTGAAGTTGACGTGCTAACCGCTGTGATGCAACAGTGGGGCTAATTCACATATTAACCACCTCCCACAACTTGTGAAAATCAAGACCCACTTTCAAGCGGCGGCCCAACAATCTTGTTTCGTGCCTTGAAATTGAATTTGCTCCGTAACCATGCTCATGACGCGAAACAGTTGTATTTGAAATCATCATTCCCCATTGAAATGAATGGAAATAACATTGATTGTCTCCAGTCCCTACCCCCCCCAAAAAAAATTTATGTTTGTTTTTGAGAATAAGGGGATTTAGAACAATAAAGAATTAGTGTAAATAATTTTATTTGCTCCGTACCATGCTCATGACCCAAAACATTTGTATCTCAAATCATCATTCCCCATTGAAATGAATGGCAATACCATTAATTGTCTCCAGTCCCTATCCCTAGCCCCGCCCCCCCCAAATTTAAATGTTTGTTTTTGAGAATAAGGGATTTAGAACAATAATAAAAGCCGCTGTAAATAATTAAATCGTTTGTACAATGATTTCCGTTTTTCTGACATGCCCGTCATCAGCCACAGGGAGGCAGTATAACAAGACAAACCAGTCTGACTCAGTGAGATTCAAGTCACATGGAGGAACGAATGAGTACTCAAGGTGTGTTTTCCTCCACCATTTCGGTTCAAACGTCCAATGCTTCTTCAACGGCGACCATCGATGAACATGCCACATACACACATACACACACACACACACACACACAAGTAGTTTTTGATCCTCTTGCTATTTTGGAAAAAAAAATCAAAGCAATTTTCTTTCTTTCTGCTTCCGTGGCTTTTTACATGGTGAGGGAACGATTAACATGAGTGATGTTCGCATGTTGACAATCCAGCACCTGTTCGCCGGCACAAGTGGAGTTAGCATTAATTGTGACGCCTGGTTTGACTCGATGACAACCTTTGACCAGCTCGTGTAATTGATTCACCCGGAACTAGAGCAAAGTCATCGTGACGTACGTCTGGAAATTTCAATGACTATCCTTCATCTCGCTGACTCTTTTTTTTTTTCTTTCTTTCGTTTGTTTGTTTTGCTTTGCTTTTTTTTTTTACACACTTATGAAGTACAAAGACGTATGAATCACACAAAGCAAACAGGTGAGGGAGACAAAGGCCTCCGGTGTGTTTTGTCACATTACTACACTCCTTCTGTTTTGTTCCATGTACTGTGCCTGTAAATTATCTCACCCTGTTTTGTGTGTCCAGGAAAAAAACAAACCGTTTTGATATTTCATTTGAGTTGGTAAATACTCATACCGCCACATTTTTTCCAGCCCGAGCCAGGATCGATCATCTTTTTGATACCAGGGCTCTTTGATTGTTATGTATTTGAGTTTCATTTGTTTGTTTGTGCCATTGGACAAAAACGATGTGTTGACGAACCCTAACCTAATACTGTATACAGTATCAGCAGTTAGGGGTGCCCAAATCGATCGCCGGGGGGGGGGGGGGGGGGGGGGGGGGGGTCTTGGGGAAAATGGATAAAACAAAAAGAGATGTGTGTCTGTGTGTGTGTGTTATTAATATTCTATAATTTTCTGTTCATCCTTTCAGTTTCACTTTCACAAAAAAAATATATATTTAAAAAATAAAATAATATAACAGGGCAGGTCACATCATCACATTCAGTTTTGATATAGACAAGCGTCATGTATTGATTGATATTATCATTGTCGTCCAATGTCCATGCACTTTTCTGTAACACGCTAGTATCATATCTAGATGTTAGGGTTACAATTACGTACATCCATCCATCCATTTTCCGAACCGCTTGATCCTCACTAGGGTCGCGGGGGGTACTGGAGCCTATCCCAGCAGTCTTCGGGCAGTCCTGAATTGGTTGCCAGCCAATTTTCTAGAGTAACAGCCTGCCATGCATGTTTTTGGAATGTCATGCAAACTCTCGAAGTATGTGTAGCCGACGTGTGGACTACCGGGCCGCCAATTACGTACATTTAAAGTCAAATTCGCATTTCAAGGTTGGGACAAAAGAGCAGTATCGCAATGTGTCGGGGGTTTTTTTTGGTTGTGGTTTTTGTGATACGAATCTACTATTACAGACGGATCGATGTCAGGGTGCATTTGACTTTATGATAAATTTGCAATTAGGGGGTTGGACAAGATACGAGTATTGCAATTCATGGATTTTTTTTTTTCTATTGTGATACAGTATTGAAACAAATGCATATTTTGGTTGCCTGATGGCCAAGTAGGAAAACAAGGAGCCTCCGTCTTGATATGAACAGCAACCCCGGTCGAGGGCCTCCTTTAGTATCGCTAAACATACCGCTTGTCATCATTTTTCATGCAGGAAACGCCACCTGAGATGGCAAACAAAAATGGAACACAGAAGCCACCTGCAGATAAGAACAAGGAACGTTTGAGGTGATGGGGGTGGCACAAAAGAGGTATTGGTCAAGGCACCTCAAAGCGGAGAGAAAACGGGCTGCAGTGCTGCTTTCGATACAAGGTGATGCTCAAGCGATGTGCTTCTCTCTTCTTATTTTCTGTAACTTCTTGCCAAAAAATAATACCCCCCCCAACTTCAATCACTCATTCAACTTTATTCAGCAGACTCGTGACCCTTTCAAAAGATTCAGACAAAACATGTAAAAATAAATATAAAATAAAAATACATACACAAAATAATTTTAAAAATTAAGAAAGGAAAACAAATGTACCAAAATCCCCCCAAAAAATAAATAATAATTTAAAGTGTCAATAAAACAAAGGCGACTGCTACCTCGCGGTCCAAAAAAAAAGACTACTTGTGTTTTTTCAAATTACGACAGTGTTTGATCTACATTCATGTTAAATTTAAGATTTTATTACAATGGGAATTTTCCTTTCAGACAAGTATAATTTGTAAAGTTGCATTTCTTGCCCTGTTGCTTTGCGTTCTTTTTTTTTCTTCGAAATGTAATATTTCATTTCGAGATTCATTTATTCAAAACAAATTTATCTCGACTTTAATTACTGGGTGTGTTCAGATATTTAGCTGACTTACATATTCAAAGCTTTTTATCTGGCATTATCATGTTTTATTTAATCCTACAACTTCATTCAAATGTGATGCTGCTTCATCTGTGAGGTCTTGTGCGACAAAGAGTTTGTTTAAAAAAAAATTTTTAAACGTTTTTATACACATGCGAAAATAATACAAACACATGGCAGGCTATGATTGATAACAAGGAAAAGGCGCGGCAGCTGAAGAGGCACGCCCTCCACTCCGGCTGGTGCTGAAAACCAAAAACATAAGACATAGCAAAACCATAACAGGCGCGAGATCCTTTTGCCCAACCAGGACTTGATTGGCAAAACTCACAAGTGGGTATTTGATCCGGGATGTTTCGAATAAAGCATCCGTGTCAACAGTATCTCCGAGCATTGACGGGTCCCTTTCATGTCAAGCCTTGACAAAGCAACCGCATTCTGTTGTTGTCATGACAAAAGAGCAATATTGACATAAGAACTTCATGTGATTCAGTATTTGGAGTGAAACAAAATTTTTTTTTTTTTTTTTTTTGTCATGATAGCATGTGTGTGTGCGCGCGCGTGTGTGTTTTGGCTTGCGCTGCCCTTTTCTCCCTCACGTGCGACTTTCTGTCGCCAGGCCTAATGGCATCAGCTCCCGTTTGACTTGTCCTGTGTCGTTATGCTCTGTTTGGAGAAACCTTCATCATTACCATCATCATCGTCGTTGCTGTGTTGATGTTGTCTTGAATTGAGTTGAATTTTATTTTATTTTTATTGGTAAGACACAGGCAGCCCGGCGGTTTAGTGGTTAGCGTGTCGACCTCATAGTGCAGAGGTCATGGGTTCAATTCCAGCTCCGGCCTTCTTGTGTGGAATTTGCATGTTCTCCCTGTGCCTGCGTGGGTTTTCTCCGGGTACTCCGATTTCCTCCCACATTCCAAAAACATGAATGGCAGGCTAATTGAACACTCTAAAATTGTCCCGAGGTGTGAGTGTGACCACGGATGGTTGTGTGCCTCTGTGTGCCCTGCGATTGGCTGGCAACCGGTCCAGGGTGTCCCCCGCCTACAAACAACAACAAATATTCACTGAACAGACACAATATTGCAGACATCATGAAAAAAAAAAAAGACTGCTGGATTACAGTGTACATTCTTACTCTCACGCATACATTCCTGTCCTTATTTTGCTGCCAAATCTGGTTGAGACACTTGAAAACGAGTTTATCCCAGGGTGTCAAGTGGCCGGCAAAGACACTACAGTCCTGTGCAACGATACGAGCGGCACGGAGGAGAATACGACAACAATGGCTGTTTGTGCGGTCACAGAAGCTGGCGGCAACACGTCGTTCGCGCATGTCCACTATTCGTCCAATCGGACCACTCCTGAAAATCAGCCATGTCCAAACTTCAAATAGCATTTGACTTCATGTTTTATTTTATTTATTTATTTTGAAGGGGGTTGTCGGATTAAAAAAAAAAAAGTGTGCATTGCGACACCCGCGATCATGACAACTTCCGCTTCGAATGAATGAGCCGCCGAGCTCACTCAGTTTTTGTCATTGTGCAGAAGAATAATTTTAAATTCTTGGAGGAATTATATCTTGATGAGTCATCGGGCAATGATTCCTGCTTCTGGACAATTTTTTTTTAATGGAGATTGTAGATTTCCTTAGATTTCAGTATTCTGCCAAATGGGGGGGGGGGGATCATTCGAGTAGTTCAATAATAATCATTATTTAACAAAACGGCCTTCTGTGAGTCGTCACCCGATTATAATGGAGTAGCTTGTGTGTCGTGGACAGACAATAGAACAGATCTCATCGTCATCTATTCTTTATCCTCTGCATAGAACGACCGTAGTTAGAGCTGTACCGATAAGCTGAAAGGGGCGGGGATCTTAGATTTCTGGAGTTTTATTCCCCCCCGGCAGGGTCACCATGGGGAAACCTGACAATGTCGTATTGCCTTTAACGAGTTGTTAAAAATAAATGTCGTGTCAATCAGCAATTCATATTCATCCAAATTCACTTCTGTTGTAATGTTTGCCCATTGTATCAACCATATTTGCCTTCGTTCCAAGTGATGTCACCCGCCCGTGAAAATAAAATATTTATCTGGTTGGCACGGGCGATTGAAAGTGTGCAGAAAGTCACTCGGCGCCACCACAAACACGGCAAACAGGTGAGGGTGGATCAAGTGTCAACACCAAGCTGTTTCGTTTCACTTTAAAATGCCACAGAGCGGAAGAGGCCCCCATGTCCCCTATGTGTGGGGCGGACATTCTTTGGAATCTCAGTAACTTCATCATGCAAAAAATGATTGATTCAAATCCCATCGAGTGGTGATCATCAATGGACAACAAGCAAAAGACAATTCACGTGCAGTATGTCAAAGTCATTTAGTGACCTTTGTTTTTGAGTATCCACTCAGTGGCTTTGTCAACACAGTAAACAAGGAATATTTATTTGAGAACCCACTTACGGTCCATGGGCGCGCTAGAAGAACAACCGTCTTACTCCAAGTTTGTCCTTCAGACAATCCAAGGCCACACGGACAAACGTGCGCAACCCAATGCTGTTCACACGGGGCCAATTTCAGGTCTTCAATGAACCTGACATGCATGATTTTGGAGCGCGGAAGAAATCCAGAGTCCCCTAAATGGTCCCTGAAAGGGAAACGGTTCCTACCACGAAACCTATGGCAATCAAATTTTAATGATCATGGCTTCCACATCAACCGGTTCAACGAAATTGTATCTTTGTTGCTAAAACACCATAATACCGTTAGCAAGTTTTTGCGCGTGTGTTTGCCTCGCTGAAATTGGCTTGCCTCAAAGTGTTCATGACGCAACAAGCTGCTCATTGGAATTTTGCTGTCCAAGTAAACATAAAACAAAGGCAAAACAAACCACAGATCGTGTGCCTTCGGCTAGCTTAAAGCTAGCATACGATGCGAAAACGCCATCGATGGCTTATGTAATCCCATCGGTTGTCAAATATGTGATCGCGAAGAGTGAAAATCTCACATACAGGGTTCCCATGGGTCCTTAAAGTTCATAAAAATCCATAAAAAATAAGTTGTAATATTATGTTCTGAATAATTTTCAGGGAAATGTTCGAAAAACAATAAAAATCCTTAAAAAATTATTTTTATTTGAAAATAAATAGAAGTTTTATATTTTCTAAATTAAAATTTTTCTTAGTGTAGTTTATTTGAAAATGAATTCAAGTAATTTTCATTTTCCTACCTGTAATACAGGTAGAAAAATGAAAATTTGACATACAGTATGTCAAATACAGTAAATGGTTTGCTGATTGCCCCTAAAAATATAGATGTGCCCTTCCTTTGGCAGCAATGATTTGAACACCAGCTCAGTGATATGTGGCTTTCTATTCAGCCCGCATATTCCTTATATCCCCGGCTAAATTGAGAAAAAAGTCCTTAAAAAATGGCTAATTTAGCCCTCAAAAATCCTTAAAAGGTCCATAAATAAAAAGCAAGTGGAAGAGTGGGAACCCTGACATAAACAAGACAATAAAAAAAATTAACAGGCATACATTCTTAATGGTAAGGAAAACAATGACTAATACTGGGGCAGTTCACTGAGTTTTGATAGTATCCCGACTCTAGGGGAGCTGCAACAAATTAATCATGATGCACAAATTGATGGTTTACATCCTATTTTGATTATATTCATTACAACAGGTAAATACTGAGTGTTACTTGTCTGATTAAAAAAAAAAAAATTTTTTTTAAACATTTTTTTTGTTATATCTGGGAGGGAGGCTGGAACAGATTACGTAAAAAGCATTTGCATTCATATCAATGGGGAAAAGATGAGTCAAGTGTTGTGAGTTCAGGCCGTGGTCACAAAAACAACTAAAATCATATCTTCAGGCACGGCTGTAAATATTTTTTTCGTTTTTTCATAAATGTTGAATAGATCTAGAAATTGAAAAAGGATTCCCCATCCCTTAAATCATAACAATAGAAGACGTTTTGATGAATTGACTTTGCAAAGTGGCTTATTGTTAGTTAATAAGCAAGTTGTCGACTATTGGCACAATCAATTATTTGTGTGTCTGCCCGACTCCAATTTTCACACAACGGGCGGATGTGAAATCGTTGATTCACCGCTAAAAATTCCCGTGTTTATTCAGCACCTGAAGGAATGCTGCCGGGGGCTCAAAGGTCCTCATGTTATAAGTTAACGCTGAATGCAAGACGTCCGTGTTGTCCCCCCCCCCCCCCCCCCCCTCCACTCCCGCGACAAGTGGACGGAAAGTTGCCGGACAAGATGAGAGGTTTACAGTAAATGGACACTCCTGCGGCGCAGCTCCGGGAGGATCAGGGCAAAACAGGGCGTGGTGGCTTTGTGGTGGCACTGCTGAGCATTTGCATCAACAGAAATTTGTGCCGAGCAAATATTTGCTTTCAAGAGAGCAGGCGGGATTGGTCACCGCGCGTAGGATTTCAATTAGTTTCGCTGAGAAGGCCCAAGGGAACGCAGCAATGGAGCCTCCGCTAACGTGTCTTCTGATCATCCTCTCCGTGTTATCCTGCTCGACAGGTAAGACTCGTCACATCTCTTGGAATTGAAGCAGTGCTGAAGAGCGACTGACCCCCCCCCCCCAGATCGTGCGGGCGGTCAGGCCATATCCGCCTCGGAGAACCCAATCGCCGTGGGGGAAAATGTCACCCTTTTCAGCCAGAACCAAGTCGCCACGGGCGCGTGGCTCTTCAACAACAACCTGGTGGTGATCATTATCCCCGGAGGTGCGATCCTCGCCGCCAACTGGACGGGCAGGGTGCTGTACAATTCCACCACGTCGGCGTTGACGGTGATGTCGCTCAGCTTGGCGGAGTCCGGGACGTACACGCTGCAGGACGTGGGTTCCTCCGCTTCCCAGTTGGGGCTGTCGGTTCAAGGTAAGGAAGTGGCTTCCAGAGATGAACTGGAGACGGCAGGCTAAGCAGGCAGCAAATGGATCAAGTGGTCATAAGCTTGGAGTGGCGACTTGACCCGAGTCATTCGGTTGAGTTGGTCTGTTAGCTAAAATCCGATCCATCTTCCCCCTTGACTGTAAACGGGATTAAAAATTGAAAATGGACCAGTGTATAAGTAGATAAATAGATGGATGCTTGGATGTGACTTGTGATTGACTGGCAACCAATTCAGGGCGTTTTAAATTACAGCCAAGGCCCTGTGATTGACTGGTGACCAATCCAGCAGAGTTGGGATACTGTAGCCCTAGGGGTGTCAAACTCATTTTTGTCGCGGGCCACTTTTGAGTGACGTTTTGACAGTGAAACCTCAAACATGTTTCATTGCATTATCGCATTATTACTTAATAATAATAATAATAATAATAATAATGGCGGCCCGGTTTGTTACAGTGAAACCTCAAATCCAGCTCCGGCCTCCCTGTGTGGAGTTTGCATTGCATTATGCATGGCAGGCTGATTGATCACTCTAAATTGTTCCTCAGTGTGAGTGTGAGCGCGGACTGCGATTGGCTAATTAGGGTGTCCCCCGCCTACTGCCCGAAGACAGCTATATAAGTGAGGATAATCGGAAAATAATAATAATAATAATACATTTTATTTATAAGCACCTTTCAAAACACTCAAGGATACCTTACAATCAAACAAGATCAATAAAACCACAGATAAAATTATACAAAATAAATGATAAAAGAAGAGTAAGGGTAACAAAATTATTGCAAAATCGCAACATCATTTATTACACACATATTACACATTTTCTGTATTTTTTATTTTTTTTGCAAGGATCATGCAAGTTGACACTCATGATTTTCTTTCGGGGGGGTGGGGGGGTTCACATAAAATGATGTGGCAGGCTGGATCTGACCCCCGGGCCTTGAGTTTGACACTTGTGATCTCGCCACTTGACAGAAGTCCGACTCCAGTCGCCAATTTTATGACTTTCAACTCTCCTGGGCGAAAACTTTTGAGACTTGACTCGAACGTAACACAGGTCAAATAGAACTAAAGACAAGTCTTTCCAGTTTACAGTTGAGAAGCGGCACAGTCAACATAGTGCGCCATTGAGGTTTTTTTTTGGGAGGGGGGGTTGGGTTTTTTTTCAAAGAAATGTTTTTTTTTTGTTTTTTTTGTGTTTTTTTGGGGGGGGGGGTTTGGGCCACGCCAAAAACAACCACGCATAGCTTTTCTGTCTCTCTAACTGTCCGCAGCTGTCTTGCATGCACTTGCCGGCTCTGGCTGGCACTTTGCTCCTGGGCTTTCTCATCCGATCGCAGTGACGTCAGCTTCAACATTTACGCCCTTACGAACCTTTAGAATCTGTAGAACTCTTCATGCTGTTGCACCAACAAAGCACTTTATTTATTCTAAATCGGGGGGGGGCGAGGAGGGGGAGATTCATCAGCAAGCTTTGTAGAAGCCTGATAACGATCCTGATGGGTGGGAGCTCTTGAGGACCGGACTTGGGCACCCCTGTTCTAAATCTGAACATGAACTAAAAATGAAGCGAAATGAGTGTTGGACTGTCCAAAGAAAAAACAAAATTGCACTGTTGAGAATTTTTATTTACAAATTCAAGTATTTACTGTATGAGGTGAAAAATATGTAGGACTTAGAATTACTATGGCTCATGAAACTTATGGTCATTCAACAGGCCAGGATGATTTAATAATAGTCCACACGTTCTCCGTGTTGCTGATTTTCCGATATTAATCGGAAAATCTGGCTTGATTTCAAAGACGAGAGTGCTTTGATTGAAGCAAAACCCGGAACCGAGATGTTGCTCGCTCTCTGCTGATTTTGAGGTCACAGCCATTTCAAGGGCATTTCCTCTTCAGCAAAATAAGGCAACGTGATCTCTTCAAGTATTTTGATATATGCAAACTAGTCCATGATCCCTGGCTTGTGCCAGACATCACTGCGAGAGAGATATTACCATATCATAATACACCGCCGTGCTTCACAGTCTACTCAACTTCTCGAGCCCTTTAAAACAACCGCCGTTGTATAACAAATGCTGTACATGGAGCAAAAATAATTCCTACAAGAAACAGTAAATAAATTCATGACAAAGACAGTGTCGCGTTTGCGAGGTGGTGGTGGACCCCAAAAAAGCAGGCAGGAGGGAGGAGCAGGGTGTACTTGACAAATTGTATTAAAACCGAATCCAAAACAAACAAGGTCCAAAATATCAAACAAAAATCATGACTGAAGATAAAACATAACAATGACCTAAACATGACTGAAGCAAACATGACAGCGCCCAACAAGCAAACAGCCACAATGACCCGACACTGAGTTGTTCGGGTGCGAGTCCTTTTATGCTACTAACTACATAACGACCAACAGGTGTGCAGCTGCAGGGAGAGCCCTACAGTGCCACCTGTTGGTCACAAACCGAAACACGACAGACAGTAGAAAAGCACAAAAACAGTCCAACTAAAAATCAAGTCAAAAGTCCCCAGAATAAAAACGGAGTTCTCAGAATTTCTAATGGTGTCTGGTCCGCAAGACCTGAGGCACTGGGCAGGTGCGTAGGGGCAGGCCAGTTGAAAGAATTGATTAACCCCCATGCAGTAATTAGAAAATATGGACCGTCATTTCTGGACTTTGGATAGACCGCACTGATTATGGACACCACTACAAAACAGTGACAAATAACTCCACAAAGCTGTTGTGCATAGGACCCGTATATCTAGCCAGTTGCCCACTATTTTGTTAAGTGAAAAAAAATTACAAAGAAAAAAGTTGTTGCACGGTACACAGAGGGACTGTTAAAAAAGTCTTTATATAGGCCGCTTCATTAAATAAGCCGCAGAGTTGAAAGCGTATGACAAAAGTCGCGCCTTATAGTCCGGAAATTACAGTCTATATAATCTGAAAAAGAACTGTAAAATGTATAGAGAGCCAGTGAGGGGATGCCAGAGTAGGAGTTATGCGCTCCCTCTTACAAGTACCAGCCAGGAGGCGAGCGGCAGCATTTTGGACCAACTGGAGATGCTTAATGGAGGATTAGCTGACTCCAAAGTCAAGTGTTGTATTTCTGAGGCTTGAATTCAGTGTTCAAGGGGACATCTGACAAACTTGTCTGTGGTTCTTGGACCAGGAAAAGCAATCTTACTTTCATTAGTCCCCCCCAAAAAATGCTTCTTCATTTCTCTTTAGGTCATTCAGGTGTGCTCTTTGTAACTTTAGACCGATTTGGATCAACCTAGAGTTGATCGGTTTTTGTTTGCAACGCTTTGTTTGCTACTTCAATATAGCGTGTGAATACTTTTGCCACCACAGGTTTGAACACGTGACGTGTTTGTTTCTCACAGTTGTCCAACAAACCATTTGTCGGCTCGTCTCTCTCCTCCACAGAGCCGATTTCGGGCGTGTCCATGACCACCAACGGCACCCACCTGGTGGAGTTCAACGACACGGTGACGCTCACCTGCGCCGCGGTCACGGGCACTTCCCTTTCCTTCCAGTGGCTCAACGACACGGCCCAGGTGACGCCCGGCGGATACGTCCACTTCAACGACGACGGCTCCTCGCTCACCCTCGCCAAAGTGACGCGCTACGACGAGGGCCCGTTCAAGTGTAACGTGACCAACGGCATCAGCCAGGGGATCAGTTTGTCTGCACAATTCAACATCAGCTGTGAGTCACCGATCGAACAACGAATCGTGATCGTGACGTAGTGGAAGCTTTGCCTCTGTCTTTGCGTCAACTTGAAAAGGACAAAGTAACAACATGATGGAGGCGATGAACTCATCTGTACCTTCGCGACGGTACTTTTGTATTGGGCGAAAATCTGAGTGTGTCATTTTTGGCAGCCATCTTAGTTTTAGTCTTTGGACGATAAAATTCTGATTACTCTTAAAAACATTTTTGTCATATGGTCTCTCCATAATTTGAGCACCATTGCTGGTGTTTCTGGAACGTGAACCCCCCCCCACCCCCCCACCTCTCTTTTGTCTAGACGGACCCACGGGCGCCGCCGTGTCAGTCACACCACCGATGCACACCCACGTCACGGGCTCACACATCACCCTGTCGTGCTCGGCCGAGTCCAAACCCGCCGCGACGATCCATTGGACGCTGGACGGGATGAACCTCAACCACACCGGGGCGCAACTTGAGCTGCCGATGGTCGAGGAGAGCCATTCGGGCGACTACCGGTGTCACTTGTACAACTCCGTCACATCCAGGTTCAGCAGTGCAAGCGCAATGATCAGGATCATGGGTAAGGTTGTTTGTCCCGTTGGAGGAAAATCGTGGATTGTCGTTTATCTCTCAGTGCGCTACAACTGACTGAGGACCAATGCAGGGTGTGGTCTGCCTTTCAAGAAGCAGTTGAATAGAGAAATGGGGCACAAATAATTTCCTGTGACTTTGCACAGGATTAACGGTACAAAATGGTTGCCCGTTTTGTGTGGTCTGTTTTCCCTACAAGGAGTTTGCCTTCCAACCACAGTCAGCTAGTATTGGCAACGGATTTTCCTGACTGGCAACAAATCCAGGATGTCATCGGCCTTTTTCCCACAGTCACCTGGAATGTGCTTCAGTTACTTGTGACCCGTGAGGTGGACGGATTTATGGGTAGTCGGCTGTCCATATACTGGATGCCCGACGATTGACTGGCGTCCAACCTAGGGGATTATCTGACTCTCAACAGAATAAGAGGGAGATTGCGGATGGGATGGACGGATTTTGAAATGGCATGTTATTGTCCTTAAAGTTTGACGATAGCGCCCGCACATCACAACACATCTCAAGTTGGTTCTATCCCAAACAAAGTCTTGGCGGTTTCATGCGGGCTTACGTGCCGGACTGGTTTTCATGCTAAGGAATGATGAAGTCAATCTCGTACCATTTGAGATCGAAACTAACAACATCAAATCAGATGTTTCTTTTTTTTAATGATGTTTTCCAATAAACAAGAATCCGTCCCACAGCACCCATCACCGCCGTGATGGTGAACCACACGGCCGCAGTGGCGGTGGCCGAAGGATCCGTTCACCCTCAACTGTCACGTGAGCGGAGAGGCAGACCTCATCCAGTGGCTGAAGAACGGTCACCCGGTGTCCGCCGACAACACCACTGTCTTTGATGCCGAAAACCGGACGCTGACTCTGAGCCCGGCCCAGCCCGCAGATGCTGGCCAGTATCAGTGTCAGGCTTCCAACGCCGTCAGCAACGTGACCAGCATTACGTACACCCTGGAAGTCTTCTGTAAGTCAAAACGTTTGTTCCACTGACAAATAGCCCTGACTTAAAAAAAAAAAAGGATCTGGAATGCCTTTTCGTCTGACCTCCTTGATAGGAATCGATGCTAATCAAACTCGATTAATTTGGATCATTAGCTGACACAAGAACGTCGCCTCAAATAAATATGACATCTCTCTATCGTAGTCATTCTTTATGGCACGCCATGTTGTCGCCTAACGTGACGGATGAAAATAGCGCTTTTGTATCGATGCTGTATCGTGACAGATGACGATCCGGGTGATATATCGATTTTCGATAGGACTGGTTTATCGGTGCGGTATGTCTTTCCGGATGACGAAACAGCTAGCGTATCACGCTGCATCGTGACAGATGACAATACCGCGGTTGTTATCAACAGCGCGTTGAGATCGACGGTTTCATAAGAGCACTAGGGTGGGGGACTTTTAAGAGTAAGGCACGGTCGTTCCACTCGCGCTCTGAATTGTCTTACAAGTGAGGACAAAGACCATGCTAGCATACGGACATTCATCTGGATATCAAGGATATTAAAAAAAAAAAATCCAACAGCATTGCAGAGACAGACTTTTCATAGACACGAGTTAGGTAATCTCAACCATTTTGAGGTATCGTTCCAAAATAATCCTGATGTAACCCATGTAATGCTTGCTTTTGAAGACGGCCCAAACACGCCGGTGATCACGGCTCCCTCCTTGGCCCTGACTGGAAACCAGGTGCTCCTCAATTGCTCCAGCAGCTCCCATCCTCCGAGCGAGTACAGGTGGAGCTTCAACGGCACCGAAAGTGGCAAACACCGCCGAGTACCTGACGGGACCGTTGGCATTCAACATGAGCGGGATGTACACCTGCATGGCTTTCAATAATGTCACGGGAAGAAACAGCACTGCCTCCCACATGCTCACCATTTTAGGTAAATCAAGGGGGGGGGGGGGGGGCGTATTTCCTCAAATACAGCGGTACCGCTACTTATTAAAATGTATTGGGTCTGGAAGAAATGTCTTAACTAGAAAAGTTTGTAAGTAGAGACGCGTTTTCCATGTAAATGCCCTAATTCGTTCCAAGCCCCCCAAAAAATTCAGACATACATGTTTTCTAAAGCATAAAAATGCATCAAAATATGGTCCATGTTCTCTTTCAGAAGTGGTTTTGCCTGACGTTTGCTTTTGGCGGCTTTTAACAATCCTTCTAAAATGTCCAAGGCAAATATCATCATAGTAAGCGATCCCCCAACTGGTGAGCACTTTTTCTAGGTGGATTCATATTTACGTTGAAACTATCGGAACGCCTCATGGCCAGAGGGGCGAATGACAAGGACGCTGCATAGACACATCCAGTAGAGGTCCCTCTTAGCCAATAGGATGCCAGGAAGATGCTAGGCAATAGCCAATGGCAGAGCAGCTAGAAATATGTTGCATTGGGTGAGGACCAACCAGATTGCTGGCGACGCACTCGTACGTGCGAGGAGCAGCCCATACTGTATTTTTACTTTTCGTATCTTGAAATTTCTTTCGTAAAAAAGAGGCAATATTTTCCCGTTGAGGCGGTCAGTCGAGGTACCACTGTAGTGGATTCTCACAGTCCTGACTGATAATCAACCCAATGTAACCAAAACAATAGCATCGACTGAGTTAGTGTGGAGCTTGTGTATACCGACCGGTAGTCCATCCCCAACATATATTTCTTTTAAATACGAGAGGCCCCCGGTCCACTGTATGAGGAATTTCTGTCTGCTTATGTTCTAACCTTTCCACAGCTCCGGTGAGCATGGCCTCGGTAACGGCGGCCGGTGCACATCCGATCCTGAACGACATGTTCAGCCTCACCTGCGAGACCGTAGGAAGCGTAGAGACCATCATCTGGATGCATCACGGCGCCCCACTGTACCCGGACGGCAACACAAGCCTCTCCTTGAATAACGCCACCCTCACTTTTGACCCTGTGTTGATGTCCCACAATGGCAATTACACGTGCGAAGCTTCCAACCCTCTCAACGGCCTCACCAGTGAAAATTATGCCCTCAATGTCATATGTGAGATTTTTTTTTTTTAATGCCGTATCGTGATCAATGACGAGACCGCTTGTGTATCTCTGTTGTGTCTTGACAAATGATGAGATGAGACTCAACTGTATTTATAGAGGACTTTACAACAACCACCGCTGTATAAAAAGGGTTGTAAACGGAGCAAAAATAATTAATAAAACAATATAACAATAAATGAATTACAAAGTCAGTAGAAAGCACAAAAACAGTAAAACTAAAAATCAAGTCTCGTGATGAGTCAAAAGCCAAAGAATAAGAATCTCAGGGCAGGCGTTGCAGATTTGCAACACCCAAGTACCTAGACCATAGGTGTCAAACTCACTCACCACTGTCCCTGAAAGGGTTAACCCTTTCAGGCTCAAATTAAGTTCTCGTAACAGGTAAAGTCCAGGACCAGGTCCTTATGAGAAGGACCAGGTAAAGTCCTGTTACGAGAACTTAATTTGAGCCTGAAAGGGTTAACCCTTTCGGGGACAGCGGTTACTACAGTGGACAGTTTATCATGTTATCAGATTAATGGGCGCATGAAAGGGTTTAAAGATGGGCAGTGAGGGCGAGGCCTTTTCAAGACTTGAAAACAAATACAAGGATCTTAAAAATAACTCTCAAATGAGCCAGTGAAGGGCTGCCAGAGTAGGCGTTATGTGCTCCCTCTTACGAGTACCAGTCAAGAGGCGGCAGCAGCATTCTGGACCAACTGGAGAAACTTCATCGATGGAGGATTGGCGGACTCCAGAATAAAGTAGATGACAGTAATCCAGACAAAGGCATGAATAACTGTTTCAAAGTGCTCTTGGCAAAGGAGAGGCTTAACTTTAGCCCACTGCCTAAATTGAGAGAAACTGGATTTGCCGGCCCACTTTAAAATCACTGTCCAGTTTAAGACCCAAGTTCAAGACTGTTGGTTTGAGATCAGGAGCGAGGGAGACGAAGAACTGCGACCGGTTTTTCGATGCTGTATCGTGACAGTCGATGATGCAACCGGTGTATCAGTGTCGTGACAGACAATGATACAATATTTATGTTTTAGATGGACCGGGAGTGCCAAACGTCACGTCACCCATTGTGACGGTGGAAGGAAGCAGCGCCACACTCAACTGCAGTGCCTTGTCATACCCCGTGAGCCAGTACACGTGGTTCTTCAACGGCACCCCTGTGGCCAACACCTCCGTGTACCTAGCAAGTGCTCTCAGCACAAACATGAGCGGCACGTACACTTGCACGGCCCGCAACACCATCACCGGTGACAACAGCTCCGCCGACACCGTTCTGACCGTTCTCGGTGAGACCATGTGAACATTTTCACTATTTTTCAGAATCCCACCACACTTTGGCCTACCTACCTCAACAAGGACCCTTTTTACAGCTTATATATTTCCACTCCTGAAAGTACCTCGTAAACCACCTTTGTGTTTATTTTTGATTCAGAGAAAATCAACCATGTACACATCGAGGTGCCCATGCATCCACCTGTGGAAGGATATTCCTACATGATGACGTGCAACGTGTCCGGGCCTGCTGACCAAGTGTTATGGCTAAAGAATGGACAGCCCCTGATCACGGACGCCAGGGTCGTGATGTCCATGGATAATCGGACCGTCACGCTCAACGAGCTGCACCGTAATGATTCCGGACAGTACCATTGCTGGGCTATTAATCCGGCTCAACAGCTACCAAGTCCTCCTCACCTGCTCATTGTAAATTGTGAGTATGACGTGGTGACGGTTGGATCCGTCGGGTCAGTCATTTTTTTGCACTTAACCACATTTGGTAACACGTGTATGTTGAAGTGCGACCAGAATTTCTACCAGCCAATCGGAAAGCAGCAAAAAAGCCGTATGATTGGGTGCTTTTGTGAAAGCGGGAGGCCTTTACTTGTACAAATGCATTTCTTGTTTGATAGAAAATAGTATCTATATTTTTCATTGCAATTATATATCCATCCATTTTCCAATCCGCTTCATCCTCACAAGGGTCGCTGGGGGTGCTGGAGCCTATCCCAGCTGTCTTCGGGCAGTAGGCAGGGGACACCCTGAACCGGTTGCCAGCCAATCACAGGGCAAAAACAGACTAACAACCATCCGCGCTCACACTCTCACCTAGCGACAATTTTGAATGTTCGGTCAGCCTGCCATGCATGTTTTTGGAATGTGGGAGGAAACCGTAGCACCCGGAGAAAACCCCACAGAGGCCCGGGGAGAACATGCAAACTCCACACAGGGAGGCCGAAGCTGGAATTGAACCCGGTACCTCCGTACTGTGAGGTCGACGCGCTAACCACTGGACCACCGGGCCGCCCTGCAATTATATATTTTATTGCATATACAATTTTGCATTTCATATAATTTTGAAAAATATTGTATATTACTATAGTACTTGCATTGATAGCTAGCATTAAGTGAAACGGGTTTGTCAAAATTGTGGGGATTGTTTATGTTTGGCTCGACACTAAACATCGTATGTTTTAGTCATATTGTCTCTTTGAGGTGAGGTGTTTATTTCTCAAGGGAAAAGAAATCGTACAGCTTTACTAACCAACTTTGCGTTTTACGGTTGCAGTTGGACCGGAGACGCCGATGGTTTACGGTCCGTCGATGGCCGTGGAGGGACAGTCGGTAAACTTCAGCTGCTCGGCAGTGTCGCTGCCCGACAGCCACTTCAGTTGGTGGCTCAACATCAGCCTGGTTGCCAACAGCTCCGTGTACGTGACTGCTCCTCTGACGCTCAACATGAGCGGACAATACACCTGCATGGCCCGCAATCCCGTGTCAGGCAAGAACACCACGAGAGCCCTGATGCTCAATGTTATTGGTAAGAATACGCAGCAGTACTCTACGTTTTCTTTTTAAAGAACGGTAACATCAGTCGAGATGTGTCACGTCAGCCTACTTCCTTGCCACAAATTGCTCATTTCCAAATTGCCGGGATTCATAAAAATGAACGTGTCCGACAGACGTTGTCCATTCGCTACCAGATTGAAACTGCGACAGATGGGCGACACAGTTTTGTGAGACAGGCACCTCAATTTTTTTCAAAAATCAATCAATCAATCAAATCATGTGTAATTTATACTTAACTCATTCACTCCCAAAGACGTTTTTAAACATCTTTTCAGACTTGGTCTAGAATTGGCTGGTACTGAATGAGTTTTAAGTGTAATGTAAGATAGTTTGAAATGATAAAACAGTTTTGGGATCAGTCTGTGGTACATTTCCGGTTTAAAATATTAAAATAGGCGATTCTCAACTATGACTTGGATTATTCCGCGATTGGCGTTTGGGCTTTGTCCCTATCTTACTGTACTTCCTTCAAGTGTGCTGTCATCTTCAGAGAACATCAAGTCAGTGGTGGTGAAAAACGACACGATTCCCATCGATGGCTACAACTTCACGCTCACCTGTGTGGTGGACGGGCCATACACATCCATCGAGTGGAAGAAAGACAGCTTGTCCCTGACGGCAACCAATCACACACATTACCACATGGAAGAAAATAGGCTTCACTTCGCGCCCTTGACGCGCGATGATGACGACGGCACGTACGAGTGCGTCGCCAGCAATCTGGTTGGTCCTCACCCAAGCCCCCAGTACAACCTCCTGGCAAACTGTGAGTACTGAAGGAATTGACAAAAGTAACGGTCGTGTCTTTGTGGTGTTGTTAGTAATTCAGCCACGCAAACGGTTCATTTTTAGTAGACGTCTCCATGAAATAAGATCAAAAAGCCTCGCTTCACTTCCCCAAAATATTTCTACCTCCTCCCGCATGACTCCTCTGTTGATCCGTCATGATTAAAAGGGTGTAGCCCTACTTCAGTTAGCACTACTTTGTGAGTGACATAATCGCTTCTTCGAAGGATGTAGGTCACTTTGGGGACGCATTTGCTTTACACCACCAAAACAGACTGAGGTCGCAATAATATGAAATGTGAACGATGACATACAGACATCGGATTTCACAAAAAATTAATAAAAAATCGGAATAAGATAACCTTTATTTGTCCCACACTGAGACTGGTGAACTATCTCCAGTTGGTCCAAAATGCTGCTGCTCGCCTCCTAACTGGAGCTCGCAAGAGGGAGCACATTACCCTAATTCTGGCTAACGGTAGCATTTTTATCCTCTCTTGCAGACGGCCCTCTCAGCGTGGCTATCGTGGGTCCGGACTTGTCTACAAACGACCTCACCATTTCCATCACGTGCGTGGCCGATTCGCGGCCGCAAAGTGAGTACGAGTGGTTTCTAAATGACGTGCCGTCATCGGTCATCGGCGTCGGCAGCATCATCCAAATCCCGCTGCTGGTGTCTAACTACACGTGCAAGGCGACGAACCCCGTCACCAACGTCACCCTGTCTCACACCAAGTCCCTCAGCCCTTTCGGTGAATACGACTCTCGTTAAATGGCACCGCGTTCCTGCCATAAATTGATATTTAAATTGACTGAAAATGGTCTTTCTTTTTCAGGTTCCGCTTCTGCCTTCCATTCGCCATCCCAAAAAGTGCTTGTGATCATAAGCGTTTTTATGATGCAGGTTCTCTTCTACTGAACAGCCCCAAATCATTTTTTTCCCCAATTTGTAGGTGACAAAACACAAGAGTCGTCAGTCATTTTTGGTTGTTTGGAGAAGACGCACGGACATTTGTCACAATCTGAGATTTTTTTCATTTTTAATGGCAGCCTGTTGTGATTATCGCAGTCACTGCACTGGAAACACTTTTTTTATCCTTTCAAAGTGGCTCCATTTTGATCGCAATCAACTCTTGCACTCCTCCCGCCCCCGCCCCAAAGTCACGTGAGATCAAACTAACTATATGGAGTGTGTGTGAACTTTATCATGCGTTGATTTGTAGTATTTATTTCTAAATCAGTAAACCTTGGAAGACTGGTTGGCCTCGTGGCGTGTTGTCTTATTAGTTTTGACTGACAGGTATATGGAGGGACGGTGGGTGGGGCATAGGAGGGCAGCAACTCAGTAAATCCGATCGAGGCGCTATCTAGTTCTCAGAAGTTGCTCAGATAGCAAGCGGCATCAGCATACGGGAGATACCAGGAGGCGCGCCAAGAACACAAAACACACCAAAAAAAAATGCTGCTGTCTCTCTTTTAATTCATTTTCTCAGTTTACGCTGCTCAGAAATGGAAGCAGTGAAATATTCCTAAGGGCCAAATTCAAGCGGGGCCTCCCGACACAGGACACATAACAGCCTCTCATCTGTTGCTGTGAAATATAATAAGCTGCAGCAAAAAGTGCTTTGAGGACAATGATGACGTCATATAGAGAAGGTAAACACGAGACGAAAACAGGCTTTATGGGGACTGAAGCGGGACATTACTCTTTCTCTCTAGCGTTTCACATATTGGTTCACTAAGCGTTTTGGTCCCGTTACCTGTAACAGTGACTTGAAAACCACGACGCCCGCGGTCACGTCGTCATCGATTCTTTACATCATTCTTGCTAAGCTAGCAGAGTGTGAAGGACCGGTGCGATTCGTCAATGTGTGTGTATATATATATATATATATATGTGTGTGTGTGTGTGTGTGTGTCTGTGTGCTCGCTCGCACGCACGCACACGTCTTCCTCAGTTCTCAGCAGATTTGTCTAGCATGGACTTGAGGTGAGCATGCAGGGGCTCGCACACCGCCTGGTAGGCCTGCGGGCTGAGGTGAAGGTAGTCGTACATGTCCTGGTGGGCGATGCTGCCGTTGGAGTGCACAAAGCCCGGGTCCACGTTCAAAAAGGAGGCGTGAGGCAGGTAGGCGACGGCTTCCCGCACCAACTGGTTCACCTTGGCGTTGCGCTCCCGCAGAGGGTTCGGGGATTTACCTCTCGGTAGGAGTCCCTGCATTGAAGAGGTACGGATGTTTCGGAAGAATCTCTCTCTCTCTCTCTCTCTCTCTCTCTCTCTCTCGAGTGTCACTTCAAAGCAATGCATTTCTTTCCCTTCTGCCCCGAGGCGATATCTATTGTTGATGATTCAAAATGCAGGTACAATACCAAGTAATGCGGTAAAATGAAACCAGGTCACACAGAGGCCTGTATCATAGTCACCAATATGCATACTTTGAAAAGGTGTGACTCTTGCAAATCTGATCCAGATAAATTAAGATCCAGGGATCAATGGCAATGTTGATACTTTTTTTCTTTACTGATTTGACACACAGGAAATTTACTATTTACTTTTTGTTTCAAAAGATCCTCCGTATTTACATCATTCGAACATGTACATCGGTTGCACGTGATTAAAATGTAGTAAACTGAAGTAATTTAACTAAAGTAACTGATACCACTGGCAGTGATTTAAAAATAAATGACATTTAAAAAAAGGTCTCTTACCAATATTATACCAAAACATTTGTGTATCCAATTGGCTTCTTCAAAACAGCTCGATTTTTTTCTCGTTATCACCAACATCCTCATTGTTGCTATTACGTTTGTAGTACTCGCTCTGGACTGGTGCAGTACACTTACGAGTACGAGCGTGTGAGCGTGCGGCAGCTTGTTCTTGACCACTTGGACGATTTCCATGATGCCTCCGCAGATCTGCTCTGCGGTATGTCCGCGATTTTGAGTCCCCACCCACAGCACGACGATCTGGAAAGACAAAAGCGAGACGATGACGTCACGGCATCCTCATGCTGAAGAATGGATGAAATGTACTAAATACCTTTGGGCTGATGTGGTCCAGTTCACCGTTGGTCAGTCTCCAGAGCACGTGCTGGGTGGCATCACAGCCCACCCCGAAATTGAGGGCGTGGAGTGGGGAAAAGAGTTGCCGCCACACCTGCAAAAGTCCCCACATTACCCCGCGAAAAAAACAAATCAAGCTTAGACATGAGCGTACATTTGGGGGAAAATAATGGACGTAAAGGATAGTTTCTTACTCCAAACTGATGCATGAGCTGCACCAGAAAGTCGCCAACGAAGAGGACTTCGGGTTCTTTGTCTTTGCTGTCGGACAGGAAGCGGTGGTGCTGCACACACGCAGTAGAACTATCACTTACAGGAAGTAGCATCATGGAGGATTTTTGCGGGGGTTTTTTTTGGCGATACCACAACAGTAGGGTCTGAGAGAACGTTTATTCCTTGAAAAAGTGTGAGGATTGGCTTCCTGGTGCCAATGAACTGTGTTGAATTGAAGCCTCGTTTCGACAAACACAGTGCTTTGCCACTGTGTCATATCAGTGCCAGGGAACTGTGCTGAGGTGAATCGAGGAGCTTAACTTAGAAAAAAAAAAAAAGCGGTGATTTGGGCAATTATAAAACTCTTTCGGGAGGTGTCAGTTTAATACTGTCACTATCGAATCAATTAACTAGCATTTCAATCAACTAATTCAGTAATCGGTTGAAACTGGACTTTCTGCCAATAGCGGGGGCTGATAAACTGAAAAACAGTCACAAGTAGTTTAGAGCAGGACAATTGAGCTTCGGGAAGACTGAAGATGTGTGGCTGCCCTAATATAGTGCGCCAATGGTCTGGGCAGGGCAAACATTTCGGTTCTTTTTATTTTTTAGGTTGACTCATTCGGCTTTAGTTTTCTAGCCCCGCATCATTGACTGTATTAGCGGATGCTAGCGATTCGTTGGGTGAGCGGGGTTTTGCATGTGGATTTGTCTCGTTGGACCAAAACGCATGTCGATTGACCGTATGACTACGATGTCGTCACTAGGGAGATGACGCACATTAAAATGACGATGAGACACAAACCCACCATCGACATCCATCGTCCGTCTCCTTGGGTATCCTCACAGGGGGTGGGTGTGGCGGCCGGATTTCGCTCGTCAGCGCTCATGGCTCAGCTTCGATCTGTGTCTCAAAGCCGGCACGTATGGCTTCGGCACTTTCTGTTTCATCGACGATAAAAAAACAACAACATACAGTAAAGAAAGTGCGAACACGGCGAACCGAACGCTTGTTCTAAACGCCAATTAAATTAGCACTAGCAGCTAGCTTTTCTGTTTTGTGTTAGTTTTTTATTTCAAAACAATGCACCTTGTTAAACTATCGTTATAATAATTGTGCGTCGGATTATACGTTGGGGTAAACCATCATAAACTTACATGCACGTGGAATATGGATAACTATTTCGTGCAAAATCCCATCGTCTCCCCAAAAAATTCGTTTCAGGAAGTCAAGTTTCACGCTCACCACACGTACCAAAGCTCCCTATGGGGGGGTAAAAGCACAATCCATTTTGAAACATTGCACTCCGTTCGTAGTATTTTACAACCACGATTCACATTAGAAAAAAATAAGAAATATGTGATTTGTGAATACTGGGCTTGATTCCCTATAAATGATCAAATGGCAGGAAAGAATGAACTCCGTTGGTAGACTCCCCTCCAAGACTGTCTCAATGGACCGGTCCTGTCTCGTTGGGACTTTGAAGAGCACCACTGCTGCCCTCGCCAGGCGCATAAGCAACCTTGCGTTGGACTCTACGATTACATTTTATAAACGCGCCGCGATGTCGCCCAATCGCTCGGTAATTGTTTTAGGATTTATTTTAACGTTTGTACGAAATGTTCGCTGTTAATTTCGCCACACTGTCTCTATTGTCCGTTATTTTTATTTTCTTATAGATCGTCAGGTAATATGTTGGAATAAACTAGCGAACACGTGCATGTTAAACAAAGATCATGAAGGAGATTCAAAATCCCGTCATCTTCCAAAATGGAATGAAGTCTCACGCTCACGGCACGTACTATTGCTCCCCCTGGAGGTAAAATTAAATTGTACTATATTTCGAAACACTTCACTCCCTTAGTGGTATTTTACAACTCATATTGAAAATGAGGGGAAAATTAATATTACATTTTAAACACTGCGTTTTATTTTGTTTAAATAGAAATGGCAGAAAAGGTGAGCTATGATGTGGAACTCCCCTGTAAAAGCGTTTCAATGAACGTGTCCAGTGCGATATCTGAGCGCCACCGCTGCGCTCCCTTGGCGCATCTGTAGCGTCGTGTTTGGGGCGACGGTTCAAACTTTAAAACAAATCGCCGTGAGGTAGGTCAAACTATCGGCAGTTGTTTTTCCATTTTTTTAATATTTAGGATTATCTGCTAATTCAGCCATACCCAGCTCAAGTTGGTCGTAGCTAACTTGGACAGAGTGTAGTAACTTAATTCAGGTGCGTCTTCAGTTAAAAGTGCACCTGTTGGGCATCACCTCTATACGGCTAACGTGCTCGGCTGCACCGTTTATGATCCCTCGTACAGTTATTTTTGTTTGTTTTTTGTTTTAAATATAACAAATGTGGATTGGTTTGCAGGTGCCGAGGCCTCCTCGGATCTGATCCGTCTCTTGTTCTGGCTTTGCTGACATCCGCTAGATGGCGACCTCGCCAGTCTGTAAGTAACGAGGACGTTTGATCGAATACCTGCAACAGGGCCACAACATAAGCTACACTTGCTCACAAGAAATCAATGTGCAGTTTTTGGTATTTATTGAACGATATATTTTGCATTGGGGTAGAACTGCTCTGCGTCATCTGAGAGTTGTTTCAAATATTTAGCTTGTGCTGCTACACAAAAAAAGTAAAGCCTCAGTAGGATTAATTTTACAGTAGTGCAAACTACAATAAACGCATATCATGAATGTATTTTTGTATTTAAAATCAATGGAGGCTAGTTTTGGAGCGTGGGGGGAACGTAAAATTTTTTGAAACTTACGCTGAGGAGCTGCGCTGTCATTCCAGCAGACAGCAACTGAAATTTGAATTGCTTGACTCTGCTATTGTGGTCTCTCTGCGTTTATCTCCCAACTTTTAAGTTTATGTGCCACCACCCTGCTCCTATCTCTTGTACGGGAAAGTAGATGCTGCATTTGTACAACTATTTAAAAGAGTCCATGGGTAAATATTGCTCTGCCTCAGTACCTTTGGGCTCTGGTGGTATCCTGAAGACATACACAACATGGAGACTATCACAAACCCTCATTAAGCTGCAGTAAGACTAGTCGTTTTTTTTTTTGAAGAGGATAAAGAATCTATGCCTGTGAGCATTGTTGTATTATGTCTGTCTTCATGTGTTGCTCCACATTTTGCGTTCAACTATGCGTTTTAAAGGATTACACCATGACACAGATGTTATTAATTAGCCTGTCAATGCAGTTTTGCTACGTGGACTTTCCTGAAGCAAATCTGCGTGGTTGTTTTAAACATACAATGTATAATTGGTTTTATTTGATGTTTAGTTTGACAGTAAATGTCAACTGCCGGTTGTAATAAAACTCCTTTGTTGAAAATTGGGAGCTATAATATACACTATATGTGTTTGGCACACACAATTTTTTTTTTTCCCCCCCAAGTCAAGATGAACCACGCAGCAGAGGAGCCATCCATCAGCACCTGCAAATGCCAAGCAGGCGCGAGCAAGCGCAAAACGAAACGGCTGAGGTCGCGTAAGGAGCGCAGTCAGACGAGAGGCGGGAAGGACGGCCGCAAGGTCAAAACGGGCCGCTGCCACCCTGACGGCGGCCTGGATGTCGGGCACCTGCACGGCTGCTGCCGTCACGGCAGGAGGAGGGACGGCGCGTCGCCGCCTCCGCCGCCGCTCTGCGAGGCGCTGGCTCCCACGCAGGAAGCCAGCGTCATCACGGGGGCCCGCCTCATCGGCCACCGCGGGCTCTTCAACCGCGAGGTGAAGTCCATCGACATTGAGCGGCTGTTCTTCAGGAAGAAGGAGGCAAAGGTGAAGGAGACGTCTTCGCGTGTCCCGAGTGACGCCGGCGGCCCCGATGAGGAGGCTCGGGAAGGTTGCGAGAAGAAAAGCCAGGCGTCGGACGTGACGCCGAGCCAAAGAGAACAAGAGCGTCCTTCATCCGCATGTTCTGCCGACGCCCCGTTGGCAAAGACCCGGAAACCCGATCCACGGCAGAGGCCGCCGCCTTCTGCCGGCCGCACAAAGAAGCCCCCTGAGCTTGAGCGAGCGCCCAGCCCCGTTCTTTGTCAGCCCGTCGCTGCGGAAACCGGGGTGAACGCGCACGGCCAAAGTCGAGGCGCCACCCGGGAGTCCGTCGCCGCGGTGTCTCGGCGCCTGCGCGAGGCCTTGCGCTTCCCTTCAGCGAAGAAGAAGCGGGACCTGGTGGCGGAGAGCAGGGAGGTGCTGCTGGGAGCCCTGCGAGAGGCGCACGGCCAGCGCCTGCAGCAGAACCTCCTCCACATGCACTCGGGCACCGGGCCCCGCCCCCACCCCAGGAGAGAGGCGCACCATCGCAAGGCCGCACGGACAGCCCGGGATAGACGCTTGACGCCAGGTAGGTCCACAAGCTCCAGAAGCCGAAATACGCTGTGCTTGTCTTCTCCAGGGCGTTGAATCGATGGCAACTGGACTCTTCGCTTATGTTTCGTGACTGTCGTTAAGATGCCTCTCAAAGGCTTGCTTTACTCCGCTTAGAATATATGGGTACCATTTTGATTTCATGCTTCATATGGCGTTTATAGTAGCCATCACTGTCATCATAACAACCGTTTTGCAGGTAATCGGGTTGCCAACACGGACAAATGTTCGCTTTCTCTCAGGAATACAAGCTTGCTACGGTCAAACCTCGGTTTTCGAACATCTCGATGCTCCTCCAATTCGGTTTTCGGCCAAACATTTCGAGTTTTTTATGCCTCGGATGACGAATACATTTGGGTTCTCGAACAAACTGAGCGCACTTGAATGCACCATTTGACTCCTCTCGCCTTCCTTACACGACGAGGAAGTGACGCTTCCTCTTGTAGACGAGGAAGTGACGCTTCCTCTTGTAGACGAGGAAGTGACGCTTCCTCGTGTCGCTTTCTCTTGTGAGCAGACGTGTTCAGTAAACGTTTTTATTTTAAAAAGACCGTTGTTTCAGTTTTCGAACAAATCGGTTTTCGAACAGCCTTCTGGAACGGATTATGGACGAAAACCGAGGCTTGACTGTAATATTAAAACGACAAAATAAATACATTTATTTTAAAAAGTTTTACTTGACATTCAAATTGGTCATTGGGGGTTGGGGTGGGCAAGAGAAAAACGGCATTCCAGACTTATTTGGTATTTTAAAAATAATTTTCAAGCATTCTTTTCTCTGAGATTATTTTTTTTTTTGTCTTTTTATTTTACGCATCGCTGACAAAAACCTTAGTTCATATCTAAGTGAATAAACGGCAATGTTTTTTGTTGTTGTTGTTTTTTTAGACACATTCCGATCACCATTCCAAGCCCACTCATCGGATTCCTTCTTTTTCGGAAGTGAGGACTCCCTGGTTTCGGAAAACACAAGGAAAGGAAGGAAGCATGTTTCTTGGGATCTCAATGGCTCGCCGCCGCAGCACGTCAGCCAGGTATGAACGTCTTATCATTTATTTTATTTTGTTGTTGTCTTTAGCCACTTCAACCTCCCTGTTGTCTCCTGTGAAGATCGGCGCTTGGCTAACGAGCCCACCGGGCAGCTCGGCGGGCTTCTTGGAGGACATCATCAGACCTCGCATCTCGCCGGAGTTCAGCTTGGACTTCGGCTCCTCCGGTTCTTCGTCTGCGGCGGTTCATGGGCTGTTCGCCCCGGCGGACGCCTGGCCAGCGCAACCCCCGGCGGACGACTTCGGCAAAGCCGCCGTCGCGTTGGATCCCTTCGAGGACTGCTTTGCGCAAAGACGGCGCAGTCGCTCGCAGGCGCTCTCCACGCAACAAGGCCCCAGTCAGGAGCTGGCAGGCCGATATTCGCAGGAGAACTTTCCCCGGCGGCGGGACGCCGCATTTGAAAGTCAACACTACTCTTTTGCCCCCACTTTTTCCTCCGACCCTTTAACCTCCCTCCGCGACCACCATTTCCAGCCATCTTACAGTCTGGAAAGCACTCCATCTTTATTCGCGTCCTTGTCGAGCCCCAAGCACTGGCCCTTTCACCCCAGGAAACTATACTAACCCACCCACTTGAATTAGAACTCTAGGAAAAAGTCTTCTTGACAATGTCCGAACGCTGTATCCTGATGGATATTGCATGATTGGGATAAGAATTCTCCAGATTATTCCATTTGTTTTCATCCATCTCAACCATTTTGTCCTACACCGCCCCCTGCTGGCAACCAAAAATTAAGTCTTAGTGCTCCCGGGCTCGCACTGCAAATGTGTCGAGACCGAACCCAGAAAAGGGGTGAGCTGTGAACGCTCCCAATGCAAGCTCGAGGGCACTTTGATGTCAATTTCAGTCAACATTACGAGGCCAAAATGGCAGCCGCGTGAAATAGATGAAAAACAAACGGAATCATCGGATTCATTCCACGAATGCAATATTCATCAAAATACCATGTTTAGACTAGTTGGGTGCACATGGACTGTAACGTAGATTATATTCGCTTATTTTTGTTTTTTTTGCTAAACACTCATCATAAGCTATTGGGTCCCCTAAAAAAAAAAAAAAAAATTGTGAAAGTGTGCCGTTTGATTTAGAAATAAACCCGGAACAACGCGTGGAATGTGATGAGAAATTCAAAACAATCTGCCGAGCAACGGCTTGTCTCTCAAAAACTCGTTAGTCAAGGCGCTCATATCTCAAGGCGCCGCTGTCATGACATGGAAGAAAATCTAAGGGAGACGCGTGCATTTTATTTCACAATTTCACAATTTCAATTTCAAATTACGCCCAAAATATCAAGCATGAGAGGACCGTGTTTTTTTTTTTTTTTTACTTGCGCTAGAATTACCCTGTTCTCAATTCACCTTCTGCCGATTAAAGGAACTGGATGATTGAGAATCTCCACAAATGATTTAATCCGTGTCAAAATGTCCATCCGCTATGAGCGTCTGAGTGTCAGAATCTCCCAAATCGTCATTGTCCGGCGCCGCCGCCGCCGCCCGAGTTTCGTCACTCTCCTCCGTCTCCAGTTTGCTCCCCGCCTTGACCGCACGCCGCAGCTGACTCCAGAACAGCTCGCGGGCTTGCTCGAGGTCAACGCAGTCGGAGG
The DNA here is from genome assembly GCA_018466805.1 of Hippocampus abdominalis. Lineage (NCBI taxonomy): Eukaryota > Metazoa > Chordata > Actinopteri > Syngnathiformes > Syngnathidae > Hippocampus > Hippocampus abdominalis. The sequence goes on from CM031699.1 coordinate 3,505,958, forward strand.
CGGGCCACTGCAGGTACGTCTTCTTCAGCATGACCTTCCTCATCCGGTGGTAGGAAGAGATTTGGCGCTCCGAGACGGGCTCCAGGAAGACCAGCAGGAGCACGTCGCGGTGTTCGTCGAAGAGCCGGTAGCTGGCCAGCTGGATCTCCATAGAGCACCAATCGCTTTGGAGGAAATTGCGGCTCACCACGCAGATGGTCTTGCGACTGCTGTACACGGCCGCCACGATGTTGTCCACGATGTCCCGGCCGGGCTCGAAGTCGCGGTGATGCAGGCACAGTTTCAACGACGAGCCTTTGCCCTCCAGGTTGGGCAGCAGCTGCAGCATGACCCAGTCTTCGTCGTTGGAGTTGTACGAGACAAAGGCGTCGTACGCGCAATTCTCTTCCTCCTCTCGGAACTTGCGCCACTGCTCGCCGAACCAGGAGCGAAAGGCGTAGTAGCCGTACTTGATTTTCCAGTAGAGTTTGACGTAAAGCAGCGGGAAGGCGGCCAACAGGGCGACGGCGCCGGACGTGCTGAAGAAGAGATACTTGCCGAGGTCGATGTAGCACACGTCGGTTTCAAAGTTGTAGAAGTTGCTCTTCTCGCTCTCCTGGCACGGCAGGTCGAAGACGTAGACCACTTGGACCCTGTCGTTGTGCACCGTCCAGTTCTGCAGCAGGCTGTTGACGCAAGTGCAGCTGAGCGGAAGATGGCGCATGTCCAGGTAGCGCAGTTCGGGCAGACCGTCCAACACGTCCACGTCGAGGCTTTGCATGCCGTTGTGGACGAGCTGCAACGTCTGCAAGCGGCTGAGGTTGCCAAAAACCTCCCCGGTGAAGTTCTGGATGCCGGCGTTTTCCAGAGTCAACTTAGTCAAGTTGCGCAGATTCTTAAAAACACCCGGCGGCAGCCTGATGTTCACGTCGCAGCACTTGTCCAGCGTGAGGAAGCGCAGGCCCGTCAGGTCGTCGAAGGCGTCGGCGGCAATGTACGAGATTTGATTGTTGGTGAGATACAGAGACGTGAGGTTGCGAAGGCCGCGGAACAGCTTGTGCGGCAAGTGGGTGAGGCCGTGAGAACGCTGGCGTCCCAACTTCAAGTCGCTGAGCCTGCTGAGGTTCACAAAGGGTGAGCTGTCCTTCAGGGTGGAGAACCCAATGAAGTTCTCCTCCAAATCCAGCACCGTGAGCGTGTGCCGAAACGCGGCGTGGAGGCTCATGTCGATCTGCTTCAGGTTGTTTCCGTCCAGATACAACTTGGAGAGGCGTCCGAGTCCTCGAAATCCCGCCGAATCAATCCGGACGATTTTGTTCCCTCCGAGGTCCAGCGTGGTCAGATTGTGGAGTCGGTGGAACGTCCGGTTGAAGATGACCGAGATGCGATTGTTGCGCAGGTTGAGCGTCTCCAGCGCAAACAGATCTTCAAAGGTGTCGTCGAACAGGTCGGTGAGGAGGTTGTTGTCCAGACGCAACGTCTTGAGCCTGTACAGCCCCTTGAGAGCTTTATGGTCGAGAAAGGCGATGATGTTGATGTTCAAATTCAGCGTCGCGACGTTCGGCGTGTGATTGAAGGCGTAGGCGTCCACCATGCGCACGCGGTTGTAACGGAAGCTGAGCTCCTCTAACTCCCAGAAAGGATGCACGTTTCTGCAGGAGTTTAGGTTGGTCAGGTGGTTATGCTCCAGAACCAATTTTTTGAACCCTCCGTTCTTGTGGAGAAAATCCAGGCAATTCAAGATTTTGTTTCGGAAGCTCTTCATATTATTTCCTGACAGATCCAAAGACGTCACGATCCTCGGGCAATGTAACAGCGTGTCTCTTTTCAATTCCCTGATGCCGTTGCTACCCAGGCGCAGCGTCTTGAGACTTTTCACCTTCCGCTTCAGCAGCTTGCACAGCGCGAGGAGCATCGAGTTGTTTCTCACGCCCGTACCCGTGAAGTCCACGTGGCCCGCGTGGATGTTGCTGATCTTCAACAGCGTCATCACGTTGACCGCCGTCGAGCGCAAGTTGAGGTAGTTGGTCCGCGCCAGGTCAACGCCCAGGAAAGCCTCGGCGGCCAGTCGGGAATTGTAGGACAAATCCAAGATCTGGACGGCGGAGAGGAAGGAGCGCTCGCATCCTAACGTGGACAGGTTGTTTCGACACAGATACAACTTGGAGAGGGAGCGTGGAAACGGAATGCCGTTGTGGCGCAGTGAGGTGACGCTGTTGAGGCAGAGGTTCAGTTGTGACAGATTGCTCAAGTTGGACACGGAACGGACGATCTCCGTGAAGTTGGCGAGGAGGTTCTGCTGCAGCATTAGGGTGGAGAGCTTGGGCGTGGCCGAGAAAATGCCACCCGGTAGCCGCTTGAGTCGATTCGCCCTCAGAGAGAGAAAGGTCAGATTGTGCAAGCTGGCAAACAGCGAGGGCCTCAGCTCGGAAATGTTGTTGAAGGACAAGTTCAGAGACCGGAGTTGATGCAGCCGTCCGAAAGCGGAGGCATCGATGACCCTCAGACGGTTGTTGTCTAACCGAAGCAGGCGAAGGTCCTCGAAGCGGGCGAAGGCTTTGTCGGGAATGTACGTGATCGGATTGCGCAAAATACTGAGATTGATGATGTGGTGCGGCAGATCGTCCATGATGACGGAGATGTTGGCCTCCCTTCGCTGGTTGCATTTGAAGCTGTGTCGATTCGAGTTCTTCTCTTCGATGCAGTTCTTAAAGGTATACGCCGACACCGCCGCCAGGACTAGCCCAAAGGGCAACAGCCGATAGACGAGAGCCGCCATGGACCCCGCTTGCTCCCGTCGATGCACCGACGCCGTTCCGCGTTACTTTTGGACCGGCATCGGGGTAATCTGAGGGTCAGAACATGCATCACGTCAAGCGGAAGCCGCATGCACGGGTTGTCGTCGTCGACCTCCCGCTGCGTCAATCTTTACAACCGTCCGGAAACGGCATCTGCCAGAATTATGAATCGGCACGGTAATCTCCGAGAGACTCCGTTCACGAGCTGAAACGTTGAAATTGTCGGCAATGCAACAAATGTCTGGAACATTAGTTCCAGACGGGAAGTTCTTTTGTGCGTAGTTAAACCAATACAATATCGAAATAAGGTACAGTCAAACCTCGGTTTTCGTCCATAATCCGTTCCAGAAGGCTGTTGGAAAACCGAAATTGTTCGAAAACCGAAACCACGCTCTTTTTCAAGTAAAAATGTTTACCGAACACGTCTGCTCACAATGGAAAGCAACACGAGGAAGCATCACTTCCTCGTGTAAGGAAGGCGAGAGGAGTCAAATGGTGCGTTCAAGTGCGCTCAGTTTGTTCGAGAACTGAAATTTGTTCGTCATCCGAGGCATAAAAAACTCGAAATTTTTGGTCGAAAACCGAATTGGTCGAGGACCGAGCTGTTCGAAAACCGATGTTTGACTGTAACTCGCACTTGCTAGCGAACCACTGTGCGACATTGACACCTCTTCGCATATTATACGGTACCTTTGCTAACGCGATCACCACCGAGAATCTGTTTTTCCGTCGTCAACACCAACAATCATTTTTCTGCCCTTTTCTTTGAGGTTGAATTTGAGGTTTTGGCTTCGTCAAAACAATCACTGCGTAAACCACACGGGGCTGCCTTATAAAATCTTTATTCTTCAAAGTGCAGATGGCGGATTTTGCAAAACTGCAAACTGTGGCGCGAAATGACAAATGCAAAAATCATTTCATGTCTAGCCGTTACTTCCTTTTTCTTTTTTGTCAACTGCATTGTTCATGAACAGAGGTTCGTTCCGCTGTGTTGCCACTTCAGGACCTGGACGATTTATTGGAGATTCTCTGTGCTCCCCTGTTTTATTGATCACCTCGGCCTATTCACAACTCACCATTATTGGGGTTTTGTTTTGGTTTTTTTTGGTCCTCTTTCTGTTCGAACCTCAGGTGCCACACGATGGTGACGAAATCACGGCGAATGGGAAAGTAGTAATTCATCTCAAGGCAGTGATATCGTGAAGTCATACTTGCTGACTGTTTGGTGATCTTTTTATGTGAAGGAGGAGCTAAGTCTTAGTTTGAGAATGAGTTGCTAGTGGAAGATACGTCTTTTTTTTTTTTTTTTCAAAGGATTCACACCCGGACGTTTCACACTTGGCTGGCCAATCGGACTCCATTTCCTGATGTCGCTCACTACGCCACATCCCTTCAAGTCAAACATCCAACACACGTGTAGTAAGTACAGAAATGACCCAATCTAGGAAAAGTCATGAAATTTCAAGTTAAAAAAATATAATTTAGGGGATTTTTGGGGCGTTTTTAACACAGTTGCGGGTCATTTTGACCCGAAGACAACAGGAGGGTTAAATCCACTTTATTTCTTTCCATTCCAAGTGGTCATTTTCTTTGACAAATTGAAGAACTTGGCTGGGTTTTTTTTTTTTTCTGGTGAGGGGGTTGGGGGGGCGTATGATTGGCATTTCAATTCATTTCCATGGGGAAAATGCATTTGATGTACGAAAAGAAAATTGTTGCGACGTTTTTACACACACACACACACACAAGTCACGCATCAAGTTGGCTGCTGACACACGTTGAACCTCGATTGTAAATCCTCACCCCAGCGCCTGAGTAAACAATGTGAGGCTGACGTTTCCTGGTTAAAAAAAATGATCATTTCCCTTTTCACATGTTGACAGGACCCAGTTGCACACAGTTCTTGTTTCACTTTTTTTTTTTTTTTTTTTTTTTTTTTACAGCTATGTTGTATTACCTATAATGAATCAAATGCATCAATTAAAGAATTGAAATAAAATGTAAACAATGATATGACAACACACGCGCACATGTGTGGAATACAGTATTTCTCGGAAGGATGCGATTGGCAAAATAATGACCAAAACAAAACGCAAAGAGAAAAAAAGTCAAGTTGAAATATGTAAAAGTATTTCTTTTCATCTTAAAATAATGGCCTCTCATTTTGCAGAATGAATAGAATCCTAGTTAAAGCACTAAAAGCTTACGTACAAACTGTTCATTTGACTAATACATTGATGTTTCCAGTAATGAACAAGAAATTACAAATACAATTTCATTCTGCAATTTAATTTTTGAGGGGTGGAGGGGGTCGAACAACCAAATGACCAAATTCACTTTAAAAGGTACTCATCGATCACGTGATTAAAAAACGGAGTAAATTCCCCCGCTTCTGCAATATAAGTGAATAATATGCTAGTTTAACATCTTTTAATCATGTGCAACCGCTGCAAATGTTCAAATTATTATTCTTTTTTTTTTTTTTTCTTCCGCGCATCGGACTCTTGATCATGTTAAATGTTTGGCTGGGCCACACTCAACGACGGCGGTCGGCATACGGCCCATGAGCCATATTTTACCCACCCGCTACTTGATAGGGATTATATGAAATTCACGAGAGCGAAAATACAGCGTAGTGTGATTGAAAGAATTATTCACTGTCCAAAAAAAAATTAAATACAAATAAATCTGTGTGAACGTCAACTGTTGTGACAGTTGACATGGACAAAAAAAAAAAAACCCTGCGCCCATTTGTTTCGCTGCACTATTTACGTAACAACGTTTCATTCTCTTACACTCTCCATTTTTTTTGTGCATTTCAAAGTAAGGAATCATTGCAACATAAACACACTTTGACCGCTTCAGGCTCCCTATGAGAACACACCCTTTTTTCCACACTCTTCACATAAGGTTGCGCGAACAAAGACAAATATTTGACAAGTATTCGACAAAGAATGAATCGATTGCAGTATTATTTTGTCTCACCCGGTCAAAGGAAATGCGACTCGTTGCCTTCGCTGTTTCTTGTTCGTCGGAAAGAGGAAGACGACACTGTTGGCCTTTGCGATTCACATGTGCTTTACTGACGTCAAATGAAGATTGAACAAATCCAAAGAGCGAGACGCGCAAATGACAGCTCAAACACACTTTCAGATTCAGATTCAGGAAACTTTATTTATTTCCATGGGGTAATTAGGAACTTGCGGCTAATGGGATGTTTATTGGAAGGATTTGATTGGCAAAATAAATAATGAGTCAAAAGGCATAAAGACAAATTCATTGCACTTATGAAACTAATCATAAAACATCAACCATATGTATCGATTTTTATTTTGGGAGGGGGGGGGGGATGAATGAGATTGGGGAGGAACCATACCGTGTGTCTAATGCTAGTCCCGCTACTCGCTTGCCACCATCAAGTGCAGAAGATAAGGTATATTTAAAAAAAAAAAAAAAAAAGTCAAGCCCTTGTCACCGCTCTCAAACGCTGTGGCCATGTTTGCTGAATCCACTCGCCATGGGTCATCGCTGGGCTTTTTCACACCCCAGCCCATAATACAACATGATGACTGTTAAATTGGACCCGTAGAACACCCTCTTTGGTGGTGTGTTATGAAATTTTCCGATTGCGCTGCGCCTCGCCTCGATAACGGTGGTGAACCTCTGGTTTTAGATAACATCAGTCATTTATTTCATCTCAGAAAAAAAGTATTAACATTCAACTTCTCATGACTCGTATGTCAATTCATAATGTCACTTCAAACACAGAGTCCTCCAAATTGTCATTGGACATGCAACTACTACCACATCATTGATCCGATTCACATCGTTTCCAATTTGAACACATTGCAAAAAATTCCATTTGTGGCCTGCGATTGGCGGGCGACCATTCTGGGGTGTACCGGCTAGGATGAGCTCCATCTTAACAGTGCCCCGACTGAGAACAAGCTTCCACACAGTGGATGAATGGTTGCATACCCAAATGCAAGTTTTAATGGTGCCACATGTAAGGTATTGATAAAAGTACATACACACCAAGAAAAAGATGTTTGAAAAAAAAATAAAATAAGAAAATGCTATAAAAACCCCAATCATATGTCTGACCCCCCCCCAAAAAAAGACACATTTTTGCCTGTAGTTTAAAAAATCCACACGTGGGGCTGTCTCCACGCATCTTATTCCATTTGTGTGCAGCATAACAGCTGAATGCTGCTTCACCATGTTTGTTTTGCACTCTGGGCTCACCTTTTTGGCCTGTGAGTCTACCAACTTCAAAGCCCCAGTTGATAGTTTTTGAATAAACAGATCCAAAAGATTAAAGGCAAACGTGCTCAAAAAGTTAACACACACACACACACACACACACCATCCACGGAGCATGACCCTCGAATGATAAATTGTCAAACGTGTTTGTATTTGGGCAGGATGTATTATACTGGCCGTCCAAATGAACAAATCATCCATTCATCCATTTTCTATGTCGCTAGTTGAGCTGGAGCCTATCCCAGCTCGGGGCGGGGTACACCCTGGACTTGTCGCCAGCCAATCGCACGGCACATGTAAACAAGAACCATCCATCCATTTTCTGTCGTTTTCTGTCGTATGTTTGTACACTCTGGACTGTTTGAACACCCTCCCTAGGTACAGTGAATATAAAATGTCAAATGTCGGGGGGGGGGGGGGTGCTGGAGCACCCTGATAGTAAATCCAAGCACCCCAGAATTTGGGCAATCTTAAAATGTACTGTATGGTATTTAAAAAAATTTTTTTTTTAGAAAAGAGTTAAAACCAGGAAGTACTTTGTAGACATGTAATATTTTATCAACAAAAATACGGTACACAGTAAAGCTTTTTAGGGCTGTACCATGAATGCATTCATAAATTCATTCCAATGAAAATTTGATTTGGTCGTACGTCAATGCATGCAGCTGTAGCTATAAATCTTTTGCTGAATAAATTTGAAAAAGAGAACCGTGACAATTTAGCCTCGTTTCACTCTCAAACGCCGAAAGTAAACAAAGGAAGTGAAAGTGTTTTGTTGCCATGGAAAAAAGGCAAACGTTATCCTCACAAATGCCGCCCCACACCAGTAGGGGGCAGGATAGTACGGTTAATCAGTCCTCTGCCTGACTTAGTTCAAATTGGGGGGGGGGGTTTGGGGCTAAAACAGTGTGTCGCATTCAAGAAACTGAAAGCAAATGTCTTTTGCTTCCATTTGATCGTTGTTTTTTTTTTTTTTTAGCCGTGAAAGTTATTTTCTTTTTACATTTAAGAAAGTGGTGGCAGGGAATGCAATACTATTGAAATACCGTAAATGTTTAGAAGGGCCAAAGCAGTGACCACTACAAGATCCCTGTTGGATTTTTAAATTTTTTTTAATCTTCTCACAAAACAAGCACATTTTGAGGGTCTAAACATGCACAGAAACTCATGAAACTTAGCAAGTACATCGGACCTGGTGAAAAAAACTTCCTCACACACGATTACAAAGAAATGGGTTGGCAAGCCCTGTCATGATACTTTTGAAAATTGGGAGGGATGTGTGGCATCCCGAGTATAAAGTCAACAGAAGCCATGTCTTAAAATGAACGGGAAGCGAGCTAGGATTATTTTTGATTTTACAATTTCGGCCCATTTTTGCACCTGCACAGGGGTCATATACCTTTGCAAAAATTGGCTATTTAAAAAAGTGGACAGGCACTCTAGAGGCCCAAATATTCGTATGCATATACTTTTCCTATAAGTATACAAAGTTCAAATGTAATGCACATGCACTACTTGATTAGAGTATGTGCTTTTTTTTGTCGAAAGCCGCGCCCGTTTCAAACAACTTTGACGGCAGCAGAAGTAAGAGAGACATCTGCGCTATTGTGCAAGTGCAGAGTTAACAGAAGACCCTCAGTCGGGACAAAAGTAACCACAAAGATGATTCAGTTCCTCACACTTTTGGCAGATGAGATGCTTGTGAGCATAAATCGGTCAGGAAAAAATGTTTCTTTTTCTTTTTTTTACCTTTGGCTTTAAATGTGGAAGTGTGAACAACACAGAGCATTATGGGAGAATGCGATTTAAGTTTATTGTATGTTATTTGTTTTTAATAGGTTGAAGTTAGTTTAAGTAATTGGACAAACACAGTTTGTATGGTGAGTGAAAGTCCATTAGATATATAGACAGACAGACAGCTAAGTTGCTAGCCAGATAGTGTTGGGGGACGAGCGGCCTTTCCCCCGCGGCGTTGTCTTCGGACGAGGAAATGTGGTTCTTCAAATACAGGCTGGAGGCAATGTCGAAGCTTTTAATTTAGTTTACTGCAGTTTACACATTCGGGCTCCTGAGGGGTCCAGATTTATCAGGAAGCCCAGAAAAAATACAGTCACACGATATAGGCATAGATGTTAAGTCCTTCCCCTTACGTAAAAATCAGAGACAAAGAAAGGTCGATGCAGTTCAACCTTATGTGACGAAGTACAGACCACGTTTGTTGCACAAATTTGAGATTGGAGCTCCTTTCCCAGGCAACTTGAAGCCTTTGAAAGTGGGAGTACTGGGAGGAAGATCTTTGGGGCTGTTAATTGCCCAAGGACAAGAGGGGGACAATGTTCATTATAGAGATTAGTACAATAGTTCATGTAAGGCGAAATCAACACAAGGTGTCCCTTAATAGTGAAAGATACTTGAGACAACAGTTGTTCTTTTGGTGTTAAACAAGTCCTATGGAGGGGGGCCCTAAAAGTGGTGGGGGTGAGGGACACTAAAGGTGATTGACAGTGACAGAAATACCTAAGCATTCTATATTCTTTGTTTCTTTCAAATCCAACTAACAGATAGGAATCACATGTCAACAATAGCCAGTCAGATAGCTAGCTAGACAGACAGACAGACAGACAAATAGCTAGCTAGCTAGACAGACAGACTCACAGATAGCTAGATTGACAGACAGACAGACAGACAGACAGACAGCTAAGTTGCTAGCCAGATAGCCAGTCAGATAGCTAGCTAGACAGACAGACAGACAGACAGACAGACAAATAGCTAGCTAGCTAGACAGACAGACAGACAGACAGACAGACAAATAGCTAGCTAGCTAGACAGACAGACTCACAGATAGCTAGATTGACAGACAGACAGACAGACAAATAGCTAGCTAGCTAGACAGACAGACTCACAGATAGCTAGATTGACAGACACGCACAGACAGAGCTAGCTAGCTAGCTAGCTGTCTGTCTGTCTGTCTAGCTAGTTAGCTAGCTAGCTAGACAGACAGTTAGCTCGATAGAGCGATAGATATTAGTGTTGGGTTTACAATAAAAATAAATGTGTAATTTGAAAATGTGATGATAATATATTTTATTGAGATGAAGCCGAACAGTTTCTACTTCTACAAGTCATGACTGTCATCTGTTCATTTCCCTCTTTGCTTTCTTCTGTCTTTCTGTATGTTCTACATCATGTTTGTATCCTGTCATGTTCGCACGTCTTCAGATGGCGAGTCAAACTTTTCTTCCTGTTGGTGTGCACTGCTTATTGTTTCATTTAGAGGATTCATGATTTAGCGTTCACGATGATATTTTAACATTGAAAAAGAAAAACAACTAATGATGCTGTTGTCGAACCTTTTTTTTCCACAGCATCCACATTAGTCACGCACTGTCTGTCTGCCTTAAATGATCGTTCAAACTTTTTTTTTTTTTTTTTTTGGGGCCCAAACATGTCACAATTTCCTCCAAGGCAAAAATAAGACACTCATCCATTCCAATGGCAAGCTATGTTTGTATCTGTTCTCAAGTGTGTGAGGATTCGGTTCCCGAAATTTGTGACTTCTTCTTTATTCTCATCCATCCAGTTGTGGCTGCGAAAAACAGCTTTTGCTTGATACACTTTGCAGTCTGCAGGTCACTGTGCTGCCTCCACATCTGCATCAAACATGGATGATGATTACATGGTAACCACTGAGGACTACTGGGTGAGTTGCTTTGTTTTTGTGCATTAAGGTGCCAAATTGCGGGAGAATATTCTTAAATATAACATATACTATATAATAATATATAAGGAAGCAAATTGCCACTATATCAGAACATTCCTGTTTTATGTCACAATCAGAATTGTTTCTCAGGCGTAGACATACAGTCAGTAAATAGAGAGGCATGCAAGTTGTTTCTCCATGGCTTATGTTAAAATATGATGTTAAGGTGGACAGTACAGTGTATGGATTTGTTATTGATAGGTATTATATTGCAAACAAAATTATTTTCTTTCAATACTGCTTTCAGAGAAAGCAAAAATTGACATTGTGACATATTTTTGGTTTATTTTTTTTTAAATATGGAAACCTGAAATATCACCTGGATAAATCAGCAATATGTCATCTTGTTTGGGCACCACAGCTCTTTGCATTGGAACAAATATAAAAGTAGGAGCACAGTAGGGGTCCATTTTTGTCTTTGCTACAGTGCTGCCCGTATGTTTAATTGTTGGAACCTCCAGCGTGTCTCGTACTTTGTACAGCATAGCCATGTTCTCTTGCTGTAACAGGTACACATAAACAAAAGCTAACTAACTTCAACGTAGTTCCTGTTTCCACAAGATTGCGCCAAAGCACTACATGGACTTCTGTAACTCACTTCAACGTAGTTCTTTGGCCGCAAGATTGTCAGAGGATGCTGGCAACTGGCAATGTACTACATCAAGCTTTGCAGCTCACTTCAACATAGTTCCTTGAATCCAACATGCATCAATTACAGTCAAACCTCGGTTTTCGTCCATAATCCGTTCTGGAAGGCTGTTCGAAAACCGCAATTGTTTGAAAACCGAAACCACGCTCTTTTTAAAATAAAAATGTTTACTGAACACGTCTGCTCACAATGGAAAGCAACACGAGGAAGCGTCACTTCCTCGTGTAAGGAAGGCGAGAGGAGTCAAATGGTGCATTCAAGTGCGCTCAGTTTGTTCGAGAACCGAAATTTGTTCGTCATCCGAGGCATAAAAAACTCGACATTTTTGGTGGAAAACCGAATCGGTTCGAGAACCGAGACGTTCGAAAACCGAGATTTGACTGTACTTGCAGTTGTTCACAATTGGAGTGAGGGCTCCACGGTATACGATCCATGCTGCTTAAAAGAAACGTTGTTGTGTGTCTTCAGATATTCGACTATGACAACTACACGTTGTCCCCCGAAACCGGTAAGACGTACGCGGCCCCTTGCCCGCACGAAGACGTCTACGCTTTTGCGCGGAGGTACCTGCCCGTCGTCTACATCCTGGTCTTTATCCTGGCCGTGGTGGGCAACGTGCTGGTGCTGTGCGTGATCCGCCGCTATCGCAACTCCCACGGCGGCGGCGCCTGCTCCTTCTCCCTCACCGACACCTTCCTCCTCCACTTGGCCATCTCCGACCTGTTGCTGGCCTTCACGCTGCCGCTGTTCTCCACGCAGTGGGCCCACCAATGGGTGTTCGGCGAGGCCGTCTGCAAGATGTCCGGCGCTCTGTTCTCGTTCAACCGCTACAGCGGCATCCTTTTCCTGGCCTGCATCAGCTTCGACCGCTACCTCGCCATCGTCCACGCCGTCAGCTCCGGCTGGAAGCGCAACACCTGCCAGGCGCAGGTAGCCTGCGCCTTCATCTGGGTGGGCTGCATGGGCCTGGGCGGCGTGGACATTGTCTTCAAGCAGGTGAGCAAGGTGAAAATCGACGAGGGGCGGGCCCCGCTCCTGTGCCAGGTGTGGTTCACCAACAACGCCGCGCAGTGGCACGCCGGCCTGCAGCTGGTCAGCGTGAGTCTGGGCTTCGGGTTGCCGCTCCTCATCATGCTTTACTGCTACATCCGGATCTTCCGCT